>JAAWXA010000005.1:37701261-37881261 GCA_038090715.1 Florisuga fusca
GAACAGTCAGTACAGCAGCAATAAACCCCTATAGCATTACCTTTAGTTTCCATTCCAATTTCATAAACCCCCCTTTTCTGCTCCTTATGTCCATCTCAAGCCTTTCATTATCTAGTTAACTATGTTTTCTACTACAGAAAGATACTATGTTTTTACAAATTCACAGAATGGAGCTTTAGATCCTTTAGACTTACCAGACTCCTGGAAAGGTCTTGTTTCTTCAAGTTATCCAAGTGCTGAGCACACTGTTTGATATCTATGCTTTCCTAATACTCAAATGACAGGAAAGAATCTACTTTTGAGTTGAAAGATCTCAGGAATACCACAGCACCTTCCCTCCTGGCCTACTTCAATACTTAGCACTAATTCTCTCATACACACAGAACTAGGCACGGAATTTTCCTGATTCCAGCTTCTGCCAACTGATTCTAACTGTACCAGCTAAGCTCTTAAATGTATTTTCTTTCTTCTGCATGAAGATACAATAAATCTAATCACTTCACATTGCAAATAATTTTTGCCTGAGATTTCCAAGGCTTTTGTTGAAAGATCTTCCATTGCTTCTGTGTCCCTTTTGTTTCTTTGACAATGCAGACTCAGCATGGTTGAGGCTGAAAGGGATCTCTGGAGGTCATCTGGGACAACCTCCCTGCTCAGGAAGGGCCACCTACAGCCAGTTGGCCAGGACCAGGTCCAGACAGCTTTTGAATATCTCCAGGTCTGGCAACTGCACAACCTCTCTGGGCAACCTGTGCTAGAGATCCATCACCCTCAAATTAAAAAAAACAAGTTATGCCAAACATAACCTACTGTGTTTCAGTTCGTGCTCATTTTGTCTTGTTCTGTCATTGAGGCAACTGTCAAATCCCAGTACAGGTAGAAAGAGATCTATTTGTAACGTCTCCATACACAATATATATTAGGAAAAACGGTCACAAAAAATTCACCTCTACTTTTTTTAGTATCTGGAATCACACTAGCTGGCCCTGTCTATGAATCTGGTACCGGGGACTCATCTTCATTTGGATATTTATTATCCTTATTATTGGATATTTATAATCCTTCAGCCTTGAAGGATTCTTTTATTTTGGCCTCTGAAAATTGCTGGAGGAAACAAGAATAGTAGACCCTTGTTCTCATTCTCTTTTTTGCTCTCTTTGGCAGGTCACTTCAGAATCCTATTGGTATTTTCTTTTTTTCCCCTTCATATTAAAGCAATTCATTCACATTCCTGCCTTGCTGGTAGCTTGATCTCATATTATTCATAGTATCCTTAGGAAAACCTAATCTTGGGCATAGGGAATATGCTAATGGTTCCTTTAAAGATCAAGCACAACTCCATCAGTAATGGTCTGTATGTTTTTCAGAGATGTCTTCTGTTGCAGTCCACTGGTCATATTCCAAGTGTTTTATTCTTGGAATTGTGCCAAATGTGATATTCTTGGAATTGTTTCTACTTTGTCATCACAGCCTAAGTCATTGAGCTGGGACATGTGCTAAGACTCTAAATGGACTTGGTTTTATGTTTTCAGTGAGCACCAAAGCCCGGGAAATTCTTATTAGCATCAGGTCTGATTCTATGACAAAGCTCAAACTTTTGCTAACCTTACAACAAATATATGTAGTGGTGTGGCCTAGTAAAGTAACTTGAGATTAGAAGTCTTAAAGATGCTTCTAAATGGTACTGTTTTCTTTAAGATGAGTTAGTTCCTAGAGGATTGGAATGCTCAGAATATCAAAATATGATGTTTTTTTTCTTTCTTTCTGTGTATCAATACATAGCCAATATGAAACACTGCTCCAGTGAGGGAAACTACTAGGCAGTCAGAAATGCAAGATTAGACTGTACCATAAATTTGCAGTGTAGTTAAATTAAAATTGTTCTAGTAATTTTATCTTGTGTACATTTTGTTTATTTTTTTGATATTGTAAAAAAAAAAAAAAAAAAAAAAAAAAGAAATGAAAAATCCCCAAACCCTATGCACTAAATCCACAGGATTTAAAGTAAGGAAAATAATCCAAAGTAAGAGCATCAGCTAAGGCTTTCACTTCAGGCTTAGATCATACTCTTGTATTTTGACATTACAGGAGTTTGAGATTGATGTTACATGCCATATATGCTACAATAAGTGCAATGGAGAGAGATAAGGATGGCACTCTTAGCTACATATTTCCATTATTTTGTGGATTAGGAGTGGGCAGACCTCAAAATGTCTGATTGTGGTTGGTACTAGAGACCAAAATACTGACAAGCATGTGCGTATATACACACACACAGCTTCTCCCATATTTATGTTAGCAGTTACTTAGATATGTTCAATAAAGTGTGCTTCACTACAATCTGCAGCCCACCTTTGTCTATATTCAAATATCTTGAAGTAAAATCTTTGAGAATGGTTTTCCAGCTTTGAGAAGTGTTGTGAGCAATGTCATTGCACCCAGTGTTTAAATTTTGGTTTCAGTGACGTTTTTACAGTTGGAGGTTTTCTGGATTTTTTTGGCCATTTTTTTGGTTTTTTGTTTTCATCTTAATTTTGAACAAAGAAATTGTTTTGTCATTCATGGAGTAACATAATACGTTGATCACTAGCACAAAAAATTCTCTGGGTTGCCAAGTTTGTTCAGATGCAATGACTGACTACTATATTATTCTGCATCAAAATGTGTTACTAAGCTCCACTGTGAAGAATAATGGTATGGCTGTATTATTTCAGAAGCAGCAAGTGGTGTGTGTGTATCTGAAAAAGAAGGATCTAACTCTGTTTTTGATGTGGACCGTGGCCTTTAGGCACTGATAAAATTCAAATCTGTAGTAGCCCTGAACACAATATTAATTAATTATTATTATTATTAATTATTATTATCATCATGATGCTTAGTGTATAAACAGTACAGCACAAATCTTCATGAGCATTTAAGCACTGAACTTCTATTAATACTGATGAAAATAAGGCATATAATAGATACTGTGGTGCTGCCCTTACAGAACCACAGTAAGAATCCACAGGCAAAGAGCAGTTGCCCTGGAGACATACTTAAATCCTTATATCATAAATCAATCCAATTGCAAATAATCTGTCTTCACATGCTAGTTATTAATTCATAGGGTTTTGGGGGGGGTTTTTTGGTCTGGAGTTTTGTTTTTGTTTTGGTTTGTTTTGGTTTGTTTTTTTTTAAGAATCAGAGAAAAGAGACAGTTTGGAGAAATGCCTTTGACAAAAAAAAAAAAAAAACAAAAAAAACAAAAAAACAAAAAAACAAACAACAAACCCCAACAAAAAAACCCCCCAAAACTTAAAATATATTTTATTTATTCCCAAGATGGTAATTCTAATAGATGGAAGTCCAGAAAGTCTGAGGATGCTTTCAGAAAGGGCATCAAATAAGAGCTTCTATGAATTTCATTTCATGAATTTCACACAAGCCTTGAGACACATTCCTCATATTAGAGGAGAGTAGGGTTTTGGTATGCCACTGGGTGAAACTACTTCTGATCAGTCTGTGCTGGGTGATGTTATAGCAAACTGATTGCCAATGTAATGAATGCTGTAATGCCACATTCAGAACCTTGAGATAGGGTCGTGAAGCCAAGGAGCTACATGGGAAGGCAAATGGTAAAAGAAGAGGGAAAACTGATAGGCTATCCAGAAGGCTGTGTAGTGGTGTCACTCCTCCTGGTTCACACAGACTTTACAGATCTTCAGAAATAGGACAGGAGTTTCCCACCTCTAACATGCCTTTCATCTCAAAGAACAGTTCTTGAAAGCCTTGAGAATGTTAATTCATAAGCTTCCTGTTGTTTTGATGGTAGACTTGTTTTTGCATCGGGGTCGAAACACTTCTGTTCAACTGGAAGCCTAAAAGCACAGTGAGCACAGCAGAGACAAAACCCATGAACAAAAGCTATAACACTGCATCATAAACACCATCCTCAGCATGATTTCATCTTTGATGCCTGCATTGGTATCAACCATTAGTTGATAGAAGATCCTAATTCACTTTCTGCTGTTCTGTAAATCTGGGAAGAGGTAAGACAAAACTAATGTATCAGATGGATTTAGATTTAAGAGGAGTATCAGAATAACTAACTCTGAAGAAGAACAGGCACTTGAAGTTAGAATCCCAGAAAATGGTGTTTGTAAAATATTTTGCTGTCATAATGAAATTGGTAGTCTCAATATACCAATTTTCAGACCCTGCTTTGTGGTTGTTCTTACACAAGTTTGCTTGAACCTGGAAAAACAGGATAAAGGTAAAAGATTGTTTCGAGAAATATTTATTTCAAAGCACTTCTCCTGATACTTTGTGTTATATATTTGCAGGATAAGACCTGTCTTCTGGGTCAAAGGAAGTGAACTATTTGATTAGTGTTATTTCATGTCCTTGTTGCTCTTAAGGGATGATTTACATTTCACGTGTGTGCATGCAATGTACAGCAAACAGGACGGCCAGAGTGTGTGCCATTACTTGCACAGCCCAGCAAGCACAGGCTTCACAATGAAGTATGAATGGAATTATGTGCTATAACAGTCCAGGTATCTTCCACAGCAAAGTGCAGCTGAGTTTGCAAGAGACAGCATGTAACAAAGTGGGGTTTGCAGCAGCACAGAATGCTGCAGACTGCTGGTGGGACAGCATGGCACGACACAAAACCACAAACTATCTTTGCTACATAAGACACGAGTGACTGACTGCACTGAGAACCTGTCAAGCCACTGCTTCTGCCACAGAGCTTGGATGGTAAAGTGTGCACAGCTGAAGTTGTGCAGAGGAGCATGAAAATGACCGAATCACAGCAACTTCATGGTATGGTTTGATCTAGTGATGATTCTACTGCTCAGTGCCAATTTTTTTTTCATTACATAATGCAGCGAGGGCTCCATAACACAGCAGAGCTCAGCAATGACTTCCCTTCATGGCAGTGCAGACCTTGCACTGCACAAATTCTTATTGGTTTGCTTTGGTTTTTGTACATTGATCATTACTTCTCTATCATGTTTTCTGATTTACAATTTGCTTCACTGATTCCACTTAGCCAGTACACATCCTTTATAGATTGAAAAACAAAAGGGAAATGTTCTTGTTTAGAAAGAGAAGCCTGTAGTTAGCACACAGCAGAGTGATTCCATATGCATTTCACAACCTCATCACTTGCTCTGTAAATAACAATGCCACATTCCATTCTCAAAAGAAGAGCAGAAATAACAGGTCTTACTTGAAGGCTGGTGCCATCGTATGCATAATTTTACTTGAATTTGGAGGGCTCACTTTTGCTGTGGATTCGACAATCGATCCTCTTTTGTCTTTTGCACTGTAAGACTAAAGAACAATTTGTTGGTACTTATCAACGATTTCACTGAAAGGCTCAGTTCACCAGAAAGAGAAGCTGAGTTTTGGACTATAGATTAGATTATCACCAACTTAAATAAGATTCATAATAGGAAAACACCATGCATTTTTATAACATCATAAATCAAGAAAACAACTTTTGTATTAATCTTGCTGCCTACTAATACTGCAAGAAAAATCTCTAATCCACATGCATAGGTGAATATTATCTTATTACATGTGTAGAGTGAGCTTCTTGGGGAAAAAAACACAAAAGCCAAGATTTGAAGTACTATAGACTTGCAATCTAAGATATCCATGGACAACATGACTTGGAGATACGTAACTACATTTTCAGTTTACCTGTCTTTTATATCCAGTGCCATTGGCCAACTATCAGTCAACAGATAAGTATTACAGTCTTATTCCTCAATATCTGTACTGTACTCAAAGTTGCCTTGAGAACCATAACTACACCAAAAAGAAAGCTACTAATTCTTGCACTAAGCATTAGGTTATGTATTTAATGAGTAAAATTAGTAATGAGTAAATGAGTAAAATGAGTAAAAAAAAGTATAATTTGCAGATTTTTTCCATTGATTATAGTAGATATGCCAATTTAGCATGGAATAAAACATAAGGGTTCTTTCAGACCTCGTAAATAGCAGTATGCCTTGGTCCCATTTTATAGTAGTAGACATTATAACAGTAAACCATGAAGGTACTTGCCACTGGAAGCCTAAATCAGAGTTATGAAAAAACAGAGTCAGTACCTGAGAGTCAGAGCAAATTAGTGATTTAATGTCAAGAGTTTAGAAGACTCTTTGACTTGGTGTGCAGTAGGAACAAGAGTACACCAAAACACTTCCATAGTGGGTTCCTGTTTTCTTCCCAGACTGCTACAGCTACTGGTGCCCAGAAAGGCATAAAACTAGGAAAGGTGCATTGTCTCTCATCTCGTAGAGACAGACGATATGAGATGAGGTAGGCAATATAGTTTCTGCTCTACAGATGTTATAAAAAATACCCACAAAGTTTTTTGGCATGGTATAAACAAGAAAAATCTTTGCATTCCAGAAAGTGAGGACTGGAAATATTTCTCATAGTAGCACAGTCTTCAAATTATCTTACTAACTCTTCTTATTTTCCACTTTAATAAAGAACATAATTTTCTAGCATTACCAGTGTCACATTTTCTTAAGTATTGTTATATTTTCAAAATGTCTGGGGAAGAAGTGTACTCAGTATCTATTCAGGTACAGAAAGTGACCAGAGGGCACGTGTCTTTCCTCTTTTCAGGATCTGTAGGCAATTGGTTGAAAAAATTTGCTACCTAGTAACTACAAAATAAAGCACCTGCACATGAGTTGTGCTGAAAACGGAAAAAAAAAATTAGTGCAAGGAAATGAATGATTGTGCTTCTGAGCAAAGTTTTTTTAGGTCAGACTCTACTGGTTCATGCTTGCCAATGTCAGTGTCATGTGCCTGGGTTCCCTGGAACAAGGCCACCAATTTCAGCAGTGGAGAATGAAAAGCTCAAGCAAAAGTCTAAATAAGCATACTGTGCTTTTGAAACAGTGATCCAAAAAGGCTGGGAAATGGAAAATAACTGTTATTTTGTACTTGTTGTAGATAAAGCAATATATGTTACTATGTTCTAGAGAGTTAACCTGTGTGTAAAGCCAGGAAGGGAAATTATTTGCAGATAAAAGCTCCTTTTCTAAGACCTGCAAAGTTCTACCCCTATGTTTTTGTGTGTTCCTATATTTATTCACATAAGTGACCAGCAGGAACATTTCTGAGTGAAGTGGAACTACCCCTGTGCAGCTACAGCATCAGGCCCTCAGGCTTTAACCCTGGAGATTAACATAAAGGAGTGGGGGCCTACACATGGGTGAAGCAACAATGCCTGGAATGAAGCTCTTCAGAGTCATGATTAAAAAAATAGACTGGTAATGAAACTGCATATTAGTTTGGATAACAGCATCATATAAGGAAATTGAAGGAAAATAACGTAAGATAAAATTAATTATTTTACTTAGGTACTTTAAGCCAAATGTTTACACTGGCTTATTCATTATCGTGCTCATTATTGTATTTATTTTTCATCGATTATTCATAATTATTGGCTTTGAATGTCTTCCTGTTTAGATTTTATGAATGGTTAATCCCCTGCAATATTCCTTCATCCATAATTTTGTCTTTTTAGAACATAGCAATGATACTCTTCATGAAATTAAAAAAAATGGTAGAGGACTTGATCTTTAGAATGCATCAGTAAAACAAAATATGAAAAAAACCAACCCTTCTTTTCAATTGCTTCAGAAAGTGTTCTTTGATTTTCTAGTAAGAATATGAACTTCAGTATTTCAAACCAAAATAATAATCTCATCAGTTTTGTATGTGAGAGTGACAAAGTAGGCTCTTCATTTTTATATTTGTGGGGTTTTTTTTGTATTGAGAGCTGAATCACAGAAATCATAGAGAACTGTAGAATTGTAAGAAACCATGAAAAAAAAGGCGAGACTGACATGATAGTGATAAAGGGGTCAGGTATCAAAAGTAAACATTTATACATCTGTTTCCCACAAACTGACAAAAGGTCTTTTTTAGTCTTGGATTAGCTGTCTATGTTTCAATTATCTTTCCACATTATTAGCCAGAATAACCAGTATAGTAACCATAATTCTGTGGATGAAAAAAGTTATGTTATATAAAAATAAACAAATCAAGGGGAAAGACAGTAAGCCAGAGAATTAAAAAAAAATATTTCAGATTACTTACAAAACAGCCTTTCCCAGCACCACTGACATGAAAATATTTAACTTAACTCACTGAATAACATGTAACTTAGAACACTTTACGGAACTTCACTTGTTTCTTTTCTAAAATAATAGATTTACAGTCAGTTTATGACCTTTCCAGCTTTCACGTCCTCTGTTTGTCTTGCTTGTGTTCTGTTAAACAAGAAAAGTGTTGTGACCCATAATTGCCGGCAGATTCACAGCAGGTTTTGAGGAGCTTTTTTTACCACAGTGTCCGAGCTGTCTCCATCTGCTGCTGTCTTGTGTGCTTCCCACAGGGGGACCTGGCTAATTTTTCAGTCAATTAGCAGAAGGGTTGCTTTTGTTCTCCAAGTGCACCCCCATGGGCTCCTCTTACACCCTGGACAGAGTATTCAGATGTTGGGAGATTTCAAAAAGCATATCATGTTATTTTTTTTCTGCTGACCTTTGTGACATTGTTGGAGGAATGCTGTCTCCTGTAATCACAGACACTTACATGAAACTGGGTAGACTAAGTTTGGAATGTTTTTTATAAAAATGTTAATAATATACGCGTCAATATCTTTTCTTAAATGATCCTGAAATCTTTTATCAACACTAAACATACTTTTCAGTTCAGGAGAAACCAGTTGGCATACTAACACTTCATGATCATTATTTACTATACATTTTGCTCTCTTAATGGGAAAACAAGTTTTTTAACATCTACTTTTGCTACAGACCTTATAGTAAGGAACATTTAAATGTTTAAATATCAGGTTATGAACAAAGCTCCAGTTTCAGTGAAAAGTACTTATATATCAAATGAAACAAAGAGCTTTTCAATAGTAGATTTACTTCGGCACATGTATGCTATACCTTTGTATAGCAAGCAGAGAGATAATGCAAACATTATATAGTGGTTGAATAATAACCTGATAGTCAGGGTCTGTGTGTATTCTTTGTGTTGCTTTCTATGAATTTTAATCAGGGTTTGGTTCATATTCACTCCTTCCAAGTCAGAAAATGCTGTTATTTCAGTATATTACTAGATTTCTGGAAAAAAGTCAGTGTTTTCTTCTGGAAGAATATAGTTGAGCTAACAGAAAGCAATATTCTTTAAGCCCACAATTTATGCACATTTCATTTGGAATGCTATCTTGCCTACATGTCCCTGAGCCTAATCGGCTTCAAGAAATTTTGAACATCAGTTTGCATATGATATTCTTCATGTGCTCTAGCAAAAATTGTATACTACAGGAGCATATAAAATTCTTCTTTTTAATTTCAGTCTTGTATCTTTTATCTGTGATTTTGATCTTGGATGCAAATATGGATCAGTGAGGGTATTTTTCCTTCTCCTTGCTTCCATGATCATGCTGCTACTTTTTACAGTAGGATATCAAGCGAGTTCATTTTCCTGTAACCTTTCATCTGCCCAGCCTCTCGGCTATATCTTTCTATAGTTAATAAATATACTTTTTCTCAGTGTTAAGCAATAAAATATTCACTGGGTCTGAGCTGGGGTTAACAGATTTCTGAAAATTTTATTGCGTGACAGCCTGTCCTGCATAATCCCCTCAGCTGTCTCATGTTCTGGGGCAGAAATGATCTTATGTGTCACTCTAATAGTCTAGAATTACACTTGTATCACTGTCACCAGCATATGGGGCTGTGTATACCCCTAGGCCCAGCTCCCTCTCTTTCACGGCATTTAAAATGATAACATTTGGCAAAGCCAGTTTTGACAGAAAGTGAACTCTCCTTTCCGCGCCGGTGACAAAGCTGGCCACCGGAGGCCTGACACCGAGCAGCCACTCATCCTACTCTTTGCTGGGTAATGATCGCGGGTTCCCCTCCTCTTAATAACTGCCTGGCTGCAAGGGGAGGCTTGAGTCCAAGTCTTCACTTAATTATACAGTCTTCGTCTTAAGTGCTTTATTCATGTGAGGGCTTCAGCTGCTCAAGCATTATTGTAGTTTTTTTCTTTTTTTCCACGCCGTCAAAACGTACCGATTGCTGGGCAGGCAACGGGTGGAGGAAGGACTTCAGGAAAACAACAGGAAAGGAAAACAAAATGGGTTGAGCTTGTTCACAAGGAAAACAATTTTACAAACTGCAGTTCGTATCATCATCATAAATCTCTGAAGGTATTGCACTGCTAAGGGCAGCTGCTAAAGACAGAGGACATCTTGTGTATAAAACATTGAGAAAAAAAAAAAAGGTGAATTCAAAATGGAAGAAAAGAAAGGTAAGAAAAAAAAGTAGTTATTCTCTGAAAGTGAGGTCAGACCCTGAAAGGCCAGTTTTTAATACAAACAAAATAAAATTTGACAAGTCAGGGATTTAGTGCTTAGGTGAACCCTCTATTTGGAGCTGCTACACTAACCAGCAGATGTTTATGAAATTCAGAAAGTTGTGCTAGCAGGTGTTCCTGGCAGCATCAGGAGGACATAGGACATAATTTACTGTTGCTGCTAGATAAAATGTATTAAAATTTTCCTCCCACACACTGAATTTTAGTTAAGAATTTGAATTTTGAGAATTACAAGCCTAACTGGTATGCTTGTAAAGGAAGAATTTTGCCATTTCCCATTGTCTTCTCACATAATGCATCCTATTGGAAGTTGTGATAATTCCCAGTGGATGACTTTACAAAAAAAAAAAAAAAAAAAAAAAAAAGAGCCACTCTGTTATATCAACATAATGTTCCCAACAATTATTTTCAGAACTTTTTACATAACATAGAAAATGGATCCTATTGTTTTGCTTACATCAAGGCACCGATTTTAGAAACATCTAGAGAGGGTCCTAATTTTTCTTGAGTTCCTGTTTTCAGAAAAGGAGAGTTCTCTTCAGCTGCCTTTTGTTATTAAGACACAGTGAAATGAGCTCCATAAAATGGAGGAATGACTACAGCTGTGTCACAGAGATCTGGGGAACTGAATCACCTCAAAGAGGAGGATAAAAAAAATTGTCCCACAAAATTAACTTGCAAGAGCATCGGATAATCATCTGAACTGCTTGAAATTTTATTTCAACCAAATTCCAGATCTTTTGTGTTTCAGTCAATTCTCTTTCTACAATGGCAATCTCTTAGGACTTACCACTGCACAACCTGAAACCCAGTGATATGGCTGCATGAAGAGTAATGCTCAATGACCTCTTCTGTAGGACTATAGAGATCTCATTAACTTTAATACCATTTGTGGAGAACCTTAGGACAATGTGAAGCAGAGCTTTAAAAAACATGCATTCACCCACAGATGTGCATTGAAATTTTAAAGACATGTGCTGGATTGTTAGGAATATGCACACTGAATTTTAAGCAAATCCCTGAAGTTTCTGGTGCCACTACTTAAGCACTTCATTCTCTGTTATGTGCAGTGACTTTCACGAACAGATTAAAGCTGTGATACAAAATATTTGCCTGAAGAAACTCTGCACCTTTTCTTACACTGTGGATCTCCTGACAGCACTGTCATGATTCCACCCACTGAAACACAAGCAGCTCTTCTCCACATACCTATTAGTTTTCCTTTTGTGATTAATAGTCCTCAGCTAACTGGTGGTCATAGAGCTAGCACGTGTGTGACTCTGAATGTAGAACCTCACTACTGTGTTTAGCTGCCCTGTCAAACTTGGTACAACTGAAACTATTACTGAAACCCAGATGACGACTTTAGGTCATGACCCTTTGTGATAAATGTAAATATTTCTTTGCCTTCTAGAAGAGAAAGCAGTGACTGACTTAAAATTATGTATCCTTGACTTGTCGTTTCTGTTAGCTCGTGCCTGTATATGACTGCATGCAAGCATCTAAACTTATACTTGCATTTATTTGTGTGACTGTTTCTATATATGAAGAGATGCACACACCCAGAAAAACAGGTGTAGACAAATAGCTAAGTATTTGTCAAATTGTACACAGGGTTCACCACTTTTATGCTGTTTACATGAGGCTTAATGAGTCTGAGGCTGGTAGCATACAAAAAGCATTTAGCAGTTGGTTTCGATGACTTGGTAACACTGACATTCAGGCAAAGGAAGAGGAGAAAACAACAGTGAGGAAGAGAAACTGAGTCAGGATACAAGCTGCTGATAATGCAGGCTGTGTTTGAAGAAAGTGAGCACCATCAGACAAGTATACACCTAAGAGCTAACCCACAAACAATATAAGATAAACAGTTTCATACTACCTTATGGAAACAGTGAACGTAGCAGGCTCAGTGTAAGTGGCTAGTTGGGATAATTTTTCTTCACAAGGAAGGTCACAGGTCCAAGATAAGATTGCATCATTCCAAGATGGTTACCAATGGACGCAGAGGAGTATATTGCCCTGATACGTGTGTGATGAAAGAGAAGTGTAAGGTTGAAGAAATGTACAGGCTTGGTTCTGCTCCTATACTCAGTGCAGGAACTCTTAGGTTTTGCCTTTAGGATTGAAAACATGGCATTTTCAGCTATATGGCCTGAGTTAAGGCAGTCAAAAATTCTGTTAATTCAGGTAAAGTATAAGAAAGTAAAAGAAAAAAGAAAGGGTGAATTATGTAACTTAAAGTGCATTTTAACATGGTCGTCTGTTAAAATCCATGTACTACTTCAGAATTTTTACAAGAAAAAGAGGTTGCTTCTGAATTATTTCTAAGCTTCATAGAAAATGTATCTTCTTATAAACTATTGCTTCATCCGAAACTCTTTGAAACTCCTGAATGCCATGCTTACCTACTACCCGTGGTTCCATCAAGACAGACATCCTATTGGAGAATTGGTTACCATAGGTGGCAGAAATAGCCATACTTGTGCTAATATGACAACTGTCATAAAATTAGTTGCAAGGTTGCTTTTAGCAGATGTCTGCATCTTGTTAAAAGTAAACACAGCTTAGTATCTGAAACACAATGTACCATGTTCTGTTTAACCATCTTATGCTCAGTGGATGATACTAGACATATTCCTTGTAAAATTCCACCACTTTTCTTTGTATATAAGAGTTTTATTTATAATTGTTCCAATCCATTTTTTTCCTAATGGGATGACATGCTGATATCAAATTGTAGACAACAAAACTTGAACAATCATATCAGATGGATGAATTCCATAGAGTTTCTCAGAAAGCTTTGTCAATACAGATATATCAATCAGATTTTTTTTTTACCAGAAGATCACATTAAAACTGAGACATGCCAAAAAAGTAATTTTGTCTGGTAGAGTGAGGTTTGCAAGAATACATAGTAGACAGCTATAATAATATTTATGTGAATATGGAAACTTTTTTTCTGGCTAATTTTCTGCATAAGGTCCAAAATAGATATGTAGAAAATAGGAGTTCAGTTCTTGGCACTGACAGCAGCATTCTGAAGAACCTTGGCTAAGAGGTTTAGCATCTGTGCCTTTTTTTCAGGAGCAAAGTAGAAACCATTTTCTCTTTTCCCTCATCTATTTAGACTGTACATATTTACTTAGAGACTATGTGAATACATAGTATCAGACAACTTTTTAAGATGTTAAAGAGTGGGAAAAGAGTGTGAGGCAATTAGAATGAATCTTAGTTTTGTCTTTTTAATTTTAGTTTCTTTTGGTATTACCAGGAAGCAAAAATTGACTGAAGAGAAGTCAACTGGTTTGGCTGGTGTATATTCAGTAGCCATATGCTTTGGTGTAATATAATTTAAGTGATTAAGTGAAAGAAAAATCAATGCACTTGAATCAGAATGAAGTATGAGAAACATACAAACAAACAAACAAGCCATACTTTTTTATATTTAATGAGTGATGAAAGAAGGCAGGGAAGTAATCGTTAGAGACAGGAAATGAATTGTATATATTTCTTAAATGTTAATATTTGAGTGGAGTAAAGCCACCATGGGTACCAAGTTGTCATATGCTGAACACTGAATTTCAGGATAGTATCACGTGCTAACAATTTGCTTTGGTCTTGTAGACTCTGAGGTAAACCATACCAAGTGCAAGCTTGTTATAAATCTTGTAATATCACTGTGCCAGCCTTTTTTTATCCACTATATGCCAGTATTACTTAAGCAAATGTAACAGTTAACCAGTGTAATGTGATTCATGTATGAACTAAGTCCTTTTCCTTTCATGGGTGAACCTCAGAAAGTTGTTTCCCACTGTCAAACATAATGAAACATACATCCACTTGTAACAAGATATTATGCTAACAAAATTTAGACAGAAAAAATACAAATTTTAAAGAAAAGTAGGGGGAAATCCAGTTACAATTTTGCAGGTTTGTTGTATTTTATTTGTTCAGAATATGTCATGGTTTCTCTATACCTAATAAGAATTCCTTATGCTGGTATGTCATATGTCTACTTGAACCAAAGCAATTATCCAGGCCATAATAGGAATGATAACATAGGAGAAACACAGTATTAGGACCACTTCAGATGGGGTGAAGTCATAGTCACTTGAGTCAAAATCAAATGTATGCTGGTGGAATGGTGTTTATGAAACTGAGGAATGAGGGGCCATTATAATGCCCAGTGGTCTATTTAAAAGGAAGAAAAAGATATGTGTAGAACATAAAAATTGAAATACTTTATGTGGCAGGAAATCAGAATAACAACTATGAGAAACAACTTATATTATGGTTGAAAATAGTTGCTAGATTTTGTTCATGATCATATAGAGTTTTATCACTGTTAAGAGGATGACTAGAACTTTAATTAGTTGTACCCTGAATACTAAAAAAAGAGAGAGAGAGAAGCCTGTTTCAGGAAATAAAAGTGCTACAAACTACAGTATCAGATAGAGCACTGAAAAGAGGGAGGTCTAATTCATAGATGCCAATATTTTTCAATAGAAAACAAAAAATAAATTATATAATTTTAGGAACTGGTAGAAGCAGAAGGCTTTTCAAATTTCAATAATATTGAGCAGGAAGATGAGAATATATGTATTATTAAGGCCACAACATGTTTTTGAACACTAGGTGTAGAGTAAGCTGTCAAAGACTGAAGGAGTTAAGAAAGAGACTTGTGATATCCCTAGTGATGTTTCTGAATTCAGCTCTGTACCATTTATAGTCACCTAGAAAAACTAAGAAAATGTCAGAAAAGCAATTGAACATCAGAATTATTAAATTCTGCCACCAAGGCTTAACTCATCCCATGGTGTTCCCATAAAACCAACCATCTTCAACATGATTTTTACATGTTCTTCTACAAAAAAAAAAAAAAAATCAGATAATTACAAATAAGAAAGTCTGAAATTTAATATTGATCTCAATATCTGTTTGTGTTTATGTGAGAATTTGACACCCAATTTCTACTCAGTGAAGATGCTTCGCAGTGTACTTCAGTGCTATTTCTTGCTATTCTGTTGTATGTTGCTAGGTCATGTCAATGGCAAAATAAACTTCAATAAGGAAAAAAATATCCTTGAAGGAGAAAAGCTGTAAAACTTACAGAAAATGAAACAGTTAAATCAGGGCTAAAGCCTTTATTATTTTATTGAAAGATAATCTCCTGAGTCTCTCCACTGTATTTAGTATGACCTACAGATGATTTAATGAGCTATTGGGTCTGAGAGAATATACTTTGCTGCAATATGAGGCATATGGCTTAGGCTGCTCTATGCTAATGCCTCCATTCTGGACCAGCGTTGACTTTTCTCTGGACAGCCTGAAAACTGTTAGATGTTTGTGGCTCTATTAGACAGTGGCTCTGTTATCCAGGCAAACATGCCTGCTGAAAACTTTCAAGAACTCAACTTCATGTATGGCATATGGTAAGAAAATGTGTCATAGTCTGAGTGTTCTGAATTAAGAAGTTCATGTTTATCAGCAGTGTATCTGATACCATCATATTTTAAATGGTCCATGAATGTGACAAAAATGTTATACTTCCTTCAAGGTAAAATAAAATTAACAGTGCAAAGGTTACACTAGAAGGAAAACAAAATCAGAGATTTTTCCCCAAGGTTAGCATGCTTCTCACTCATCTGGCAAACTGCCATTGGCTTCGCAGCACCATGGGCATTTGTAGGAAATAGCATGAGCAAAGGGTCAGGATCTGGGGTGGTAAAACAGGTGTCAGTTACAGAATAATTCAGGCATTCAAATACAAATTGGATTTCTTTAACTGGTGCTCTTCATGGTCAAAAAAGGCTTATCTTTCACTACCTAGCAGGAAGGATCACAGTAAGTCTCTCACGGGGTGTTTGCAAGTTTGCATGAGGAAGCATCTGCTTTAGGGGAAGTGGATAACCTTTTAACAATAGTCTTTGCTAAAGTCTTCAGGACAGCATTGCTGTGTGTTTGCAAGTTTGCATGAGGAAGCATCTGCTTTAGGTGAAGTGGATAACCTTTTAACAATAGTCTATGCTAAAGTCTTCAGGACAGCATTGCTGTGTGGCTGAACATCCAGTACCACTTTGATACTGAATGGTAAGGCAGATCTTCATGCCCAGGTGGCTTCTCTGTTTCTGCCCTTTCAGATTTTAAGAATAATAGCATTTTTCAAGTTTCTGCTGCTGCTTCTGTCAATGGCTTTTACCTATACTGAGGCTGAGAGACACAAGGTAGTATTTTGGTCTTTCAGCCATTCAAAGCATCTCGATATTTGGTTTCCCACTAACCCAAATGTGATGTGAAAGCTAGGGGTCTTGAAAATGTACAAACTGAGCACCAGTAATTTTCACCTAAACTCATTCAAACTGAAGCCATCAGGTTTCAAAGAGCTCTAATAATTACTGAGAGACTTAGCAAAGGCTTGTCTGATCCTATATTTGTGACTTAGTACAGCATTCTAACCTGCTTTCACACTCTCTCTAGCCAAATTAAGAGCTCTTAGACAATGATGGATGGCAAGTCTGCCACACTCTGACTTTAAAGAAGTTGAAATAAAGTACCAGCTGGAAAGAAATAATGGAAATGTGGATGAGCTGTTCGGTACACATGTAAATGTAAATAACTCATATGAATGACAGTAGAACTGAAAAGAAAGGCTTTAAAATACGTTTCCACATCCCCTAAATATGGCATTGAAATTCTAGAAAACAGACCAACACATATCATTATCACAAAGATCAATTTTAAACTTGTAAAGGGAGTTAGACTAAAATCCACACCAGAAACTTTAATAGATATAATGGGTTTGTTCTCTGATGTAGAAGTTTAACAGCAAGACTCAGAAAATAAATCTGTGAAGACTCCTTGAACAGAACATATGTGGTTTTCATACACAAGGCACAACCTTGTCAGAGGAAGAAAAGACATTTGCACTTTCCCTTTTTCTGTCCTCCATGAGGGTGATTTCAATAACTCATAAAGTCCTACAGAAAAGAACATGAAGAAAGGGCTGTGTTTCAGTGTTTAGCCTGTACAGAGTTTAGCCTACTGTTAATATACATTTGTCCAGAAAGACTGACTGGCAAGTCATACGCTGGACGGGTGTGTCTGCCACCTGGCCTGAATATATCTTCTTGTTGCCATCATCTTTCATTTTTGGCTGCACTTTGACTGGGTTCTTATGGCACTGTGGGTACTGCGCTCTTACTTCATGGTTCTCCTGTTGTCAGGAGCCTTTACTCTGGAATTTACATACAGAAATCAATATTCGTTCTGTATTACTATCAGTGAAGTTACTTCAGATTTTCAGAAACACTCAGTGTTTGTCTAAGCGTTGCTACTAATAGTAATAATGAGCTTGTTACAAAACCCAAGGATCCTACCCTGCCCTCAGACGTTCAGAGATGAGGGTGACTTGTCATGCCATAACTAAGTGTTAATGATGTGAACATACAATGGTGAGATACTGGCATAGGTTTCCCAGGGATGTTGTGGATGCCGCCTTCCTGGAAATGTTCAAGGCCAGGTTGGATGGGTCTCTGAGCAACATGATCTAGTGGTAGGTGTCCCTGCCCATGGCACGGGGCTTGAAACTAGATGATCTTAAAGGTCTTTTCTAACCCTAGCCATTCTATGATTCCATGGATTTTTCTGCAGTTATCTATTTATCTTTCCAAACTAGTTATGGACATCATATGTGGTAACTGCTGAAAAAAACTCAAAGAACAGACACTTATGAAAATGCAACATCTTTTTGAGTTATTTCAAGCTATCTATAAATAAGACACTGAAAGAAAAATTCACACTTGTAAAATTTTACTGAATTCAGAGTTGTTCCATTAAGACTGAATTTATTCAGAAAGAGACAGTCAAACTGAAAGACAAAGTCAGAGAAAGATAACAATCAGCAAGGTAGCATAGTATGTCTAAAAATATAAATCTTTTCACTCATGGAAATACATATAAATGGTTCTATGATGTCTTTAAAATTTAACCTTTGAAACACAAATCTTTTGGAAACCTTTTTTAGTAGCAAATAAACAAATGCTCAAGTTGCTTTAAAAAATGAATCTTCACAGACATCTAACCTTGAACAAGAGCTGATTGATTAGATCTGAATCCAGCTGGATAACATCAACTCACTTATACAATCCTGGTTCAATTTTTTTTTATCCATAGGTTACATCGGCTTTTAAAGTATGGATCTTAAGGCCACATTGCCATTGGAAAAAAAAATCTGGAATGTTTCAGAGTTCAGAGAGCACTACAGAAGAACTATTTTGTAGGTCTTTGTTAAACCAAGACACCATGTTTTCCAAACAAAGTCAAAACAAGAACTGAATTGCTTTAAAAAATTATTCTTCACAGAGACTCAGTAAAAAAACTGTGTTAAGGGAAGATTTATTTTTCATTTTATATTTAAATAATCTACTTTTTAAAAATGTATAAATCTAATGTCAGCTTTCTGCATTCAGTGCAAGAGACTGATCAATTTATCTCTGCTTTGATTCTGGACAAACAGTACGCATCTGTTGCAAGTTCATTTGAATAACTCGATGCATGTATATCCTGATGGAACACTAATAGACACAGTGTAGCCATGCTGCACAGTCACACTAATATATTTGCTAAGCTGATCAATAATAAGATTGATCAGTCTTTTGCTTGGCCAAGTTAATCATGGTATTGATCAGCTTAGCAAACACATCACTTTCCTTGTGTACTATTGCTGTACAGCTTTCCTCCCCACCCCCATCAACTGGACATCAGAAGATTTCAGAAAATGAAATATAACAACATTTTCTACAGTAAGTGCTCTTATTACTTCAGGCTCATCTCTTAAGATAGCTATGACATTTCATGATTAAGGTGTTTAGATTTCTTAAACTTTTCTTGCCAGTCTGAGAGATGTTGGGAAAAAACAGAAAATTTCTGAATCTTTTCTTCAAAGGCACAAGACACTCAGCCCAGGCTCTGGCTGTAACTAGGTCCTCTTTTTAAAATTAAATATTTGAGATTCCTTCACCCTATATACATAATACGAAAGAGTCCCACGCTTTAGAAGCTTTAGGCTTTCTTAAGGGGAATAATTTAATTGCACAGAAAAGTTCAATACAGTCAGAAGGTATGGATCTTGGGGTGTATTATTAGCATAGTACTTGGAAATTTAACTTTGGAACAATACATCAAGACATTCAATAGTCTCAAAATTAGCATTAAAGGGGATTTATGTGTAGTGGCTGAAAGGATTTGTAAGTATGGAAATATTTAGACTATACGTCTTTTATGGTTTGTTGACTTTTTTATCTTGTTTTGAAAGCTGGATTTTTTGCCAGTGTGCTACATTAACAAAACAGTTCTCTCACACCCCTTGAAGCACATCATAAAGCTTATTTTCCATACAAAGGCTATTCCATTAGTGATAAAATAAATTCTCCACTGCAACTACAAAACCAAATTGGCATTACTTCCTGTTTTCTGGTATGTATCTTAATGCAGATGGTGAACAGAAAGTAGGAAAATCAGATCTTAAATCCAGAATTTTTTTGTAAGGTCAATAATATAGGGAGAAAGGGATTTTTCAGAAAATAACTTCTGTAGTTGTAAGGTACAAATAAACTGGTGAGAGCTTTCCCATATTTGTAAGAAAAAGTGCTAGTCTAGAAAAGGTATAGTCTAGTTTTCTAGTTTGACTATAATTAGAAATTCAGCCCTCATTAGGAACTGTGCATTGCATGAAGCCGTTTGATTGGAGTCTCCTCCTGAAGTTTCTAAACCCTAACCAGACTCCAGGTGAATGCAGAATCTTGAAAACCACCCACGTAATGTAACTTTTCACTAATTCATGTTGTGAATATTGCACTTTCTTCCAGTCTCTATTGCATGGTCTCTTCAGAGTCCTTAGACAGTCCTGTTAGCTGTTTGATTTTTGGTAAACTTAACAAAGGTTTTGTAAGCGTTCATAATTGGGCTCAGAATTTTCAACCAAAGAGAAACTATTTCTTAAAGATCCAGTGCACCTATTTGGCTGTAAGACCCTCAGTATTGTGTCAATTGACATCTGAGCTCATTTTCATAACCACATGATTGGAAATAGAAACTAATTTTTTCAAAAATATTGTCACAGTTTGTTGTTGTTTTGTTGTTTTTTTTTGTTTGTTTTTTTTTTTTTTTTTTAAATATCCAGTGCAAGATTAGATTTGAAACTCTGGAATGTCTACATCTCCCATTAATGTCAGCTCAAATACTAAATCCTTGGCTTTGTAGACCACTCGGTTGAGGTGCCTTTGATTGGTGAACAAAAAACAAGACCTTGAAGCCGCTAGCACTTATAAAAATGGACGCCTAAATGCATTTTAAAAAGTCAGAGCCTGACTTGTGATCTAGTAGGTATCACCAGGGTATTGTGGGTAAGTTTTGCTTATATGAGGGTGATCACTGAGTCTCTAAGATCAGGGAATTTTTCTGTGGGTAAGTGTATTATCTAGTTTTTCTATCTGTGAAAGGTACGAGACTAAAACCCCTGGAGGCACAATCTTGTAGCCAGTCTTTGGAAAAGACGGAGTTCTCTCACTGCTCTGTTTATGCCCTTGAACTTTACCTCAAAAGATGAAAGAAGAGCTTCATCTGTCTTTACACAACAGAGGGACTGATGAATGAACAAGAGCTAAAGTGAGTATTTTCACAGAAAGAAGGATTTTTTTTTTTTTATAAACTGAAAGAAAATAAACTTCTAGTCTCAGCTCTGCATTTTCAATCTTTTCCTAACATTTTTAACTGGAAGCCTTTGTGTTCAGTTTGTTGGATGTGGGCTGGGCACAGAACAAGAAATAGCTGCTGTAGTCTCATAGACTTGTAGGGATGGCTTTTTAACACACCTTCTGCAAATGTGATGTTTTCATTTTTTCTTTCCTTCTTGCACAGTGCAGTTAGCCTTGCAGTGTCTCTATGAAAAACATGGAGGGTTCAGGACTACAAATAAGGTCATTTGTAATGAGGAGAGAAGGTGGAGTCTCAGCCATGGGTCTTCTACTGGAATTGCCAATAACTACAGCTTAAAGAAAGAAAGGTCACACTGCCGCAGGGCCTTGACTGTAAATGGTGCTTCTATTGCTTTAAAGACTACATAATTTCATCCCACTTAAGTCAGCAGACGAGGAGTGTGTGTAATGATCTTCTCTTCACCCTCCAGGGTATGAGTAAGAATGGTTCCAAGACCAAGTTTTCTGGCTTCCATAAAGATTTCAAACGAAGAGTTTAAATCTGTGTGCAAGAATATTGAAGGTGCTATTAATGCTTTTTTGAGCTCTAGGAATGCCCTTTGACATCTTCCATCACTATTCCAAGCAAGTAGTACAGATATTTCAACTTAAATAACTGAAACCAATTCTCACTTTTACAGGAATCTGAAGAGACAGTTTTAACACTACCTTGCCCAAATAAAGCAAAGGCAAGGAGTCTGTTTAAAGAATATCTCTCCAAAATACTCCTGATTTTTAATTTTTTTATTTTTTTAAGTAACAGTCACATCTCTATGTTCTTTTACGTTTTACAAACTTGGTGAGTTTTTTTATCTGTCTTCTCTATTTAAGAAAAAAATCCTAACCTATTTTTAGCACTCTGGGGCTCTGGGTTCAGAACAACTTTGATTGAAAATTTAAGGTTTATGTCTTTTTGACTTCTCTTTTATAAAATATCAATACTTTATGGTGAATGTAAGACACCCCTGGAAGACAAGACAAAGGCTGAGCAGAGGGAGACATCTCTGAATGTTTCTTGGGAAGAAGATGAATTTTGATCTACTTTATTTTTCCTTTGGGAACGTGCTCATTTAAAAGGCCAAAAGCTTCCATCTTAGAAATTTGACAATGCATAGGAAGAAGTTGTTGTATAAATGTGTTTTATTTTGGGGATAAAGCCACCCTATAGTGTTTCACCACAAAGTCTGAAAGCCTGCTGTGACATTTAATGAGATAAAACTTATTTGGTGCGACTTTCAGGTCTTCATCATTCATTAAAAGACAAATTTCACCTCCAAGTCTAAAAACCAAGAGTATCTTTGTGGAATGGCAAATAAGAAGTACATAAACTCAGGCACTTGAACTGAGCATTAAATTTGAAGCATTATAATGATGTTTATTCAGTTCATACTGAATAATTCCCATCTCCAGGGACAGAACTGCTGAGATGTAGTAACCAATCAGAGGTTTGATTAGAAAGGCCTTTACCCAGTTTTGTACCCCTGGATTTATTCTACTTTCAGATCTGCACAGCAGTAAATAGAGAGACAAACAAGCTTTCTATTTTCAGCAGGCATTTGAAAAAACCCACAACACCCAAAGTCACAAAATTTATTTAGAAGCCAGACCTTTTTTTTTTTTTTTTTTTTCAAAAAGTCTGGAGAAGCTCATTATGCAAACTTCAGCTTCTGAAACACAATATGATAGGCCAGCCGCACAAGATGACTGCATATTTTGAGTTATGCTTTCATGCAAATATACAACAGAAAGAAATATCTCATTTTAAAAAAGAAGTCTCTGATCTCAGTGGTTCTTAATTGTTCCTGACTATCTCTGTACTGAAACCTTAAATAACAATTAAAGTATGTGTCTCAACTGATAATATACCTGATCATTCTAGCAAGTAACAAACCTATATTATGGCTTTATACGTAATTTCTGAATTTTGTGTGGCTTGTAGCAGGGCAACTAGTAGCACAGACTGATCTTTGAAAAGGATGCAGGATTCCCCCTGCTTAAAGTCCTTGGTCCCCTCCTCAAAAGGGTGAAACAATGAGGAAGAACTAAAAAGTAGTAACAACATGACCCTCTTTGAAAAAAAAAAAAAAGAATCCTTAGTTTTCTGAACCACTGATAACTCAGAAGCAGATCATCTTGGAAGCTTATGAGTGCCCTGTAAGTTCCAGTAAAGAAACAGAGAATCATAGAATGGTTTGGGTTGGAAGGGACCTTAAAGATGATCTAGTTCCAAGCCCATCTGCATGGGCAGCGACACCTCTAGATCAGGTTGCTCAAGACCCCACCCAACCTGGCCTTGAACACTTCCAGGGAGGGGGCGTCTACAACTTCCTTGGGCAACCTGTGCCAGTGTCTCACCACCTTTAAATTAAAAAAATTCCTTCTAAAAAAGTTCCAGTTTAGAGATCAGAATGTCATGCAGGACAGTGTCAAATACTCTGCACAGGTCCAGATAGATGACTTCTGTTGCTCTGCTTTTGTCCACTGAGGCTGTGACCCCATTGTAAAAGGCCCCCAGATTGGTCAGGCAGGGCTTGTCCTTAGTGAAGCCATGTTGGCTGTCACCAATTACCCCTTTGTATATAGCCTTAAGTAGGATCTGCTCCATGATCTTGCCAGGCTCAGAAGTGAGACTGACTGGCCTGTAGTTCCCTGGGTCGTAGGTTTTTTTTTAATTTTTGAAAATGGGGGTTATGTTTCTGAACACAATTGCAACCATGTAATATTACATCTTCCTGGGCTGGAAAACACTCAATGTTTTTATAAGAAACTAAGAGCTGATGAATACTTTTAACTCGGTTAGAAAACAGACTATGATGTAATACTACAAATGTTATATAATCATCATAAATCAAGGAAAATCTCTCCACTTACATAATCTATATATTATATAACTGTATCAGAAGGGCCTAGAAATGGCTCATCTCCCTGTCATTTAGAAAAGAAAAGGTCAGCCAAATAGAGGGTTTTTTGAAAAAAAATAATCTATCATACCTTTTTCTCTTGCCCACTGTAAGCAGGATGAGTTCAGAATACAGTAGAGTAATTTAATGATGTAAAGAATGCACTTTTTTTTTTAACAACGATGTTTACCTGTCAACTCTCATATAACCTTTCTTTCATTTCTGCTTTCTCAGGTAATGTCAACTTATTAAGATAACTTTGGGCCATGGTGTCTCATTGTGTAAATATGGTGAAGCAATGCATTTCAAAGCTGTGGAAAGCTTTAGGTCTCTGAGTTCAAAGCTACTAATATTAAACTTGTTGAATGCACCAGTTTACATACTTCATCAGAGCTAATCACCACACAGGATGATGGCAAAAAGAGAACAGAGCAAAAGCTGTTAGATAAGTAAGAGGAATAAAATATATGCTTATCCTTAAAAAAAAAAAAACAAACAACAGTAGCTAGCATGTTAGAAGAACTGATAAAAAAGCAATTGGTAATCAGAGGTATTTTATGTGAGAAATTTGCAGTGATAGCCAGAAAAATAAGTAGACAAAGATAATCTTTCTACCCTCAGCAAAGAAAAGACAGCATAGAAAAAGTGTTATTACAATCATAACATCTTCCAGATTCTGCCCAAGAACAAAGTCCTTGTCCATAAGATGAAGAATCACATGGAGCTAAAGTGTGGATTCAGAGAGACGAAAGGCACTCATAGCCTAATCACAACCATCTGTAACATCACTGATAAAAGGAGGGCAGTACAATCCTACACTAATCATGTGTTCAACTCCTAAAAATTTTGACACCATCTGACTTGACCAACTCTAGGTTTCCAGATGTGGGAACTCTGATCTGTCTCATTGAACTCATTGCAAGTTTCTGTCAGCAGCAAGAAGAAGTGTGATCAGTAAGACACTACAACAGGTTTTCCATCAACCAGGGAACAAGACAAGAATTCAGCATGTATGCAACACTTCCAGGACAAGTGTGGGAAATATTCAGAAGAATAGAAATTACTGGGCCTGATATTTTTTGACACCTCTAAAACAACTTCAGATGCACCAGTGAAATGACAGACTTTGTTTTAGATTCTTGTCCAGTGTAATGAAATTGAAATAAATAAATAAATAAATGCTCTTAGGGATTGTATCTTACCTTAAGTGTGATGGAAGTAAAATGAAATTAAATGAGCATGTTTCTTGTTTCACCAAAACAGGAGAAAAGAAATATTCATGATCGGTGACCTACTTTTTCACAGAGTGAATGACATTTTGTCAATGAATCTTCACACATTTTTCCTGAATAGAATATTTTTATACATGTGTATAAATATAAGGTTTATTTATAAGATACCTCATTTTGTTATGGAATCCCTCACAAAAAGTGTGGAAGGCTTTAGCATCTTCAATTAATGGTACCTTTGCCTTCTGAAAATTTAGAGATTTGTGGATTTTTTCACAATCTATTAATGGATGTTAATTTTGGGAAGTTTGATGCTCAAAAGACAACAACTTCAGCATTTGAAATATAAAATTTCTGTTGTGAGTTCAAATGTAGTTATACCTGGATTTAGGAAATTTCTGTCATATTGCCAAGGGAAAAAATTGATTTGTCTTATATTACTCTTGCATTCACTTTTTAATTTAATAGAGCTTTTAATATGAGTGGTCAAGGACTAATGGTAAAGAGGGATACTTAGTGTGAGATACTAAGTATCCTTATTGTGAGAGACCGTGGTCACTATCCCTGAAAGACTTCTGGTGTGATCTCTTTTCTCCCAGGTCCTGTTCCCTTCTTCATGGGTATTCAGCTTGAAATATTCAGGGTTTGCAGGGATGTTATGAGGAGTAGTTGAGGTCACTTGATTGTTTAGTTTGGAGAAGAGGAGGATGAGGTGTGACCTGAGCTCATAGCAGTATACGGCTTCCTCATGAGGAGAAGAGATGAGACCAACACTAATTTTTTCAGTCCTGTGACTGAAGACAGGACTCAGGGAATGATAGGAAGATGAATCAGGGGAGGTTTAGGTTAGATATCAGGAGGTTTTTTACCCAGAGGGTGTCTGAGCAACGGAACAAGCTCTCCAAGGAAGTGGTCACATCACCAAACCTTCCTGAGTTCAAGAAATGTTTGGATGATTTTCTCAGGCACATGGTGTGATCCTGGGGGTGCCCTACATAGAGACAGGGGTTGGACTTGATCATCCTGATTGATCCCTTCCAACTCAGCATATTCTATGATTCTGTGATTCTATAAATAAGGTGTCTTCAATGTGCCCTTCTTACAGGACCATATGCTGCAGTGCTACCCACACCATTGTCTGGGGGTGCGATGGCTTTCTCTGTGGATATTAGCAGATATTTCTCCACTCCTTTGCAGATTAGAGTTTGTGCTTGGAAGGGATGGCTCTTGTGAATGTCAGGAAAAACTAAAAAACTTCCTTCCTTTAGGCAAATCGTGACCTTCTTTGCACAAGTTGATGACAATAGGGTCTGTAGCACAGGGTAAAGGATGTTCCATATGTAGAGCCTGAAATGTAATAGATAGCTCTGAGTTCAAAAGCACTTTCTTCTGGTCCTCTTGTCCTTCACGTATGAACTTGAGGAGATGATGCTACCCCTTTCTGACTGTGGAACTTTGCCAGTAGTTCAGAGATTTTCTTAGAATACAGAATATATGAAAAACTTCACTTAGTTCTCCTACCTGAGGTGGGAGAATTTTTTCTTTCACCTGTTTGTATTCCTGACAAATGGCATCTGAAAAGCTAGGGGAGTGGGGTATAATTGAAAGGGCCTGAGGTCTCCATTGAAAAAGATTACAGTATCAATCACAAAAATGTGGTTTTATTTGTATTTTTTTTACATGGTTTGATTGTTGTTGTTTACTGTGCTGCATTTTACACTGGCTTTGCTGATTTACAGTTCTAAGAATTCAGTGTAAAAAGTGAGATATCTATTGTGAAATTTATTTAAATCCATTGAATTAATGAAGTATTTCAGTGCATTCTACATCAAAATGATTTGTGGGAATTAAGTAAATGTTAATAAAATATGAAGTTTGAAAACTTCATTAAACTTCATTTTTTAATTCTTTTTCTCAAATTAAGAATAATTTTCTTCTCCTTTTCTTTGAGGACTCATGGAAAAACAGGAATGTCACCGGTGAAATCTGAATCTTTACAGGAGTTATATTAAAATGTTATATTATATAATTGGCTAAACAACAGAAAGACACAGTACTGTGGAGGGTAAAATTTGTTTTCTACTTGAGGGACTATAATTTGACAAGAAAAAGACATCATATGTTTTCCAGCTCTAGTGGCACATTTAACTACCAAGCCGTGAATTCTATGAGAGAGACAAAACTATTTAAATGATGTTCACCTTTCTCAGATACAATATATTATACTAGTGAACTGTGTTAATTCAGTATTATCATCTTTGGGGGTAGTTTAAATCATTATTCTTTACTCTAAACTACCCACAATTATTTATTTGTAAAACAGTTACCTTGACAGAATATTCTTATCTGAGATAAAACTTGCAACATTCCATATACAGTAGATAAAATCACATTATTATTTCTTGTGTTTTAGCTAAGTTGAAGAATATTTTCTCTTCTCTCATGCATTTTGAATTCTTGGAAATTCAGTAGGTGGGAGAATAAAATAAGGTTTTTTTTAATATTTGTCTAATTTGTGAATACTCTAAGTAGAACTGCTAAATAGATAAATAGGTAACCTGATACATTTTCTTCAAAATCTTGTTTTCCTGTGGTATTTAGATAAGATGAATTTAAATAATTGTAAGAGCAATATATATTTTCATTATTTTTTGACTCTGCTCCACTAGGTTCTCCAGAAAACATATTTTTCTTCAACTATAAAACTCAAATTTTTAATCAAACAGAATGACTTTCCAATCTCCAAAAACTCTTAAAAAAGACAAATTTCATTACATTTTATTTAGATTTGTGGATCCAAAAGTATCATAGGGCAGCTACAGAATATAACTCAAGCAAAATGTCAGCAAAATCATTCTTTAGCTCAATAGAAAAATAATCACTCACTTCTGCATATGCCATTGGAAACCCCACAGATTTTTGTAAAAATTAAAAATAATAGCAAGAAAAGGTGGGATACTAGAATTTTAGAATGTTGAGCTGAAATATTTTGAGGTTTACCTGTTAAAATGTAGCTTAAACTCAGGTTTAGTAGAGATTAGTAGGAGAGTCACATAGGTTCTTTAAGAGGTATAAAACTCCATCCTATTGAAAGATCTGGGACATGGTTATGACACGATGGGCTGGAGTAAGGCCTCGACTAAACACTTCGTTGTCAGCTTCTGAATACAATTTTCAGAATTGTTAGGTCTTTTTATTACAGGATATCAACACCAGAAATATCAACGTATGTTTTCAAGATTATCTTCAAATTCTAAGCTCTGTAACACTTTTACAGGTGTAAATATAATATAGATAGCCCACTTTTTAGGCTATAAAAAATTTTCCCTTTCATTCCAAATATTTTGTTTTCCTTTTAAGAATTCAACTGCAATATTAGTGCATTTTCTTTTTTTAAGACCACATAGTTGATATTCATCTGCCCTTAGTTGGGTAACTAAAAATTAGATGCCTGTATCTGAACTAGTCATTGTGTATCTCTTCATAGACAAGAGAGAAATAAGTAACTTCTAAAGTGAGATTTTTAAGAAAATTCAGAACTGACCTTGGATACAAAATCAACAAAAATACAAGAAAAATATATTTTTAAGTTAAATACAAAAATGTGGATATTCTTTCTATTTTATGTAGTATTTTTCTCCATTGGCATACTTTTCTGTGTACAGCTCAGCTGCCATTAATTTCTCACTGGACATCTTACTTCAGAATGAACCCTGAACTTAACTCCTTAGCTATAACTCTGAGAATTTATTTCAAGATATCACTTCAGATAAGAATTATATTTCTAGTGGTATATCTGCCTTACAACTCTTTGTCCAGTTAAACTGAACCCAGAATCATAGAATCATAGAATTGGCTGGGTTGGAAGGGACCTCAGAGATCATCAAGTCCAACCCTTGACCCACTACCGCTGCGGTTACCAGACCATGGCACTGAGTGCCACATCCAGTCTCTTTAAATATCTCCAGGGACAGAGAATCCACCACTTCCCTGGGCAGCCCATTCCAATGTCTGATCACCCTGTCCATAAAGAAATTCTTTCTAATATCCAACCTAAACCTCCCCTGGCACAAGTTAAGACCATGTCCTCTTGTCTTGCTGAGAGTTGTCTGGGAAAAGAGACCAACCCCCCCCTGGCTACACCCTCCTTTCAGGGAGTTATAGAGAGTGATGAGGTCTCCCCTGAGCCTCCTCTTCTCCAGGCTGAGCAGCCCCAGCTCCCTCAGCCCTTCCTCGTAGGATCTGTGCTCGAGTCCCTTCACCAGCCTGGTTGCCCTCCTTTGGACCTTCTCCAGGACCTCAATCTCCTTCCTGAACTGAAGGGCCCAGAATTGGACACAGTACTCGAGGTGTGGCCTCACCGGCACTGATCTCAAAGCTATCACCAGCCTAGGCTTGCTACTTTAGTCACTTATCCATTCTTGCTCTTTGCACAGCATTTGATTGGTCTCCTTTCAGAAAGCCCCCAGTATAGATTGAGAGCACGATGTTGTGAGTTAGAATAGCCAATACAGTGATCTGAGCATTTTCAGATAAATTGATGAACACTTTGGACAAACCTCGTGTTTCTTTTGTTGTGTGATTACTGAAGGAACTGCTCTTGAAATTATTTTCACATCCTTTTGGCTGCTGGACTGTCAGTTCTGTGGCCTTATCCTCCTGCAAGTGTCAAGAGCATCCTTTCAGTGTGGCCTAAGGAATGAGAAGTCTCTATGCTAGTGTCTGTGCTGACTTCTAAATAAATGTTTGCATGGTAATCAAAGCAATTTTTCCTGAAGGCTGACTGTGCTGACATTTTTTAAACAAATTAAGTCTAAGTGAATGAGAAGAGCAAAGGTGTTTCACTGAAGATGACAGTAGGAGCATTTGACTTTTGATAAGGATAAAGCATGGTGCCCCTTGACTACTTATTTGAAGCCTTGAGTACATTTCAGTCCACACAATAACATAAACTCGTGTGCACAAATGAAAGAAAGAAACATGGCCAATGTGTTCTCCCCACCCTGCTTCAACTGAAAAAGAAGAAAAAACATTGCTAAAAATGGTGGTATTAACCATAAGTGGTCTTTTGTGCCCTTGTATATCATTTATAGCACATTCAATTACTGACATTATATAAAGCTGGCTGGAGTTTGTAAAGCACAACAGAAAGAGAACTCTTAACATTAAAGGAAATTCTGGCTCCTGTGATGTGTTCCGTATTTGAGATCATCTAATTCACATCTCAAAAATCTTAAAAAAGCTCTTTCACTTGTAAGTAGTCTTTCTCACATACTACTGGAACCATTCCAAGCCTGTTTCTTTGAATCTCTCCTTGGAAGTTCCAGAGGCCATTCATGTGTTTCCAAACTTTATGAGCAGTGGAATATTTGTGAGTGTAGGTTGGAGTCAAACTGCAAATACATTTATACTAATGATAAAATTAATCTCGTTTGAATTTATACTCTATTGTTAGAAGAGAGACTCATTCTGATCAGTGCTTGGCTTTGTGTCAATCAGTTACATTTATTACAGTAAAGGTTTTAAAAATAACTGCCACTATTCTTCAGTATTTCCAGTTTGGATGAGATTAACTGTAAATATTTAGAACTTGTATTTATTTTTCTGCTTTGAAACTTAAGCTTGATTCCAAATTTTCAATACAATAAATGAAACCAAGAATAAATGCAAACTATATTAGCCATACATATATCTCATCAGATTAAAAATTAAACTATATACTCTGTTGAAACTGTCAACACAGATGCAGTGCCTTTGCGTTCTGCTGTAATACCTCTTGATGTCATCACTGTTGCAAAAAGGTTAACTTCTTACAAACAAAACCTAAATCACAACAAAACAGAATTACCTGCTTATAAACTCATATATACTTGTCTGTAGGCAAAACAACATTGCAAAACCTTACAGGTAATATTAATCAAAATGACAGTTTTATATATAGCAATAGTAACTAAACTTTAGCAATATCAAGTCCAATTAATTCACAGAGAGTTCAGATAGCAACTTTTTTTTTTCTTCTTTATCATTTTGCCTCCTCTAGATGATGGTTTAGCTGATGATTATATGATCATTTTCTTTATCTTGTAGGAAATATTCACAACCCAATAACCATATATAAATGGTGATTACAAAACCCAATAATGATATAGAAAATAATCAAAATTGCCATGCAAGTAGAAGCAAATATAAAGATCATGTTTCTCAATGTAAAAATACTTTATACATTGTCAGGGTCTCAGTGTAAAATATTTATTGTTACAGTTACCAATTATTCTGAATTTTTTTCCATGTCTTTCTCTGAAAGAAACTTTGCATCCCACCAGTTTACCAAGATTCTGGACTATTACAGTTTTTTCCTCTAAATTGAATGGACATCAGACTCACTGAACTTTGAGGGATTAAACATTGTGGAAAAGAAAGCCTGTTTGCATAAACGCCCTTTCCTTTTCCTCTTATCTGTTGTTTCCACAGAGAATTGCACTGGGTAGCAAATCTCTTACCCTGATTCAAAAGGGTGAGAAAGTGGGACAAGATTAGGAAATACAGGAATTAACAGAATAAAGGAGGAAAAGATTAAGACAGGATTGTAGAAAAAAGAAGAAAGGGACAAAAAAAAAAAAAAGAAAATAATACAGTGAAACTAAGATTCAGCAAACAAGAGAAAGAAAAAAAGGCAAAATGGGTGCAACTTATACTGGCAGATGAATGAAAAGTAAAATCTTATGCTATGAAATGCAGGCTCTTATTCCAGTGTCAGAGATGATGAGGCTCTGACAAATATACCAAACATGAAAAATATTTGCAGAACTAAAAAGTGGATTTCATCCTCAGAAAAAAAAAAAGGTAATGAAAATGTGGAATTCAATAGAATTCATTAATATTATAGTAAGGTTACCTTTACAATTTTGACGTCTTTCTTGTTGGCACAAAAGAATAAAATAAAACTATTTTATCCACAAAGACATCGCTACTTGGCAGCACACTACTTCAATTCTAGAGCAACACTCTGGTTTATGTTACAAAGTAGTTCTGAATTCTGAAAACATTGACATGTCTGTAAGAAGTGGATTCTAAAAGAGTGGTTTTGTTGAATTAAATATGAAAAGGAATAACGTAATCAGTACAGAATTACTTGTCTTATTTATTTTTATATGGAGTTCAATACAAATCTCAGCTAATATGTATTTCATTTATCAGAGTTATAAAGTTTTCAATTTTTGTTGTGTTACAGAATATTCTTGCGACACCATATGACTGTGAACCATACCAGCAAAACCAGAAGTGCTACACAACAAATTGGGGAAACTCTGCTATATACTCAGTTTATGCTTCTCATCTTCATAGTCTTTCTTGAAATGGTGTATCGAATAGGATAGCTACTCCTGATGGTTTCAGGTTGGCCAGAATAAAGAATCCTAGTAAAGTAATTTAAGCACAATTCTTGGTGTAAGGGAGTAAACAAAATGACTGAAAGCAAATATTCCTTCACCCACTGTGTTCATTCTTGTGCTCCCCTAATTTCTAGTCCAGCATCTGTTGTTGGATGCCCAGCCTCTCACTGATCCCCAAAGTACCTCATGGTACATCAGGAAAAGTCTGGTAATTTTCAATCATCCTTGATGTGTCATACTGGCTATGGGTCTCCCTTCTGCTGCAAGAAGGGACCATCCCTCTTTCAGAGTCCCCCAGCACGTTCAAGAGCTTCAGGTTTCTTGCTTGCTGTCTCCACTGCTCCCATCCTACCTGCCTAGAACTTCTCACAGATTCAGATTCCCATCTCTCTCTGTTTACTGCGGTGGGCTTCACTAATGCACTAATGTAATGTTGGACCAATTTCTCTATCTCTCTCTCTTTTTTTTTTTTTTTTTTTTTTTTTTTTTTTTTTTTTTCCCATAAATCCTTACTTTTCCTGTGTTTTAAAAATATTATTTATTGTCTTGAGTAATTTAACAGTATCTTGCACTGGGATGAAGAATAAGATCTTTCCTTGTTAAACAGTAATTTCAAGTTACAAGATTGTAACAGAAGTACCAAAAATTTGGAAGGAAGTTCTGAAACTCACTGTGGATTTTATTAGCAGTCCCTTTCAAAGAAATTACCATTTTGTCTTCATCCAAAGGTATTTGCCTCTGTAGAATGAAGCTGCCAGGACAATTTTCCTTATTAAAGAATTCCTGTGGATCTCATTGTTACGGACTGAGAGGCTGAGTGTTGTGTTCACTAGGGACCATCTGCATACTGTAAGGCCAAAAGCAATAACTGCAGGAAAAGCAGGGTGTCTTGTAAAGAGTCATGTCACACAAATGGAAGTAAAATAAAGAAAAAAGAAAGCACATATTTTGTGGTTAGATCCTTTCCCACATTAACCATGACAGATTAATCCAAATATCATTAATGTTGAACTCAGACTTAAACTGTCACAGATGATGATTGTGTATCATTTTTTAATCTGAAATCTGTGAAAAACAGTAAATTAACACAGTCTTCTTCCTGCAGAGGCAGTCAAAGAAGGATACAAAACTGTTAATGACCATTTTCAAGCCAAAATGAAATGCAAAGATTAAAATTTCTGTAGTAGTTCAAAATGTATGCAGTCATGACCAGTGGTTCACAAATTAACAGCCTGATAAACCATGACATAGTAATAATGGCAATGAGATGGTCATTCCAGTTAGAAGCAAATCTGCTTTCTGCTTCTAGAGAGAAAGAGCTACTAGTTAAGGCTGAGAAAAGAGAGAACAAATCTGGATATTTCTGTAATCAGATTAAGTCCTGTATATAAGAGCGGAACTAGACCAAATGATTGTTTATAGAAGGTCTTTAAGAAAAAAAATAATCATGGAATCACTGAGAGGTGTTACAAAACTTACAAAAAATGGGTAATGATTCTTCCTTTGGCCTCCTAGAGTACTCTATGCATTTCAGAGAGAAAAAATGGAAAGCAATCAGCGCCCTTCCTCATATCTCTCCTCACTTGTGTGCTTGTACTACTTATGTGCCTCTGTACTTCAGAGATGAAAAAGCTGAGGTGCTGTCATTACTGTTCTCTGTGTTGCTAGTTATATAGTGCTACTATGCACTATATATATATATAACTATATAACTATATGTAGTTATATAGTGCTACTATGCATTCAATCTCTTTCTTTTTTAATACTGTCCTTTCCTTCTGTTCACACTGTAAGGTCTTTGGGACAGAAAGAATGCTTCTGCTGGAATAGATTTACATTGTAATCATGTAGCCTAAGTGTACCATATATTCATCTTAGATATACCACATATCTCTGCTGTATTTCCATAACATCAGCACATAATATCTCTTAAACTCATCCAAGAATAGGGATTCAAAAGTTTTCAGCTACACAATTAACAGACATAAAAGAAATGAGAGAGAAGGAGAGAGAAAAATGCATCTTGCAAACGCTAGCTGACAATTTTCTGAGTTACAATATCATATTTATCCATATCTAAGGAACATTGTTTATGATAGTTATGAAATAAAAAAATATTTTGTGATATTATTTTTTGTATAATGGTCTACCTGGGATCTTTTGGAGGACAATGACTGAGCTTTTCCACCAAACAGAAGTCTTCCCTTGTATTAGTGCTCAATATACAGTGAGGGGGGGGGGAGGGAAAGGACTTGGTGATTCAGATTTTTAATGAAATAACCAGGTTTTGTGCAGAAGTGATATGGGCAATTTTTTTGTTAAACTATAGTTTTTGCTAAACTATTACCACTGAAAAACTATCATTTAGGCTGATCAAAAGATGAGAAAAACTTTGCTATTCCAGAATCTCTTAGACCTCTAGAGCTTTAAAACAGCATTAAAAGCTGTTGAAAAAAGTAAGCAGGGCAGCTCAATATTTTGGAAGCTCCAGAGGTCTCAATGCATTGTAACTCAAATCAATGATGAGAGGGCTGAATAAAGAGCAAAAACTGAGTAAAGAGCAACAAATCTCATCTGAAGCACTGTTGACTACACAATGCCACTGAACTGCACTGAAAACAAAAGACCTGAGCCTTGGGAAAGCAGAGGTCCAAGGTCAACTCACCTACTAACTGAGGCTTAAGAGGTGTTAAGATCAGAGAAAACTGTGGCCTTCAGGCATATGAAAGGCATGATAAAACATGCCATTGCATCATCAGGAGGTCTGTTCTCAGTTACTGATAACCAACTCAACCTGTACATTGATGCAGTTACCTCTCTGTTCAGGTATTTGTATAGCTTTTCCCATTCAGCTAGGAACAAATCTGATGCTTCTCTTATTAGTTCCTGAAATAAAACTCCTGTAACATCCCAGAGAGATGAACTCTACAGAGTCAAGGGTCCAGGTCTTCTGTGGCTGAACACAGCACAAAGTCAATACTGGGACAGTTCCTCCAATAGAAGATACAGCAGACAATATTATTCTATCCTTATTCTGTTCTTTGTTTCTTCTCCAAACATTTCTGCTGAAGAAAAAATATTGTGCCACATGGATTTAGGATCTCAAAAGGACATCGACTATCTTATCTCTTTAATAGCTTTTATATTGGTCCACAGTAGCATAGAATAAATGATTCACTTTTGAGAATTTAACTTAAGTTCATACATATATTTTGGGAAAAGAGTAAACCTTGAGACAGCAAGATTTTCCAGAGGACATTTGGGTAAGTATAAATGATTGATTTGAGAAGATTTCGGTGTGCAATAGAATCCAAAGAAAATTTCATGTGTTTGTGTGTTTACTGGCTTTGTAAGGGAATATTTGGATATCAAAGGAAGTACTACAGGAATTAGAAATTAAATAATTACTGCATTTTGAAGAGGAGAGACAAAGTTGGGTTTGTGTTCTTTTTATTTTCTTTGTGTGCTTAGATGCACTGCTGTCTCAGTTCAGGCACCTAAACTCTCTTGTGATTTAAAGACGAATGAAGAAGGAATGGGTGTTCCTCAGTTCTTCTTCAGATTCCTAATAAGCCAGAAAAGCTAGTCATAACCAAATCATGGTTTAGTCAGGAAGATTATATGGAAATCATTTATAAAGGTCAGGGTAGTGAGTAAGCTCATACATAAGTTTCTGGTCCCTGTTAACTGGATTTGGTTCTGTTACTGTCTGCATAGCATGAATAAATAAATAATTTAATCAACAATGACTAGAACTCTCTATCTGCCTCTTCCCAGTAGAGTTTCTTCCCACTGGGTTTCTTTCTGGCTCTTTATGGCTCCAAGGTACTTGTGTTTGTGGTGCTCACTGACTCATTTACAATGAGAAATAGGGATATGCTCTCCCAAAACTGGAAGCAAGGGTCACCAGTCATGAGGTCACCTTGGGAAGCAACTATTTTGACATGAAGAGTTTTCATTCCAAGAATATAACAACCCAAGTATCTCTGATGGTTCACAGTTTAGCATCCAGCAGTATTATTGAGAGCAGCTTTGCAGAGTGAAACAGCTCTGAGGGCTCCAGGACAGTTTAGTCCCACAGACTTAATGTAATTTTCCTTTGAGGTAGAACCAACACTTGTGCCAAATGTCACTGCTTCCTCAGTTTTTCCCTATTTTGTATCATATTGTGGAAACACTTTGCCACCTAAAGAAAAAAAAAAAAAAGTTTTCCTGGTTTTCTGAACTTGTATTGTCCACAAGTCTAGCTTATTGCACATCTAATATGAGCTGGTAATTCAGACTTTCAGTACGCAGGATTTTTTTTAACTTATCTACCTGCTTTTCAAGAATTACTATGTAGAATCATAAAGTGATGGCCCTCAAAAATTACTTTTCTTGCTTTGTTCACCAACATTATGTGTACCTAACTGTTTATTACCTTAAACATTGAAGAAAATACCAGATAATGCTAATCCAACTACATAAATTATGATAAATCATTCTGCCTGCATAGAGTTATCCTTCATACAACAATTAAATAAATCCTTATTCTGAAATTTTATACAAAGCTTAGAATAGATCTAATATGTTCTATACACTCTTACTCTTTTTGTTTTTGATTTTTTGTTTTGGTTTTTTTTGTGTTTGTTTGGGGTTTTTTTGTTTGTTTTTGTGTTTGTTTTTGTTTTGTTTGATTGTTTGTTGTTTTGTTTCAGTATTCACTCTTGTTCTCAGGCCTACTGAAAAATTAGACTTTTCCCCACATACATATCAGATCTTGCAAATATATGAGGAGAGTGATTAGGAAACCAGAATAGGGTAGCAGTCCATAAATGTTGCCTCTTTAATGTTTTCAACTTTCCTTTTGTTATAACAGCAGTCCTTTTATCACTCACCATCCAGATTACTAAGAGTTACAAAGGTTTAGGCCAAGGAGTGTCAAGGGCTATAGAAATATAAACATTGATTTACCACACCATCCCTTGGGAGAATAGTCTGGCTATAAGCCTGGTAAAGGAATAGGGAAAAAGATTCCCTTCTCTGAGAATTTCATTTTGTCACTGAACATTTTCAAATGTTTACTTGAGGTACAAAGCGGAAAATGCATTCCTGTGAAAATTGGAAGCAATTATAAAAAAATACCTCTTATAATATTTCAGAATGCTTGTCAGATTCTTTGCTTACTTCTTCTTAAACTTCATGAAGCATACTCTCTCTGTATAAAAAACAATGCATTGTCGCATCCAAGGCGTCTTGATTGCAATTACTTATCTTACTTTAATTAATGAAACCCAAAATGTTTAACTGATCTGGAGATTTATTTGAAATAGTGTAACTGAAAATTAGGTTTTGAAAACAAAAAGACAAAACAGGAGTAGAAGGAATTAAGAAAACTCAAATTAATCTTCTTCTGTAGATGAATTGATTTTTATTTCATTATTTACTTTTCCTTGATCCTTACAAGTGACCTTGATTTTATTTGTGCAGGATAAAATATACCAACTATATGGCTCACTTTTAATTAGAACAGTAAAAAAAAAAAAATCCACAAAGAAATTAGAATCATATTTATTACTTTCCACTTTAAGATCCCAAAGCACTTAATAAACATTTATTAATTAAGCTTCATCCCCCAGTCTTGTGAAGATAAACACATTATAGATGTCTATTTATAGACTGGAAAACTAAGCTACATCATGCTGAAGTCATTTGGCTACTGCCATGCACAAGTAGCAGCCTGAGCCAGCCAGAGAAAACTGGACCCTTATCCTTTGCTATTTTGGGCTCTGTATGTATTTGTTGACATCTTTTCTGGGTGTTCATATGTAACCACTTGTTTGGAAACCTCTTAGAAATGTTTAACTCATTTCAGACTTGTAAAAGAAGTTGCAGCAAACTGCATAATGTCACATGGTGACGAGCCTCCAAGCCCTAGCTAACAAAATCCAGTTCCTCCCAGTTCTATGCCCTTCAACATGAGGTACCACAGGGTTCTTGTCAGGGTTTAGGCCCATCCAGCAACACAGAACCTGGAATCTGGTTGTTCACTCCTCCCCACACCTTGGGACCAGGAGGAGAAAATCCAACTAAAGTCTCGTGGACTGAGGCAGCAACAAGGGAGGGTTCACTCACCAGTTATGGTCATGGGCAAAACAAGCTCAACATGGGTGGAAAAAAAAAATCAGTGTAATTTATCACTAATCAAATTAAAACAGAACAAAGAGAAAACAAAACTAGAGCTTAAATACCTTACCTTACCCCACACCCCTTGGTTTTCAGGGCCCAAACTACTTTGCTCCTGATTTCCTCATCCCCACCGGTGGCACAGGGAATGGGGTTCATGCTCAGTTCCTCACACATAGTTTTATTCTGCTCCCTCCTCTTCAGGGGGGAGGACTCCTCACAGCCTTCCCCTGATCCAACGCGGGGTCCCTCTCATGGCAGAGAGTCCTTCAGGAACCCCTCCGACATGAGTCCCTCCCACAGGTGCAGTCCCTCAGGCACAGACTGCTCCCGCCTGGGCTGCACACAGAGTCGCGGCTGCTTCGGGAACAGTCACCCCCCCTGGCACGGGGTCCTCCATGGATGCAGATCCACATCTCCACCACCTTGCTTCTCCATGGGCTGCACAGGGACAGTCTGTCCTCTCACCAAAGGCTGTGGGGAAATCTTCTTGGGCACCTCCTTCATCACTAACCTTCGTATCTCTGCTCCGGTGTTGTTCTCGCCTCTCTCGCGCTCTGCAGGTCTTTTTGCAGTTTTGTTTTTTCCTTCTTGAACACACTGGTTGTAGAGGTGCATCCAACTTTGCTGGTGGGCTTGGACTTGTGCAGAGGAGGGGACAGATTTTGGAGCTGGGGGTGCTGCCAGCAGCTTCTCACATGAGCCACCACTGGACCCCCTGCCCTGCTGCCAAAACCTTGCCACACCAAAATACATCTGTATTCATTATTTGGAATTTTTTTGCCTAATAAAAGTGAGATCTGATTTTAAGGAAGTGCAACAACTGCCTAGCTCTGTTTTCATTTCTGCATTGATTTTTTTGCACTCATTTAAATTTCTCCTCCATCTGAAATTTTCCATGAGCAGGGAAAAAACAGAAAGAAATTCCTCCCCTTTTTTCATATTTCAAAAAGTGTTCAAGCAAGATGAAAATATTTTCCAGGATTTTGTCTGCTTTGTTCAGAAATCAAGAAATCTATAAATTGTTATTACAACAAAATAAGGCAGTTTAACTTAATTTAGCAACAAAGTCAGTGTTTTTCCAAGCTATCAAGTTAGTGCCTTATTAAAATCCCAGTGGCACCGGAGTATCTGAGGTGGGGAAAAAAAGGTTAAACTGCATATCAACTACTGAGGGGAGCTGAAAAGATGTGGAGCCCAATTAAACCTTCAGCACTGCTCTCTCTCATAAACACTTGCTACTTTATTCCCCCTGGAACATATTTCGAGGCAGCTAAAGTGGGAACCCAGCAAGAACCTTTTCATGAGATCTCTGTTATTGAGCCTCAGGTCCAGCCCAGTCCTTCTGGGTGAAAGGCTTCATACTCCCTCTCTATTAATCATCATCTGGCCTTCTAACACCTGGGACTGACTCCAACTCCCACTGTTGCTATATTGACAATATTCCCTGTTGATTTCCTCATTTTCTCAGCCAAGGCTAGAATGACCTCTTTAAAATTCTTTATAAACGTCAGTAATTGCTGCATCAAACTTCAATTCATTACTTTCCCAGGCCTCATGTATTTTGATGATATGAAAGTTGACCACATTTACATGCAAATTGAAGTTTTATATTAATAAGGGCCAGTAAAAAGAGATTGCATGGTAATACTCCATTATGACTTTTAAATACATTTGCCCATGTCTCGACTTGGCATTAGCATGGTCAGACCATGAGGAAATCATGTTGGTCTGATTGCAATTTTGTTTTCCAATTGAAAGTACAATTTCATCAGGTTTCCCTGTCATTTCTAATAATGACTTAAGTTTGCTTGCTAAATTGAAGAATTTCTTCAGGCCTCTAGACGGGCTGGGAAACAGGTGAGGAGACAGCTGCTTCTATATGAAGTTCTTCGTTATGAACTACCACTATATTCAACCCCATAAGACTTGTTTGATGATAGAAACAAAAATACTGAAGGTCTAGTGCAGCTGAGATTGATTATGTTAAGCATATTAACTTTTAACATAAAACTTGGAATCACACAGTTCATCTGTGAACAGTGTCTTTAATACTCTGATCAAAGGGCCCTTAACCTTTTAGACTTCTATTTCATTGTTTGGTCTCAGAGTTTCCACACTGTTATATGCTAGCAGGAAAAGAAACAACATTCTGCAGAAAGGCAACTATGTATGTTAATGCAAAAACCTCAAGAAATCACTTTTCTGAACACACTCGGTAAGGAATCCTAGAGATTGTGTATTCACAATATCAAAACCATCCTTGCTGATGTCATTAAAATAAAATTTTCTTATTGATTATAAAAATCTGATTGCATCTCTCAATTGACAATAAAGAAGTTAAAAAATCTTCTGTATCAGTGGTAGGTTACAGTAAAGTTAACCCCCCCGCACTGATTCCCATAGCTCTAATGTCACAGATATTTGTATATGCTATTGAGTGTACTTTTTGGGGGTGGTTCCACACAGATTAATTAATGCTGACAAAGAGAAATAAAGAATTTTTAAAGTAATTTTATGGAATGTAGTTCACCATGTACATGTTCTAGCTGATGCTTAAGTAAAAGTATATGTGGTATTACATTAGAAACTCAAGCAAAGATGCAGCATGTTTTTTCATGTAGAGACTTTTTGTACTCTGAGACCCCTCAGGGTCAGTGGGATTATCAGGGAAGCATGTTCATTGGGACCTTTTTGTGAATACTTGGTTTTTAAGATGTAATCTTCTAAAACAGTAATAGGTGATATTACTTGAATGTGGGTTTTTGTTGCAATAATTTTGGAAATAGATGATGTGGTAGAACTGGAGTGTGTTATTACTATATAAAATTAAGCTGTGATCCAGTAGGACCTTCAGCTTAGGCAGATCTCTCCTGTTTTTTCAAGTCCTCCATACCTCTGTCAAGTCAGGGATTCAGGTTCCTCTTATATGAATCCTAGAGTAGATATTGGGGTTGGAATTAATAGTTCAATTCCATTTATAATCTCCTCATCAGTGTGCAATGTATAGGCCAACTAGTAGTCTGATAAATCTCACTTTCATTAAAATACGAATTGTTCTATTTTCTATTAGAATTATTTGGCTTTCTTATGTTAGATATGTGTTCAACAGCAGCTTGAATAGAAGGAGGTCAATGACCATATAATAATACCACACCACTTCATATTAGTGCTTATAATAAATATTTACACTGGGAATTGCTTAGATTATAATACCATGGCCTTACTTACTACTATTTGCTATCAAAATATAGTACTACGAATTTATTTGATAGTTCTACCTTCCAAATATTTTTTTGGAATATTGCTTCGTCAAAAGAACTACCATATGGCCAAATCAATGATCACCTCTTTTGGTCTAGTGCACAAGAAATCAGGGCTTGTTCCACAAACTCCACAACCGTTGCTATCAGCCTGAGCATAATAATCAAGAACAAAATGAGGACTGAATCTAAGCTCCTCTTCAACTTCAAAACTATTCCTGTGCTGCCCAAGTCAGTCTGAAAACGCAAAAGTAGAGAGCTTTGCATTCAGTGAGGCTAAGTTGCTCCTTCCTGCAGGCAGCTGCTTGGTCTGCATTTCACTCTGCCTAGGAGCAGCTGGGGTTGGGTTTCTTGCCTCTGGGAAGTTATTTATTCAGGTCTTTAAGAGTTGTTTTGTTGGTCTTGACAATATCTACTGTGTTAACTTAAACTAACAGAATTGATAAAGAGGATATGGTTGCAGTTTTTCTTTGGGAAAGTAGAAAACCGATTTCTCCTGAAAGTGGTCTAGTTGTTTAAATAGAAAATAATTTAGCTTGCAATACCTGAATAAGTCCATGTGTATAAATATAGATGTGTGTTTATAAAATGGCTAAAATTTGGAAATATTCCTGAAGAAATAAAGACTATAGATGACATACCTTTGAAGAAGAAATAACACCAATAAATGAAGCGGTAATTGGGAATGTCTATGAACAGTCATGGTTGATTTCAGGAAATCAGAACCATCGTATGGTTAGGATTTAAAAAAAGATAGCAGAATTTCAAGAGAAGTTAATGAAGATAATAACAAAAACTGATTGTTTCTCTCGTGTTCTCTTTCCTCACCTACAATGTGAGACTGTAAATAGGAATCCAAAACTTACAGGTGGTCTAAATAAGAACTGGTGATGAAGGAAAATGTAACAGGATAAGTTAAGTCTTTCAGAGCCTAAAGAGAAGATTTATCTGTACAAATGCAGATTAATATTAGAAGCATAAGAATATCCATCTGAGTGAAGCCATAATTAATATGGCCAGTTGTGTGCAACTGTTCTATGCATTGCTCCGGGAGAGATATGGATTTCTTGGGAAGAATTAGGAGATGGTTGAACCAAGAAACATAGGGATAATGCCTTCAAAGAGATGGCAGAAGTAAATATTGATCTTCATGCTGAGATAGTTCATGGAACCATCTTTCATTACATTAAAATAATACAGCAGTAAAAGAGAAGGAAATAACTTATTCTTAATGTTCATTGAGGATCAGAGAAATAAGGTATTAAATTAATATAAGAGAAACCAAAATTGAAGATTGAATTTTCTGAGAGCAGTCTATGAAATTTTAGGCTAAAATCATGAGGAACAGGTATTTCTGCTCTCTAACTTTTATTGAAACTGCTTGCAGCATTTCTAACATTTCTTACTATCATTTTTATTGCTTATTACAATGTCTGTATTCAATTAATATTTGTTTTACACGGAAAGCACATTCTGGTCTTTCTTTTTTATGGTGACAGGGAAATATTAAATATAGCTTGCTAAATAAGTATTAATGGATTTTTAAATTTACTTTCTAGAGAATTCTGTACTAAAAGCCAGTTGTCTGGCAAGGAGAATGAAGTGGGCTATAATACATTATACAAAATATTGTCTCCAGGTTACCCCAATATTACCCCTCACCTTCCATTTAAAAAGGCAAAGAGCTGGGTGCATATCTGGATATCTGAAGTTCTGTAACATTCTGTTGATACTATTGTTTTCAGTCTACAGTACATTTTTTGTGAGGGGTGAGGTGTGGGTTTAAAAGGTTTTGAAGCATCAGCACCTGTATGCTGGTGATCTAAAATAGTAGAATAGCAGAATATCAAGGTAAAAGAATTACGGGGAAGTGCTGACCACATTTTACTCTCTGCCTCAGTTCTCCAGAATATTAACTTCCATTTTGGCTATATTTATGATGAATGTATTAAAAGGTTGTATGGTGGTTTTGATGGGGCTTGGGGATGGATTTTTTGCTTTGCTTTTTTAAAGGATGTGAAGAGTAATAAGAGTACTTATTCCTTTGTGGAGGAAGGTAAATGAAAGTATGTTTCATTGCGTGTTCTAACAGCATTCAAACTTGTAAGGACAGTACCAAAAATACCCCTGAGTATGGGAACAGGGAAATATATAGCCACGTCCTACTCAGCTGAATTGGACAAAACTTGCTATAAGAGCAGTAGGTGAGAGCCATGACAGCTATTCATTTGCATTCATGGGGACTTGCTAAGTTTAAATTTCCCATGGTGCAGAGAGAGAAAGATCAGCTTTGCAACTGCTCTTTGGTTATTTTTATGTTGTTTTTGTTATTATTACTGTTAGCAATAACAACAACAGCAGCAACAATTATTATTATTATTATTAATAATATAAACCTTTATTTGCTATGGGAAGTTAAAACCAGAAAAAAATTTGCAGATAGCATATTTGCCTGTTAAACAAGACAGAAATCTGCTTCTGTACTTTATGACAAATGCAACTTTATCTTGAAGGATGTTGCAAAGGCCATGACTATGATTCATCAACTGATTATCAGCTTTGAAGACTTTTATTAAATACCATCCCCTCATTCATTTTATTCATATGAAAGTAGTAAACAACAACTATTGTGTACATAACTCTTCAGTACTGTAAGAGCAGAGGGCTGAAATGTGTTGTCCTACTGATGATATTTCAATTTAAACGTGTCTGCATTGCAGTAATGTCACATCTCGTTTACACTGTGGGCTTGGTGGAAGACAGGGATCATTACAGGGGGAACATTATAAAAAATGCATTAAACACTAGTCATAACCATAAAAGAAACTAAAGAGATAGAGACATACACATGCAGCTTCTGCAATAGAACAGAAGAATAGGATTTCACTGAGAAACATACTAAAGCAGTAAGTTTACAAGAGTTACCACTGCACTGAATTGTCAAGCTTGAGTTAAATGATATTGCTTCTCACACCTCCGGCTACAGTACATCGCTTTTGGATTCAGTTTCTCCACTTTGGTTGTCTCAGTAAAGGCAATTCCCTAGCACTTTGATTGTTGTGATTATATGTTTTTATACAGCTTCCTTTTTCCCTGTCTTCCCTTACTCTTTTCTGTGCTAGCATTAGGGATGCGAGCAAAGGTTGTGCAGGCCACTGTATTGTAGTCTATTTATTAAGTCAGATGTCTTTCTTTCTGAGTTCTCATTGTTTCAGATCAGAAACATTTATACCAAGTGGAGAAAGTATCCAGGATTCAAGATTTGCAGGAGAACTGTGAGCACACTGTCACTGGAGTCAACAGCACAGTACCGTGGTTTTCCTAAGTAGATACTACTGCCCACATGAACTTTATCATTGTCCCAGACTTGCATAATTTCCATGCTGCAAGTATAACCAAAGCCTCTTGTGATGATCCTGCCTCACATACCTTGCAGAGGGGTGGGGTGACAAGATGAGACCTAACAGGAGCTGTGAGTTCAAGAGGAGACTGTCTTTCATGCCAAGTGAGTTTCAACAGCAATGCAAAATCCTATGGATCAACAGCCAAAAGGGAAGCAATAAAATACTGTGAGCCTGACTGGTAACCTTGATAGCCTTCTGCAACTGGAGATGGAAAAGCAGTAAGAAGATTAACAAATTGAAGGAAGCAAGTCTCTCATTAGCTAGAAAATGGGTATGACATGAAGGACCACAACTAAAACTGCCTTGCTGTGGTCTCTGTATCAGCTGAAACCTGGTGCTCTAGTAGTTTATGCTGAAGACTGAACTATACCAGAACTCTGCTGAGGAAGCATCCACCCTTGATAATCTCGACAAAAATCTTGATTCTCTGTTGCAGTATGAGTGGAAAACAAAAGAATATACTTCATTACCAGAACTGGGATTAACAGGAATGTGGTCTCCGTCCTCTGTTGAAACCCTTGGACTAGTAATTTTCAAGTTTTGTATTTTTTGTACTACATTGCACAGTGAGGTAGAGGTAGAATTATTCAGAAATAGGATCAGCTTTTGATTTTTAAGTTATTAGTGGATTACTCTGTCAGAGGCTACTGTATTAATTCTTGGAAAAAGTAACCCAAAATAATTTTTTAAAATTATGTATTAAAAGTTGAGGATTTTCTTACTTTTTATACCTCTTGAGTAAAATAGTTTTGGAAACCATTTTAATAATCAGGTATACAAGAAAACCTGTCTGCAGGCATATCCAATTCTATAGATTAGGTTAGACTGAGAAAAGAAAATAAGATAATGTACTGCTAGAAGATTTGGTACATTTTTAACTAGGGCATTAGCAAGTTTATGAATATAGAAATATAACAGATTAGTTATCAAATCCTGTCACTTATTATTACAGGTGCTATATGTATTATATGTGTTATATAAATGTTCTCATGTATTTATAGATTTAATCTTAAAAATAGAGTATTTTATCTTTCATTGATGTACCTAAAATGTGATTTTGCCAATAGTTATTAGTGGACACTAATTTCTGGAAGAAATGTGCTTACATAGATTATAATAATCTATTTTTTACTGCCATCATCATTATTACTCTTTAGCATAAACAGTTCCTCTTCCTTTATTTATCATGAGTATTTATTTGCTCTTTATTTTCAGTTATTGTTCTAATTTTTGTTTGACTAAATAAACTAAATTCCAATACATTTGAAAATGGACCAAGAAGCACGGTTCTCCAAGATACTTCTGCATAGTGCTCTTGTCTTCAAAGAGGACACATAGGTAGAGGCCTACATAGAGGTAGAGGCTCCAAGAGTAAATAATTGTGTTTTCATCTTGATTATGGTTATTTCCAGTTTTACAAATCTGGCATAATACACTGTACCATTTTTTGTTTTCATTGTTTGTTTTGGGACACACTAATTGTCCCCACCAGTGTCACCTCCAGTAATATTCAGGCCCTGACATTTTCAGTGCCGTTTGTTCTGCAAATGAGTTGTAGGACACACAAACAGTGAAAAAGTCTTGGCAAGTCTGATTACTCAGAATAAATTGATATGACTCTTAGGCTGTTACAAAATCTCTGCAATTCTCTTGAACTGCCCCTAGGGGCTGGAGGTGAATGAAAATTAAGAACAAAATATATACTGATACATACATAGACATATGGTTATTAGGCACACTGTCTATGTCCATATTTACCTGAACTTTCTGAAACCTTTTTGACTCCTTGTTCCTTTATCATTTTCTCAGCTTCCTTTTTTTAACCTCTCTTCTACAATACTTCTTACATCTGCTTGTGAGTTTATTCCCTCAGTTGTGTTTTTCTTTTATTTACCTTGGCAGCCTCTCAATACTGCAAGTTTGAGAGTTTACTGCAAGTTTGCAAGTTTACTCCCAAGTTGTTTCTCTCTGTAACACTATGTTAGGCAAGAAAGCATTATATATGTAATTTTTTTTCATGTCAGAGGTGCTGGTCAAGTTTCATATGGTCATAAGATAGATTCACCTAATTCCTCTAGATCAAAACTCTAAAATGCTGTTATGATGGAATTAAAGTTCCTGGCTTAAGGAGAACAACTTCTCAACATTAACTGCTGATATAATTCATTTTCTCTGCATTGTTTTTATTTCTCTTCTCCACTGACTTGACAATGGTGGTTTAATACTGTGCAGTTCTCTTTCTCCCATTCCCAGATCATTGAGGGTATAATTTCTATCTGGTACTGACACACAGAACATGATTTTAAAGATGGATAGCACAGCTACATTATCCTCCTCTGTTTTTAAAAGATTAGAGAGAGCTGGTGGCTTATGCCATACAGAATTTTGTGGTCCAAATAAGTATGAACAAACAAGTATTTCTCTGGTAACTTTTACAGCCATGCTTAGGCATCTCACGCTATGAACTGCAGTCTCTCAGTTTCTCTATCCCCTGTTTATTCCTGAAAAGAAATTTATTTTCTTCATGATGTCTATATGGTACTGTGTTTTACATTTGAAACTGAAACAGTAGAAACACACTGATGTTTTAGCTATTGCTGAGAGGTTCTGGCACTGTGTCAAGAGTTTCTCTGTTTCTCACTCTGCTATCCCAGTGAATAGGCTGAAGTGGAGCAAGAGGATGGGAGAGCACACAGCCAGTACACTTGATCCCAGCTGACCAAAGAAATATGCCAGACCATATGAAGTCATGATCAGCAATAAAAATGGTGGTGGAGGTAGAAAGTAGTCTTTTTCCTGGATGAAATATAACATAGGTCCAGGACATGAAAAGAATGGGCCTTTCTCCAAAATATAACTTCGGAGAGTTATGCTTAAATGAACACAGAATCATATAATAGACCCATAGAAAGGTTTGGGTTGGAAGGGACCTTAAAGATCATCTAGTTCTAACCCCCACCACCTTCCACTAGATCAGGTTGCTCTTCAGAATATATAGGAATAGGGAACACGGCTATCCTTCTAAACTGTCATTTGTTCTAATTGTGCAGAGTTGCAGCCTGTTCCCTTTCAGCCTCTTCTAAGTCATTCACTTGTGTCAAAGCTAATTAAGGCAATGTATGGAGTTCTGCATCTTATTTCCATTATAAAAATGTTTAAACTAGAAGTTTAGAACTTAGGGTTGCTAAGTACTTTAGCAACCAGCAACACAATCTTGTTTCTTGAAACATAAAACACTGTGCTGCCTTTTCTATTGTTTGTAGCATGATTCCCACAGTGCATGATATCTTTCACTTATGGTCTGAGGTGCTGTAACAAAAAAACCTGTATCAGAATATTATATTATCCCATAAACAATATACATGAAGTTGTCATGTTGAATGATTGCACCCCCAAAGTCTGAGAAGTAAGACAAAAATCTCACAATTTTTAATGTTCGTTTGTTTGGGGGTTTTTGTTTTTGCTTTTGCTTTTTTTGTTTGTTTATTTGTTTCTATTAGAAAGTCTTATTTTCATAATACCATTTTCTGAATAAACATTATGCTAGATTATGGATAATTTTATGGTCACTTTCCAGAGTGTATCTATACCTAACAGGTGAAATTTTTTAATTACATGTCAATGTTGGCATCATGCCCCTCCTTAGACTTATCATCTAAAAACCTAAAACTGAATTTTATAACTTATGGCACTTTTATTATACTTATGCAAATATTTTAGCATGGGCTGTAACTGGTACATTAGTGTTGTCAATAGTAAAATGTTTCTAAAATCTCTTAGGGGTCTAAAGAGAAAAAGGAGCAATACACTTAAATGTAATAGTGACTAATAAACTTATCCCATTTTAGACTTAAATAGACGTCCCTGTTTATTGTTGAAATAAGTGGAAATCTTGTCTATCTCATTAGTCAATATCTATGGATGTACCAGGTCTAGGATGCTCTTTGCCCTGTTCAAAGTCTGGGGAAGTTTCCTTGCCCATCAGTCTAGCTTCTTCTAATTTACTCCACATTTGCACAGGAGGTCAGGATTTAGTCTTGATATTGTCAAAAAACTTGTATGGGATTAAGAGAGTGGACACCTGGTTGTAATCCCTCAGTGCAGTGGTGATGGCTGTATTCCCAAGCACTCTGTCTGTGCTAGCCTACTTTGACACCTTTGGGTAGCTGGAAGGGCTTTTTAACATCATACAAATTAATCCAGCCTGGGGCTGGATTAGCTGTAGTAATGGACAGCATATAAGGGCTTTCAGGCACACAGCCATCTACACGTTGACAGGCTTGCTGCACTTCCAATAATTTATTAAATCTTTGACAAAATTTAAAAGAGACTGTCAAGATGTTTCATCATTTTCTCTTATGCCATTTTTAGTAAATTTATTGCACATGAAAAAAAGACATCCCTAGGCATAGCCTAGGAGCACTAGGGCAAGTTTCTTCACTCTTCTGCCAACATGTTTCTGTCGTGCCCTGAAGGTAGCACCTGGATTGAGAGTGTAGTTCTGTTCTTCATTTCCTTGTCCTCTCAGCTGACAGTATTACCAGTTAATTAGTGATGATATGAAGGGAGGTTTTTTAATTATGAAAAGGCATTTAATTTAAGTTTCTTAAGTAACATTTTTTAAAAGTATTTCATGGTATCTTACAATTGAAACTGGATTTTTGGTTTGGGTTTTTTTTTTCTTATCTGTTCATCACATTCTGCTTTGCATGAGTATAGGGCTGCCTGTAAGTGTAAGACTTCTAACAGAAGGAGTCTAACACTGTCTGTTTTAGAGAAAAGGGCATTTGGAGTGTTTGGGAACACAAATAGTTCTGAAAAATTGTACACATGGGTGAAAGAAGGAATACAGCTGAGTTTACTGTACCATTCCTAACAACATCTCTTTTCACTTCTGAAGTGACTAGCTACTGAACATGTTCTCCTTCCTTGTGTACTTGCAGCTGTTTTGCTGACAGAACTAGAGCTGTTGCTGATTGTGAAGCATTATTAACTTTGTTGACTTTGTAACCTTGGAAAAACTCCATGTCCTGATGCTGTTTCAGGGAACAAGTTTTGAGCTTCTTATTCATCTTTTATTGTCTTTTTTTGGACAAAGGGCTAGAAAAAAAGGAATGATTGTAACAGGTTGCCAACAGATGGTAACTCTATTTTAGTTAAAAGTCAAATAGAATTCCTCATTGTTTCTCTTGGGAAATCTGGAATTTTTCCTATACTCTCAGAAAAATCTTGGGTATTTGGGCTGTTAAGCTTACTAGAGGGGTTTTAATATGTGAATCATCTGTATATTTCCATTCATCTAGATTTTTATTGCTGTTTGTTGGTAAAGAAGTAACAAAGTACCTTTGCTGACAAAAGAAAAATAATTTTAATTGTCATGGAATATTTTATACAAAACACTGAAAGTGTACAGAAGAGTGGGAAGTTATAACACAATTAATATGTTTATATATCTTTTTCTATGTAGACATAAAGAAGGCAGCCCGTGCTTTACCCTAATATTGATATAATGCCTGGGGTCTCGGAAGCAAAAAAAAAGGAGATAAATGAAGAGAGAAGGAAGAATGCAAATTGGCTACAAGGCAAGTTGGTGGTTCGCGATCCTTGCTTTGACTTTGATCTAGTCTCATTAGTGGGCAATTCTGCAGAGCTGCAAGGGGAGTTCTCTGGTTGCAAGGCAAATTCAGCTTAGGTTGTCCAGGCAGGTGTGCATGCATGAGAAGGTGACACAATAAGCCTTCCCAAGTGTATTCATTCTTCCAAAAATGTATTCATCATTTTGGTTTAGTAACTTAAACCAACTGTGGATGAACATCACTTCAAAACATGAAGGATCAGATGTTAATAAAAGAAATTTTAAAACGTACTTCTTAAGGCAAGGGGGAGGAGAGGGTCCTGGATTCAATCCACTGCGAAATGAAAGAGCTGGGACTCTTTAGCCTGGAGAATAGAAAGCTGAGGGGAGACCTTGTTAATGTCTACAAGTATCTAGAGAGTTGGTACAAGGACAACGGAGCCAGACTCTTCTCAGTAGCTCCCAGTGACAGGATGAAGGACAACAGGCATAAGCTGGAACATAGGAAGTGCTATTTAAACATTAAGGAGTTCACTTCTGTGGAGGTATTAAAAACCCATGTGGATGCAGTCCTGTGTCATGTGCTCTAGGTGATGCTGCTTCAGTGGGAGAATTGGAATGGATAATCTCTAGAGGTCCCTTTTAACACTGATAATTCAGTGATTCACTGATTCTGTGAATGAGCAGTTTTGCTGACAAGATGGAAAACAAGGTAGCTGCCAGTATATTAAGTTATTATTTTTCAGCTGAGTCATCTGTAACAGTGGAGGCTGCTTGATTATGATGAAAATAATAAATGAAATTATCAACCACAACCAATTAATGTATCTGTATGTAACATTTGCAGTTACAACTAATAAGGTTGTGAGCATGTAGTGTCATTGTGATTCCAATAACTATTTTGATCTCATTATCTCATTTAAGAGTGAGTTATATGTACAAGACTCATTATTTGTCTTCAGTCTTCCCTTTAGGCAGAAGAAAGTCTTATCTAAATCAGTTCTTGAAGTTGTTTAAAACTGTTGACTAAAATGTTGTGCAGTCTCTTCATAGAAAGTTACTCTTATTCTATGCCCCCAAACTCTGGTCAAAATTATCTCCTTCAAGTGAATAACTTTGAAGAAGCAAGTAGTTCCCTGTGTGCTCATGAGATGGCCAGGGAACACGGAGGAACTTATCTTTCTTCTGGAGTGTATGATTTTGGCATAATACTGAAAAAGGAATCTGTGCAAAAGCTTATCTGGTTCAAGTAGAGGTGTAGGAGGTAGGTATCAGCATATGCATATATATTTGACACAGAAAACCAGGAGTGAGTGTGTGCAGGAATGGAATGGATTTTTTTTTTCATACAAATATTGAATTAATAAAAACATTTATTCCAAAAAAAAGTAATTGTCAAAAATTCCTACACAAAATCCAACATCTAAAAATGAACAAGGCACAAATCCCACAAAAGTAACTGGTTTTGTTGTACAGATATGATTTTCTCAGGCTTACTCCACTGTGTACTGTACAAGACAAAAAATTTTAGAAAAAAACCATGATGTGATCACCAAATAATTTTAAGGTGATTGTAATAAAAAATAGGGAAATGGTGTGTGTTTGTAAAATATTACTCTGTTGGCAGTGCTAAACCTGGCCTTTATTAGCTTTCAAGTACTTGAAAATGAACTTTAAATTGCTAATATTTATACCTGTTAAATTTATTCATACATGCATAGTATTAATATGTCTGCTTTTACCATCTGAACATGACAGCTAGCCTTAACCCTCACTACAAAAAAGATATTGAGTTTCTAGAATGAGTTCAGAGAGGGGCAAGCAAGCTAGTGAAGGGTCTTGAGAAAAAGTTCTATGAGGAGGAGCTGAGGAATATGGGATTGTTTATTTTAGAGATGAGGAGGCTGAGGGGAGACCTTATCACTCTTTACAACTATCTGAAAGGAGCTTGTAGGATGGTCAATGCTGGCCTCTTCTATCAAGTATTTTAGTAAACAAGACTCTATCAAGTATTTTAGTAAACAAGACGAATTGCTGAATTTCATGATGTTGAAGCTTATTAAGCTTTCTTTCTACTTATTCACTGGTCCTTTAAGAGTAACCATCTGGAAGGGAAGAAGGTGTGAAGATGTCAGTGAAAGTATAGTCCCACACAGCAGAACTTGTTTATTAGTTGTTCTATTATATGAAGATATTGATTATGTGGAGGTATCCTAAGGCAGACATATGAAAAATGGCAACATATTCAATAAAATACTTTCATCTCCTCAAAATTCTACAAACCTAATAACTGATGTTTTTGTTGAGACATTATATATATATTAATTTTGCAGAAAGCTAAGCATTGTAGTTGTACTTTCATATGTATTTAACTTAGATTTCATGTTCATACAGGCAGACTATTAGGACAACCCAATCAGCTAAGTTAGAGCTATAAACTGCATTACTGAAAAACTTTAAGCCCACAATACATGGCTTTAGTCATGGAGTGTCTAAAATGCAATCATTATTTTTACAAAATTAAACTGTAGCCCACCTTTGAATAGAGCACTTAAATGACTGGGGCCACTGGAATATTAAACTGGAGGCTGGAGTGATGAACTCAGTTTCTTTCATAGCAAGTAGGAGCTGTTGAAAAAGGCTAGTGGTATGGCATTGCACTCTACAATAACTGATGAAATATGGAAATCCTTCAAGCATTAGCTGATAGCTTATGACCTAGATAATGACACACAAGTATTTGGAAACCATTTTAAAGATCAGTTGATTTTCTAAAAAAATGGTTAAGAAAGAGAAGGTAAGTGAACTATAAGGAAGTCTCCATGGGATAACCAGTCAGGAATGCATGCTGTAATCTAGAAAGGTAAGGCCTGAGCTTTGAAATGTATCTTACAGGCTCAAGCAACAGAGGAGAAAAACTATAAAAGGAGTAAGGTCAGCCCTGCTGCCACAGAAATAAACAGTGGGACTAGTATTCACACTTGCTGTGTTTTGGTCCCTAGAACTTTCCCTGCTCATACCACCACCTGCTAACAGATCTGTGAATTGTAGCAGGCAAGGATGGATAGTCCTTCAGAGGACATACTCGTTCTGATGTTAGCCAGAAGAATCATGAAGGTACATGCAACCAGACATTCTGAAAGACAAAGGCATTGTATGAATCTGTGTATTAATGTGGAAGCCAACACAGGTGCCAAGGATAAATAGGTGCTGATACATGAGATCAGATGTGAATGTTTTCTGGAATATGATGGTCTGAAAGTCTTTGGGAAGATTTAAGAATAACATTATACCAGATTTACTAGGCAACTAAGAGCATCAGTCTTAAGGCTAAAATGGAGGGAGCTAATATAGCTATGTCCATTATTATTTTTCTCAAATCTATTAATAAAACTATTTTATATGTATGACATATAGTAGTTCCCCAAACCTCAGCAAGACCACCATTAACTAGAGTATTTTCTCTCTTTTCTTCACCTTTACTGCAAAAATAACAAACCAATGAGTTTTCCAGGCTGCATAATCAAAGGCTGTATAAAATAATCTACCTTCAGAAAGATGTAGGGAACAAATTGCAGTTATCTCTTTTAATATAAAAATAATCAGACTAATAACCATCATTGTAGAATGAGTTTCTTTTAAAGAAATATATAACATATTAACGGATCTCTTCCTAAATACAATTACTCTTCTGAGTAATTATTATTGTATTTCCAGCCTGAAAAAGTTTGCAGAACCAAAAGATGATACAGTGTCTCTTGGTGTGCCATAAATGTATTGCTACTATTAATCTTTACCTTGTCAACTGTTGAGCCTGAAAGCTTATCTAGAAAATGAATAAATAATGTCTGCATTGGGAGAGATTGGCACCCATCATAATCTATCTTCCTGTTGGCATAAATTATATTAAATTATATGTTAACTGCTCTGACTGCTTTTCTGATATATGAGGAATCGAATCTCATTTTGGTGGGACAAGATTGGCTTGGTTAGCACAAGATCTGACAGAGTTAGTAACAGGGATAAAAACCCAGGGCTCTTCCTATCTGTGGTGGCATCTGTTGTGTTATGCTTCAGTAGAAGGTAACATTTCAGAAACACACTGGCACAGTTTCTGAGCACTTTTAGGTCCCTTTAGGCTCCCACTTAAAGTATCTTTACTCAGTTAAATATGACTGAATATCAAATGAACAGGATGATTGTACTTGGCCAAGTCCCAGAAGATGTTTTTTTTCAGTCAGTTACAAAGTAAGAAATATGAGAAGTGACTTCACCTATTCAGGCCAAAAAGACTGAAAATCTCTTAAGCTTCTCATTCAGTTTTAAATTTCATGAGTGTCCATCCCCCCCAAACCAAAAGAAAACTGCCTTTGGATTTTAAGGCTATTTCACCAGATGATGATGTTGTGGCTGCCCCCTCCCTGGATGTGTTCAAGGCCAGGCTGGATGGGACCTTGAGCGGTCTGATCTAGTGGGAGGTGTCTCTGCCCATGCAGGGGGGGTGGAACATGATGATCTTTAAGGTCCTTTCCAACCCAAACCATTCAGTGATTCTATTATTCTATGATTCTGTTTGACATGGAGACCATAGGATGATGATAGGATCATCATTCAAATGAAATGACAGGTAGACCACTATGTTAGAGGCTTCTGGGTTTTGTTCTTTTGATACAATGTGGTTTGGAGTCCCAAGTTTCATCATCCAGATGTAGTTCCTCCTCAATTTTCGGATCATAAGTATATACTTTTGTGTATGCATGAATGTATACAGTATATAGTTAAAGTATTTATTTGGATGTGGGGAGAAATGCTGTTACTTTGATAAACAGAAAAATGGGAAGGTACACCAAGCCTTTATGAATTCTTTCACTGAAGTTTGTTTTTTATTTGAAATATGTCTACCTGACGGAAAATATACCATGTATGTAAGCACAGCATCTCACACTTGTCATATGAATTTCTCTCCCAGGGATTGCTTTAGTAATCAGTTACTTTAAATCCTATAGGATTTGTAGAACAATGTGAATATTCATTTTCAGTAGTAGGTAGAAGCTACTTTTGGAGTTTTGTTTACATGCTAGTTTATGACAAGAGATACAAAACTTGCAGCTGTTTTGTGTGTGCATGCCTGACTGCACAGGCATCCTGTAGTTTTGGCTTAGCTCTTTTACTCCTTAGTGAAAAGAAATGTGAATATAATTGATCTGTATTTGAAGAAACAGATGTACTGGATAGCATAAGCATGCATTTCACTGGCTTTTTGAACATTTTTTTTTTTTTTTTTTTCTCTCACAATGAATATCCACAACCTATCCCTGTGTTTGGCTGTAGCCCTGGTTACTAAAAATTTTGTGGTGAAAAATATTTTTTTGTGGATCAGAAACCAGTGTGAGAATACAAATTAAGATCTTTATGTTATTTTTTATTGTTATTTGTTGTTAGATTTATAATTCACTCCCAGTTTTCTGTCTGTCAGTTTGCTTGCTTGGCTTCAATGAAGTGTAATTAGTTCAGGTAGAGTATAAAGATATACATGCCCACAGCAATAACATTTTTACAAAACACAAAACTGAAGGCCAGATTTTATTTCCCATTTCCCCCCTGGCCCTAGGGAAAATGAAAAGGAAGAGTGGTTCTTCCTCATCAGCTACAAACAGAGGCAAAAACCCCCACAACCCGATAATATTTTAGATTTCAATGTTATCTATTCCTGATGAAACTTGCTATAGACATGTATTTTGCAAGGTTTAGTATATTAAATATGATGCTTCACAGTGGTTCCTGACACTGTCATATGCCTATTCAGTGCTTTAAAAACCACTTGGTAAGAGAAAAATATTTAACTTAACTCATTTCAATAAAATTTAATTTGTAGACATGAGTGGTAAGTAATTTTTTTAAACTCAACATACATGTAAAAAGTTGTATAACAGAGCGAAAGTGTCTCTCATCATCTCTCAGGTACCAATACAAGTGTTTCTTTCAATTAGTGATGGCCTTTTTATTTTTTTTTTTTTAACATGTCATGTTCCCAGCTTCACTTAGGATTAGAGTTCACAGTTTTCCCAGCTGAGTAGAAAGTAATTTTCTTTTTTTTTGGCTTTGCTTGTTCATTGATTAAGTTAAGACATACTTGTAAGCAAAAAGGAATGTTTGCTGGAAACTTTCTTGAAAAAAAAAAGAAAAGTGCAGGTTTTCACATGTACTATTTTGGCATGTATTATGCATATGGTTTTGAACATGTCCTTACATTCATCACATGAGCTGATTTAGGGTTTGTGCTGAATAGGCATCTTTTGGTGTTTCAGCTAAATAAAATTGAACCTGTACCAAAGACAAAGTGCTGCATGCAGGCATTGCATACAGTACAGCAGTTTATACAACCTGTCTTTATAAAGATTGATCTGATAAGAATAAAGGAAGATATGACTCAACTTTCATTCCATCTCAGATAGAAATGTGGAAAGTTTAATGCCGAACTGTGAAAAGATTCAGTAAGTCACCACAAATCACTTCTACTAAGCCAAAACTGGGTAATTTACACAGCACTTTGTGATCTTCAAACAGTTTGCAGTGTGCAATTATTCATGCCACAACATGGGGCCACGGCGTCCAAGCTGCCTGTTTGTTCTACGGCTGAAGCAGAGGTGTTTGAAAACTGCAAGAGCCTACCAAAGGCCCAGAGATCATGGCTAATGTGACACCCCCAGGCCTAATCTTCTTAGAGCACTGGGATAAAATAAGTATCCATTACAAAATCAGCCTTCATCCTGCCCCCTTCTGTGCTCTGCCACTCTGATAGCCAACACGGAGACAATTGCATGATTCTGGGCTTAATCAGGTATTAGGAGCTAATGCAGTACGAGAAGAGGCTAATCTCCATATTTACTCCATCTGTACTTATGGACCTGACTTGCCTGCCCTGGACAGATCAAAAGGAATTGGCAAAAACCAGATTAGAGATGAAGAAAGGAGAGAGAGGTCCAAGAAGTGTAAGAGGCAAAATTCTCTGCTTTCCTCAGTTGTTTATATATGTATTAAAGCCATGTGGTCTAATCCCATGGAAACACTTTCCATTGTGTTTCTTTTTCTTCTTCTCCCTACCCCCACCCTCTAGGCCTATCTTTAAAAATGGAAATTGCTGTTGCAGTTACAATTATTGATAAATGTGCCATGCCATTTCTAGGGATCAACATTTACATAATTAAATCTGCAATTTTTTTTTTTTTTAATATGGATTTAGTTGATCTCAGTTTATTATAGCATTTTTTTATGTGTGATACATGTGTAGGACTCTCTTCTGGGTCCATTTTGAAATCTGATGAAAAACCAATAGCTAGGCAGAACTCATTAATTCCAGGTCTTTGTAAGTGGTCTTTGTAAGTGCTACATAGACCATGTACCCTTCTGTGACCTTAAGTTAAAATGAGTGTGAGAAAAGAGAAGAAAAAAGGTGTCAATAAAATTAACTATATTCCTTTTAGTCACTCAGAAGTAACCTGTTATCTTCTTTCTGTATCTTATCACCTACAATATCTTGGCATTCTCTTCTGAAGCTTTTGCTACAAGCAGATACTTGATTCCAGAAACGTGGACAGATGGGTAAGGAAAAGAGAGCAAAGGAAATTCACACACTCACCACTGTTGGCAGTCACCTGCTGTTTGTAAACAGTGACATGTGGCCACCAATAATGACCTTCAAACTAGGAGAGGCATCTACTAAAGTAACTCAAATATTCTGGTCACCTTGGGTTGGTGACGAACAAGTTTTATGAAGGTGGTATGCATTCCTCAGCAAGTGTGGAAGAAGCCTGTACTCAAAAGAGCGTTCAGAAAAGCTGATAACATTTCAAAGGGTGCACTGTCCTCCCTTTTGGAAAGCTGACAAGCTCACTATTTTTTTGACTCCTTACAAACCCCAAGTGGTGCCAGAAGAGAGCTGTGTTGCTGCTGATTTTTGGCAATAGAGCTCACCTCATTAGAGTGGATTAAGTCATGATGCTGAGAAGGATAAAAGGTGAAAAGCAAAAACAGTGGATGGTGAACACAGAAAGCTCAGAGTGTCATTTGTATGCTGACGCTATTATTGACTAGAGCCCATGTGGTTCACACTTTTCAATTACCGTCTGCTAGAAAGGTGGCCCGTAATTGCAAAGGCTGATGCCAGTGCACCAAATGTCAAGGGAGCCTCCCTAACCCTCATCACCTTTTCTTGATGCTTGACTTGAGGATGTTCAAAGGCAAAAAGCCACAGCCTGCAGATCTCCCTGAGGAAGAAAAAGATGCCATTAAAAAAAAAAAAGAAAAAAAAAAAAAAAAGAGATAAAACAAAACCTTAACAACTCAACCCCCCTCTCATTTAAAACCTAGAGTTAAATTCATTATCCTGTGACCTTATCCTTTACCCTCTGTATAGCTAGGACATCCACCAGCATTAGTGAGAATTATGCAGTGAAGATCCAGGGCAGGATTGAGTTTTTTAGTTTTGAGGTGGTGAAGTCTCCTAGGTGCTGAACAGAAGAAACTTTATGTTAGTGCTGACAGTGATTTCCAGAGACACCCTTTTACAAATTTTTTAAAAGATGGAAAATGGGAACACTTAGTTTTCCTCTAACCTCTGATAATGATGCTCACTGGCAGTGCAATGTCGCTCTTACTGAGATGCATCACTTTAGCTGCTCTTGTATTATCCCTGCAGATACTAGAATAGACTCCACTATTGCCCCCATATGTTTAAAAACTCAAATGCTTTTTTATTTTTGTTATACATTATTTCTTTAAAGCCACAACTACAGTAGCTATCGAAAAAAGCTCACAGTTAACAGTAGTTAAAATATTTGGCTCTAAATTTCTTAGGTAACTCAGAGCAGATCCAAAAGTTCAGACTTTTTTTGCCACTGCCAGTCTAGGAAATTTTACTGATGGATATCACCTTTTTTGGCTATGTTAAAGATGACTTTGATAAATACGTTTCTTATCAGCAGATAAATAATGGAAAAAATTGAATAGTGTATTAAAAAAAATTATATAAAATCTGTAAGATCAGTTCTTACTCATAGTTAGGGTTGCTTTTTATAAAATATATTTTTCTGCCCTTGATAAATACTATGCTGTTGTTTCAAATTCTTCAAAATACAGATTTAGATGCATATTTGTTATATCCAGACAGACTTTGTTTCATAAATATTTTCATTTAAAAGTATTTACTACAATAATTGGACTGTGTCCCTCAACCAATTAGAAAAATAAGAGTTTAGCAGGTTGGTAGAAACATTACTGGCTTTTGAACAAGTGGGATACATTGCCTTTATCATGGAAGAAAGCATACCTTTGCCTTCTTACTGGCTCCTCTACAAGAATGTCACATCAGTGATTATTGAGTTGATTCAGTACTCAGCCATTAAGTCAAAGTTCTCTCCTAATATTTTTTCAAGTTATTCAGTAAAAATCCTGATGGAGGAATCATTTTGTTGATTACTACTAAGATTTCTCAGATCCTCATTTTAAAACCCAGAAACTAAGTCAGTCTTCGCTTCCAGTGAGAGAGAAATGAAACTTGATTCAGGTCTTACCTGATGAGTTTTAAGTAGATAAAATTGCACAGATTTGTTGAATTGGATTAAGTAAACTTCATGGAAATCTTTATTGATTTTTATGACTAGTTGGAATTTTCATGTGTCTGCTGTTTGTAAATTAAAGGTAGTCCACGATAAACTCTCAGACCATAATTTTACTACTATTAGAGAGGATACCAGACCAAATTTTCCCATCAAATTTTGTGTAAACTGTGGGGTTTTCTTAACAAATTACTTAATTTGAACAAAAGTATATTTGCTTTAAAATAAACAAACAAAAAGATATTTTACTTAAGCACAATTTTTGTACTGGTTTTTAGTTTGCATCACCAACTGTAGCATGCATGTAGATACACAATTTTTTTCATAATGAAGAAATGTCTAAATCTGTTCACACAACCTTGAAGACTTTCATAGTAGAATGAATTTTCTTGCTAATATTTTGCCTTAATTTCCCACAAAACGAAAAAAATATTTTATAGATTAAACTTATCTGAATAGCTTTCTGTAAGTCAGATTGTAGTGTTCAAAAACTTTGCAGCTTTATTTTTTCTTTTGTCATGTTTCAAAACTTAAATGTTCAATTATGGGGGAAAATCAGAGTATCCAAATTATTTACTTGACCATCTCAGGCTTTGAACCCTGAGTTATCTCAAACTTGACATCTATATTTTTCTCTCTGAGCAAAAGTCTAGTCTCCTCTCTTTGCTCCTTTCTGTAACAACATTGAAAATATGCTAGAAATAATAAATAGCTCTGTTTCTCTTATTTATGAACAAGCTGTGAGCCAATACATTATAAATGTATCGGTATAGTTTAATTACAGAATACAGGTACATTGAATTAATGTGATCTGAGCCCATAGATGGTATCCTGAATTTTTGAGTCAACCTTCAGAGAAGTTGTCAGCAAGACAGGAGAAAAAACATGAGAAATTTTATCTGTATCCTCCCTTGGATATTTAGTGAAATATATTAAAAAGTACATACAAGTTAAACCAACACTGTAATGTGGAACCCAGATGTAAGGTGAAACCTGAGGAGTGTCCTATTCTTCTTACACCATAAAGAGCACCAGATACAGCAGCTTCATGGGCTATGAAGTTTCCATAGGAAACAGTTTGTGTGTGTGTGGGGGGGGGGTGGCAACATTTAAAACTTGGGCAATTGTTCAAAACTGGGAAAATATTCAAAACTCTGAGCTTTGTCTTCAAAATGTTATCTGGCTTTCCCAGGAAGGAAGTTAACTCGGATACTAACTCGGACAGTGGGTTCTTGGCTAAAGGTAAAACATTGTCTCAACTTACATATTTTATGCTTTCAGTCTATATGTGAAAATTCTACAATGTTTGCATCATTTTCATCTTTAGAGTCTATCCTACCTCAAATAAATGTCTCTTTATCTTAATATTAGACATTTTTATTTGATGGCTAGACTAGCAGAATAATTTCCAAGAAGGAATAAATTGCAAATCTGTATAAATAGATATGTTTATTTATTTATTTATGTTTCAACAAGAATGCTTATTGTTGAAAATTAATCTCAGAATAATCTTGGTGATGATATCTTGGACAGCCTATGTCAAACGAAACAATTTTGCTCTGAAGTTCTACTTGATTAGACATACATATTTTTTATGCATGCCTATATAAAAAAAAAAAGAGGAAAAAATAATATACATAATACTTAAATGGTTGAGTATAATATCTGGGTTATTGTACTGGTTCTTTCATATATAGCTTAAAAAAATTACTCATAATACAGGCTGGGGAACTGTGAACAATGCAATGAAAATTTAGCTTGAAAGAATTTACCCAAAGTTCAGTTCATTCTTTTTTTCCAAGCAAATTGTCCTAGTCCCTTTTGAGGCAATACGTTTTTTCAGCTTTACACAATCATCTCTCCAGATAGCCTAATAGTTTGCTCTCTCACTCTTCTCTCAGTTCCAAGTTTTAGGTTCTATGAAGCTTGATACTAAATCCAAGTTGTTACCTAATGATTTTGACTGTCACGGATTCTGGCTGTATTCAGTGCCTACTGATTTCCAAGAGTCAAATATGAATTCAGAAATTCTGAGTCTGGTAGAGTTCGGATAATGCGTGGATTTGTGGCCCCCTGTAGCATGGATAGATGCCTATGTGGTATATGCTTCAGAGCAATTTCTGGGCTGCATAACTCTGGGGATAAATGGTCTTGATGAACTTTTCCAGAAAAAACATATTGAACTGAACAGGTAAGAAATCTATAAATATTTTTGGAAATCTAATACATCTTCATTAGATTGTCCCAGAAGTGAAAAATGAAAGGAAATTTGTGCTTTATGTATTGTTTGTTTAAAATTAACTTATAGAAAGCATATCCTAAATTTACAATTCAAGCTGATAATAGGGTTCAAAGAGTCTTTAAGAAGTTTGGTTTATTTTCAGTTTTTAATGGTGAAGTCATTAGGATTGAAAAATAAACAAATTTCACTCTCCTTTTTTCCTAAGTACCAGCTTATCACTCTTGAATAATTAAAACTTCTTTTTCTTCGAGATAGTTGCACTGATACTATGTGGATATGGAAAGGACAGTTTTCAAAGGAAGGTCATTGACAGCAAAGAGGTTTACTATGCAATGGATTTGCCCCTAATATTTTTCCCTTTTATTTACTAGCAGCAGTCTCATATTAAATGACTTCCCCCTTTAAACTGTTAAGTGGTGTGAGTTCAGTTTTAGCGGTAAGTCGCCAGCAGACTCGGGGGAGAAGTGCTATCTCCTATGGCCCTGAAAATTGATATTGAACATGGAAGGAAAAATCTCACAAGCTGATAGCAATTAGCTAAAAAGGATTTGCGACTCCATGATTCATCACACTAGGGGATCAAAGTCATTTACAGAGAGTGTTTCAACAGTCCCTGCCTGCTGCTCTAAAGATATACCTCTGTCTATCTCTCACACTGTGGTGTGACATTTCCTTTTTTAAGAACCCATTTTCTTACAAACATAGCAGTGGGCTGCTGCAGCACAGGCAGTCTTTGATTCTCCCCTGCCTGCCTAAATGACACGGTGGCTGTAATGGCACAGCTTTAGCAGGCACTTGTAATGGGAATTGGACTTATTATTTACCTAAATGGACTAACAGGTCAGGTCTGGTACTTGCTTGTAAAAATGAGGACAAGGTCTTCTTGCAGCAAGTGGCGTAAGGCAGACCAGTGGTTCTGGAGCTCTGTAGAGCTTTTATGATTTTTTTCCTCCCCAGGAACACTAACTTGCAAAATTAAACATTACATTCCATACATGTTTTTATCTTACAATAGAATCCTATATAATTTTGTTTGAGGATATACAAGAAACCTACCACAACATCAAAGACCTTTTTTTTTTTTTTTCTAATAATTTAAATCTTCTAAAAGAAGAATTATATTCCTCTGTACTTTTAAAACTCACTCTAAAACTTTGGAAACAATCATCTGTCAAAAAGTAATTTCACTTTAAAAGTAGTGAGATATGAAAGAAAAAAGAAGGAAAAAAAAAAATCCCAAACAACCACTACATTTTGCTGCTTCCAGGACCACAGATTCCCTGTTTTCTCAGTAGTAGGAATTGGATTTGTTTCTCAGAGCCACAGTCTGAAACCATGGAAATCTTGTAACTGCTAAAGACATTTTGTTCACCAAGACTTGAAACTTAGTGAGCTCCTTAGTGGAAAGTAAAAGGGAGTTTATTCAGTGATAGTGTTGTAATAAGCTTCCTCAGGCTTATTTTGGTCAGAAATCTGCAAATGTTGCGATTTTCAGTAGCCTGCTCACAACTGCCAGTTATCTCACACTTTTGACAGTGAGTACTAAGTACTTATAAAAAGTTCAGAAGGATGTGGCAGTGTTTACTCTTACATGATAACTCGTTAATTTATTGTGAATCCACACCTAAAAACAATAGGGTAGATGATATGACCTAGGAAATGCAGAAGAACTAGAGAGTCTTTTATTAGATTGTTAAAATATTTTTGTTTTATTTTGCTTTCTATAGCTGTAAAAACAATTTTACAAGCATGTGGAATAGAATGGTGTTAAGTGTATTTACTTACCTCCCTACTAATTCAATAATTAAAACTAGGCTTATCCCCTGAGCAGGTTGATATTTTAGAATGTGACATGAACACATCATATCACTGTGTGACTGAGTATACTCCAGTTCTGGTTATCTTTGTTTTGTTTTTTTTATTTCATTAACCATGGTTTTTCTGTTCTAGTTTGTTGCTTTTTTTTTTCCCCAGAAGACTACTTTATAAAAACACCCAGTGATCTACAGGACCAATAAGTAATGCCTACACAAGAAGGATCCCAAGCATGTTACAGTGAGACATACACTGCAGGTAGATTATTTTGGAGCTTGAGATTTTTGTTTGATTTTAAGTTTGGATGCCAGTATCTGTGATTGTTCTTTGTGTAGGTTGCCTTTGGTAGCTTTCTGCTTTAACTTCTTTTCTGAGAAGCATCTGGGAAGTAATTTATTACAGCATCTTGTATGTTAAAACCAATCTACCTCATGAGTTCTTATCTCTTACAGGAAAGAAATGTTCCTTTGGATTCAGTGCTGTCACTTTCTGGATTATTTTACACACTGTAACCTGAAAACCTTTAAACTGCGTGGCACATACCTTGGAGCTCAGTGGATATGGAAAACAGAGAATCAGGTCACAGGTTTCTGTGTCTAAGCGGGGCTCGAGGAGAATAAATCCTCTTTTCTTGTATTATAAAGACAGAAATGGATCTCTCATCAGCCAGGGAAATGTGGTCCCGTAAGCAATGGTCACGTCCAGTCTCAGTCTGTTATCACAGATGCTAAAACCAGCAGCATATTCCTGCAAGATGTTGACGTTGCTTCTCTTTAGAGCAGCAGCAGAGTGCTCTTGACAGTGCTCCCCCAGAGCTGCCCTGCCCTGCCACTGCCAGATGGTGCTCGTAGCAAGGGCACAGCCGGCACCAACCTGCCCAAACTGTGAGAGTCCCTTTAGATGAGGTGCAGAGATTTTCCTTGGTGTCCTATTAAAAGGAAAAGAAGATAGTATCTCTTCTTGGTGGCTGACTCATTTGCTTACAAGGAATTTCTGCAGCAGAAACGGAGGTGTAAAGAGAGTGAAAGCTGTCATTTAAATTCAGTTCATCTAAGCTAAATAGGAAGGGATAAGTGAGTTGAGAATATTTATTGAGGACTATTCTTGTAGATCCAGTAAGTACATCTTGAGAGGGTCTGGTGGACTGATGAGACACTGAACTCACTAAGATCCAGTACCTGGAGGAGTAAGTTCTGTACTCCTGCTGCATGTGAATTGGTGTAACTTCAGAAGAGGCAGTTGCAAAAACAGAGTATGAGTTGTGGTGAGCTCTATGTCTAAGGAGAAATAAAGCTTCAGAAACAGTTTTAAGAAAACCTAACAAATTTTGAAAGAGACGAAGAGAAATCCCAGTAAAGCTCAAAATACTGAGTTGATGTGTTTTTGCTGAAAAATTATGGTTTCGGACTTGCAGAAGCAATAATTTGTTTCTGTTTTTGAAGGATGATTTTGCCATGTAGAAAGAGTTTTAAAAAGGTATTTCAAACTTCTGTTTCATTTAACATAATCTGATGTTCATGGGATTTATCGTAAGACTGGACATTAGCAGTCTTTAACATGTTTTATCCAAGATTGTTCAAATATTTACTGCTACAATAAGGTATAGTTCATTTCTGATTGAGTAGCAGTCTTAAATATATTTTAATTAAAAAAAAAAGAAAAGATAAAAACCAGGAAATGTTATGTATCAGTATTACTGTCTGAGAGAAAAAAATTAGTTGTATTACACATTTGAATTCCTAGAATCACAGAATATTTATTTTTAAACTATATGAAGCAGAAACATTAAAATATGGAGATGTGAAGCACCATTTGAATATAAAGTTACACCTATGTACCTCAGTTGAAAATCTGACCTGGTGGTACTATATGTGAATGACTGCATGAATTAATAAATGATTTTACTTAAATAAAAGACTCCTGTCCTGTGCAATATGTTTTGGATTTAACACCCCCCCCCCAAAATTGTACATATACATGTATCTAAAGTTCATAATATGTTTACAAACATTTAATCTTTGGGGTCCAGCCTTTTCAAATGAACATGTAGGAGATGATTTAAGAAAAAAAACATTTCCTCAAATGAATATGCAGGAAAGAAAATAAGAATGAGACCAAATGTAGCTGATATTTCTGTTTGTCATTAGTTACCCACACATGCCTGAAGCATCTTTTTTTGTTTATGCTGCACATATGCAAAGTGAAAATGTGTATATTTCCCACTCTTTATTTCTGGGCTTTTTGCATGTTAAAAATGTTGCAACTCTGAGACTGAGTTGAAAATTTGGTTGCAAATTACTTCTAGCTTCTTCCTCAATTAAAATTAATTTTTATTTGTAAAATCCATTTCTCCAAAGTCTGATTTTTTTTCTCTCCCTCCAGCATGAGGAGGTACTATTTCCTCTAACATTTTGTCATTTGATCCCATCCTGGAGCTACATTTCTTCCTTTTCCTTCTGTATCAGTAGTGCCAGTCTGACTGCTTCTGGGACTGCTATATAAACCAGGAAATAGCCAGCTTTGTCATCTAAGGAAATGCAGCATCTAATTGCGGTCAGTGTGTTACTCTTTCACACATGCACATGCATTAATCTGCTTAGGCAACAGATACTTGCTTTCTTGTTTACTCTGCAAGTAGTGCAATAGCTGTAATTTTTATGTTTTCTGTTTTGGTATAATTTTTTTTTTCAAGATTGTATTGTGATTCGGTGTCAAGGAAAGAAAATAACATTAGTGATGGCAAAACCTAAACCCGGTTTGAGAAAATAATTTTCTACATGAAACTTGTGTTTTATTCTCCCTTTCCTGATTTTGATACAAATTTCAAGTGATTTTGAAGTAATTAAAATAGAGTTCAAAATATTAGGTATTTGAATGCAAGTGAAATAAGTCTGAATTTTCTGGAAAGAAAACTGAGTACTACATTTGGTGTGGGGCAGGTGTCATTTGTTTAAAAAGCTTTACTGTCTTTCTTGCTTGTTGATGCTCTTGTGTCCAGGTACAGCACATTCTTGACCAGGTTTTTAAACACACAGTCAGTATAAGTCACTTTAAAGGATGTTATTAGTGCTATTTCTTGCCTCTGGCTGATGTCCCAGAAGAAGATGATAAATCATTCGCTTATGCTACAGAAGGGAAAAAAAATATAAATCGATGCTCAAAACTTCCATGGTCAGCTTTACTCAGGACAACTAAACTCCACAGTGACAAAATACTGATGATGTCATCAATAAAATAAAGTAATGCTGTGAACAACTAAGGATTGTGAACTGCCTTGCAGCATGTTGTAGAATATGAAGAAAAGTTTTGAAGAATTAAGTTGCAAACTCTAGCAGCTTTTGGACTCTAATAGCAAGGTGAGATTCACCTTTAAAAGCCAATACCAGAGTATACAATTAACTTTCTTACAAGCAGAACACAGGCATAGGTAGTGACAGGAACATGCTTTGGGATTTTGAGACCCACTGTGAGGAGAACAATTTCCTGCATCCCAGACAGTACAAAAAGAAAAATTAGACATATTTGTGCATATGTGTTATGAGATTTGAATTAATAGAGCCTTTCATACACTTATTCATTTTTTGAACTGGATTTCGGTAAGCAAATAACCACTGAAAAAAGGATGTTTATAATCATCACAGCTGTGCCATCTGTGATGTTTCACATTCATATATTGTGTATAGATTCTTGAGAAGAAAATGGGTTCACGTATTACTCATAAAGGTGACCCACCCTAGATGTAGCTCCCATGTCGATGAGCAGGGAATAACACTCCAGACTGGTTTCTTCTAGATATTCCATCTGTTTAATATGGGTACTAGGAGTCTGTAAATTGTCCCATTGTCTCATTGTCTGTAAATTGTCCCTGCTAAAAAAGCAGAGGGGTTTGTAGATTGACTTGTCAGAAAACTTCCACAGTCCAGGCTAGTTCCAGGCTAGTTGGGAAGAGTGCTAATTTTAAAGAATTCCTGGGTTCAGCAGCATATGAGCAAGGTAGTTGCTGCCAGTTGAATAGTTTATTGAAGACATAGCCCCATGTACTTCAGCAGTTGCAAAATGTGTCAGTAATTAATCAGGTTAATTTTGTGTCATTAATTATATCTGCATATTCAGTGAAGAGGAAGGAAGTTTAAAATAAGAATTCCAAACAAGAATATCATTACTGGGAGAGATAAAGACAAAGCATAAACTTCAATGCGAGATTGTTTGTTTAAAGCAAGATGAAAAACCATTATCTGACATATGTCTGGGGACAACTGTATCCTGTTAGGGAGAGGGATTGGGTGATATTTTTCTTATCTCAAGATTTTGCAATCACACGAATACTCAAACCACTAAACAAACAAACAAAAATATCCCTAGTAGGTTAATAATAATATTGAAGAGAACAATTAATCACACGTTCATTACACAGAGTAACTGAAAAGATTTAGATTACCTGCCCTACAGAAACACACATCAAAACTGAGGTGAATAAGAGGGTGATCTGCTAAGTGTGAAGCATGATGAAAGTTCCTCCTCAAAGCAATTTTTGGCTTGCAAGGAACATATGTCTTTGATTCAGGTGCAGGGCTGAAAGTACATGAGGAAATGACCAAAGCAAGATCAAAATCTACTCTGGGTAAAGTAAAAACACAGACAGAGGTTAGAAAAGGGAGAATGTGATTCTTGTAATCTGCTGTTTAGTTTTAAATGAGAGATATTTTTTGTTCACAGTGCAGAGTACATCAGCAGAGGAGGATCACCGTTACTTCCTATCTTGGCATTAATCTGATGGATATTGGGAATTTGAGTAGCAAGAGAAGAGTGGGTTGCTCTGGCAAAAGTCTAAATGCATACAAAAGGAGGGGAGTAAAATGTCTGAAATCAGGAAGCTGGGGGGATTGTCTTGATAAAGCTACACTAAACTGCTAGTTTTCAGGCTGTGAGCTTTTCAGGTAAAATAGAATTGTGTTCTCAGTCTTCAAAATATTTAAGTTCTTCAGTAATTTAATGGATTGGAAATGAACTATTCAGTTCTTTCAAGATTTAATAAGCATGGAGGGAAAGGGAAAAATAGTTTTGAACCTAGTTGTCAGAATCTTTATCCCAGTCCACTGCAGGATTCAAGGTGATGCAGACATATGTCAATGAATTAATAAGTAGTCTCTAGACTAGATATCCTGACCTAGTTGTAAGGTGTGCCCCAACAACATCCTTCAGATTTGGGATGCAGAAACTTTGCCTTCCAAGGACTTCCAGAGGCATCTTTGAAAAGCTGTGTTTTTTCCTTATCTGTTTGCAGCCTCTTGAGTTTCTCACAGAACACCCTGATGACTTTTTTGGAAGGATGAAGAGTTCATAAATGTAGAAATGATGGGAGAATGAAATATAAGTTTACAAAGATGAGCTGAACAGGAACCAGTGACTGAAAAAGTTTATTATATTCAGGACTTCTACCAGTATAGGGGTAAATATATATATATATATAAATAATGTCTGTACCAGTATCAACTTGTGTGTGTGGTTAAATTCCAGATAGTGAAAAGAAACCAGGTTTGCTGAGGATAGAGCAGAAGAGTTTCTTTTCAGCTGAGCAGGAAAAATCTAGCTTAGTTGCAGTACTGAAGATATTTTTAGCAAATTATTTTAGGAGTTTTATAGCTATGTTTAAAATCTTTATTTCTCTTGGTGTATCAGATGCAAAAATAGGCCTTTCTGTACTGGTGTAATTAGGGTCAGTGTTCATGAAGGTGAATGAGCCATTTGCCATGCTCACTTTCTCTGTTTTTAATAGAAATTGTATCTTTTTTGTCAGTTGCTTAAGGCTTATTTGAACTCCAGAGTGGAGAATGTCCCATCCCACTGAATTTTTAAATTTGTTTTTTCTTGTGTGAAAACCTTCTTGTGAGGGTGCTTCAGCTTTGCTTAGGGCAGATATTTCCCCAGTATCCTCCATAGCAAAGCCACAAATAAAGGAGTATTTACAGTCTAAGCAGTCCTGTTCAGGTTACAGAACTTCTTTTTCCTTGCCCATTGACTTCTCTGGACTCAGAAAACTTCATCTGTCAAAGCCTTTTGTTTGCAAGATAGCTAAAACATACCTTGCCTTTGTTTTACATGCAGACTCTGTACATAAGCTTTTATTGTTACATATCTGGTTTCTTGGACTATCATGCAGTCAGGAATGGAGTTGCTGGTTGTATGTCGACTCTATCAGAAGCATCCATTATGTGGAATGTAGCAGAGATCTGGAAACCGTGCACCAGTACGTAAAACCTTCAGGAAGCACTTCTGGGCTTGAGAAAATGAATTTTATATGACCCCTAAACAACTAGCTGTCTCTTACCCCTCACAGCAGGATGTAAACTCTTCACTGATCCTCTAAATGAGTCTCAAGCTGTTGGTATTCCAAAGGATCTCACTCTTTGCACGTGAGTCCAAGGGAAGAGACACAAGCCTCCTAAGTAGATGTGGTAGAGATGTTTGAGTTGCTAACGATTGCATTAGGTAAATACTGAAGAATTTGTCTGAAGATACTGTATCATATGCTGAGGCTAAAAGATATCTTAAGGAGTGCTGGGCTTTAGCTGAGTGAAATAGTTCTAATATGGCAGTGAGGGACTTGGAAGTGGCAAAGAAATGAAAACTGAGATTCTTTGTTTTTGAAGACTCCACCCTCCTTCCCATCTTTCTTTTGCAGGATGCTGATGAATTCTGGGAGTGAGGTTTGTGCTTGTGGATATTTGCTGACCTGCCACTAGGGTGGTGGCCAGTGATGTCAGTGTGTGACTGGTCCAAAAAGGGATAGGGAAAAAGTGGGAAAGTCACGTACATACTAAACAGCAGAGAAACCTGTCACTTGAGAGGGAAGAGCTATTTCTGTAAGGGAAATCAACTATGTATTTGTGTAAAGAGAGTTTTATCCCCATTCCTTTAGTTTTTCTGTTAGCCTTGACTCTCCACCAGCTGCATCCAGGCTTTATAATGCACCCATCTGCGAACAAACACACCTGGTATTAATCCTGGGCACAGAGCCCACATGAGTGAGAGAAGGAATGAGGTGAGGAGGACAAGGTGCAGGGTGTTTATAGTTGTGTTTAAAACCTAGACAATGTGGGGGTCTTTTTTTCTTTACCTTTTTTAATCTACATAATGTTGTGTTTGAAAGATGCTGTACAAAGCAGGAGGAAGAGGTGGTGTGCCTTCCCTTATGGCACATTAGGAACCAAGCTGTGCTGAAAAACACACCTTTCCAACACAGCACTACAGAGGGAAATAATTTGATGTTGCCAATCTATGAAATGTGCATTTTATGAACCAGTTGACTCCTAATAGGCAGTCACCAAGATGTACCTGTACAGTGACTATGTAAATACGCTATGAAAATGGTATGAAAGATGACATATAAATAAGTAATTAAATAGCAGTACAAGAGCTGCTGACTGAATAAAAAAACCAATGTATCCCCTTTAGGGTTCTTCATTTGAGAAAAAAGCCAAACAAAAAACCCAAAACCAAACCCAACAAACAAACAATAAAAAACCCCAACCAAACCAAACAAAACCAAATCAACAATAAAATCTGGTTGCTACTACTATAGCAACTTACCTTGCTGTTGTGAACTAAATATGCAGCCATGGCTCCAAGACAAAAATGATGAAATATCTTCAGTTGAGGATGTGAATTTTTGTCAACAACAGCTTGAAACAGGGCTGAATAATGAAAGCAACGGAATTTTCTGCTTGTATGGATTATATGGCAAGGTAAACCTGTATTTTTGATGGAGTTAATGGCATACTAGAAGATCTGGGTTATTTCAAGAGTAGTTAATTGAAAAAATGAGTTTATATGAGATCTCACCAGCTGGTAAGCCCTCAAGCATGTAGCAGTAGATAGTATAGCTTGAAACTTGAGAGGAACAGAAAGAGACTGGAAACCCATTTTCTTGCAAATGATGTATGAGATCGTATAATAATACCTCTGATAAATATAAAATCTCTTATCGGTATTATCACTCTTTTTGCAAAGAATGTCTAACAATTAAAGAAGTGGGGGCTAGGCCACCAGGAATAGTTGCTGTCCTGTTCTGTTCCTGTCTTCTTGGATGTCATTCCATAGCTGCTATAGCCAGACTGCCAGCAAACCCACTGTAATTTTTTTTTTTTTAATGTAATAATGTGATAGCTTTGTATAACCTGGACTAGTGCTGAATATTTCTCTTGCCCAGTCTGCTTTGTCTTTCTTTAAGTGGTGTGATTTTGTTAATGTTGAAGTATCAGGGGAGAAGGGAGAAGGAACTACCTTGGTGTTAATGTCCTCCAAAATACATTGAAAGCAGAAAAATGTCCTGAATTCCCATCATTTTAATTTCATAGATCCATAGTTTAGCTACTTAAGACTACCAGAACATGCCCTGGCAAAACCTTTGTATTTTTCTACTATAAACTAAGCATAAATTCAGTGGTAGATGACAGATTACTTCATATACCATGCAAGCAAGCCCAGACAATAGCTTTAGCCATGACTGATTGCCTTGCTGTAACCCACTTTATGTTAAATGTATTCTTGCTGTTAAATTCCACAACTGTAATTTTGTTCTTCTGCACCGCTCAGCCCTCTGTGGACTAACCAGGTTCCTTCAGTAATGATTTCTTTTCTATTGTATTGTTTTCTGCATAATCAAGTTGGTAGGTAGGGGTTTAGGTGACACAGCCATCTGTCAAGTTCATTTGCTCTGAAAATGCAAGAAATAATGGCCTCTACAACTTGGGGCTATCTGTTATAAAGGGAGAATATCAGCTTTTACCCTGCACCATCTTCTCATCTCTTCAAATCATCATTTTTTCTACTTTCTATATAAAATACATAAGCTTCTCTTGACATGACTGATTGGTGGAAAAGAAAGCTATCACATGTCCACCTTGTATTGCAATTTATGCAAGCAATCCAATTAAGGAGAAGCAGCTAACATCCAGACTAATGTGCCTGTCGTGAAACTAAAGAGACTGCTACAGACTGCTCCACTCAAGTCTTATCATTGCTGGTTCTCTGACATTCTAACTGCTTCCTCCTTGAAGTTTGCATAATGTGCAAATGTAAGGGAGTTTGCATGCCACAAAGGCAAAGGAAAAGAGTTATTCTTTTTTCCTCCTCTAAAATAAAATGCTCATAATAATTCTTATAAGGAGCCTTTATCAAATTGTATCTGTTTGCTGAAATGACATGCACTTCGTGGGGAAAGACATAAAAGCTGCCTGTGGGTTCTCAACCTTTTTCAGATACAATAGAAGCAGGCTGGAAAAATGCAGGCATAATCCTACTTTTCTGTGTATGTGTGTGAGGGACAACAGTTGTTTATACATCACAATAAACTTTGTCTGACGTGATGCCAGTAGAGCTGAGAAAATTTTGGTTGTTGTAGGTCAGAGGCATCTTTACATTAGAATCACTCATTGCTGCCCCACCAGTTGCTCCTACTCAGATCTCCAATGGCCCAGCTAGGCAGAAAAACACTTCCAGATGCCATTAAATGGTACAAATGAAACATGGAGTTTTCTACTTCAGTGAAAACATAATTATTAAGTGTAATGTCACACTTTTATCACACTTTTACCAAGCCAATTCACCATCATCAGCCTCTCAGGGCCACTGAGATAAGACTCTCTACTGGATAAGAGATTCCCTGACAAGGGTACAACTGCTGCTGTTCACAGCAAGTTAAATAATGAACCTGAACAGCAGGTGTAAAAAGTAATAAACCCATTAATGAAATTAGTTAGCATTAGAAGCCACCTAATGAATATTTCCAAAAGAAAAAGTCGGTCTTATGAAAAAGTAGACAAAGCAATAAAACAGAGAAAGATTGCAAAGAAGCTATTTTGTGCCCCACTTAGCAAAATGTGATGTCCATTGTATTGGTGCTGTGTAATGCATTTCATGCAGAATTGAAAATAATCTTTCATTTCTGTTATGGAGTTCTTTAAGCTCTTACTGTCATTGTCACAGAAGTTGGGTGTGGAAAGTCATGCTTATCCCACAAAGAATTAATTGTTCTATCTAAGCTTGCATCTACTTCCATGTTTCATGTGCTGTTTCATCACAGAATAGTATTTTCATCACAGAATAGTAACTTTCAGCTCTTGAAATCTGGTCTACATGTGTGCTGCTCTTCTGAATTTTCAGGAAAATACTTTTTGGACCTGAGACCAGCAATGGTGTCTTGACTGTGCTGATGTTTTCCTGGAAATCATTACTTCTGGCTAGGCACGAATGAGGGTACCTGATTAAATATAGACAGGTACACCTTCTGTCAGAATTTCCTGGCTTCGGTTATTAAATGAAACTTTAAAAGAGAAGAAATAAACCTGTACTTAAAGAGACAAGAACTAGAAATGGGGTAAAACTGGCCCAGAAAAATATATAATAATATATTCAAGTATTGCAAAGAAACTTGCAATGGCTACAGAACAAATGTATTTTATATAGAGTGTGTTCTGCCACTCCCACAAAAGTGCCTGGCAGATGAGACTGCAATGGGGATCTTAAGAAGCAGGAACAGCTAGTTGAAGGAGCAGTAAATGAAAGACAAAGTGTAATTCTGGCTTTGTTAAGTGGGATTTAGCTGTTTAGGAATAGGAGTTAGAGTTCCAGGGTGCAGAAAACATGATGCTCGAGAATCAGCAAGCAGCTCAGGGTGAGCATTCAGACTGTCACTGCCCAGCCTTCAGCTGGTCCAGTAACCATACTGGAGAGGTCACAGGGAAGGAGTAGAAATAGGACCAGCAATATCAAGTGTCTTTGTGAAACAGCAGAGATGCAGAAGTGCACGTGTGGATGCAGATTGTCCAGAAACACTGACACCTTTCCTCTCCCTGTGAAGACAATAATTTCCTTCACCTCAGTGACCACAAAGCTTGGCCTGGCTGCTCAGGTTATTTATATTTTCATAGGCAAACCTGTGCACCTAATCTCAGACTTTAACTTTCCAGAGTGTCAGGTGAGCATTGCTGTAAACCACGGATGTGTGATTTGGGTTTTAATATGAAATAATTCCAAAGCATTTTTTCCCTGTTAAATGCAGAGTTGAAGTTAGTCATACATAGCATAAAAATACAGCGTATGCCATGAAACTGAGTAACCACGTTGAAAGAAACACTGTTTGGATTTCTGTGACTTAAAATTATTTATTTTGCTATTAATACTTCCTTTCGATTTCGGTGAACCATCCTTTTTTCAGTATTAGCTAAAGTAAATTATTGAGATAGCTAGTTTATTAGATGCAAGTTTTTACTTTTTTAGATGTAAAAAATTTTACTGTGATAAGTACCCCAAACCAAAGAAACTGAAATTCAAAAAATATAAGACATTTTAAAGGTACAGGATTTCTGAGAAAGTGCTAAGATTCTTCCCGGAAAAACAGATTTTTTTCAGCACATTTTAATGGAATATGTTCAGCAACTTTTTTCCTTCTAAAACTATTGGCTGCATAATGCATTTAACTGCAAAACCTGAGCTTAATCTAAACAGTTTTTATAATTTTATATTTACTGGTTAGAGTTGTTAACTGCAAGAAATTCAGCAGAGAAACCAAGTGTCCTCTCCACCCCCAAAAATGCATGTTTATATCTTGGGGATATATCCCTAATACACAGAACTGGCCCCCAAATTCAAGTTCATATTATTAAAGTTACAGTTTTAAAAGCTTTTTTTCCTAGATAGAATTTAAAAGGTTATGATAGCTGCATTCTCTAGCCAGCAGCTGATGTCAGATTTAAGTTGTTATAAGATCCTAACACCTTTCTTTTTGAGATAAAATAGATGGATTTTTTCTGGTAATTTCTAAATATTTTAGAAAATACAAATAGAAATATTTAATAGAAACACAGCTTCTAAAGTGTATGTGCACCACTGCATACAAACATTTTCCTGGGACCTGACAACTAATTATGAACATATTGTAAGAATTCATCTCATTTATACCAGTACCAATAGCTGTTTTATTATATTACCTGCTAGGAAATATAAAGTTAATATTTGCTAATAGCATACTTTCAGTGGTATAATTACGATACATCACTTTGATGTCTCATTGGAATTTTTCAAGTGAGTAAAAGCAGCCCAAAGTAGACATAGTTGAGTAAGTCTGACCGTATAAAATATATACTCTGAAATAATTAAACTCACCTAGACCCCAATGCAGTGCTGTAAGCAAAAAAAAAATCTTGTTGCTGTTCCTCCAAAACACATCTGTACTTAAAGAAATGCTTAGGGCCAGTGGGACAAGTAATCAAGCTGAATGAGAAATAGGTGTTATGTTTAAGAGAAAAACAAATATATTTTTTCTATAATTTATTGAAAGAAAAACATATTTTTAAATACTGTCTCTCACAGTGCTTTAAACATTTTGTTTCAGACTTATTTTTATAATAATATGATATGATATGATATGATATGATATGATATGATATGATATGATATTAAATAAAGGCAATGAAATGAAAAATGAAAATAATACAAACCTGACAATTTTCACTTTCAGAATAATATGTTTCAAATTATGTTTTAAATTCTTTCTTTTATCTCTCTTTTTTATATTTTTTTATTTTTATTTTTTTAAATGCAGAATATCATGAAGAAAAATATTTCCATGAAACACAGTATTCTGATGAATTTGTAGCTAGGAGTTACTGAGTTTGCTTTCAGAGTTTTAGATTTTCATTAAAATCTGAAAAGGGAAAGGTTTGTAATTTTTCATGCATTTTCAAGATTTTATATATATATATATATTTTGTGGAATAGAATATTTGAAACCTAGGTCCTTCTGACCCCCAGCACAGACGTCCATCCTTTGTCCAAAAACAATTTCTGGTGGTAGTAACCTGTGATTTTGCATGGGTGACCCACCCTTAAAGGGGAATTTTCAACAGATGTGTGGACTTGAGTACACATTTTAACATTGAAAGGGTGATATTCCACTGCTTTAGAGGTAATGCATTACTGGTTACAAAGTAGCTGACATGTTGCTTTTGAGGATAATAAAATACACTTTGGCAAGTATCCATTTTGATCCCAGCCATTCTAGGTTAAAGATGCAAAAATCTGTAATAGAAACCACTGAACTAATCTGGTGGAATGGTTTTAAAGTTTTCCTAGAGTCTTTCTATGAAAATTCAGCTAATACAGAATAAACATGAAAAATAATAATACTTCAATTCAACACTATTTTAAAAAATAAAGCAATTGTGCGTTACAGAGTTTTACTGACTTCATTGCCAGCTCTGCATATAAGTACATGACAGCTTAGAAAAATAAATAGGTCTCAAACATATACAGTAATTTCAATATAAATTTCTCCTTCCATCCATGTACCATTTTCTTTATACCATTAACATGTTTTTTTAAATTGTAACAGCCTTATGTTTCTTTTCAGTATTTTTTTTCTGAAGCAGTAGTTTATCTTTTTCCTACAAAAGGTTAACTTCAAGCAGTATTCTATAAATTATAGCTTAATAGAGAAGGCAGTAGTGAGAAAGGGAGAAGACTCAAATTTTGTAAATCGCTGCATAAAAGTAAGTCTCTGTTGTTTCTACCATTTATTAAAGAACTTGGCTCAACATCCTACCTGTGATGAGCTGATATCTTAAACTAAGAAAATTCTTACTGACTTGTGTGTGTTATTTAAGGGAGATGTTTTCTATTTTTTGACCATTAAAATGTTATTTTATCTTGGTGTCACTATTTAAGTTTTTCCAGCTGGATGCTGGATCAAAATACTTAATTTCAGAGGCTCAAAACTGTCAGTGCACCAACCCCTTAACAAGAAAAAAAAATCATTTATTCCCATTGTTCTCCTTTAGATAAAATTCCCCTTACTTTAAAAGACGTTTGCCAGAATAACAAACAATATTGAAAGCATGGTTGGTTACCTGACATTACTTTTTAAAACACGGGTTATGTTTTCTTTTAATTTTGACACAGCTCTGAAGTTACCCATACTGCATACCTGTTTTTTTTTTCCTGATTACTCTTTTATTTCAACTGGGTTTTCCAGCTTTATTTGTGACTTAAAAATTACCAAGATACTTCCTTTCAGACATTTTAACATTTCTGTGTTTTGGAAAATAGCTGGACCGCAATTTCAGCTTGAGTCAGCTGAATTTAGACAAGCTATCATAAATAGCAACATATTTTAAATCTCAAACAAACTGAATTTTGCATATGCTGAGTACATTCTGACTTAGGTTGACAAAATCACATTTGATCAAGTAGCTCTCCCGCCCACCCCACCCCCCCAGGTTTGAGTGCTGAGCACATCGTGCATAAAATATTCCCTCAGAATGGCCCTTTCATTTTGCTGCTGGCATCTGTGGGGTGAAGTGCTGCTGGTGACCAGAACTGAGTTCAGGAAATCTGCTCACCTGTTGTGTCAGTGCTAAGAATTTACCCTGCTGAGCCATTAGAGAGGGGAGAAGATTGAGAAAAGGAAGGTGGCACTACCTGGGAAGAGAAAAAAAAAATTAAGTGGAGTTGTAAAGGAGATAGTCCAGAGACACAAGAGGCAACACTGAGGGAAGAATGAGGCTGAGAATAGAAATATGTGGACCCAGGACAAATGGTGAATAGTGAAGGCAGACTGTAATTACAAATTGGAATGAAATGTAAGGTACTTAGTAAAGAATACAGAAATCTCATAGCTGGGTGGAAGAGATGACTGCTTGGTTAAAGAAAATGACATGAGAAGGCCCAAAGTACTAGGAGGTGGTAGTAAAGTTTAGAAATTTTTGAATGCAGGTAATTATAATTAGAAAATCCAAGGAGCAGAAGAAACCATGTGTTTGAAAGGAAAAAAAGAGCCTAGATAATAGTATGTATGGGCAAAAAGAGTTTAATAATAATGAATCCTAAGAGTAAAGTATAGGGAAAAAAATGAGAGGAAGCTAGTACTGTTTGGATACCTTGAAACCTTGGAAAAGCATTCACCTTATCATTCACCTGGAAACCGTATTAGGAAAGCATGTGTTGTTCATCAAATTGATCCACCTTTAAAATTTCAAGTTATTACCATCAGTTAATTACAAAACTGCAGATTATGCTGTGAACTTCAACATTTCCGCCAGTGGATTTTAAAAGCTTTTCTTGCTTTAAACATAGGAAATTACAAAAAAAAAAAAAATGCATAAAGGACACTGAAGTGATATCTCCTAGTTCTGATCCTCCACAGTCTTGGGGTTATTAACTTGAAGTGACACAAAATAGAAGCAGTGTGTGGTCTTGTCTGCATGTAACAACAATAAATACCTCATAATAATTGCTAAGGGTTTGTGTGTACTATTGATTATGAAATTCATTTTTCAAACTGTGTTACAGCAGATCTCTCTTTTCATCCTTCATTCCCCCCATATTGCTTTTCCAAGACAAGGTTTAAAGTAATTTTTCATTTCTAAAAGCTTGAGCCTACAAAATAGGTAAACAAGCTCCTAGAATGAAGAAACAAACAATCTGTTTGGCTCACGTATGCCCTTTATAATAATTATTTAGTAAGGGAGCAATTTAAGCTGAAAGTTTTCATGATTCAAATAGTTACATGTTCATGGAAAAATGCATTGGCACAGAGCATTTTTTCATTGTTTTCATAATAATGGTGCCAAGAGAACCTAATCTAAGCCTCAAAAAGATCTAATAGGTCAAAAAATATTTGTGGGCCTGAAATGTTTGCTGTGAACACATTGACAGATTTTTTTTTTAACAGAACAGAAAAAAAACACATTAAAAAAACACATTAAAAATCAATAACTTTTTTGGGGAAAGATTAAGACATAGAATATAATTTTTTATTCAACAGGGCTGTTATACTGTGAAAACCTGCCAAGAAGTCTTGGGTAGAGAGGCAGAACCTATTATGAAAAACATTAATTTCTCTTTATTATTGGCATTACTTCCATAGAAAAAGATGCAAAATTGTCAAATTATTTTATTTTCCTCGCAAATTTACTGAATGTTGGGTCATACCCAAGTAATCCAGTTATCTCCCACCTGTAGAGCATTAATATAGTGTATAGAACAGCAGATTTATGACTTGTTCCAAAGACAAGCATAAAACTCTATCTTTTCCTTTTACTGAGAGGGCCTCTGCATGAGATGAACTAATACATTATTGTAGCCTAACATACTTGTTAGCTATTTTCCTTTCCTGAATTAAAAAATTGAATTATATACACTCAGTCTAGTTACTGAACCTGTAAAGTTTATTAAAGTTTATCGACCATGTGTATACACTTCAGGATTTAGGTTCAATTGCTTCTTTCAAGCTGGAACATTGAATTAAGATGCAGTGCCTTGCTGTGGCTCTCATGGACTCCAACCGAGCTACAGGTAGCAAAAGTCTCCTTCAATTAGACATAATCATCACTCACAGTCAATAATTGTGCTAAAGGCTGCTTTCAAATCTGTGAGGGATTCGCATTTAATGTACTGATTCAGCTTGTCTGAGCCAAATTCACTGTGTACTGAAACCAAAGCAATTTAGTTCTTGCCTACGGCCCTTTTGGCAGTTCATCTAGTACTGAGCACTGTAAGGACTGTGAGATACAATTTAATCTGAGACATCTGTGCACAGACAGGACCTTTTCTGTAACAGAGAAAGACTAAGTAATGGCTAAGCTGTAGTTTTATGTGAAGAACTAAGTCTTATCTCTCCTCTGAAAAATAAAGCATTTAAGATATAGTAGAAAGCCACACCAAAAAAAGGAAAATAAAAAAGAAAAAAAGAAAAAAAAAAGAAAAAAAGGAAAAAAAGGAATAAAAAAATCCTTGGATTTATAAAATGCACACTGAGGCTGCTAACAGCTTTCCTTGCTCCTAACCACATAAAGCACTTGAGCCGTGATACTTGGATTAACCATTTAAAGATATTATACTTATCTTCAGCTGCAGCTGACTGGAAAGATCTTTATTAAATATGAAAGACAGGAGGCTCGCTGCTTCTGATTTTTGTACAAATATCAAAATTTCCTTTGTATGTATTTCTTCTGGCTCATGATGTTATTGAAGAAAGTGCTGTAATATTTATCTCCTACATCATCCTGACTCCAAAAAGGCTTGCTATTTCCAGGAAAGATTTAAAAGACCTATTGTTACCACATGAAATATTGCGTAGGAGGTTTTGATGATAGTAAACCAATAGGTGATGGTTTCTGTCAAGTTTTACTGACTTCAACCAGGTTTTCATTGTGAAATTGCACTCAATTGATCTCTACTTTCCATTTTTCTGAAATAATGGAAAAGCTTGTTATAATAAAGAGCCTTTCTTGTTGGTTTTTTTTTTTCCAAACTGATTTCAAATCAGTTTTGTTTATACGAGAACAAGTAAGGGAGCTAGTGTGAAAGGTGAAGAGAGATCTATGTAATCCACTACTCATAGAGAGGAGGCAGGAATCAATGCAGCAGCCTTCCTTAGCTCACACCTGTTTGGCAAAAGTATGACTAAGAAGGTAAAGCCTATCACAGAAAATTGTGGAAGCGTGAAGTACACATACTTGTCTGTGGAATCTAATTATGATAAAGTACATTATTAACATAAACTTTTGTACTGAGGCTCTGGATTATAACTTTGAAGGAGCAGTTGAAACCTCTACCATTGTTAAAAGAATGGCAACAAAATACATCTGCAATTTTTTTAAGTTCGATTGTATCTATAACCTTCAAAACCATGACAAAAAAATTAGCTGAGGTTTGCATTTTTTGTCAAGATATGATGCCTGGAGTGGAACATGAGGTAATCAGAATTTCTTTTGTTTATTACCTGTAGCAACCAGAGCAACTCATTGGCTTGTTTGCATGTCATTTTGAGGTATCTAATGAGTTATGAGTTATGAGCCATGAGGCGTGGCAACTGAAAACCTGGGCACCTGACTTAGGTTTCTGAATAGATCTAATAGTAAGGATATGATCCTGTGGTACTTGGAATTGCAATGGCTTGCCTACCAACACGAACCATTAAACTCGGGATAATGATAATAGGAGAAGATCGTCGTATGCAAATGACAGCAGCTGTTCAGGATGCGGACACAGAAAATCTTGGTTGAAGGTCTTCACTACCAAATTTCAGAATTATATTTTTCACCATTGTGCACTGCTGGCAGCTTAAACATCCAGTTGAAGAGAAGAAGAAAATCTGAATACACCCTGAATACTCTGACATCTTGCACATGGCTTCTGCCTTGAGAAGCCCTGGGAGGTGACAGCATGTGTCACCACGGATGGACATTTTATATGTGTGATAAGCTACTTTTATCACAGAAGTCTTGTGCACTTACCAGAAATAATAAAATCCCACAGATTCCACAGCTACATAAAATTATGTTTATGTCCCTCTGTTGGGTCTGAAACATAGCACCTTGTGGCAGGCACTGACTTTTTATTCCATATGCTAGATGATGGGCAGATAAAAGGTACTGTTACATTTTAAATGCATACTCTGATCTTGCTACTTGCTACAGATGTTTTTCATGCTGAAGATCTTCCAGTCCTGCATTCCCAGAAGTGAGTTCCACAAGTGCTGAAATTCAGTGAAGCTGAAATTCAGGTAGAAGATTATTTACATCCAGTAAATTAATGCAACATGACTTAGGGGTTTCTGACTTCCTAATTTTTGTTGACGATCTCTTGTCTCCTTGTAAAGAACATGATGCTTTGTTGAATGATATTATAAGTAAAAGTTATCTCATAGTACTTATCATTTTTATTTTTCTTAATATGCTTTTTATTTATTTAGCTGTAATGTGTAACCTTTAGGTAATTCACAGAGCAGTGTGTGTCCAGCTGGACAGATTGAGTCTCTGAGGTAAAAGTAGTAGCTCTTAATGCTTCAGACAATCAAAGGTTTTAAACACCACATGCTAATGAAGCATTTATTAGCAAAAGGTCCCTCATACACAGCAATCTTCCCAGCTATTTTATGTGTAATGCTAGATAGTAATTCTATGTAAAAGTCAAAGGACAGTCTTATCCACCAGTTTTTATCAACCAGTGGTATATGTCATATCAGGCTAATTTTTGAATTTAAGAATAAAGCTCTGTGAAATTTCCCCGTACAGGCAGCTCATGTAGCCTTTCAGTTTTTTGTAACTTCTTATATTTTGAGACTGTTATTTTCACTGTTATAATTTTTAACAGCTAGGTTCTAGACAGCTTGGCTTGGTGTTGGATGGTAAAATGAAGTCCACATTCACCTCCATGTTTTGAATGATAACATAATTTCAGGACAAAAAGTAAATCTCAAATTCACTTCATCAATTTTCCAAGGCAACAGATCTGTATTTAGATGTGAAAATTATAAATTCTTTTTATACTAGCAAAAAAAAATCCAGGAAAAAAGTGGAAAAATTATAGGAAAACATATTCATTGAACAGTTTATTCAGTTAATATACATTTTTGTAAAGTAGTATACTCAATGAATGGTATTACATCCATCACAGACCTAGTCAAATACTTACTCAGAGTAAAAGTCATTGAATAATTTACTCAGTGAAAAATTACAATATTCATTGGATAATGTATTCACTGAACACTACACAACACTTTTTTTTTTTTTTCCTGAAAACTATAGAGAAATGTTTCAGGATGTTCAGGCTTTGTCTTTTACCCTGCTTTACCCTGAAAATCAACACAATTTGGAGTTTAGCCATACCAAAATATTAATGTCAAAAATCTCTCAAAGTTTCTCTGAATTTGACTTTCCTTTTTCATAGGTTCTCCAAAATTTTTCACAAAGTTTAGGAACCAAAAAAGTCTGCAATCCTCCAGAATCCATCTTCAACATCATGTAGTCTTATGTAATAGTTGTCTCATTGGAAAACCAGGAATGTTTCCAATGTTTGGACAATGTCTAATGTGTGGATTCGATCATCTTAAAGGTGTTTTCTAATCAAATATATAGAGATATTTAATTACAAAATTTTAAAAAATGCCTTTTTAGATACCAAATTAACAAATTTTCACATCCTGTTCATTCTGACAGTGCATGAACAATCCTTGCATTCTAGTTACAAAGGCAATTCGAATGCAAAGCTCAGAGCTTTTGAAGAATACCATTTGTCCATGCTTAAGTTAAATGTTAAAAAAGCCTCACAAACTATTCTTTTATACAGCAAAAGAAAATGCAATGTCAGGCAGACACCCAGGGTTTAAGAGAGGAATGAGAGACAGGGCATACCACAGGTCAATGAGTGCTGTTATGTGACAAACAGGTCATAAATATTGACTTGAAAATATTAAACTAATTCTACATAAGAAGTGACTAGTTCAATGATAATTAACTTCATTTTTATGTTGCATATCATTTCCGTGATGCCACATCAGTGATAACACTATAACAAAGATGATAAAGATAAAAGTATTTAACATTCAGGTTAACTCTAATTGGAATGCCCTTAAATTAGGGGAACTGACATAACTTTAATGTGCAATAACACTGTTATCAATTAGGTCAGCTCCTGCTAATTTGTTTGTGTACTATAAAATTCTCCTGTGTGTTGCATGGTGTACTATTAAGCACTTGGATGAAATTTAATATCCAAACTTTACATTACTAATGAGAAAAATTTAGTTTGATTTCTCATTGTTGCATGTATTTCTGACTTCTTTCTTTGGCGTCTCTGGCTAGGAAACCCAGACCTATCTGCAATATGCTTTGCGTTTAAATGATTCACCATGCGTATCTTATCTATATTAATAGTAATAACTATACAAGTTTTGCTGAATTTTGGCAACACATCCAGGCCAAATGAAACAGAAAACAATGAAAAAAAGTTGGCTGGTTCCTGCTCGAGAGGAAAAGCTAGAGTCTACAACAAATTTCACTATCCAGTGCTGCAGCAACCAGAAATGGAGAGAGATGCATTATGTTGCCTGCTCCAACTTCCCAGTCGAATCATTGGGGAATCTGTTAGGGTTTGTTATGGCACAATCGAATCATACAACGAAGAAATGTGCTCAGGAGTGGGATTCATCTCACCTAAATTTAGTTGTCCATAGTTTAGAAGTCCAGTCTGATCTAAGCTTTCATTATAGCCAAACAAAAAAAAAGAGAAAAGATTCCCAGATCACGACATTAGGCTTAGTGTTTAGCTATCTATACCATGTTCTAAAATTACAGGAGCTTGTCTAAAAGTTCTCACAGCTGAAAATCCATTCATTGCCTAAACTCTACTTTCCTCCATACCTCTTTCTTTCCTGGAAGTCATAGAGACATCTGGGGAAGGTAAGACAATTTAGATTTTCTTCAGGCTATAAAGTTAGGTGTTCTACCTCACAAATGAAACAAATGTAGAATAAAGTGCCCTTTCCAATCTCCTGTGACATACAAAATATTTTATGCTTCAAAACCTTAATCTACCATCTTTTACTAGAGTGACATATCTTCCCAAAAAGTTAAAATTATTCCATGTGTGACAAAGTAAATGTTGAAATTTCTCATATTACTCTACAGCCAGGCAATTTACATTTTCAGCTCATGCCATTATCAACATAGTGCTGGAGGGAAGACCAATATTTTCTATGTAAATACATAAAAATCTCTCCCATTTCCTTTATAAAACCACAGACATAATAGCAAGTGACTTGTTTAGATCATGAGGAAGACACTTCATCAGGAATGGAAGTCTGTGTTGCTCAAGAGAAGTCTGATGGGCGAGTGATGCTACCTGTTGTGAAAAATAATCATAGCATGACACACCACTGCTGAGATATCAGGGTTGCTGTTTCAGTTCACAATTTTTAAAATATGTAAAATGTAACTGTTAAGAAATTTTATATCACTCTGTGGTCCGCCTGGGAGACAAGAAAGAAATCATAAATTTAGATCCTTTTATATGTTTTTCCCTGCAAATAAAGTTATTGTTTTGTGAGTATATATGTAAATACACCCATATATATATAAATGTATATATGTTTATGTAAGATTAGTTATGAATATATATACACATAAACGTATATGTATAAATATGTATAAAATATAAATAATTCTGCATAAAAAATATACAGGAAGCTAATCATTAAAACAATGGAAAATGGTCCTTCCAAATGTTGAATCATTTAAGTTTTTTTTCTGTGACTGAAGGCATGAATGCACTTTGTCAAGATAAAACAAACAAACAAACAAAAAACCCCAGGACCCCTCAAATAACTAATCTGAATCTTGTATTGCTATATTGCTAAAGTCCAGACTTGACCAAAGCTGGGCTTTATATGATTAGTTTTACCTGTGTTTGAGAATAAGTAATATTTTTGCTGTTGTTTTGGAAGTTTTGTCAAAGTATCTGCCAGTCACCTGTCAAATTCCATGTTGTCATTCTTGGGTATAAAGATTTCAATAGCAGCCCTGCTGAGAATGATAACTGCTTACACACGTGTTTGAACATGTGATGTAAACTCTAATCCTCTGTGTTCAAAGCTCCACTATGCTTTTCTAATCTGTTTGATACTATTCTTCCAAAAAGGAATGTATTGTAACATCCCATAAGATACAGAAGAGATAAGATTCAAAAGACACAAAGGATTATGCTTACACCTATGCCATAGCTCACTGATTCCTCAGATTATGGAATGGTGAGTAAACTTGTATTACATCATGTCACAAGAAAGGGTCATCAGAACCTGACACTCATTAGCTGTTGAGAAAAATTGCTGACTTTGTTTCACACCTAACGATGTGTTGCAAAAAAAGAAGCACTTAATATTAAGCAACGAAAGATAAAGCAGTGTTAGCATATATACATTCAGTATATGTAAACAGATAAATGCATATTGTGGCCTGGCTTTGCATTTCAGAAATGAATGAGAGATTAATTTATCATTAAAAATCCCTATATTTTCTTTTAAAAGGCAAAGATGTGTGCAATGTGTACATTAAATTGAGTTTATCTGTGTGCATCAGCATATAAATGTCCAAAGTTTTTCAGGATTCATCACTTCTAAGATATAAAAATAATTTTCCAGCAACATTACTTTTGAAATAAACTAAACTGGAAACTAAGTATCTGGTATAAATGTTATCACTTGCTGAATTGTCAATACTTGTCTTTCATAAATCATGATGTTATTAATGTCAGAAGGCAGACAATACAAAAATCTGTACTGTATCACTAGCTCAATGTCAACATAATTAGTAAACATGCCTATTTTTTTCCAAGCATGAGATTCTGCAACTTCTACAGGATTTGGTTGTTTAACCATTAACTAAGTACATTTGAAGACAAATTGCTGAAATCCTTAAGGTTGTTTGCTATGTAGCATGACTAGTTTATGGTCTGCACTAGAACAGCCTCCTTTTTTTAGGATGAAAGCATTTTAGTTGTAGATCTATGATTGTTACATATGTTCTGAAATGATCTTATATGGTGGGTGGGAAAGCAATGTATTGAAATTTTATCAAAAAGTTCTGACTGATATTGATAAGCGTATAAGGTTATAAAAAGATGAACTGCATCTACCAAGTTGATAACTGCTATTAGTGATTGCTCTTTAGGTTTTTTTTCTGAACCTTATTCATTACTGTAATACTGTCAAGTGTTTTAAGCAAGAAACAGGAAAATATACTTTTTCTTTCTTGTGCAGCATCTTTGTAAGTCTTGCATCTTCCACACATATATCTGCAAGGGTTGAAATGAAAAACAATTAATGCAATTGTAAAACAGAACCTTTCACATATTTTATGCTTCTTATTAACCAACTTAATCAAGAATTTTGATAATATTAACGGAAATTATGTATTAATATAAATCATGAGTTTTTGCTATCAATGTATTCCTAAATAAAATTTTCAACACCATGTCTTTAATAAAATCATGACTAACAATACTTATGAATGATTTTTTGTCTTTTTCTTTAATTGTACCCCTGTGTTTGATCATTTAAACCCTCTCGAGTGTGGCTATTTACTTGAAAAATGTAGCTCCACTACAGGATTAAGATAGACAAAGACTGTTAAAGTGCAAAAAGTTTGTTGACTTCACTTTTAGAACTGGAGGCTCAATGAGACCATAGATGTAGAGATAGTGGTTCAGTATGAAAAAAAAAAAAAAAAGCTTAAGACACACTTTCTGATTCTGAGCTTTCTTTCTTGTCCCTTAATGTCTCCTGGAAAGGCAGCAGCTATACTAGCTTGAGGTGACACTGGGAATACTGATGTTGATGTATTGTTCTTGTCTAGGGTATCACTCACTGGTTGTATTCCCTAACACAGCTGGAAGTGTCTTGCTTGTCAGATGAGCTCTTAAAGCATCCTTCTCTGATTCCTCAGCATCAATATCTGAGTTAACGTTGATAACAGTGATATTAAAGATACAGAAATAAGCTCAATTGCCTGTGAACCAAGAGGTAACCTGAATTAAAACCCACATCTGATAGAAAAGAGTAACTAAGTCATCCATCTAGTGAATCAAACATACTGTATGATTGATTCAGTTATTCTTCTGCTTTGTTTTTATTTTCTTCACATTTTCTTCATTTATTCTTATGGATAAAATCTATCCATACGACAGCTAACAGAAAAGAATATTTAAAAAAACCACTATATTTTTTTACATGATATGTAAAAATTAAGAGATGGAAATATTCAAATTCTTATCCCTAGACAACAGTATTTAGAAAAGCAAAATATATCAAGAACTGTCACACTAGTGGTGCCCAAATAAACTGAAGTGGTTTTGGGTTTGTTAATATATCTGGTTAATATCTACAGTTACTACATGTGGTGTATATACTACACACTGCAGCTTCTTAATTTGAATCTCAAAAAACTTCTGGCTTATATATTAGTAATTTTATATGCGTTTATCACAATATAAGTGTTTTCTTGGTCTTCTGGAACAGGACCAAAACTTCATGTGCAAATTATTATTAATAATCTTTCTTAGATTTTCTCAGGCTATTCCACATCATTACAATAATAATAGCATTTTCATTTAGGTGTTTCTTCTTGTAGATGTGAGCCTATTGTGAAATAAACTGAGAGCCTTAATTGGCAACCTGAGAAATTTCAGGGTGTACATTCAATTATTCATGTTTAGATTTTGATTAAATCTCTGTGATAGATTTTATCTAGTGTGCTGAATAGTGTTTCCTTGAATTTGATCATTGCCTCCTGCTTTATAAAGTATATTCCATAGTTAGCAATGCAACAATCAAATTTATTTTGGCTTAGAATTATTTTAGGATTACTAAAAACTTATTTAGCCCATAATTTGGACAGACTGGGCTATATCAGGTGGCTGTGTTTGAATTCAGAATTTTGGTAATCAACGCAAGTCTTAACATACATAACATCAAGTAATGAAGGAAAAAAAACCAAACTGCAAATGCATTTTCCTTCAGAACTACTTTTCATGTCCAGTAAATACACAATGGGTCATGTAAAACATAATTATTAGTCCAATAAGTAATAACAATAATAAATAAGAAATATTTTCTGCCTGGTGATGCTCTTGAGGAACTAAGCAATGGCAGAAAAGTGTCATAATTCCTCTCATCTTGTTGTGCATATCTTAATTTCTAACTTATTTCAGTAACTCCATACTTACAGAAGATGACTCCTAGCATTATCCTAGTACCTACATGTACTCTGTAAAACTGGTCTGTTTTATTATCGAGCACATAAAGCCACAAATATATTACTGAGACTATCAACAATTTAGTAAGGAAGATGACTTCATTCTGTGTTTTATTCCACATAATAATAGTCCTTTTATTAAAGGAACATCCTGGAACACTGAGTAAACAGCAATGTACAAAAATGCCACAAGGTAAAGAATTCTCTGAAGGTTCCTCTGCAAGCAATTGAGTTGTGGAACTGGCTATCTTTATCCTTGAGACAACATTTATTACTTTCTGAAACCCTCCAGGAATTGTCACTGGATGTTCACTAGGTATTCCTAACTTGTAAACATGGTCACTGTCCTCTGGAAGATTTTGCTGCCTTGCAAAACCTCAAGTCACTTGAACAAACACCTCTCTGAAAATATCATTTGCAATTTTCTGTGCGCAAAGTAATATCCTAATTACATATATAATTAGCATGGAAGGGGGAAATGGAATTGGGAAGAAAAAGGCAATAGGGCCTTACAATTAGATTTGCTAGTATTTAAAAAGAAACTATTCACAGAAAAAATTTATAAAAATTCTTTGTAAATTAGAGCCTTATCTTTCATGAAGCACTACATACATTCACTCTTGTCATCCTTTCCAACATATCTTCTTGGTAAGGATTTACCAGATGATTTTTTTGCTATCCTGAGCTAATGGGGAATTTTTTGTAACCATGTAATCTGCATAGTTTACTTACCAAAGGAATGTAAGGCTACTTGTTGACTGAACAAGAGTCTTGAGATGCATCTTAGTCTATATGAGGGATATCAACTTCTATTGCAGTTCATCTCATCATAAGCAAATATTAAGTTAAACTATGCTTGTTCATCACTGTCACTGGTATTTTTTATACATTGTACCTCATCAATGATTACATAAAAACAATAAAAGAATAATCTTGTCTTTCTTTGTTTATGAGTTTTAGTTAATTAATTGAAAACAATCAAAGCCCCCGGTGAAGCCATTGGGTACAGTCAGAGCTCTAAATTTTATCTTGCTTAACTAAGAACCATGAAGAGGTCCTCAGAACAAAATGTAAACTTGTGCTTGTTGAAGTGTCGTGTTGTAGAAAGACAATGATGAAACAAGAATAGAAGAAAGTAGGAATTCAAGAACTTTCTGGATCATAAAGTCCAGCCTCCTGTACTAAGAGATGTAACATAAGAAAATCAGCTAAGATTTTTTAAATCCTATTTTGAAAAAACTATTAAATTTTTAATTCATCATTCCCCATTGGAAAATTGTTCCAGAACCTGATTTGTTTTACAATCTTATATGCTTCTAAATAACACTCATGCCAACTAACTCTTTCATTACCTTAAGCAGGGTGAGTTTTACTTACTTTACCCTATGCATCAATTACTGTTTAAGGTTCTCTGTGATGGATGGGGCTATTAAATTTGCCTGACTTCAAAAAACTGAGAGTTAACTCTTCCCAAATACAGCTGTATCAACTTTAACACAATACTTTTTATTCATTTTATTCATTACTTGCAGCAGTAGTTTAGGATTTTCTGGTTTTATGCCTCATCTACTGGATATTTAAGTGAAGTGCTTGCTCTCAGTTTCCCAATGGAAAAAAATAGTCTTTTCACTGATTTTGTAAAATTTATGTTCCCATGGATTCTTATGTTTTTTTTTTTCTTTCCCACAAATATGTTACTGCTGTTATGTAGCATTCTCTTTGTCCAGGAGAAAAAGACATAATTTTTCTACTTCCGATTTCATATCCTATTTCCTTTTTAAATTATTATTCTTAGTTATGGAAGCCTGAAACTAGGAAAAACATGTACGTATCCATGATGTTTTGAGTGAACACCTCCAGGCCTTCCTCACCACACCAGTCCTTGATTAGTCTCTCATTCATTATCTTCAAACTTCTTGTTTAGAGAGTAGAACTACCAGCAAAGCCTCTTCCTTAGCTTAGTGTAATATTCCTTGCTGCAGTGCACTGAAAATTTTAAAGTGACACTGACAAAGAATGATCAGCAGGTTCTTTCACACTGAAGAATTCTTTTCAACTTCATATGAAGAGCCTTTGTGATTGCTTCTGGGACATAGTGTGGGGGTTTTTTTGTTTGGTTGGTTGTTTTTTGTCATATATCTATCAGTTCTTTTAAATGAGATTTTCCTACTTATGAGAACCTGCCTATTCATCAGGTTGGTTTAAAGCCTTGGTTTTCTGCCTTAGATCCTGCTCCTCATCTGTGGATTGCTTTCCCTTCCGCTGTTCCTGTGAATACTTTGTGTACACACTTTTCCAGCACCAGTCCTGATTCAATCTCACTTCTTCTATGCTGAAGGAGATAGCATCTCTTTTTCAGTGTTGTTTTATCTTCCACCTTTGATCTCTTCTCCTCTTCAGTGCAGCACACCTGCTCTTCTGCCCTACATTTGCTTTTCTACCTGACTTCTTCATAAAATCATAGAAGTGTTAGCTAGGAGGAACCTCTGGATATCATCTAGTTCCAGATGAAGGATGGGATCAAGTCACCAAGTTTCCAGCCAAGTTTTGAGCACTTTCAAGAATGGAGATTCCACTATACTTTGGGGTTCATTCATGGACCATTCTGTCTAGTGTTACTCTTCTGGCCTAATGGAGAATTCTTTTCTGATATCAAATCTGAACATCCCAAACCATGACATATGGTCATTTCTCCTTGTGATAACATTTGTCACTGCTGTCAAGCTTCTGACTTTATTATCCTTGTAACTGTCCTTCAGCCAGCTGTAGGATGTTAATAGATGCCCTCCCTTTACCTCCTTTATTCCAGATTAAAGGTCACCATACTGAGCATTTCCTTGTAGACTGTGCCATAGTCTTATAAACTCCTAACTGCCTTGATAAAACTGCCACTAGGCCCTTGGGAGTTTTTCAACACCTCGTTTGCACTAAGGTGGCCAGATCTAAACACCGTATTCAGGTATGGAATATATAATTTGTGAAGAGAGAGTACTGTTAACTCCAATTCTGTTGGGTACCCATTGTAAGCTCATGGCCTTTTCAGCTGGGCTGATATTCAGTCTGTTGGTTCTCGTTTGTACTGATGCCTCCTAGGTGCAGGGGCAGTACTCTGCATATCTCCTCATTGAACTCATGAAGATTTCTGTTGACCTGATCTTCAAGTATTTCAAAATTACTCTGGACTGAAGTTTTACTGTTCTAGAGTTAATCCCCATCTTTGTCCCCAGTCTAATGTCATCTGCCTTTATTTTAACGATCCAGGTTTTTAGTTAAGCAACTGAATAAGATCAGCCCCAGTACTGTTTACTCCTAGTTAGATATTGAGACAATGATTATTGTCCTTTGAGCCCTGCAGTCTGGTCAATTTTTAACTCATCATTTTACAGACTTTTCCTTTGGCATTGCAGTCACATGTTCTCAAAAAAAGCATGCTCTTTCAAAGCAAAGATTTGAACCCATATGAGTTTTCTTATGAGCTCATAAGACAAATGTTTTATTGGGTAACACATAACAAAAAGAAATCCCATGTCAGCACTTTGAGGTAGCCCTCTTTCCCAAGAAAAACAACAAACATAGAGAAAGAAAAGACTATGACAATGATCATGCAGCTCTTACTTTCTCTGCCAAGAAGATCATAAGCATGCAAAAGCAAATGTTTTGCTCTAACACAAAAGTGATGTGAAACTGCTGAGTATTTGCATGTTCCACTGGGTATCAATGCAGACTGGAAGATGCAAAAAAACCTCCTCCCCTCAATCAATTCCTACAGTTAGAAAAGCCCAACGTTCAGAAGTCAAAAACAAATTACATACCAGACAAGTGAAATAATTTTTAAACATTTGTCTTTTCATTACTGTTTTCTCCCTCCCTCTCTGGCTTAACCATGCACTCCAATGCACAGACACACAGATGTCTGAGCCAACCTGCCAGATGTAGCTCAGGAAAGAAAGTTCTGCATCAGGATGCTTCCATCTGCCCCACCCTGCCCTCAAGGATGGCTGTAGACAAATCAAAATGTCTGGCAAACAAGTTTGGTATTTCAACAAACTGACTTCTGAAGCTAGGCACATCATGAGGAGAGTTAGTGCCTTCTGCTTAGATATTCAAGTCCTCACATTTTCAGCAGCCAAGGAATCCAAAAGCTCAGAAGATGAAGCATTTATCCTTACCAGTCAGCAGTAAAGTTGCATTTGATAATAATCTTTTTAACTCCATTTTGTAGTCTCATTTAGCTTGTAGCAGCCATCTTGCTGCAGCTCTCAAAGTACAACCCCTACCAGGCTGCTCCCTCCAAAGACAGCTTTTATCAGAACTGGCCTTGCAGGTACAGCCTAAACCCTTAATGATTTAGAAGTTTCAAATATTTCTGCATGTATGTATTTAAAATGAAGTTTAGCTTACAGTGAAAAGATGAATGCAGCTTGACATACGTAAAATTAAAAAATTTGGGTCTAGTGTGATTAACTCACTGTAAAATACATTCTCAGTTTGTCTTGTGTGTCTTGAAATTACTGTGATGACATGAAGTTTCTCTGACTCATAATAAGATATTGCTCAGCAGTGTTGTACACCCTAATTGCTCTCATATTGGAGTTCACCAGAAAAAAAAAAAAAAAAAAGCAAGACATGCCTATACACTCAGAACATATTGGTTATTTTTTAAGACTGGCTGTTTGACACTTAAATCTAATTTAGATCTCATTTGATTTTGCATTTATGATATCTTGGTTCAGTTGCCTTCAGTGTAAGTGTGATGGGATCCAGACTGTTTGGTGAGAGCACTTTATGAAAGATAACACTGTATGGAAAGAATGGGATTCCTCAGTCTTTATCTTCTAATGATCTGTGTTTAGTGAATTTACACCATTTTATGATTGTCTGGATTTCATTTTATTTTAGAAAGAGGGTTTCCTCTTCTTGACCCTCTACCTTCCACAGTATTATTTCAGTCTAAACTGTTTTGTGAAGAACTTGTCAGTTCTAAAATTATAGAAAATTCTGTTCATTTATTAGCGAGGGCAGGTGAAAACACACTTTCATTACAAAATATGTAATGAAAAAATTTTTTTAATATACTGTCATAAAACCTCAAGTTTTCTGTAATTTTTAATGTTTTGATTGGCTTGTCCACATTGTGGATAAAACCTGTATGCACAAGAGAAAGACAAATGATAATAAAATTTTAAGTGGCTAAAGCTTAAATCCACTAAGCATCTCTGTTAATAGAAGTTGTGAAACAGCATAAATACAATCAGTTAGCCTTGTAACTAAAGTATTTCCAAGAAATAAAAGATTAGATCTAACTAGAGTTCACTGTAGCAAGTTTTTGGGTTTTTTCCTGAAATCTTCATGGTCACATATGGTTAACTCCCTGGGTACAAGAAAATTCATTTCTACTGTGAGATTTCTTCACTTTGTAGCCGTGAAATCACAACAGAAAATGAAGAAATTGTCAGCTACCCAAGCCCAGAAGCTTTGAATTTTCTTTTTTATTTCATATGGAAAATCAGGATACAAAGCATTGTATTAATATAATATTAAGTTTATACTTTTATTCTAAAAGATAAGAAACATAAAATTAAAACTGAAAATGAAATCTTGATTCTTTCCCTGCAGCAAAAGCTTAATTGTGTTTATTACTGCATAATTGTGTTGTAACAATTAGCCCACACATTTTTCTTCAACAAAGGCCCCAATCCTGCAAGTACTTATTATCTACTGGATGTTTCCTGGGACCACACACAGTATGTAAAGTTAACTATATACATAAATCTTTACATGGTTAGACATGGTCTAACTTTAGTTAGGAGAATTTGGAAACCTAAAGAAATAGCAACAAAAAATTGCCATCAGCTTTATATGTAATTTCAAAATCTGAGTCCATCTGTATTAATGCAAATACATGGTTCCAGAATTAATGAGATAAACTGTTCCATGGTGATGAATGTCTGCAATCTAACTTTTCCTTCAGTGGATTAGTCCTGGTGGCACGTCCCATGAAACAAGGCAAGACCAGACCTGGAGGAAGTTGGTACAGTGTGTGTAGTAGACACATTTGGATTTTTAATTCTGGGGTAGTAATTTTCTTTTCAGTGGCACTTTGCAGCAATGAACCAAATCAAAATATCCAGGTGACTGATTTATTTAAATGGATATATGTAACCACAAATTCATGTTAAGATTTATTTTTAAACAGGGAAAACATCTGTAATTTCCATAACTCTTGTCTTTCGACTTCTATATAATTAGGTAGATAGATAGATAGATAGATATTCAATATATTAGCAGTCACTCCAAAATCCTGGCAAAGTAGCAAGCATCTACAGTACCCCAGCCCTGCTAGTAGCTCTTAACAAAGAACATAAGGTATTTAGCATTTGCCCTGGGAAGCACTCTGGAGTTAACACACCCTGATTTATTCGTTTCAGCCATTAGTGACAAAACAAAATAATGTGGATACCCTTTTGGTATCCTGTGGTTCCTCAATTTGTCTAGTTCCTGTCTTATGATTTATTTTTCCTAGATTCCATTGTCACCGGGCTCAGCAGCACCCTCCCAAATTCTGCAGTGACACTGGAGATAGAGAGGGCAGGCACGGTTTCCTTTTGCATCCAGGAGGTCAGGCAGAGTGTTAGAAGGGCAGCTGGGGGTCAGAATAATACAGTAGGAGTACAGAGAGTACAGTTAGGTTAGCATATTGTTCGGGGGCTGAGAGCCTTTTTCAAACCCTGATCCATCTTCATCCTCGTAATTAGGCGAGCCGTGTTTTCAAAGAAAGTGTTGCTATGAAACACGTTGGCAAATGAAGGCAAATTTGGGGCCTGCTCATTTAAGTGTTGGGCTCATTGTTCCTGGTGGTGTAATTGGTGATCAAGAAGGCAATAAAACGGCATGGCCATTAAACGGCCTGAGCTGAAATTGAAAGGGGAGCATTTATATGGTGCAAGCTGCTGCGCGGAGGCTGTAACTTTCACCCTTACGTGAACCAGAGTTTACGGAAAGGCCTGATGGCATGGCTCTTGTTTCACCTCCAGGAGGCGGGGAGAAAAGAAGGGAGGAAAAAAAATCAAAACTAAATAGAATTAATGAGCCTTCACACATTGTCCTGTTTCTTTTGTTGTGAAAAAGCTGGGCGAAAATTAAGTCGGATAAGAGAAGCTGGAAAAGAAACACCATTAATATCAGGTTGTAAATTCTACAAAACATTAACTTCATTACATGGCAATTACTGTCTGTAATTGGCAGAACGAAAGATTCCACTTTCTCATCAGTTACTAGTTGTATAGGGCTCAGCATTTTTTTTTCTTGGCAAAGGTCACACTGCTGGTATAAAGAATACCTTAATGCAAACTAAAAGTATAACAGGTTCTTTTGGAAATAAGCAAGGGTGTAACTATTAATTGCTGCTAAACATCTTGCTCTGTTATTTGGTGCCAAAACATGGCTCACAAGTTAGAAGGATAACAAAATTAATGATGTAAAAAGGAAAGCTTGTATTATTTCATGACTACTTAGTCCTAGGTTTTTAACAGAAGAAAAACATGATTTAGAGAGGGATAAGATTATAAAGAAACATTGTTTGCTTTTAAAAATAGTTACCTCAAGAATTTCCTAAAAATAATTGTCAAGGGTGTGCATGGCAAGAAATGATATATTTGTTTTTTTACTGTTTCTGTTATTATTACACCTTAGGATTGACCTTGCTTGTCATTTATCACTTAACTAGTGCATTTATTTTAAAAAATGCCACATATGCTGTAAGTTGAACAATATCCTGCCTCAGATTTATGAATGCAACTTCAGCTGAAGCTCATGTCCTCAACACACGTGTTCAATGCCTAGTGGATTTTTTAGGGCGGGTATAGAGGAAGGCATTTAATCTAAAGTGATCTTGGAGTTTTCTAAAGGAAGTATTTGTTTCAATAATTACATAACGAAGGAATATGATGAGGGAAGAGATTAATTTTTCACATGGACATAAAAAAATAAAGTTAAATTTGTTTTTTCTTATTGCTAATGGAGAAAAAGAGAAGTAAAAATTTCAGAATTTCAGTCACTGAATTTCAACATTCACCTCAAAACACTGGAAAATAGAGTGAGGAACTATGCCTAATTTTATTTATATTGATCTATATAATATGCTTATATTTTGTGAACAGAATATATTGAAATGCCATGAAGTCATAATATTTTAATTTTTAAATATCTTTTTTTTTTTTTTTTTATAAAACAATATTAACATCCCTTTTGCACCTCACAGTACTGGAGGGAATTTTCTACCAGGCTCCCACTGCTCTCTGCTCATGAGACTGTTCCTCTTTGTGCACAGCAGGCCATCTCCAAGACGGAGGACACAGTCCCACCAAGAAACTTTGCCTCTGAGAGGAGCAGTGCTTAAGGAACCTGAGTGGTCCAGATAACTTCTGTGAGATGCAGGTATTCTGTCACAGGCAGATACTATGCTAATATAAAACCGAAATCAGTTTCATCTGTTCAAGACATTGAAATGACAAATTATACCAATTAATGTATATCATCAGAATTAAATTTTCTCATGATATATTCAGTATTTGTGGACAGTATTTGAAATGTGAAAGTCACTTAGAAATAACTTTTCAAGTAACTACTTATTTTGATTGTTCTTAATTAGTTTTGCTCCTTATTTTGAACTTGAAAAATGCATTTTCTGATATATTTCAACAAATTATTTTTGTCACTGTGTTGTTGGTATTTTTTGTGCTTAACTCCTGAGTACTTTATTTTTTTAAAGGGAATACTGCATGCTCCCCTTTCCTAATAGCCAGAAAGGTCCAAGTGTGTATCAGTAATGACAGAAAAAGGCCACAACAGGAATGTTTTCACCATGTTTGAACTGGTACAAGGAAGGGAAGACATAAGATCTCCCCGAGGCTAAGAGTAGTTGGTAGTTTAGAATATGTGAAAGAATCCTTTTTTTTTCTAAGAAATATGAAACCTAGCAGTGAAATGAAATAGGTGGAGGAGAGATATTGGAGGAAATCATCAAGGAAAAACCTGAGGAACATAAAATTATTCATTTTAAATCAATACTGCCAATGAGCCTCTGGTTGTCATACACACACAGGCCAGAATCTGACCTTTCAAGAATTTCATTTTGAATCTCCCTGCCAGCAGGTCATCAGCTAATTTGATTTTGCATTCAGTATCCACTAAGTCCATCTCAAGCCCTCAAGTCTTATGCAGCCATGTGAAAGAATCTCTTGCTGGAGTAGGAAAGCTGCTCAGTGTGATTAAGTGCAGTGTGATACCCTGCATGAGGTGAAGTATCCTGGGATCTGGAGGCAGCAGAGACAGGTCAGCATTGCAGTCCTCATGGACCAATTAATACTGCTTACAAGGGACAGGAGTTGGACAGGACATGGAATTCCATGGTGTTCAGAAAAAATGCAACATCTCTGCCCAGTGGAGCAATGACATTGCCAGGATCCCCCAGTCTGCCACATCAGACAGTGCTACACCATGAGCCCTGCATGATGGCATCAGCAGCAGCCAGATCCACCCTCCTTAAAAAAGGGTTACTGGAACAAATCAACACGTACAGGCAAGACTGATAGTGCTTTTTTCAGTATCAAAATAAGAACAAATTGGTGTGCCATAAGTGAGAAATAAGTGCTTTCCTAGTCACCTATTTTTTGGCATTTTATATGTGAAAGTGATGGTTAAAAGATCCTTGTGAGGCTAGAATACTGGTTGTAGTTGGGATGTATCTTGTGCAGAGGACACTAAGATGAGGACAAAGATAATATAACTCTTCCATTTTCAGAAAACAATATTCTTCTCTCCTCCCTTCTTGACAGTATTATTTCAGAGCAGAAATGCATAATGAATGATCTTTTTCTCCTAAAAATATGTTACTATTTTCAAGAAGATCTAGGGAACAAAATTCAGGCTTTAGTCAGTTTTCTTTTATAATTTTAATAAAGGAGCAGGAAAAATTCTTCACAGCACTAATAATCTATATTTTTACTGTTTGAAAAGTAGAACTGAAGGCAAATCCACAAGAAATTCTCCAAATAACTTCAATAATAACAGGAGGCAATGTGTTTAAAAAAAGGAGGAAGCTCTAAAGTAATCTATAATCCTAATTTTCACAATCTAAAATGTTCAAAGAAAAACAAGCTTATTATGTTTTGGACTTCTTTGTCATAGGTTTTTCTTCCAAGCTGAGTCAACAGACCCATCCAGAAGTGCATGATTACATTTGGGGCAGTTGTTCTTCACAACACATGAAGATCTGCTGGAAGTGTCAAAGGTGTCTGGCATAGCTGGAGAATTAAGAGACTCTTTCATTCTTTGAGCATGACGATGGTGATTATCATCAGTGGAGACAAACTGCTTCAGTAGCCTGCACCCTGTCTATTTACAGGGAAGAAAGAATCTGTCTGTTTTCTGTCCTGTTCAGACTTTGGCCTCTTTTCTTGAAATACCAGCCAATACCCATGCTCTGACTATTCATGCATGCCAAAGGGTAAACTCAAGTTAAAACCTGAGTGCTGGCCTGTGCATCCATCTCTGTACATTTCGAATGGTAGTGATTTTCAATTTGAATTCTCTGGCTGTACAGAAGTATAGTGTAAACTAGTATAGCTTTTCAGCTGCAAAGTGCAAAGACTTCTGGTCTCCTAAGTATGTGAGATATTGTTTTCCTCAGTGAAGCCATACCTATATCCATCTTTGAACCAAAACTTGTTCAAGAACTACGCAATGCATTTTTGTCAACATGACACAGCTTTGCCAATAATTCGGCAAAATATATCAGAGGGGAAGGTTGTAGATAAAGTCAACCCAGCCTCAAAAAATGGAGCAGCATCTCACACTGAGAAAATATCACATAATTATAGACATGTGGAGAAATTCATTTAAGTCTAGCCAGTCAATTTAAAGAACACCACAGAGACATGGGACATGTAGTTTCAGGGGACAGCTCAGCTCAAAAGTAATATCTCAGCCAATTCTTTTTTTTTTTTTTTCTTTTTCAATATAGATAGTGCTAATATTTTCTGCAGAGGCTAGAACTGAGTGACACTTAAAAGAAATCACTGATTGAAAAGGTTTGGGTCTCTCTTTAGAGTTCTCAGATGTAATAAGATTCATGTCAGTCCTGGAAGTCGCATTTTTCTTTTTCTAGCTGGATGTGGGATTTATTCCAGTCAGAGGCCCAGGGAGTGATATGGCAATCCATCTTAGGATAATTATGTGAGCACTGCCACAGAAGATCTGATGCCCTCAGGACAGAGCATGCTTCCAACTGTTTTGTAAAATTATCTTAAATACTTCATCAGGGCAGTTCACATACCAGTTCCATAAGTGCTTCTTTCTAAAGCTTCATGGGGATGTGGGTGGGGGAATTAGTCCACACCAAGCTCATTTTTGGCACAGTGAAATACTTGTGTTTGCATGATGTATCTCATAGGATATATTACCTGATGAGATAGGAGTGCAAAGTACAGAGTTTTTGGAAGTGTCATAAATTTGCAGCAGATTAACCATTTCCTACTGTTCACATGGGAACATCTTATTGAGTCCTACTGTATCCAGCATAGGCCTTCAATTTCCATCCCTCAGTGCATTTCATTTCTTCATACATTTTTCCTTTAAGGCCATATTAACTTCATTTCATGTTCTTATTTAAATACCTGAATTGATTCTCCATTTACACTCATGTTTTGAGCTTGGTTTAAGTTTGAATACTGCTGTACCACAGAGTGTGCCTTTTTAAGGAAGCTTAAAAGTTCAGGCACCCAAACAGAGCAGGTACTCATCACAAGCACCAAAGGACTGTAGGAGAAGTGACCTGTATGAGCCCAATGATAAGACTTTTTTTCTAAATGACATTCCAGCCAATTGAGTGGGCAAAAAATTAAAAATCATGGCTAACCAGTGAATGAGTGAAACTTGTGTATGCCTTATCTTTCAAGTTAGTGTAATGTGCCAAGTTCTCCCACTGCTTTTCTTTTATTGCTACTAACAGCTGCATAATTTCTTCCGTTACATACTCAACACACTACACTTACAGTTTTTAAAAAAGTTATTTTTCTAGATGTTTTCTGGTAAAACTCATTTCAGCTCTGAATGGAAATGTAGTATTAAGTATGTATTCATGAGAATGTTTAAAAAGCATTTTGAAAAACAGAATATTCTTCTGTTCCATGGTACAGTGATTCATGGCAGGTAAACTGATTGCAAGCCCACCAACTTAAAGTTTGATCTCCCAGATGAATAGTGGTTAGATCCCTCTATTTGTACTGACATAACTTTCCCTCTCTGTGCTTCTTTTGATCACCATGCATATTCCTATAGATTATTTTCCCATTCAAAATCTGTCTTGACAAACAATTGTGGGGGTCCTGTCCTGGGGACTTACTGTTTCATAGCTACTTCTCTGCTGGGTTTGCACAGGTTTTGTGAGAAAATGGGATAACTGGTGGCTGGAATGTGGAACTGGGGACAGAGGGAATCATAAGCATTAGAGAAAATGTAATTAATTCATCTGCCCAAGAGAACAGAGAACATAGCCTTTCATGAGAGCTTTGAAAAAGACAAGGCTGCAGCCCATCTACCAAACCAGACCTTTAAAAGAACATTCATGAGACTCAGCCAAGTGCAGCCACAAATACCTGAGCACGTATTCTGCTCATGGTCTCCTCTGATAACCTGTCACTGCAGGGTTCAGGGTTGGAAATTCTCTTCTCCTATTCATTTCAGGTTCCTTCCTGCAGTTTGGTAGAACTTGTACTGAGCTTTCATTACAGTCCTCACTATTCATCCAGTTGCATGCACTCATCTCCTTCAGCTGCCTCTTCCCTCAACTACCAACCATATTTACTAAGTTTGCGAACTTTGATTAAGCATAAGCTGCGGGAGCCTCAATGCAAATCCCACGCTGTACCAAAGAAAGTATTATTACTTAATAATTACTTTATTATTATTACTTTACTATTTATTTAATAACTTATCTCTAGTAAGAAACAACACATTTCCTGTTTCTCTATTTCGCAGTTGTGCAACTGTTTTGCAACATCTTCCAACAGAAGAGACCCAGCAGCTGAGACAAGCCTTCTCTGCCAGTAAGGCTGAGGTTTAGGCCTACAAGAAGGCCGGATGTTCTGAGCTATTGTTTTATGTAAAATAAATAACTGTTGAAAGCCGTTAGCTTACTTCACCAACTGAAAATCAACAAAGCTTCATTGTATATTTCTCAGTCCTTCCTGGAAAGTTTTCTCTTCTGCCTTGACGCCAAGGCTTCTTCTAATCTCTCCAGCCTCTTCCATACTTCGCAAGACACAGACATCCATAACCCTGTATTCCTTTCCTTCTTCTTGAGGGCCTTTTTTTCAAAAATAAAAAAAACAATACTAGGAAAGAGTTGTGCTCTTTGTGTTTTAAAATATTATTTCTTGTGACTTTATTTAAATTATCTTTGTGTGTTTTCAGTCTTTGGAAATAGCAATTGTTCTGAATGTTAAGTTTCTTAATATAACTATACTGTGATTCCTTAACTGGCTACAAAAGTAAGAAAAATATCAGGATGTAAGATATAAAAATACTTAAATAATATCACCATTATTCTGAAATAGTGCTTTACAGTGTATAAGAAGATGAAAGAAAGAAAACCCCACTTATCCCTCCCTCTTTCCTTATAAGACAGTTTTGTAAATAATAGTTATCTTTTCTAAATCTGGATTTGTTCATACTAATATCAAAATAAGTGCTTCATTACTTTCTAGAATACAATACTTTATAGTATCTGTTCATGATTTTCCTTGCAAAAATCTCTGGAAATGCCATGTCTACCAATGAAAGTGTATACTGACAAATGGCCTGACTTTGATGAGTAAACAACAATGACAATGAAAATGAGGGGTTTTTCTTACAAATAAAATGTTGTGTGAGTTAAAATAGATTTTTTTTTTATTTGTGCATTTGTAGTTTTATTATGTTTTGTAAATTTATGAGAACATTTCATTATATCTTCCATTTTGAAATCAGAAAACCCCTTATCTCTTGAACCATCATTGGTTAATTATGTCATAGAAGGAGAAAAATAAATCTTCAGTTACTTTGTGGTAAAGCCTGTTTAACAAACTCTGAAACAGAGGGTCATCTAAATTGTCTTCTTTGTAATACAAATCTAACCTAACATAATTTATTTTCTAGTCTATGTAGTAGCTTAGGTAATAATACATGTGATTAAAATTATTGTTACTTTAATGAGGAAAATATACTTAGTTTACTTAGTCATAAGCCAGAAAGTTGCATGTTCATATTCCCACAGTGTGAGTTCATGTTACACAATATATTGTCAGGAATGAAGAAAAGATAATTATAGTTTTAAGGAAGCACAAACCCACCCTTCTGTAGCACAAACAAATAATTAAAAGGCTTGTAATTGGTTGTTGTATCCAAAGATTTTAAAATTATGACATCTACCAGACATTTCATGTATCTCATTCAGAACCCAGCTTCACTTTGTTAAGACTTCATGCGCTCACTTGAAAGCATTTCAGTGAAACAAAATAAAGTGAAAAAAAAGTTCTAACAAAATAAAAATCTGAAGAAATGTACTGCTATATTAAATATTAAGGTGACCAAACATCATGAAATTAAAAAAAAACCAAACCCTTTTTCAGGGAAACTTAGTGTTTGTATGCCCAGGCCATTCAATAACAAGATTCTGCATTAAAAAAAGAGGAGAGATTTCATCAAGTATCAGACATCAAATAAAATTTTCTATAAAGACACCAAATCAAGAAAAGATCAGTAAGTCCAGTAATATATTTTCTTCCACTGAGTGAAACATTTTCATTAAAGAAACAGTAAATATTTGAAGATCCTTCGGTATACTTGAAATTCTCACTGTAATTTCATGTAATCTGACTCCGAACAAAAATATCAGATAATATATATATCAGAGTTTCTTTTAAAACCTCTAGAAAAATTATAGAAGCTGGTAAAGCTAGGAGAAGATATTAAACATACATACCTGAGTAAACCATGTATACCTATAGAAGTACACCTGTATTTAAGTATTTAAGCATTTAAGTATTTAAACCTGTGTAACAGGATGGTTGTCTCATATTTTTCTTACCTATTTCTAACCATTTCCTGCAGAACACTTATCACTTGTATCACAGTCAGTTTTAACACTTATCATAAAAGCAAAGCAAGAAAAATGAACAAAGAAGAAGAAACAAGCCAAAACCAAACAAAGAACAAAACAAATGAGAATTTTTCTGCCTGCTGTAACAGTGATGTTTACTCCCCCGAATCATCATGTCAAACCAAGTAATCCAAAAGCCTTGTCAAAAAATCTCTACCTCAATGTTTAGCCACTGAAAACCAACCCTTCCTGGCCTAACATGTTTCCCTGCAGAGATAATTTTTTCCTCAGTAGATGTCCCCTGCCTGAGATTCATTGTAGTGCATTGACAGTGAAGAGCTGGCCTGTGCCTTGGCAACAGCACACCACACTAGCAGATGAACTAGTGTTTACCCCTACACATTTTTTAGAAAATTCATCCTGCTCCGAGATGAGACTTCATTTACTGTATGAAAACAGTGTATCTGCTTGGTGGCTGCCTAGGCAAAAATATCTTGCAGGATTTAAAATATCCAGTGAATTGCTAGATCTGTGGGCTCTGTTAGGATAGAGTTTATTAGATTTGCTGTATTTACATATTTAAAAAAAGAAAGAGATATTGCTATTAAGATTAGGGAAAAATAAAATGCTGCATTCCAACAGGCTGTGTAGTCCAGTATTACTTTAGAGCACAACCTAGATGATGAGATTAGTAGGTGCCTAGAAAATGATGAAGCTTGATGAAGTCCATCAGGTAGACAAGGAGGTATCCAGATGGAATATTTCTATAAATTTAACATACTTGAAATGCACTGGGAGGTATTTATATTTTTGAAAGGATGTCCTTTCTGGTTTAGGGATACAGTCTTATATAGTTTTTCAAACAGCAAGAGCTGTAAGAAGAAATGAATGTATTCTTTTATTTACCAAACCACTTCAAGGTCAGAATGTAAAAGAGAAACTGAAAGAACTTTCTACAACAGAGGCAAATGGAAAGAAGAAACAGCATATTGTTAGCACTAAGTATCACTAATGGAAGAGTGAAATGCAACCCATGAATACGTTGCTGTATTCATACTAAGAGGCTCCTAAGCATTATTAAAAGAAAGGTGAGGAGCCTTCAAGTTTTTCAACAACATTTTCATCCTCTGAGTTTACACCTTTTTATTGGTGTAGAAACCCTATTGGATATAAGAAAAAAAAAAATGGAATGATGCATCTACATCACATCTTGGTCTTGGAACTGTTTCTCTATACAGCCTTTTCCCCTAAGCTTTGCACCTGGCCAGACACTTGCCTTGGTTTCAGGATGACCAGGGCAGTGTAGTGCCTACTGACCACTTGAACCTGACTGAACACTTTAATGCCTTACAGCTGGTGGTTGAGCCTTTGAGCCAGAATATGATATATCCTTGGCTTGGGAGCTGCATTTTAATTGCTTAAATGATGCAAGTTGGCCACTGGTGGCCTACAGTAAGTGTGGGGTAACCCTGAAAACCCTCTGTGCAGGCTGGCTCAAATACCACATTAGTGTCTTTGCATTCCCTGCAGACAGTAAGGTGTCTGGCAAAGAAACAGTGTTACAGAGATAGAGAGAAGGCTCTCTAAGTACTTAAGCTCCAGTTTATGATATGAGCAGCAGCACCACGTAATTCAGAACTGTCCCTGACTGTGTCAAAATGTCACTAGTTTCGTAGTGCATGAGGCCACAGTGCTGGCATTAGAAATAACATGTTTTTCTTTTGGCCTGAGGGGGAATTGAAATACCTCTCTAAATAGACCTCACTTCTTGCCATAAATGCTATAGGACATGAGGATTAAAGGTTTTGACTGAAGGCAGAATTCTTTATAGAATTAAAAAAGAGAGGAAAAAAAAAATAAAAGGACAAAGAACACCATTGGTGTATAAGAACAGAGATGTATTCTGAGTTACCCACTGCAGAATGTTTAGCAGTTATGCAGGCTCAGCAGTTCAGCATTTAACAATGAAGAGAAGTAATGCAAATTATATATATGTATATATATTTCAAACTTCATATATAATATTTGCATATACATCTATAATACACACACACACACACATACGTGTGTGTATATACTTCTCTGTTGGTGACTAAAATAGTGTGTGTGTGTGTGTGTGTTTGTATACACAGTTTAGCACCCATCTGCTTCTTTCCTCTTGTTCATGAGTAACCTTATTATATAGTTTTGATGTAAGCATAGAAACCAAAGATTAATTGGAAAGTCCTTTTCTTACATGTTTATGGATTCCTTGATTTTATCCAAAATCAGAGTGGAAATGAGAATAAAACCACTTAAAAATAGTCAAGATAATCAAGTTTTTTATTTTTTATTTTATATTATTATATACAGAGCGCCACAAGAAGCCATTGTTCAAAGAATTATTGATACAAGACTGAAATAATTATTTGGTCTGAGTAAGCCAATATGCTAACTTAATTTTTGAAAAATACTGTTTCTGCACTTGTAAGTACAAAATATTGAGCTACGTGATACATTTATGGAAAGCTTATCCAGACATAATAGAAATATACCTTCCATAATGATGGTGAAGTGTAAACCTCCTTAGACAACCACTCTCCCCATTTCCACACCAACAGTCTAGTGGTCTTCCTAGAGGCTTTAGGATGGTATAATACAAAAGGTTGACTATTTTTCTTTTCTGCTCTCAGCCTATGGAACAACCAATAATTTCAAGCAGAAGTAATATTTATAGCCCTGCACCCCTGTTGTTCTTATTTAAGAAGAAATTTGTGAGCATTTTGAGTAACCCTTCCCTTAGTACAACAGATAGAACACCAAAAATACTTAGTGTTGCTTTAGAAATACCTGTCAGGATGCCCTGCAGGCTGGGGCCTCCCTGTAGTTGGGGCCAGGAGTGCTGGGGTCTCCCCCATGTCCATCAGAGCAGAGGACATCCCACTGCCCCAGCCAGGAGAAGGGCACCGGGGGAGCCCCAGGCACTGGCCACTTCCCTGGGGATGAAGTTTCTATTCCTGTCTAAAGTTGCAGAGTTTGAAACACCCAAGAATTTTTTTTTTTTTTTTTTTTTTCAGTCAGGCTAAAGCCACAAATATGTTAATAAAAGTATAAAATTAGTTATGCTACTTTGAACCTAGCTTGACTGGGATTGTATAACAGTTTACATTGATTCTGGTAATTTCTGGTTTGATGTCATTATTTCTTATTAATGAAAGCAATACCAGACTAATATCTTTTACACTACATGTAGTCATTTGCTGGGCAACATGACACTAGGAGTTCTGTGAGCATGGCTCACATGCATGCCAATATCTTATTTCAAAGCTTCTTTGTCTTTAAAGTAGAAACAAAAATTCTTCAGCTATAGTAATGTACTGTCCATTGCCCCCCAAAGCAATGCCAACAATTCAGATGAATATAGTTAAAAAAAAAAAAAAATTTACCATGGCCCTTGGATGTGAGCATCAAGATAAACAGTCAAATATTTGCAAAGCTGATACTCAAAGCAATGGGCATGAAGAGAGTAATTTATGGGCTCTGACCCACTGATTTCTCTTTCCCCGCGGCAAGACATTAAAAAAAAAAAAAAAAAGTAAAAAACAAGTGCTCAAAGGTAGACATCCAAATCTATTGCTTACCTCTATGAATGGAGTAATTTCCAAAGTTCTGTGTATTCTCAGATCCTACTGACTTGACTGTCAATATAGACAAGTCAGATCCTTTGAAAAAGGACAGAACACATATTTTAAGTACCAGAGTGATTGAAACATATAATTACAGACATTTAACATTAAAAATACTTCCTGTAAACATTGTTCATCTGATTTTATAATTTTAAAATAAAGCTGATAGCACAAAGTGACATTTGTAAGAGCTGCTTAAATTATGTAAATATAAAATTTAAGGCATGCAAACAATTTTTTGCAGGAATGAGGTGGGAATGTGGGAGTGGGAATTCTAAAAAAGAAAGAGAGGATTTGGGAATTTAGAAACTGTATAAATAGTCAAACCGCTGTGCCTAATACTACTTAGGCATAAATTACATAAAAATAGAAATACATAGTTGCCTTTAGAAAGTTAACAAATATTTCCTGATGTGCACACACTATGAGTCTCAATAATCACATCCTGATCCATTGCATGCTGTTACTTATAGTAACTGGATTATGCAAGGAGGAAAAAAAGACAAAGTAAAAATCCCATCCCACAAACTTAATATTTCCTACATTTTTTCCCCAAAAGTTACACTGAAACAAGCAACAAACAGAAGCATGAACTTTAATTGAAGCAAATTTTTATAACATTGTTCTGCTTTGTGTTTATGTTTAGTGTTAATAAAATTGAAGCAGTTTCTTTATAACTGTTTCTTTTTCTTGTGCATTCAACAAAAGGAGACAGAATTGTAAGAAAATTCAGTTCACATGCACTTTCATGACCCTCTTTCTGAAATCAACTTTGGTATGATCCGGCTAGATCAAAGTAAATGGAAAACCTGCTTTAATTACTGACTCCAAAATATAATCAATACCCTTATCAGTGCCACAGAAGATCCTGTCTGTGGTCTTTCAACTCCTCACTCCAGTTAAGAAATAGCTGAACAGCACAACTTGTGTTGAAATGGTGTTTGGTGCTGCCCACAGACTGCACATGCGATGTTTCTAATGGGCACCATAGCATTGAGAGGTAATTAAGTTATGTGAAGTAACAATAATTGATGGAAATAGGTAAGAATTCTTAGAAAACAATAAGAACCCTACTGAATGTATATAAGTAGAGTATAACTTATATAGCAATTTATTTGTTAGCTCCTTCTTTATGCCTAAATCCAATTACTATTTATGTTTACATTTAAATATGTATATAATTACTTGGAAGCAAAATAATCTATAGTGCATCAGATTTCCCATGAGCAGATATCCTTTTTTAATGTACATCTTAGTGCAAGTCTTTTCCCTCCCTCCCAGCCTGAAGGCCATGGCACAGCCTCATGGTCAATGCATGTCCATCCTCTTATTTCACAGCTGTTCTGCCTCCTGCTGATGCCAGCACACACAGCTGTGATGAGGGTTGGACTGTGGAGGACTCCTTTAGGCTGTCTACACTGAACAGGAACAGGTGACACATTACCTTTTTTTTATTTTTTTTTTAATTATTATTTTTGTTTTGTGTGTGTGTGTGGAGAAGTTTCTTAGGGGCTCTGGAGTTCCCACACTCTTGTGGCAGGTATTACCCCTGGAGTCACAGATCTTTGCCTGTTGTACACTGAGGGAATCTTAAACCTCTGATTCCTAGGGATGAACTACCATTTTTTCAGCACTTATTTTATAAAAGAAACCTAAATTATTAATTTTTTTTCTTTTAACAACACAATTAATACAATAATTGGGGAAGGAAAAAATAGTACAGTTAGTTTCCCTCAACAGAAGGGCTTGTGATGCATTCCAGTGCACAACTGCACTCCTACTGATCTTCTTCAGAAAAAAGTGGGACTATGTTCTGGAAAACAACAATCCTGAACTATACCTAGGACTTACAGGTAGAGGTCACTTAAATATGGACTCGTCTTGCTGGGATAAAAAGAGTTAATGCTGTTATAAGATTTGTGAACAGGGAATGTGCAAGTTGCATATGAAAAAGTTTGCATCTGGCATTACTTAAACCCACCTCTTAAAATCCTACATACAGTACCAAAGTGGCCATTTATTAGAATAGTGTTGAAACTGGAGATGGGTCAGAAAAGAGCTGCAAAAATAATTTCATTGCTAATGAAAGAGAAGGTTGAGAGGTGACTTGATTACAATGTATCATTCATGAAGAGAAACAAGGAGTGGGTACAAGTGAGCTCTTTAATCTAGTGGTGAAAAGCATAACAAAAATCAATGGCTTGACACAGAAGCCAGGCAAACGCTTTATCATTGCAGGTCTTTGGGTCACTATGGAATGTCCTTTTATGAAGCAACATGAACTATCAGGCTTGTTAAGGATTAGAGGATGCACTCAAATGGCTATTATAAGACTAAGCTAAATATTGCCCTCTCCTGAGAACTTGTGTCGCAGTCAAAGCCCCCTCTTACCATTTGGTTTTTAGTCTCCCTGACTCTCAGATAAAAGGCAAGAAAGTGAGATATTTATAAGATGTTTTGTGGGTAGATACTTCATAAAATCAAACCATCTGCCAGCACAAAGGAATGTGTTCTTGTGAATATCCTTGTCAGAACCTCTGCTTGTTGAACAAAAAGGTGTTGAGAGGCAAGAGCTTCATGCAGGCACCACAATTAGGGCATAATTGCTGTAGCATAACTGCATTTTATTACTCTTTTTCAGTAAGTTTGCAACAAATATAAGCCTTCAGAGGATTTGTGTAAAATAGAGATTTTTGCCTCTCAAAAGTAAAGTACATTTTTACTACTTCCAACTTCTCCTTTCCTTATTTTCATTTCTTCCCCTGATTTCCTGCCCTCATATGCAGGGATGACCCTCCAGCTGTCACTGTCAATAGAATATTTCAGGAAACCAAGTGAAGTTAGTGTTGATGTGGTCATACAGTGATCATACCTGAGCCTCATTTTCTAAGCAGCTTCCTACGTATTAACTGTGAATAGAATAATTCTCTAAGTAACACAGGGAGACTAAGATGTCTAAACGTGACAGCTTCTTTAACCTCTGAAAAATTTCTATGGGAAATTCTTGCTCTGTTTGAAAGACAGGGCTCCTAGATGCTGTTTCTCCTTTTGGCCATGGACTCTTTTCAGATGTCTCTCACTTGTTAAAATTATTTCATCCTCACAGAAGAAGAAATATGGACAACATGGCCATTGTGGAGGTTGTTTAGGATGTCTGTGCAGCCATAAGAATGAGTCTGGGTAAGAAAAAGAAAAGGCTACAGTGAGTGATTGGTAGAAAAAAATTCTTTCGGAAATCTGATGCTGATGAAGGCAGCAGGTTGAAAGGTGCCTGGAGTATAGACTTCTTGATTTTTAGAACAGAGTTGCAGGACTGAGAAATGACATTGAAAAGGACCTCTTGATGTCATCTGGTCCAACTTCATGCTCCAAGACAAGGACTACTTAGATCAAATTACCCAAATGATCACAGGAAAGATATAAGTGTGTGTATAACCTATTTTTTTAGAGTGAAAATCATAGCTATATACTTTTCTTTCTAGCTGTTTCATTACTGCTTTGTATTTCCTCTTTATATGCCTACTGGGGACCTCATAGTTCTTTAACTGTTGACTGAATTGATCAGGCTTTACTTCAAGCTGTTATAGCTCAGAAGGTTTCTGGGTAGTTGCTATTGGAGCTAGAATCTGCACTAGTGACGTCCTGATCTATAACAAGTGATTGGTCTATGAAACCAGTCCTGTGAATCCTCAGTAAATTATCTTCTGCTATGTCTTAGATTTAAATACCCACGTGACACTAAAATATATTGCTGTATCTCAGAACACAGGCTGTATTCACACTGTTTACAGAGGTTTCAGCTCATGCCCAGGCACAGGGCAACTGGCAGTAGGTGAAGAGTCTTTTAAGAGTGTGAAGACATGAAAATGGCAATACCACAAGCCCAAATAGTTCAGTATTCTCTCTGCAAATGGTGGGGCAGTGGGAAAGCATTGGACATTTCTGGAGAGATCCTTCTCTTGGTACACTCTCTCTGACTCAGTAATCAAAAAGACAGAGGCCTTCTGAATCAGAAGTTTCATCCAGAGTCCTAAGTCTGACTTCCACAGAGAGTCTATCATCCGTGGATATTTGTCTTTGAACTCATTTTCGCTTCAAGATGATTTGAGATGAGGTGTTTCACAGTTTAACCATGATGAGTGCACAAAACAATGGAGCTGTGGAAGATTTATGAGACTGGAAAAGAGATCAATCAGATGGAAGCAAAGACAAATAATGATGCTGGTGAACTAGCACAAGCATGGATTGAATGGCCCCTCTGAATGCTGGAGGGGAGCAAATAGGATAAGGCCTCCTTAGGAAATGCTCCGGATTGGGCAAGGCAAAAATCTGCTGGCTGTCTGGAAGTCTGTCTGAATTCCATCTGGGGAAACAACTTGGGTCCCATCTACACCTCTGAGTCCTTTCACTGAGTGAAAGTGCTAATGGAAGAGTCATAACCTGTTTTCATCTAATCCTTCCTCATTCCTTGATTTCCACATGCTGGCTCAGCCTGTAGGATCTTCCTACTCCATTCTTTTGAATTCTGAGGCTAATAATAAATAGTTGCTGACAAGAATCATGCCAGTTTTCCCCTTCTCAAGGAGCTTATTGTTATAGGATCCTGGGAATGCCAAAAAACATTAGTAGGTTCAAATAGGACAAATTCAGTGAAAAGAAACCTGAAACAGAAGTGTGTGAAAAAAAATATTATTTCTTATGTTTTATTTCTTACACATTTTTTATCCCTTAGAGTGTGTTACTGTCTGGAATCAGACTCTGAATGGCTTGAGGAGAAACTCTTGCTACAGCCCATTATAAATTTTATTATATGAATTCTATTTAGTATAATGAGCCAAGAATTGTGAATAGGACCTTAAAATACAAAGATGACCTCAGGAGAAAAGAAGTACAACTCATTTTTAAATATCTGGCATTTAGGAATAGACAAAACATAGCAATCGTGTTTTACACCCTTGGGGCAATGCAATAGCTGAAAATCTTCAGTAAATAGCTTAAAAAACATTGAATATTTCTTTTTAGTAACAGAGCAGTAATAACAGCTCTGAAAAAAAAAAAAAAAGAAAAAAAGTAATTTTAACACTTACAAATTCTCTAGCCTTTTTCAAAAGAAATATTTCAGGAAGAATACCTTCCCTGAAATTCTGCAGGGTTATCCTTTTGCTCAGAATGATCTGTAGAAATTAAACAGTTAAAGCAGAATACCTTTTCTGAGGAAAATTACTTTAAATTTATGTGAAGGAAGGGGAAAAATGGGAGAAAATGATTTAATAATCAGTCTGAATGAGAATGGAATCTTATGAGGAAAAAAATAGTATGTAGCTTGTAACTATGCATTGTGTCACAATATATAAAAATAATAAGTGGATTATTTTTCTTTTTCTGTGGAAACATCTTTAGGCATTTTCTTTCACGTTTAACATTCTTTGACTAGTATGTCTACTTTTTTTCGTTTCTTTTTCCAATGCATCTGTTCAGCAGCCTCTAGGAGACACCAGTCAAATACCTGGCCATATTTTACGTGGTAGTAACTTAAATAATTTGATAGTAAATTCTAAAGCACCAAAGGAACAGTCTGAAACCCAGACATTTCAGGCCATTTTGAGAGTGAATTACGAGATTTTGTTTCCACAGGAAATTCGTTCATAAGTACTGCATACTGTATGTAGTGATAGCTTTCTCAGAAATTACTCAGAATTACTAATTTCACTTCAGCTGTTCCAGCCTTGAGTTCCACAGATACTTTGCCAGATAACTACTGGTTTTTTTCAGATGAAAACAAATATGATTGTTGTCTAGGTTTCCCTCAGTGGGCTGCAGGCATGAAACTCAAGGGTGTTCTGCACTAACAGGAAAATTGCCCCCACTTTGTGCTGTGAATGATTTAAACTTTTACTTTAATGTTGCTTCTTTATTTATCATAATATTTGCAAAAATTTTTCAAGACGGTTGAATATTTTATCCCATCTTTTCTTTCCTGAATGACAACAGAACCCTTAGGAAAGTAACCATATATTGTAAGAATAAGGATCAGTAAGAGCTCAGTTGCAAAAAGCTGTTTGTGTGACATGGAAACCTGAATGCATTTTTCCATCTGATCCGTGTGTGTTACTGTGCATACACTTGCAGTGTTTTTCTTACTTTTATAAAAATAGAAAAAAAAAAAAAAAAAAAAGCACTTTTGCATGGAAAAAACTATGTTATTGAGCATGAAAAACACTGAAAATAAAACTAAACTAATATGTTTAACCACTTGCTTGCCAGTGCATCTGGTGAAAATAGTAATTTACGTATGTATCACTCACATGAATCATGACACACAGGGAATTCAGATGAGGTTTCCCAGCTCCAGTGCTACCCCTAGCTACCATTTTGCCAGAAACACTCCTGTAGTAAACTAAATCAGACCAAGCTAAAGGACTGAGCACTGGCATGCCATGATCAGCACTGCTTAACTCTCAGCATGCTCTGACATGGAGTTGACCAAAGCAGCTGATACTCTTCCAGACAGACCTTTGGCACAATTCTAGGGGAAGCATATGCCAAGGAGAGTTTCTAGTCAGCATCTGGGATGCAGTCACCCCTTCTGAAGGAGGGAGGTGATGTGTCCAGCTCAGTGGATGACAGCTGTCCCACTTGACCTGGCCCTGGGGCCCAAGGACACAGGCCCTGGATACAGAACTAGGCTCCTTCCTGCTTCTGGGGGCAGAAGGCTGCTCCTTCAAAGAGTCACCCACTGCTTTCTTTGAAAAGACTGCTTGAGATGGCAGCTATCATTTATATATTAGCTCGTTGTTTTGCTCATTGGCACTCACCTGGAATGTGGGAGATTTGGGTTCAATAGCCTCATCAGCCCAGCCTCAGGGTATCCAATGCCAATAACTCTTTAATATAAAAATACAGAAGCTGCTCTTGAAGCAAGGAGTGGAATCTAGGTCTGCCTGCTCCCAGATGAGTGCTGTAGGCACTAGGCCACAGAGTCATGTTCTCTCTTGTACTCCCTCTTGCATCTTCTGTGGATATATTGCATTCTTTCCTCTGCCGACATAGGGTTTCAACAGCAGCAGCCCCCTCCTTTCCCAGCTGTGTGGCTTGAGGTTAGTACAGTCTTCTTAGAGAGGGGAGCTGTGCCTCCTAATCTTTTCAAACGAAGAATATTGACTGAGTCTCAAATGCTTCAGCCTCTAGGGAATTTCTAAAAAGGGAGATAATGATACAGCCATTACCCTCCTTAAGAGGGAGCATGTGCTTTCTCACTTTGCCTGGGACCCAGAAAAATCCCTGCATGTTTGCCTGATGGCACAGAACACCTCCTGCTTTCTGGGTCCATGTCAGGCCCTGGCCACACACACATTCCTTGTTCTCAGATGGGGAAATTTCTGGGAGCTGCACCCAGGGAACTTTCCAGTCAGACAGGGAGACAAGCAGGTAACTCCACTGATGGGTGGAAGGTGGATGTGAATTTCTGAGGCTGAGGTTTGGATCCATGCCGTACCTGCTTAAGTTTTGCCAAGAGTCTTATGTCTTTTGGGGGGATATAGCCCCTGTGCTATGGAGGTGGAGAAACTTCTTCATCTCCTGACAAGTTTTTTCTGTTTCAGTTACCCACATTTTTATCCATTTTCCTCTTTCCTCATTTGATTTTCTCTCTTTAAGTTGGGTTCTCATGAAGGCTTTGTTTGTTTAACTAAAGAACCTTCTGATATCAGATATATCTTCTTGTAAAGATGCTTGCAGGATTAATCTATTTAAATAGATTCTGATCTTTAAGTATATCACCATAAGTAATTTCTAGACCTATGAAGCCATCCCACAGTGGTTTCAACACAGTCAGCTGAAATTAAATGGTGTAGATTGTGATTTCTTCTGAGATTTCTAAATGTATTTTATACAGTCAGGAGGTGGGAATATCGTAGCAATAAATGTCAGACAGCATTTTTAATATTTATTTTGTGAAACAAAGCCTTTGATATTTCAGCCCAAAATGAACAAAATTCTGCTGATGGCTTTTCAAAGCTGTACATGAATTTAGGAGGTAGCAATTCAGTAGCTGGAAGGACGTTCCTGTAAAACAAATGTTTTTCTCACAGAAAATATTATTTAATTGGTCGCAGTTAGCTAAGAGCACTGGCACTGAATGAGAACTGAAAGTGAATTGACCTCTTGCTCAGCTAATTTTCTCTCCGGAGAATGACTTAAAGACAATGGTGATGAGGTGCAGAAAGATTACACTTATGTTATCCATGACAGCAAGATCTTTTGGTGCAGTTTGTCACAATACATTTGCAGTAAAAACTTATGTATTCTGAATAAAACCTAAAATTTTGAGACTTTCTTGTGTGTAATGGAGTATGTAATTTAACATTTAACATGTACATTTAAAAATGCATACTATGTACATATAATAGCTTCTGAAGGTATACTTAAATAGGTTTCCCTACTGAAAAAGAGTGTTGCTGTGTAATGACTTTTGGTTAATATACCTAAAAATCATGAACACTTTACATTAGTTTGTTTTTCCTTAAGAACCATACACGCACAGACAAATATATTCTGTCCTGAGTTTCTGTATATTTTTTATGGTGACTATACCCATCATCTTGGTAATTATGTTGAGCATGCTTATTGGAGGGTCAAGCTGCTTTCCAGAGCATTTTTACATTTTTCATTTCAGTTATACTGAAATTTGGTTTTCTATTATTTATGTGTTTCATGACCTTTTTATGAGGTCAGAATTCTGTGACTCTTCCTACCTGGCACCTGTACATCAGCTAGAGCATACAGTCGTCAAGTAAATAGATTCAAAATTTTAAAATGTTGCTGTTAAATTATCATTTAATTCAGCTCCAGTAGATTTGTACTAAAAGAAGTATGTTTGTTGTATTCTTTTAAGGAAAATGAAAAAAGTTTCAACATACTTGAGAGCTTCCTAAATATCCCAGTGAAAAGTGTTCTGTTGCAAACTTTCCAACTACCTGCAAAAATCCAGTGGTAGCAATGGTGTCATAACTCAACAGATGTGAAGTTGTAGATACTTAGGTATCATCAGCTATCTTGGTCAGGCATCTTAGTCACTTCAGTGCATCCACTCTCTTTTATCTTTTATGTGTGTAACATATATTGGAAATGAATTTACAGGTTTTTGTGAAAATTATTAAGATGAGTTCAAGATCCAGCTTTTGAGAAATGATTTAATGACATTAAGGTTGATAAAACCGTTGTATTTTTTTCCTTTCTTGATTTGCTCTGGGTAACTATTCTGTATCCTGCAGTCAAGAGCACTACTGAAGCAGCAATATAATTTGCTTACAATATCAGGTATAGGATAAAATCCCTTGCTAAAGCAACCTGGGTTTCAGTTCCTATGTATTCAGTTCCAGAGTATGCTTTTGCGAATCCTACCATGGAAATAAGTGGATGAATGATATAGCTGCCATATCGTGTCTTCTCCAGGAAATTCAACTTTATTAAGTGCATCACACTCAGGATGAAGTTTTAAAGAGGCCTCTATTCAACCTTGAATCTTCATCTGTACTCTTAGATAAATCACAGAACTCATCTGTGAACACAGTCCATGTGAGCAGCACATGGAGACCTGGTGGATAGATGCCTGACTTCTTGGTTGTATGCACAAATCTCTTTGTCCAAAATTCACATTCACACTCACTAAAAAGAACCATTTAAAAGCTTATTTTAGGAGCATATGCTTAAAAGTGATAGCATATTTGTTTTATGACTATCATGGTGCTAAATGTATAACAACAGTAGAAACATTTATTCCAAGTGTAAAAATTGACTTTATTATTGGTCAGGGGCTGTCAATCAAATTAACTTATTATGCACTTGAAACTCATTAGCAGTAGAATACTGTAGTTGTACACCTCAAATACTGATGACTAAAGCTGTGTGAAATTGCTGCTGAATTTGTCAATTACTGTGTGAAATATTCACTATAAAGATAGATTTTTTCACTCAAAAATCATATATTTAAAGTAATATATAACAGTCTAAGGTTACGTCTTGTGATTATCTCCCCATTTGACCGTTTCTCTTTCTTCTGTTCTCCCTTCCCTGAAGTCCTGGTGGGACTTCTTTATGTGGTGAAAGGAAGGAACAAATTGATTATCTCAGGGCACTGTGGGACAACAGAAATAAACTGTTTTTATATTTGGGATCCTTGGAAGGCTAACTGGGCCAGTGGATCAATCCTGATGCACATTTTACTGATAAATGACTACATGTAGTAGAAGTCAAACCTTTGAATGCCACTAAAACATGAAGGGGCATCTGCAGAAAAGCCTCTACCTTTGTTATGCAACAACTTTATGGTCCTTCCTGGTCAGGGTGAGTGGAGCAGGATTTGAACTTCTTACTGAGCTAATGATCAATATGAAATCCAACATTTTCCATATCGCTCGCTTCACTATTATTTAAATTGTCTTGGAGACAAATTAGAGAAACAATGTACAACTTGGCTACAGATGCTGTACGGCCAAAACAGTAACTGTTCCTGTAATTCACCTATGTTATAATGAAATTAAGTGATTTAAATACCTCAACAATAGATCAGATTGAGCTTTCAGTAATTATCAATCGCTGCAGGACTGATATAGCAGAAAATACCCTATGTAGCTGCTAGCCCAAGAAACCTCAATGGGACTTACTTTTGTCTAGCAGGGAAGAGCTCTGGCAGCTGAGGAAGCTATATTCCCTCTAGTGGGTGTAACACTCTGGGAACAGGGGACACCATGCTTATCTCCTGAGGAAATAAAAATTGACCAGTGAGTTCTCTAAGTTTCATTATTTCCTTATGCCATTTATTTTTAGCACAAGTTTCCAGAAAGGGATAGGAAAATTCACAAAGTTTTGCAGTGTATCTTGGATGAGTTTTAGTTGGACACTGATGCCATATCAATTTTTAAGTGACACACATGATGAACCCAAGTAAAATGTTGGCATGCACAGCTCCCTGTACCTCAGCTCTAGTGACACTGTTCTGCAGTAGAAAGAAAATAGTGTTCCACAAGGTTTCCAATTAAACTCTGAAGTAAAGCTACATTTCACATGTATCAGTACTACAAAAAACAATTATATGCCTGAAGACTTAACTGGCTGAAAATGTAAGCACTCTGATTTATTTTGAGATTATGGGCTTGACTTAAGTGCGCATGCACAAACACATGAACTTTTGTTTCAATGAATCACAATTATATCCATTTCATTCACAATAAACAGTTAAATCTCAGGGATTTAAGGTGAGAAAGAGAAGGAACTGAGAAAGTGGAAGCCAACCCCAGGCAGGGCAAGAGGATGGGGGTGCTGAATGTTGCTGCCCTGTTGTCCTCTGTCCTTGGTGATGGCACTCCAGCTGAATCACCTTCACATGAGCTGTGCTGGTTCAAAGTTGTGCATTTTGGGAGGATTCTCCCTTCAGAAGGCAAGGGATGCACAGCAGTCTTACCTCTTGTCTGGTGTTGAAAGAGTGTCAGGGACCATTCTGATATATCTGTGCTGCATTTGGGGGGGAGTCAGTGGTCAGGACCCTCCATCCCTGATGTGTCTGGTAGCTTAGTGCTTTTCCGAATATGCCCAAACAGGCTGCTCATGGGCTGCCTGCAGGCAGGCCTTAGGCAACCTGACAGGCAATAGTGTGGATGGGAGAGTACATGCTAGTCAGCTGCTCATTTGCTCTCCTGAGACTGCTTTTTAGAAGCAGTGTAGAAATAGCTAATGTAGGCAATTATAACAGGAGTGAATCTTCACCTTTCTGGAACCAAAGAAAGATTCGAACCAAATCTCAGATCTGAAGACTGACCTCTCGTTTCAAACTCTAGTAGGATGCCTTCCTGCCTGCAAAGAGTAATCACAAGTAGCCAGAGACAAAAGGTCTGTCTGTAATGTTTAATGCTCTGCAGGGTCTGGTAGCTTCTAAAACAGTAAGAAAGAGATAAAAAATAAATAAGTTTCTTCTTTGAAATGAAAGCTTCTAGCCCAGACCAGATAAGACTGAACTAAGTTTTTATACTTAAGCATTTTCATGAGATGACAACAAGTTCATTTAAAACCCCACAAACAATAAACAAACCAACTCCCCAACACATATATATCCATCTATATTTATGTGCATATTTACCAGTGTTTACACTTTGGTATGATTTTTAGTGTAGCTCTGTTTAACATGTTCTAAATGCTTCAAAGCGGTAAATCAAATGTCTCTCACCTCACTGAGCGAGTTATTAACATAAGAAAGATTAAGGACATTAAAAAATGTGAGTCTAGGAAACCACAGACTTTATTTGTTACCTGCACAAGAACTACAAGAGCCTACAAACAAGTACAAATGGCAGCTTTTTGAATATGCAACATAATAAGTAATAATCAGTATCTTATAGCATGATAGCCAAAGGCAGTGACATTTGAACAGCATGTCTTCTCTAAGCTTAGATAGCTTGGTAGCGCATATCTGCAAGTGCTTAGCCATGTTAACATAAACCCTCATTAGACAGGATTAGGCAAGAAACAGTGACAAACAGGGTGGACACTAACCCTCAGAGGAACCAATTCAGGCACTACACACTAATTATCCTTTCAAATTACTTTAAGATTCAGGGAATGAATATCAGTGTATGTGCATATGACTACATGGGGAATTGTGTTTTACATACTCCAACCTGTTTGTATTTTGCAACAGTTTTAATATTATTTCTCCTCCATAATCAGTTGTCAAGACTTAAAAGTGTTTGTTCATCAAGATCCCTGGGCAATGATCAAGTCAATGATGGTATTCAGATATTTTCCCTTTTCCAGGAGAAAATGTCCAGGAACTAATCACGTAACAGTATCTCCCATAAGTGGCTATTAGCAATCCATTTTGGAAATGCAGTTTAGGAACAGTTCCCAGATATCTTGAGTAAAGGTGATGTAAAGGATGATATAAAGAAAATACTGACTCAGGGAATTGTATTCCGGCTTTTGCTCATTGGTTCCTTATTTACTCATCAGGTCCTCTATTATACATTAATCAGCCTCTAATTTTGTTCTGCAAAGTAGAGTAGATTGCTATATTTCTTCTTCTATATTTTCTATACCATGTTTCCATCATGAAGGTAATCTGTCAGTACAAGATGTAGTCGTATTTTGAGTCGGTAGTGTTGATTATCTGATATTTTCATTGAAACTGAATAACCTGAGACACCAGACAAAATTATGTTAATTGTGTCTTATACAAAATGCCTTAAAGAATAAATATATACCTATATATAACCATATAGAAATAAAAAAATAACAGGTGGTAAAAATCATAGATTCTTTCCTTATTTACCTGATATAACCTATTTTTTACCTTCATTGGCTTTTCATTTTTCCCTTTCAGCAACATAATTTTTTCTTAAAAATAATCTAATTGTGTCAATTTATTTTGAGTGAAGGTCATATCATCTCTACTGTTAACCTAACAGAGATTTTAGATGTAAACTTTGGCAGAAAAAGTAAATAGGAGTTTTACTTTTACACATTTTACTTTGGTCATTTTATTCAGATATGGAACAATAAATCTTAGATGTCCTCTTGGAAATTTACAGAATAGTGCACTAGAAAATCTTTTACATCTAAAACTAAAGCTATAGAATTAGTGACAATATTACCAATAGATGATATAACTTTTTTATCATATACGAATGGAAACACTTCAAAGGGTTTACAGGTACATATAGGGAAATTATTAGTTTTCTGTTACTGATTTTCATGAGTCAGATTTTCAAAGAAAACTACTTTGGTTAATAAATACCAATAATGACATTTTTACATGCTATTTTGATTAATGTTTTAATAATAATTTCAATGTGAATCTGCAGATTCCAACAGATGACTCAAAACCACATAAAAAAGTCTTGTACCTTTATTTCTGACTATACCTACAAGGAATAAAATCCTGGTCTGCTCATTTCTGACACTAATGCTATTTCAGATCTATCTTTTAAAGAAATCATGTGATAAATTAAAAGTAAAAAAATAAAGAGAAAGCTGCTTTTTTGAAAACTGTTATTTCAGTCAGTAAAAACCTATCCTTCCTATACTTATCAAGTAATGACTTTGTTTGAATTTGTGGTTCATCTGTGTAGAAATAAGACAGCAGTAGCATGTACAGGGTACCCAGAGGTAGAGAGAAACTGAGAACCTCCTGAGCTCGGGAGCTAGGTGCTAAGAAGTCATTTATTAGTACTGATTGTAATAGGCATGGTCCTTAGTTTAGCATCTGTAGGAATATTATGCATGAGACTATCTATGGGAGAGAGGAAAATCAGGATTAAAAAATACTTGGAAAGGTGGTTGGAAAGGAAAGCATAGAAGAAAAAATGCAAGAATGCCCTTTGGTAGAATCCATTATCCTAAGCCTCAGTCTTGGGAACATGAGAACACCCTTGGCATAAACATTTGTGTTGAGGTCAAGTGGGATTAGAAGAATATATATTTGGATGCCTGGGGCTATGTTACAAAAAGAAAATATTAATTAAAAAAACAAGCTAGAGGTTTTACTTGCCCTCAAACTACTTTTTCTTTTAATACATTCTTTTCCTTTTTACAGTCAGCGGACTTGATTTTGATCTCACTTGTGTTGGTTTTAATCAGAATAACTCAGTATAAGACAGGGCAGTGCTCTGATATCAAATCAACCTAAACAAGGGGAGAATTTTATTTGCAACATATTGCTTCAGTGCAGCAGGTTAGAACAAGGCTGCATTTGCAGCTAGGCTAAATTAGGATGTAATAGAAGTAATCTGTGATGTGAAAGAGGGGCTGCTGATGGGGCTGTATTGTAACGTGGTCTGGTTTGGAAGTGGGTGAAGCTGCTGATTCCCTGGGACTGCTTTTTGTATGTAAGTCACTTCAAGGACATACACTCAGCTTCAGAAAATGATCATAGCATGTAAGCATGAGTTAAACTTCCAGATTTGGCTTTTTGGAGGTCTTCGTCCCAGTTTAAAGCTAAGTATACAGAAACATTTTGGTGAATTAAGGCTGCAATGTTAAGTTTCAAACTCTACTGAAGACAATGGCAACCTCTGACTTTCACGGCTGTCTGTCCAAATTAGTAAAAGATGTTGTTTATCTGACCTGACCTTTTCCTAATCTGAATACATTTTTTTTCAATTTAGTTGGTCAAGACCAGTTAAGTAGACATCCTCAGATCTGTTGCCACAGGAACTCGTTATTTTCCACTTTGCACCCTCCAGTTCTGAGATGTGCTCCTGCATGTTTGTGCCGTCTGCTTAGGAAAGGCTTTAAAGCACCACAACAGCTAAAACAACAGATCCTTGGACCTGTAGGCTCTGGAGTGAAGAGAAACAAATTAAGCCACTGTGGGAGTTGAACTGGGATAGGTCAAGAAACAAACATGTTTCTTTGCTGAAGAGGGACAAGAAAAGATGAGATCAAGAATGCCTTGATCAGAGACATGCATGTGTGCTTTTGAGGGGCAGGTTTTGTTATGTGAACTCACATTCTTCAGGAACTAGGTTGAGACCTTTAACTATGTTTAGGCTGTGATCTGAACCATATTTGTAAAAAGATCTTGCTACTCTGGAGGGTGACTGCATTAAGTCATTGTCATTTGATTCTTGCTGAGTTACTGGTTTGCCCTGCCATTATATGAAATATCCTCAAGCATTCACATGATGCTTTAATCCCTTTATGAATTAAATGCACTTGTCTGTTTACTAAACGTGAAAAAGGTGTTTTTCTTTAAATAAAAATATTTTTCCTTTTTTTTACAATATGATATCAAAATATAAGGACTGACTTATTGTGCTCCTATACATAATTTTGGCCCTCACCCTGCAGAAACGTACTTCCATTTTGTACTCCATTAAAGGAACTGAGTACAATCTTTCCACATGTTTATGATAGTAAAAAAAAACCCTCTACATTTGTCTTGTATTTCAGATTGATTATTGGAAATAACAGGAAATTATATTCTTTTTTCATTTTATAAATTGCACCTACTTCTTTCAATGGTAGAGTGTACTGATGCATCATTAACTGATGAAGCAGCTGCCTCAGGAGAGATAAATAAAGAAAAAATATGAGTGCGTTCTTATACAACTTCCATTCCTCAGGTTTGAATTAAATTCAGCTTGAGTATCATTAGTTGAAAAAAGCTCATATTTTTAACCCAGTGAAAGTATGTATACTGCACTAAATAGATTAGTTGAACATTATTTATAAAACCAATTACGCAATAAACACTTTGTTATCCTAACAGAACTGATATTCAACTTGGCAATGTGTATAAACAATATGTATGTTCTTAATGTATATGTTTATCTACAATAGTAAACATAAGCAACCTTTTGCCTATCATATAATGCCCCTAAAGGCATTATGGGTTAACAGTGATTTATGTATAAATAATTCATCATTTATTTTTGCAGTAGAAATAGAATTCTTAGACATTTTAAACAAAGGGAATAGCAAACATGATCTCAATCAGAAAAGGGGTTAAATCACATTACACAAAATAATGTTTCAAATAATCAAAACTCATGCACGCAACATATATTTTTATTTCTTTCGTGCTAGCGTATTATATTGCCAACTTGTTCTCAAGTATGGAACAATACATATTTAACAGCACCATAAAATAATGGAAGGAGTAAATGCTGTATTGGACATTTAATCCAAAATGAGAGGGATTGATGCATCAGAAAAAAGAAGTGTATGTACTGTGTTCTCAAGAAAAGTGGACATTATTGGTAGATTTAATTTTTTTTCTGGAATCAATCTCAGTGTTTTGGGGAGATTCCTCTAACACTCTCAGTGCATCTAATAGGTGATAAAATTCTGAAATATTAATTTTTGCAGTAGTTTCTTATTTAACAATGGTTCTATGGTTGTGCAAAAAATCACTAATTGGATGATTTTTTTTTTGTTAAGTAATACCTAATAAAGGAAATATAAAATACAGTGTTACTCTAAATAAGTAATAGTTTTAACAGTTAAGAATCATTAAGATTTCAAGATTCGCAGTGTACAGCAGTGAATAAACTTTACAAATGTAATGCCATCCTTATTCAGCAAGGCAGTCAAATACACTCTGAAGTTTAAGCACATGCATCAATCTCATTGACTTTACATTATTCTCTCCAGAGTATATTTCTTTTCATTAGGAAGACACTTATTCTTAACTACCATCAAAGTGCCTGCTCAACTTGTTTCAATAAGTCCCTCTGAAGCTTCTCAAAGTCTTCTCTAATTTTGACCTAAATGAAGAGCGCTGGCATTTGCAAATGTTGGCATGTCATTTCTTAACCCTTTCAACTGAAAACTGTGTTTATAGACAAATACATGAAGTAGCAGTGATCACAGTACCCAAGGAGATTAAAAATGCTGTGACCAAGGAAAACCCTACAATTACTGGATATCTAGCAAGTAATATATTGCTCTGTAAAAAACCAATTCAAACAAAAAAAACAACAAAGAAATCCAAACAAACAAAAAAACCCCAAACCCAAAACAAAACAACAAATCAAACCAAAACATCTTTATACATAGATTCTAACATCAGCTATTTTCCATCAAGAAGCAGAACCTGAGCTCTCACCTCATGACCTCTTAAAAATCTCATATAAGCAGTGTTAGCTGTTTTGAATACACAAGTTCAGACCTTTCTACTACTTGTTTGTAAAGCAGAGAATTGTGATGTGCACAAATTTGCCTTTGCTCATATCATGTCATGGCCGCTCAGTTGTTTCATTATGCATTATTCATTACTTTTCATTAGTTTCAGCCAATTTCCTGATATTAATTCATAAAACCCAGAAGTTTCTCTGTTTCCCATTTGAAATTGTAACTCTTTATACTATCTGATATAGTAGCACATTTAAATAAAATATTACTTTTTTGTTTTTTGTTTTGCTAGCATCTCACCTAGAATTTAAATGTTTCTGGTTTATTATTTTGCTTGAACCTCTTTCCTGACACCTCAGCATGACTGTACCCTGAAAGGCACAAGACTTACAAAGCTTCTTGTTTAAATCATCCAAAATGCATAGGTTTGTTTTTCTCTTATGAGTTTAGCTGACTTCACATCAAGCTGCCTGTCCATGGGCCCTACAAGAATTGCCTCATCTCTGGGGGAATCCCAAGCAGTTTAGGAACTCAGGTAATATTGGAGAATTTTTAGGTTCATATTTCCTCCACTTACCTCACCAGCACCACCCAGAGTGGTAGACATTTTCCTCTACTTTGTAATGATTTGGCCCACTGCAAAGAGGCACAAATGCAGCAAACAGCTATCAGAACTTGTTGTCAAACAGCTCAGTGATCAGAACATGTAGGACTCTTGCATTTCATTTCCTCTTTCTCTTGTGGATCTTCTACACCAAAGCCTATGATTTTAGATGTCATGGGTTTGATTCTTAGTGCTGCAGCTATTCCATGTGGCATGGGACAGCAGATTTTATAGGTAATCAGAAATAATACCATCACAGTTCTGGGGAAAAATAATTTTAAATTTGTTTTCCAGTCTCTGATGCAGTGCATGTTTCACTGTTTTTACCAAACAGAGGATCAGGTTGTCTCAGCTCCCCATTCTTTGCAGCCTGTCTGTGCCTGTGTATTTACATGATAACTGACAACTGCAAGCTCATCTTCCTTCAGGCATAGGAAAGAACTGGGACCATACCTCTGTATGTTTTTTTTTTTTTTTTTTTTTTTTTTTCATAGGATTTTGCAGGATCAGCTCTCTAAGATGGTGCACCACCTAGCCAGTACCAGTGCAAGAAACGTTCCAAGGATAGTAAGTCAGGGACTGTAGGACGTAGAACCAAAGTAATGCAGATTTAGGTGGGTGCAGCTTCACAACACTTTTAATCTAAAAACATATTCCTCCTCCTTCCATTTTGCAGGTCTTCGCTTTTGGTGAGCTGCAGGTTCAGCTCCCTAACAGAAGCTATTTTTCTTTTCTTTCTATTTTTTTTTTTCTTTCCTCGAGGGAGTAGATTTAAGCCAGGCAGTGAGATAAACAGGCTCACTGGCAGCACAGACAGTGCAGTGTGAAGGATGGAGAAGGGGTGAGTATGCAGGTAAGAAAAGGAGAGAAAATGGTGACAGAGAGCAACACAGCAAGTACTCCTTTGCTGTACCCTAGGGTCAAGGAATAGTCTGCTCTCTATCTCCTGTTGACCAGTGGAAGGAGGTCCTTGCCAGCCTGCTAACTATTGGGTCTCCCATGGTAGGCATTTCCACTGAGCTGAGGGGTGCCCATGCTGGTGAGCAAAGTCACCAGGTTAGGAAGTTTACAACACCTACAGCATTACAAAGTTCACACTGTTTTTGGATCTGCCCTGTAACATGAGAAATTGCTTTAATAAGGCAATCTGATGAGTACACATATAAGGAAATTGTTCTCCTGGAATATATATGGTGCTCTGAATTTTTGCCTTTGTTCCACAGAAGGGCAATTGTTAAGCATCATGAAAAAGAGGAAGCTGTTTCCATTAAAAGGAAGAAAACATTTCAGAATACCAGAAATGTTCCTTGGAAGGTTTTTGCTTGTGATATACCTCAGCTTTGCCAGAGCAGTGTCTTGTTTTTTCAGAAAATAAAATATATTTTAACTTGCAATCTGTGTAATATTATTTAGTGCAGAATTGATAATATATTTATCTAGACTTCTTGCTATTAATTAATTCTATTTGTTATAGCTTTCAGTATAATTAAGAGTAGCTACTTATATCTTTGCTTTCCCTGTGGATATCTTTCCTCTAAGAAGAAAATAAGTAAGGAATGTTTTATATAAAGTCATTAAAACTATAGACAAAGAGAAAAAACTGAGTAAACATCTAATTTAAGCTTAATATTCTCTTAAAATGACCATTTCTTAAGTGTTTTTCCTTTGAGACAAGCTGAACAACAAATTCCAAAGCCTTGCAACAGTGAGTCAGAGATCAGATGTAGGTTAGCATTTGGCCTCCACATTGGCTTTTCCCCTCAAGTATTATTTCTGTCTTAGCCATTTAAAAGAACCAGTGCAATCATGGATGCCACTTACAACCTACACAGTGGAAATTAGAGCCTTTTAGGGAAAAGATATTTGGCTGATAAAAACCTAGCTCCTTAAACTTTGGTGCGACATAATATTTCTTTTGGCAAGGGGTCACTGGTGCTCAGCATACATCATCACTAACTTATTAGATCTTGAGGCAATTAGCTGAAAACAAACAGAAGAGACAAGCCCTGTATTGAGCTATAGAAACAAGAAGAAAATAGCCCATGGCACTCCATTATTCCACAGCTCCATGAAAGGGTAGGCACTGGCTGCAGTTTAAAGAAAGGAGAGCATTGTTTTCATGTAACATCTATACAGTATCGGGACTTTACCAGGTTATTTTTCTACTGATTCAAGTTACTTCCAAACTTGTCTTGTTATAATAGGGCAGTGGAAAGAACTTTTCAGTTTCCACCTAAAATGGTATAGGCAATGTGTTGCTTGATTAACTAAGGATTAAAAATCCAATTAAGTCCTCCCTTTTCATGGGAAATCACATGAGGAATTTTGAGAAATATTACAGAAAATTACTGCTTAAAGTAGTTGTCTATGATAACATGTGCCAAAAAAAGAACTGGTATCTAAAAGGCCCATGGAAACATCTGAGAGAGCTGATGCTTACCATTTTCAATGTAAACATGTATTTCTGAATAACAAGACTTCAAATTTATCTAAAATATATATTTAACTAATTTCAATAAGAATACTTTCTTTCTCTACACAAAAAGATAACCACCTGAGAGAAAATATGTATTATTGTAAGTATGACACAACTAAATTTTGTCGTAAAACTACAAGCCTTTTTTAAATTGTATTTTTTGGTACTGTGCTTCACAATGTGGTTTGGGAAATATGATAGTAATCAACATAATGTGGCTTCACTTACATATGTTAAGTGTTAAGAATTATAATGCAAAACCTCTTTTGAATCTTATTTTTAAAAAATCCTTACCAAATAAAATTTAATTATTTGTTTTCAGAAAGGGAAAATAATTGTTAGAGGTACATTGCTGTTAGCCACTTGGTTTTTTTCTAGTTATTAAATAGGCATTCTGCGTCCATCAGTTGAACCATTCTAAAATATTGCATACCACTATTATACTTTATAAACATAGTGAATCTTTAAATTAATTATCATTTTAAGAAACTAGCTGTTTAAATGTGAAGCCTTGTAATACTTTATGAAAAACTTAGGGAAATCTTTTATTTTTAGCACTTACAGTATCTTAGCTATGTAGTGACAATATTGCTTTCCCCACATCTTGTTTTTTCATCACTTCCCCACTCAAAATAAAATCAAACCAAGCCACCACAAGTGCACGATCTGAGATCCTTGAAGATATAAAGATCTCCCTTCTGAAAGCTTTGAAACATAATGATATAGGGTGGAGGGAGAACAGTGTTTAATAATCAAATTATCTGTAGGCTGCCTTGCTCTCTGTATAGAGTGCAAGACAAATGTATTCTGCACTCTGTTTACTTCTGGAACAAACCTGCAAGGCAATTAGCAGCTACTGGTCTTAATGATACTGACGAGATACTAAGAGCTTAAAAGTAGGCAGACCAGTGAAGGCCATCACAGTGGTATTTCATGAAGCCTCATCTGATATTCCAGTTCTGAGACAAGATTGAGGCTGTAAATGCTTTTCCATGTTATGCATAAAAATCTTTCTAGAAAGCCAATTGCTTCCTCTTAAGGGAATGTAGAGAGAGGTTGAACTGGGGAAAAAAATGTTGCTGGACATGCACTATGACTTTTCATCTTTGGAATTAATGTTTGTAGAAATTGTACTGTTTAAATAAAGTTAAGAAAAAGAAGAAAAAATGATAAAATTATTAGCCTATATTTATTTCCAAAGGCAAATTTATTGTTTGCAACCTTCCCTGAATAACACAAACATTAACTTGACTTTTTCCACAGTAAAGTCCCCTTTCTAATGACTTATTTACTATTGCAGGTCTATATCTTTTCATCTCTTCAAAGTCACTGGAGTGATTTACAATAGTCTTATCAATTTCATGTGAATGGTCTGTGGAATGCTAGGATTTGGTCAAATTCTTTCCCACAAGAGGTTTCAATTTGTTCATCATCCCCTCCTGGTATCTGGTTTCGAGACATGATATACAGAATTACCTTTAATATCAGTTCTGCAGATACAATGCATTAGCAGAGAAAATTAGACACAATTCCTTTTATATCTGATGTGCTGCTATTGTCTTTAAGTTGTCAGGGTGTCAAATTAATGGCAACTGGAGAAGGTTTCCATGACTTAAAGGAGCACTGTAAAAAGAAAAACAGTCCTTTATATCTTTTCTGAGAGAAAGGAAGGCAGCTGCTACAGATTGTTCTGCTGTGAAGCCCTCCCCAACATATTTTTACATTGTTATGCTAGCAAAGATGTGTATAAGCATATATGCATGTATACATAATTTCTCCTGTAAAATTAAAACAAAATGCCATGTATGTGCTAACTTTAACTTAAAAAGCAGAAAATATATAAATTTAAGCTCAATCAAATGAAGTTTTTTATTACGTATAACTTTAAAAGAGCTTGTTTTCCTAAAACAACCTGAATATATAGTAGTCTGTTTCTATTAAGTTAAACCATGGATACAGTTACTATAAAAATTCATTAAAACAAACCTACAAATGGTATCAAATGACTTTTGATGAAGAAAAAGAAAAGTCAAATTACACATGCTATGTACTTTTTATCTGTCAAGAACATGACTATTTATCTATTCATTTACACTTTGGAAAGTTGCTTCTTTTTCCTTAGAATGTAGATTTATAAATAGGCATGATTTTTTATTTTCTGCAGAAAATAGGAATACTTAGAAAACAAATTTGAAATGAAATACATTCATACAGTACAAGAAGATCATTGTCCTGGGAAGGCTGGAAAAAATGGTCAAGAGAACTTGACGAGCAATCTTTGCATAAATCCTGATTAAGCTACAGAAGAAGTTTTAGGGTCAGGAGTTCTGGAAGTATGGCTGCATAGAGTGTCTGAGAACTCTTCAGTGGGTAGAAAGACACCCAGTGTTGTTGCAATGCTTAGGTGGTGGAGAAACCTGAACATACAGGTCACCCCTCAGGTTGAGTTTAAATACCCTGGTCTCGGTCTCTGTTCATCTGGGAAAGTTTGTGTGTCATCTTTCAAAAATAATTTTAACATTATAAATTGGGTGAGAGAGCCTACTTGCATAGTAATTTTATAGTGTGTATCTATTATGAAGTATAGATTAGTAATTAAAATAAATTAATATGTGCATACAAACAACTAATAAATCTACATTTATGACTCGTAAGCAATGGTATTTTTACACTCATTCCTCAACACTTACTCTACTGCTGGAAAAGTCTGAGTATTCACACAAAGCTTTGCAATGTCTAAAGATCAGGATCCTTGCTCTCTCTACTACTGAATATCCTCCAGAACCCAAAGGCCCTGAAGATCTTCTACCTTGACCCTGACATAAGGATCCTTAGGGACTGTCTGGTTAAGCACCAAGCTGAGTAGTCATCTGCTGAATCAGAGGATAAGAAAATAAGTGGTTTCTTAGGTAACAAGTTCCATACTAAACAAAATTTTATAAATAAAACCAAAACTCTCAAATTTCATCTGAAATTTAAAGTATGTTTTGAGAAGTTCAGATGTAATATGCTCCACATGTGATAAATTGCTGATTAAATACCCTACCATAGGCTGATTTAATAGATGTTTTGAGGGTGTATCTGGCTGTACCTGTGGTATTTCGGAGTGAAACTGTCAAGTTTTCATAAATGACTGAGATAAGCTGCAATCAAAAAGAAGACTGGCCATCTTTTGGTCTCGCAATTGCAGTAACAGGACCCATAACATCAGCTCTTAGTTTGGTATCAGAAGCACGACTCTCAGATTGCCTGCCTTATATAGTGAAGACCTGTAAAACTTCTTTCATAAAAAAGCAAATATTACATCTTGAGCCTTCCTTGGACTTCTTCATAGAAAACCATTACATTTGCAGGTACTGAGCTCCAGCCAGATAGCTTCTGCAAATCCTGCTTATGGTGTAAATGTTGGTGAGCCAGCTGGTAACCACAGAGATTTTGTGAAAAGTCCAATACTGTTACCAATATGGCAAAACTCCTGCTGTTCTAAGTTGCTTGTTTTTCATAGTGGTCTTCCACTGTGCAGTGCAAATGCCAGAACAGACTGTGAGGGATCTACTGAAAAAGGAATATGTCTATTTCCCAAGCTTGATCAACTCTTAAAACGTGTCAAGAAACACAGCAATGTTATCACCTTGGTAGCATGAGTCATATAAGACAGCTAGTAAGTAAAAGCAGAGATCATGAACTTCTGATTTTTCAATTGCAAAAAAGACCTGCAATAAAAAAAAAATTTGTATTAACACCATACTGACAACTAATTTTGGCTTAACTGCATTGCAGATATGTATTATTGGCAAGTATATATAATCTAACCCAACATGAGCTAGTCCATTACATGTAAACAAATGCCAACAGTACTACCAGTCCCAATGAATATCTAATATCTTTCAAAATAAGAACAAAAATTCAGGAATTTGGGAAGACTTTGAGTGCTAAAATCCTAAAATCACAGCCCAAAAATCCTATGTGAGGTAGGTGACTGCCTAGTTCAGTAAGAACCTATATTCACAAAGTACTTGTCATTCCAATCCAAAAGCTTCCCTGAGCATTCACTTCTGTATTTTACAGTAGGGTTACATTTCATTTACCCTGAGAAACTTGTTTGAAGAAATAGGGAGACACTTACATCACCTCAAGCATAACTGAAAACAGAGAAGAAAACCTGGAAATCAAAAGTAAACTAACAATGTTACTTTATTCACAAAAAGCAGTTTGGAAAGCTGTATTTTTTTATAAGTGATTGAACACCCTACAAGTTGTATTAGTCAGCAAGGAAGTGTAAAGACTTTTAATGTGTTTCAGATTATTAAAAAAGGACTTCACTCTCAAACTCTCTGGAGAGACCCCTTAATGGAAATCAATTATAGGATACTCCTGTCCAAACAGGAGTATTCACCTTTCTTGTAGAAAAAAAAAAATGGTAAAAAAGGCAGGTTCTATGGAATCAAAAGCCTTCCGGTAAGCATAGGTATCACTCTAGAACTATGGCCAGGATGTGGATGGTGATGACTCCAAGTTCTACTCTGCTCCTGGAGCTACATCTGGTTTGTGGATTAGTTTTACTCTGATAACGTCTTGATGCAAGACAATGTCATTAAAAATCATATGTAAAACTGGGATTAGGGTGCTCTCAGGAATGTAAAGGCTTAAAAGAACTCAACTGATTTTTACCTTTGCAGGGTAAAACCTGGGCAAGTCCTCTGATTGCTAAGATGTTATGTAAAAAGTTATTACAAACTTTTGAAAAAACAAAAAGAGTGAAGGCTACTTAATTGTTGGGAAGAACAAATGTAGATACCACTCTTTATGAGAAAGTTGTGGACTCTAGGTCATGAATGAAAGGCAATTCTTGAGAATATAATGTGTATGTGCAAACTCTAGAAGTGCTAGAGTTTCAAATAGGTTTCCACTATAAGCTTCATTACCATCAAGCTTCAACTAGCTTTTTACTTACCAGGAACTTCTGCCTTTTTCAAGCCCTATCCCTCCACAGGCACACCAGAAGAAAAATGCACCCCTAATTCCTGGTTTAGAATCTACTGTGAATATCAGGTGCCAAAAACTTAGGCTTTCCTGATCAGCTCACAGTTTCTTCATTATGTTATTGAACTGGAATCTTAGTGAAAGGATCAAGTTGCAAAATAGGAAAACAGTAAGGAAGAACATCTTTTGAAAGGACTGAATCAGAAAAAAGAAATAATAATATGGAACATTCTGATAACATTTTACTAGATTCCCAAATGCCAGTATTCCTGAGGAAAGAAGGAATCAGAGGTTATGAAAACAACAGTAAGGTTAAGTAGAGATGAAAGCAGTTAAAAAAATAATAAAAACATGTATAACAGTTGAAAGAAGGGAGAAGTTAATTGCAAACAAATATGGAAACAAGGAAAAGCAGAAAACTGCTGAAGGAATTGAAAGGATACAAAAAGAAAAGAATACTTAATTATCAAGAACTGTGAAGCTCTTATGTACATTGAAACAAATTATCTTCACAATGACACGGCATATGCCATTGCTAAGCATATGTCTTTAGACTCACCAAAAAATTGTGGAAAGGTAAAAGCATCTTTTAAACATTTTGACTTTGTAAGAAAAGGATCAGGATTATGCTTAATAGATCTGTTTCAGATGTAATAAAGAAACACTCAATAATTGTCTGAAGAATATGGAATTCCTAGGGGATGGGAAGAATATGGACAAGACAGGAAAGGGTAAACAAGAAAAGTGGGGTAAATACAGTCATGCTAAACTGACATCAGTCCTGAGGAAAACAATGGGATGACTGGTATGAGACTTGATTAATAATGAAAGGAGGGAAATATAATTAATGCCAATCAATGTGGTTTTATAGAAAATAGATCTTGTCAAACTAATTTGATATTTTTGTGAGATTAGAAGTTAGGTTGATAAGGTAATAATGTTGATACAATATACTTAGACTGCTACAGAACATTTGGTTTCATGCTACAGAATGCATTGGTTAAGAGGGATACAAAATCAACATGGCACACATTAAGTGAATTAAAAACTGTCTATCTGACCAGCCTCAAGATGTAATAATAAATGGGATATGATCAGCGAGTAGTTCTGTTTCTAATAGGACCCTGAATGTCATGATCTTGAGTTATTATTTCTGAAAACATTTATAGAAAATGTTGGAACATTATACAATTAACTTCTTTGAGGCTTGCAGGAGACAAAAAGACTGGAATGTTAAAATAAATAAATAAATACAGGCAATAAATTACTGAAACTATATATAATAGAAAGCTTGATGTATATTTTTATAGCATGTTGCTCATTCTGTCGGCTCCCTTCTAGCACGTCTTTGTCTCACGCACCTAACATATATATTAATCCTGTCAGAATAAGGTCAGGAATAGGATAAATCATATAGTCTTTTTCTGCAGCTGCTGTCAGGGATCTTTGCTCAGTACCAGTTCATCACCTTGGCATCATCAGCTGTGGATAGAGGGAAGAGGATCTGGATTTCAGAAGTGTTTTGGCCAAGTGAATGAGTAGGCAGAGGTGGGCCTTGTTAGTCAGCAAGAGATTTTGACAGCTTCTACTATGTGAGCTTCAGAGGAACCCTGTGAGGACAGAGTGAGCTTCTCTGAGGAATCCTGTAGCTTACCTGGAGAGCTTGGAAGAGGTAGATTTTGTATAACATAAAATAGCTACTGAGCGGTGCTTCTGGCACTTTGTGTCTAGCACCAAGAAGCTCAACATCTTGCAAATCTGGGACCACCAACAGAGAATGGAGAATTTTTTTTACTGGGTGTGTATGAGAACTATTCTTTCTTGAGGTATCAGCATTGTCTGTGGAATCTCCAGCTCATCCACAAAATATTGGCATCAGGCTCTGGAATGAACCTTATGACCCAAATGGGGGATTTCCCTCAGCAATAAATCACTTTCAAATGCACAACTCTAAAATTAAGATCGTGTCGATGGAAGTGTGCAGGATGGACATCCTCAGATTGTCAGAAATATAATGCAGTTATTCACAGTCTTTGCTCTAGTATTATGCTTGCTGCAATACTAGAATCTCTAGATATCCAAAGGAAAGTCAGGCCCTAATGTCAAGAAGCAGATGTCCTCTTGATTACTCCAGCTTCCTATTCTGTTTCATAAATTCACAGAATCATAGAATGGTTTGAGTTGGAATGGACCTTAAAGACCGTGTAGTCCCAACGGATCTGTATGGGCAGGGAGAGTTCCCACAAGACCAGGCTGCTCAAAGACCTGTCCAATCTTTCTGTGAACTCTTACAGGAAGGGGGCATCCACAACTTCTCTGGGCAATCTGTTCCAGTGTCTCACTACCCTCCTTTCTTCCTTTTCTTCCTAATGTCTAAGCTAAATCTATCTTCTTCCCATGTAAAACCATCACCCCTTGTCCTAGTACTGCATAATCCTGTAGGAAGCCCCTTTCCAGCTTTCTTGTAGGCTTCCTTCATGTACTGGAAGGCTGTTAGAAGGTCTTCCCAGAGCTTTCTCTTCTCCAGGTGGAACAACACGAAGTCTCTCAGCCTGTGCTCAAAGGAAAGATGCTCCAGCCCTCTCATCATCTTTGTGACCCTCCTCTGGACATGCTGCAACAGGTCCATGTCCTTCTTGTGTTGGGGCTCCAGAACTGGACACAGTGCCCCAGGTGGGGTTTCACAAGAGCAGAGTAGAGGGGCAGAATCACCTTTTTTGACCAGCTGGCTATACTCCTTTTTATGCATCCCAGGGTATGGTTGGCTTTATAGGTTGGAAGTTTTCATTGACAGGTTATGTTGAGCTTCTCATCAACCACTACTTCAAGCCCCTTTTTCTCAGGGTTGTTCTCAATTCATTTAGAGATATTACAAATTCCCAACTCTGTCCAACCTGTAACTGTGCTTGGGATTGCTTCTTCCCAGGTGCAGGACCTTGCACTTGTCCTTGTTCAGTCCCATAAGACTGGCATTGTCCCACTCCTCAAGCCTGTCAAGGTCCCTCTTGATGGCATCCCTTCCCTCCACCTCACCACACAGCCTGGAGTAGTCAGCAAACTTTCTGAGGGGACATTCAATTCCACTGTCCATGTTGCTGACAAAGATATTAAACAGCACTGACAGAAGTACAGACCCTCAAGAAACGCTGCTTATCACTGGCTTCTACTTGGACTTTTTGGGATGCTGACCACCACTCTTTATCCCCTGACTGGGGATATCTGTCCAATCCATATCTTTCCAATTTAGAGACCAGGATGTTGTGCAGGACAGTGTCAAATGCTTTGCAAAAGTCCAGGTACCTGATGTCAGTTGCTCTTCCCTTGTCCACTGATGCTGTGACCCCACTATTAAAGACCACCAAATTTGTCAGGCACAGTTTGTCCTTGGTGAAGCCATGCTGATTGAGACTAACCACCCCCACATTTTTTCATGTGCACTAGCAGAGACTTCAGGAGGATCTGCTTCATAGAATCATAGGATCATAGAATCATAGGATCATAGAAAGTTAGGGGTTGGAAGGGACCTTGAAAGATCATCTAGTCCAATGCCCTCTGCCAGAGCAGGGTAACCTATAGCAGGTCACACAGGAACGCATGCAGGTGGATTTTGAGTGTCTCCAGAAAAGGAGACTCCACAGATTCCCTGGGCAGCCTGTTCCAGTGCTCTGTCACCCTCACAGTGAAAAAAATTCTTCCTAATATTTATATGGAATCACCTATGGTCCAGTTTATAACCATTGCCCCTTGTCCTATTAGTTACCCCTGAGAAAAGCTTTACTCCATCCTCTCGACACTCTCTCCTTAAATATTTATAAATGTTGATGAGGTCACCCCTCGTCCTCTTCTTCTCCAAGCTGAAGAGACCCAGCTCCCTCAGCCTTTCTTCATCATCTTGGTCACTCTATGATGGATTCTTTCAAGCAGTTCCCTGTTCTTCTGGAACTGAGGGGCCCAGAACTGGACAGAATATTCCAGATGTGGCCTCACCAGGGCAGAATAGAGGGGGAAGAGAACCTCTCTCAACCTGCTAAGCACCCCCCTTCTAATGCACCCCAGGATGCCATTGGTCTTCTTGGCCACAAGGGCACATTGCTGGCTCATGGTCATCCTTCCATCCACCACCCCCCCCTGGTCCCTTTCGCCTCTGCTGCTCTCCAACAGCTCAGTCCCCACCCTATACTGATACCTGGGGTTGTTCTTTCCCAGATGCTAGACTTTACACTTGCCCTTGTTGTAACACATTAAATTTCTCCCTGCCCAACGCTCCAGTCTGTCCAGGTCCTATGAATGTCAGCACAGCCTTCTGGGGTGTCAGCCACTCCAACCAGCTTTGTGTCATCAGCAAACTTGCTAACAGTGCACTCTATTCCCTCATCCAGGTCATCAATAAATATACTGAACCTTGAGGGAGTCCACTAGAAACAGACTTCCAACTAGACTCCATCCCACTGACTACAAATGTCTGGCTTCTATCCTTCAACCAATTCCTGATCCACCTCACTACCCAGTCCACATCCCATCCAGGCCACACTTCTTCAGTTTAACTTCTTCAGTTAGGAGACAGTGTCCAATGCCTTACTGAAATCAAGATAAACTCTGCCATCATACATCCACGTGGATTCATGATTTGGATGGGCAGAGAGATGAGACTGTAGTTCCTGTGTCTTTTTTCCCTTTTTGAAAATGGGGGTTGTGTTTCCTCTTTTCCAGTCAGTGGGAACTTCACCAAAATGCCATGACTTTTCAAATATGATAGAAAGCAGCTTTCAACTTCATCTTCCAGTTCCCTCAGGAGTCACAGAGGGATCTTGTCAGATCCTATGGACTCATGCACTTTCAGGATCTTTATATGGTAACAAACCTACTCTTCTCCTACCCTACTGGGAGGGTCTTCCCTCCCTCAGTCCCTTCCTTTGCCTTCTGCAACGTGAGTGGTGTGGCTAGACCCCTTGCTGGTGAAGAATAAGGCAGAAAGTCCTTGAGTAGCTCAGCCTTCTCCATATCTTGCATGACCAGGACTCCTGTTTACTTCTGGAGAGGGTCCTCATTTTCCCTAGTCTTCCTTTTATCACTGACTGGTCTGTAGAAGCTTTTAGTGTTATCCTGGATGTTCCTAGTCCAGAATACTGAGCTTGCTGTGCACCTTCCTTGTTGCCATAAAGATCCTGAATTTCAAGTTTTCATGGTCGCTGTAGCCAACACAGACCTTAAATTTCATGTCTTCCACCATCTTATCCTTTTTTTGTGGGAACAAGATCCAGTATAGCACCTTTTCTCATTGATTTGTCTACCACTTAGAAAAGGAAATGGTCTTCTACACATTCTAGGAACCTCTTGGACTGTTGCTGTCTCGTTGTGTTGTTCCACCAACAGACATCGGGTTCTTTGGATTCCCCCAGGACAACCAGGGCTTGTAAATATGAAGCTGCTCCTACCTGTCTACAAAGAGCCTTATCCTCTTGGTCTTCCTGGTCAGGTGACCTGTAGCAGACTCCCACCATGATATCACCTGCCCCTGTGTTCCCTTCAGCCCTGACCCATAAGGTCTTGATAGGCTCCTCATCCATCCCCAGGCAGAGATCCATGGACTTCAGCTGGTATTAATACAGAGGGTCACTCCCTAGTCTTCTGCTCTGATTGCCCTTCTGAAAGACCCTTTGTCCATCCATTCCCATGCTTCAGTCATAGAAGTCAGTCCACTGTGTGACAGTGATGCCAATAACATTGTAGCCCTGCAGGCATGCACGTCTGTAACTCCTGTTTTTTCCTGACGCTACACTCATGTGCATCGAGCATGGAGAACATTCAATCTTTGGAAGCTTTCCTTAGTGTGCAGTCTTGCTTTTCAAAGGCTTTATTACCAGAGGCTAGACTTGTCCATGTTCTGTGTGAGTTCTTACTGCTTCAGTAGAATTAATTCACTCAATGGGATTTGGCCGTGGAGTAGGGCTCAAAGCCCAGAAGGCTGCAGGGAAAAAAAAAAAAAAAAAAAAAAAAAGTTTTAAATATAGGTTTATTGTAGGCTTGAAGCATTGTATATGAAACGTTAGATAACATATTAACATGAGTTCCCATAGCAGTCCCTTAGTGAAGTGACCATTGCTGAATGTTCTGGTCATCACTACAAGCATCTGAATGGAACACAAACCTGAAGGACCTTGTGCTAGTTTCTTATTTCATACACTTCTTTCCTAAAGGAACCCTTCTTGTATGGTGTCTGCTTTGGCAAATTCTCCTGTTTATGCAAAATAAACTATGCAAGCTCCACTAGGTGGGCAAGCTCCCAGACTTCTAGCTGGTACTTCTCCAGCTAAAAGCAGAGGCACAAGAGTCATCTCAGGATCATTTGCTGTCCAACTTTTCTAAGCATGGTGTTTCATAGTCTTATCAGAGACTTTACTGGATCAAGAAAGACATAACAGTTGGATTTCATCTGTCTTTGAAGCTTTCTGACATGGCAAAGAGCAATTTTTACATTCATTTTAACTTCTCACAATACAGGGGGTTGTTGGCCTGTTAGGCTCCTCAATTATGTCTTAGTAAGACCATGGTCTGCAGCTTTTCTCTATTTTACCATGCTGACTGGAATCTTTTGTTGATCCTGAAACCAATGCTTACAGGAGACCTCTCTTCAGACTGTTTTCCCCGGGAAGGGCACAATTGTGGTACATGGTAGGGAAAGGGCAGGGAGCATTTGAGGTAAGGTTTTTAGATAGCAGCATCTCACTTCAACTCCTGGACTAAGACAGTGGAGAAGAAAAGGCTTTGGAGAAGAACAGAGGAATTAACCTGCCTGCAACTTTTGCTGAACAGCAGACAAATGTGTCTATTTTAACTTATGTCTTAGGCTTTCTAATGAAGAAACTGCATCTTTGGAACAGATACCGCTGAAGAGTGATGTGCCTGTTCTCTTTACTTGAAACGCCCCACAGCCATTCACATTTGAGATTTCTAGAATACTGGTCACTGTTTGGTAGTTCTGGGAAAATCACAGAATTTTCGTCTGTACAGAGATTGTTTCATTAATGAGTACTTCTCCAGAAAATGAGAAATCAAATAGAATTTTTGCTTAATTTAAGATTTAGCTATGATATTTTTGAGAAATTACTTGTGAGGAAAGGCTGACAGGTTGATACAGAAAAGCTTGGGGCTGTAGCAGGTGACTAGGATTAGGCATTTTCTACTCTACGTAATACACTATCTGATAGCCTGAAATATTGGTCAGCCTGTGAAGGCTTTTTTGCTTGGAGGAGCTGCCAAGATTTTTTTTCTCTGCCTCTGTTTACATCCTGGAGGGTTTCTCAGGGTGTTCTTTGTCTCTGGGAATCTCTGCTTCAAAGAGTCACTGCAAGTCTCTATTTGCAAACCTTCCTTTGATCCTACACTGGATCTCTCTGGCACTCGCTTGCACTTGGGCAGAAAAAGACAATTAGGGTTTCTGATATCACACTGTCACCACAAAAATGTAAATTAAATGTTTTAAAGTGTGAAACTTGGGAACTTGTATTTTAGTGAACAATTTAGTGAACAGTCATATGGCCTCCATAGGTTCACATGCTTGAGTACTTCACGCAATGCAGAAGTCCACATTTGTCAGGGATAATGTAAGGAAAATGGGAAAAGAGTGGGTTTGTGTCTACAGAATTAGTGAGGAAGCACAGGGAATTAAAAATAGAAATTGTATGATGATTGGGAGGATTGCAACATCTTAAATTACTTTCTTGACACTGCATCTGAACGTGTTTTAATGATGAACAGTTTTAATGATGTTTGTATCTTACCTACCTGCAGGTAGGAATGGGCAGCTTGTTCTGACTATCTAGAAAGATCCTTGTCTTGTGTATAATACAAATATGTCTCTCTTGGACAGTTGAGCAGTCAGATGTTGTGGTAAGCACAGATGTAATATTAAGGATAAGTGTTGGTGTCTTCTGAGTTTGAGAAATAACATATGCTCAGTAATGGAAAGCAGCACAATACATCTGATACAGAAAGTAAAGCTCAAGTTGGGTAATATTATATGTTATAAATGAACATAATCTGAATATATCAGATGCTATAAATAAGCAGACCCCAGTAGCATTCACCAGTGCCATACTGTATTTAAGTGTAAGATATGCCCTTAACTTTTGATTTTTCTAGAACTTTTTCAGTACAGGCACCTTAAACACTGCTTTTATTGAATCTGAGATGCTAGAACAATCAAACAATTTTAACTTTGGCCAAAACTCACCTCCAAACCAGTAAATTTTCTCTTCTGGTATTTGATATCCTAATAGTCACTACCTCTGGATGTGAAATTTTATTGCTGAGCCTAGGCAAACACCAGTGCCAAGACATGCTTATAATGTACCCTGTCCTTCTTGGTATTGTAAAAGCTGTATGACTAGGGTGGCAAAAATAATGGGAAAAAAAAGCATTTTGCTACAAGAGAGAAAGAGGAAACTGATAACTGATAATGCTAAAAAGAAAGGAGTAGGGTCAAAAGAAAAGTTAGCACAGCTTAAAATACCAGAAGAGAGTCCTTGGACCAAAAGATTTAATAATTATTCAGCATCTTAGCTCTTCAGACACATACTTAAGTGTCACAAGGAAACTGCATGTGGAATAAGTTTTGAAAAGCAGCATACTGAGTTCTGGTACCATGCAACAATTTCTTTTTCACAGGACAGAGTAGTGCTTGAGCCAACACGTAAAGAAATTGCCATAAGAGAGGATTATCACTGTTAGCATTAAGTGCCAGACATGCAGGGTGGCAAAAAGCACCAATAGCATAATTAGAAACATACTGGACAAGGAAAGTCAGCAGGACTGATCCAAGGAGATGATCTCCATGAGACTTTAATGAAATCAGCACTTCTTTGATAGTTCATCTTGAGCAATGAAGGGGTCTAAGGAAAAGGCACTACTTAGGTACCAGACCAATGAATCAGCAGATCTTAAGGCAAGCTGCTGTCTGCTTTACCATGAGCTGAAAAGATGCAGATGGAAGTGAAATAACCACCATTTAATCCTGCTTAAGCAGCTCTCCTAGTCAGGAAACAGCAGGGAAGATCCTTCTTGAGGAAATAATTTTTTTCTCATTTTAGATTCTTGGATTGATGTCCTACCATATGTCAAATGTAAGGGTCTTGTCAACAGAATTTTTCAGTTTAGACATGGGTAGCACAACTATTTAAATATGGTATATCTGTTCCTATTAATAATATTTGTGCTGTAAATCCTTTAAGTGGTTTGACTACATATTGATTAATTACTACTCATTTACATCAACCTTTATAAGTCTGAAAATTATCTGAAAAGACAGCATGTAAAAATAAAAATGGAGGATCCGTCACAGGAAAAAATTAATTATATACAATTATTTTCTAAAATAATTTCCATCCTTCAGTAACATATTGAACATTACAAAAGACACAGTTTAAGAATATATCTATACTAAACAGTCATTTGTGATGTAGCTAGCAATCAGAGAAAAATTCTACATTTCAGTAATTCCTTAACTATTCTAACAGTTGTTAAGATGTTTGCAAGTTATTTGATTAAGATACACGCTGCTAACTGGTGTTGGAATCTTATTCTTTTACAAGCTGAAGAAGACAACAAGTCTCTGGTGTCCTCTATGCAAGTGAATTTTCTCAAAGATCACCTGTAATCAAGTAAAACTCCCAACATAGACAAGCCTGGGACTATTTTCATTGCCTTCAATTGCAACAGAAAAATCAGTTTTTCAAAGGATTTATTCTATGTGTTGGTAGTAATATTAGTTGTCAAAAAACTTTGTCTGGTGTAGATGAGACCTTCTTTGGTCAAATATTCTTGGTTGCTTAGGCTGTCATATCCTAAAGGCATCATGTCATTTTGCACTGTTGTAGTTCACTTCCATTGCTAGCTATGGTGTAACCTAATGAAATATTTGTCATTACCTTGCCATGGTTATAATTTCTGAAATGTTTTTGCTTTGTTTGTTAAATGTCTTAGTTGTAAACAAAGCCTGTCAAAAGTAGGACTTTAATTGGATTTTTTTTTCCCCTTTCTTTTTGCCCCCTGAGGTAATACAGTTTCTGACAGTGAAACAATTACTGTGTGGCCAGAAACTCTTACCTCCCCCACATTCCATTTAACCTGGAAACCAGATGGGACTTCAGACTTGTTCTCCAAGTTCAGCATCTTGTCATATATTTGAGACCACTGTGATTGATACAGATGCAAGGTTCATGTAACCATACAAGAAAAACATTATAGACTCACAAAAAGGCAATTGTCATCAGCAAGCCCATGTACCTGGCCTGAGATGAATTTCCAGATCAAAATGTGTATTTCCTTTTTGCCTTTTAACAGAGAGTTGTACTTGACAGGTTTCTGGTTCTTCAGAAGTCTCTTGATGGTTGGAAGAAGTGACAGCCCTCAGATCGGAATGGTGTGCAACAGGCTACTGTGTTCTTATAAAAATCAAAGCATTCTTTCAAACTTGAACCTTCTTTTGTGAGTCAGAAAAAGTATAAGGGGAAAATACCGTTGTTAAACTTTAAGTATCACAAATTAATGTTAAATACTCAGGTTTGGATTCATTGTGCAGGAGCCTTCAGATGGCAAAGTTGATCTGGATATTTTTCAGGAGACAGAAAATTTAATTTTTAATTTTTTTTTTACGTGATAATATATTTTTAGCAGCATATGCAGTTTCTCAAATATTTTTTTTTACTATTTTGATAGAATTAAAAATTGTGAAGACATTTTCTTGCAATATCCATTTTTTTTTAAATGCAGGCAAAATTTTAAAAATGCAAGATGAAAATTATTAGCTATTCCTAAGGTGCAGAATGGACTCTTTTTTGTGCATTTGTGCATCATTATTTAGGTCTTTTTTTAAAGAAAATATTTAAAAATGGTTTTGTAGACTCTTGTTTTAAATGTTCATAAAAATAATCTAGTATTACCTGCCAATTCTTAAATAATTTTCAAAAGCAGATGAATTATCTTTATCAAATATTTTTAATCAAACTTACAAACACTGATAAATTTATTTTCATCTTTATCACCTTAATAATAAGAAACACTGTATTTAGTGAACTGACACTGTTATTTTGATGAAGAGAACATGGGCATGTCAAAACATAGAGACATACAGTGTGGTTTGTGAAAGATGTCACGCAATACACAAATCACACTTGGCTTCAGCTGCTGATGCTTCTCGTTTTTGACAGGTCCTGAAAGGAGACATGTAAACTGCACTCCAGGGATTACCAGGGATCTAATCCAAGGTCCACCCTTCTGAGGTGGCACCACCGTAGGACCTCAGCCTTGCTTTATGGCATATTAACGTTTCTGGGACATGAGAGAGTACATTAGCTAACTCTTTGCAGGACAAGAAAAGTAAAACCAGACAGAAATAATGTTGCTGGCAAAGGAAAAAAAGAGGTGCACTGGTAGGTCATGAAGTCTAAGGTCTGATGTGTTTCAAGGCTGACACTTCCCCACTTGGCTAAACACTCCCATACTTGCAGGGAGGATGAGCATACTGATGCATTGTGTAGTAGATCATTAATCCATTGAGCATGCCCTCTATGCTGGGCATTAGGCAACACATATATTTAAAATGAAAATGGAAATGTCCTGTACTCAAAAGGTATATGTAATCCTGCTTGTAGAGACTCTGCCCGTGGTAAAAGAGACCATAGTAAAAGGGATTCAATAGAGACATGCAAATGTTTTAAATGTGCTGGCATGGATCTGGGATGATAGATGGTTTAACACATAAACATTTTTTCTTAGGACTTTTACAGTGTTGGGGGTTTTTGTTTGTTTTTGTTTGGCTCTTTTGTTTCTCTTGGTTTTTAATGTGGATGTCCCTTCCTATTTATTTGGACTCTGGTCACAGCATCCCAGACTGGGTGCTGAAACAAACTGGAGTTTATTGCTGGTGATTTGGGTTGATCCACCACAATATTTGAATAAATCTTTGGGATCAGCTTCGAAATAAGCTTGCTGTCTGTGATGAAATATTCACTTAGCTGCTGTCAGTTATTTATTTATCTACAAATGGAAGAAATTTAGTCAGATGTGGGGATAAATTTGCCCATCTGAATTAAGAAAATACCTACCTATTTGGGTACTGGCAACCTGTTAGCTCTTTCTGCTTCATTTTGACAATGAGCATGGAATAAAGAGGGCAAAACAGCTGAATGAGGGAATACAACAGATAGAATAACAAGTTTATATCAGATTTTTTTTTTTTTAGAGTATCTTAGAGTTTTGACTGAGCAAATCTTTTTGTATGATTTAGCCTTATATGGCTGTGTGCAGTAACTTTTTGAACAGGTCTGATATTTTCTTTATTGTAATTTAAACAAGGTTTAATAAACCTGAGACAACTGACAGAAAATAATCATTAGGACTGGTTGTATTCGTTGGAAGGAAGCTTTCAATGAAAATCTTTTTTTTTTCCAGTTGGTGACAATTTATTCCAAAGCATACAAAGAAACTGGAAGTTGTTCATTGACACATGCAGGTATGAAAGCACAATGCTTAAAACTATTCTACCAAGATTACAGTTAGGGAATTGTCACTTACATTTGGGGAGCCCAAGTAAAATGCTTTGAGGTTTTCTGAATTGTTTTTTGAAACTTTGGAGATAATTAGCAACCAAGCATCCTGACAATTTCTAATAGATCAGCAAGAACTGTGGTTCCTAACATCTGTGCTGGTTTTCATTCAGGGATAACTTAAGTCTTTAAGATAGATGATTAGTGATCAAGACTAACCCACAGAAATACCTGGACTTTGTTTTTCAGTGGTGACTTGTAAAAGTTGCATTACTAGTAACACATATTCCCTATGACTCAGTTTTCCATATTTGGTAATAACATTTGACAAGCTTCATGGACATCTCTTGAAATGAAGGATTGAAATGTCATATACTTTCTTTACTATGGAGAAGAAGCTAACTAATTTCTCTAATTGAAACTATAAAGATAATTTAGTATGAAAAAATTGATTTTTCACGTAAGACAAAAGAGGGTGGAACGTCACCATATTTTCTTACTAGCATTTAACAGGTTTTTCTAGGGACCTGGGGCACTGGGTGGGAAACCAAAAAAAGAAAATGTCAGTTTTTACATAGAGAATTCCCCAAGTCAAAAGTGATTCAGATGTCTTTTACTCATCTCCCCAGGTGAGAGGAGATTTTCTCCACCAAAGTGTCAAAAGCACTGAAAAGAGATAATTTTACAAGGTTTGCTTTATGTGTGAAATAAAATGTTCCACATTGCCCTGTTTAACAGTACTGAGACAATGCCCATCTGTTCTAGCAATGGGGATCTCTCTGATGGAATGTCTCCCCTCTATTCAATATACATAAACATCATATGGAAATTGAATTTTATTGTAACTGGTAAACAATAGGATATTAAAAGGTCTACGGATAAGATTAACATACTTCTACCATTGTAAAGTTTGAGTTAAGCAATTCTGATTTCTTCAGAGGATTCTTAATATATGTTTTACATGTTATACAAACCCTGACTGATACTGTAAAAAAAGTTATCGCTCAAACATTACTTTCTAATTAGCCAACAAGAACAATTAGGAAATGTTGCAGGTAACTTTAATCTTTCTGCCTGACTACACATTGTTCATTTTTTATGTCAACAAGTACATGCTGATATTTTAAAACAGATCTCTGTATGTTAATTTTCCTGTTTCCCCATCTAAAAGACTATAGTTTCCTGACTGTTAATTCCAGTTGACAGTGAATGGTTTTGTTTCTTATTCACCTCAAAATAATGTATTGTTGTGAAGCAATTTATAATAAACAGTATCTAGGAAAAAACTATGATGCTGATCAGTTTTGACAACAAAAAATGCATTATTAATGGAATAATAACATTGGAAGCATCTTGAAAACAAGCTGATTGTGAGGAGTTTATTTTTCTGTTCAGACTGAGAGTCATTCTTCTAGTTTAGAGATACTTCTGGGTGGACAGGTCATTACAGAGAAGAATGCCAAAATTATTGCATGTTAGAAAGTCTTGTGATGTTGCCTGTCAAATATGGAATGATAGGTACACTTAAACTAAAGTCAGAGACATTATTCCCATTAAAATCCACTTTGACAATATCTGGCTTGACATATGGAATAGATATTTTAAGTGGGTATATATGTCAGGAAGTGAAATTGCCTTAACTGGTAGATTTTACTTAATGGCTGTTGATGAAAGATACCATTTCTTTTTCCTCTACGCATAGTCATATATGAATATAAATACTGGAACTAATATTGGAATAACAACACAGCTCAGTGCATCTCTGGCATTTTTGCTATTGAAGCAAATGTAAAGCTAAGCCTTGAAGTGCAACTATGTATAAATTCATCCTCAGTGTTGTAAGAGAAGATAAATAGTAATATAAATTCTCAATATGCTTACTCATACGTTTAAAGTGTAGTATCCTTTGTATGATTTGCATACACAGTACAGTATTTAAAGCTCATATTTTAAGTCAGGATGAATTCTAACCAATCTTTTTTATTTAGTTCTCTAAAAATATTTATACCAACAGCCAAATTATGATGTCTTAACAGCCATTTTCTAGGAAGACCAGTTTACCATCATTATTGAATTTTATATTAATTATAGTATGTACTTTATTGAATTTGCTGGAGTGCTTTTCTGGATATTCTCCAAACACTAACAACCAAATGAAATTATATAAAAGGGGTCAGCCTTGTTTAAAAGAAAGTGAAAGTGCTTTAGAGACTGGTTATAATTAAAGAGGTTGTAAACCAACACACAGAGTTCAAAAGTCACTGCACACCTATGCTTTATGTAACTTACATAATTGGAAGGACTTTATAAAGAATGACTCCATGAAATCTGAGAACTTGATAAAGGATATACATAAAATATTTAATAAAAATTTTTGCAATTTTAGAAATGTAGTAATATCTATCATATTGAGCACAAAACACAAAATTAAATGTTTCCCTAAATGCACTAAGCATTGCTTGATGGGAACAAACATTAATATACTAAAAATGATGCAGTTGAGAAAGATGAGCAAGCATACTTCACCTTCTTTCCCTAGGGCCCTTGGACCTAATTCTTTATATAGTCCTAGGAGTAAGTATGTGCTTATAAGGAAAAGCACTGGTAGTATACATGCTTGCAACATTGCTGCTTTATCCAGCATCTTGGAATGCTGAGGTATGTATCTGCTCCTAACTAGGGGCAGGATAGTGGTGAAGGCAGATGGAAAGGAGGGACTGATTTAAGGATGGACAGTCCTAGTAGAAAAATAATGTATAAACTTCAAAATTTAGGAGCTAAATTTCAAAGGAAAGACTACTTGAACTAAACTTATCAGGATCTTCATCACTATTCTGAAGGCATACTTTTGTTTTTCCCATTTGATATATTTGAGTGTATTTAACCACTTTCTGGTGTAGTCTTAAAGTATCTTTAAAGCTGCACGGACTGCTTGAAAACACTTATCGTTTTAAAAATTTAATTTAAAACTAAAAAAACACACATAACATTCTAAATAAATTTAGAAAAAAATAAAGAAAGAAGAAAGAATTATGTGAAAGAGAAAAGTGTTTTAAATATATTCCACCTTATTCTTATTTTTTGTACAGTTTCCTAAAAAATAATTATTTAATAATCGCTCTTAAATAATGGATTTCCTCATAAAATACCACAAAATTATTTTTTCTTCAGCTAAAATAATATCAAGGTCCTTTGTGTTTCTGTGTTATGGCAGATGTGTTATATGGAAATCACATTCAGCTTGGTGTTCTCTCACATTATGCCTTTAAATATTCTGAATATTGGCAGGTATGTTCAGATAATTAACTTCCAAAATTGTGATGATGAATATATGAGGATAGCTTATATTTTCAACCTGTTGAAGACCAAAACAACAACAGAAAAATAGTGACTTTTTTCTACATTAGAAACTAGAGGGTTAGGTCTAGACTTGAAACAGAATATGCTCACTTAGGTGATGATGAATATATAAAAATGTGGATTTTTTTTTTTAGAGGAAAATTTTGAACAACAATGGTGCAATTAGAAACTGGATTATTTAATATTTTGAAAGGTGAATTTTTTTGTGGAAATTCTGCCTACAGAACAGATAAATCATAATTTCTTAGGCAACATTTAATATTTATAGAACATACAGATGAGATGCCAAGAAGATAATTCAGCTTCTGGATTCATCCTTCTGTACATAGAGGGAATTTTAATAAATATTTATCTTATACTCTTTTTTAAAGTTTAATACTCATTCTAACACCAACATGAGCAAAGGCAAACTTTTAGGAACTTTCATGAACCTATACCTGTAGAAAATGCTAAACCAGGCTTGAATATGTGTGGGTGGGTCAGATTATTTTATGCCCAGCTACAAATTTCTAGGCATGATTACCCAATATCTTTGTGCCAATCCTGGCCTGCAGAAAAATGTGCAAATCTGGGCAAGATCCCTTGGTCTGAAAATTTAGCCTTAAGTGAATACGTTGTGAGTAATAAACTCTACAATTAATTTATAATTCTTTAACTAATAATGCACAATAAATAACTATGAATTTGATTGTATGTTTATTTTATTTGGAAAAGACTAAAAATCTGGTTCATTTTTTCCATTTAAATAATGTTAAATAGCCAGTGAATTTGATCCCTTTATGACCATATTGCCACAAGGGCATGAGCATCATTAAAGGTAAGCATTAGCACAAAGGTAAAAATCTAGAGATGTTTATTCTATTTTGGGCTCTACACAGGCTTCATGTGTGATGTGGGATTAATTCAACTAAGACCAGATTCATAAAGGGTGAATATAAATGTTTCATCTATGCCTTTATTAGTGATGCTACTATTTCATAATTTCACAAGGTTACTATTTGGTTTCATTAAAGAGTGCTTGTAAAGTATTTGTGATTTTTTTTTTTTTTGTAAATCTGAATTTGAAAATGAAAAACATAAAAAAAAGCCCAACAACTTTGTGACATTTAATTATTACAGCAAATCTAAAATATTCATGAAACAGGCTTCTGTAACTTATGCCAAAAGTCATACACAAACTTCTTTCTCATATGGTCTTTAAAATAAAGGTTTTCTTGTCATTTAGTGGGATATGTTGCATAATTCCCACGCCAGCTCATAATTTCTTGCTTAAGAATACATCATAAACTAGGTTCTCTCTGGAAGTGGCATGCCTCCTTCTCCTCTGTCACGATGTTGTCTTTTGCTGTATGCAATGCGTATACATATCCGTACTAAAATATGTAAATATGTATAGAAATTTCACTAAGAAAATTATGTTGAGAAAACATAAATATTTAACTGATATTGGGAAAAGAACAAGTTCCATATGCAGCTTTAATTCTACCCCATTTTTTGCGGAATTATGAGAGACTAATTTCAAGGTTATCTTGTATTTCTCAAAAATGAATTATAAAACTGTATGCTTTTTTTCTTCCTAGGTAACTATAGTGCATCATGCAGTAGTTAATACAAGAAAGTAACCATGTAAATTCTAGTTCTCAAAGCATGTCACAAATTACACACAAAGCTACAGAAATAGGGTATTTGCTGGCCTAATTTATCTACTTCTGTAATTATATAGAAGACTTTTCCCTGACTTATTCTGAGACATATCATTGGTTGTTGCCAAAAATTCTGCATTGTTAGCCTGAATTATCTGAACACATGTTTGGGAAAAAAACCATCTTTGGTGTTTTGACTCTCTTACTATAACCCTGACATAATAAATAATTGAAATAATTGAAAATCTTCTCTGAGACACTCATGAGTAAGTAGACTCAAAACAATTTTTTGTCTATTTAACTAACTTACTCTTCTAACACTCTTGGGGTGAAGGAGACAAAGCTGAGGATCTTCACACTATCTTCTAGCCATATTCAGCTAGATGCACAGGTGCCATCCAGTTCTCCCTTCCAAGAAGAAACTAAGACTGAATGTAGACAAACCAACATGAAAATAAAAAGCAGGTAAGAACTAGAAAGACCAAAACAGAGTACACATTTCAGTCACGGAAAAAATCATACACTGTATGTGAAGTTTTATGCAACATTAATGCATCTAAACCAAAGTTGCACATGTGAAAATGATCTCTCTGTGATGAATATAATGTAGGTTACATATCTGAATGGTTCTTTTGTCCTGTTTCACTAATCTATATCTCCGGGGATTTATGCTTACATTTCAATACTACATGGAGCCTCTAACAGGTACCATCTTTTATTTTCAATCTGTTACGCAGATAGTCCCTCCATGACTTGAAATCTGACATTTCCTTTCAGTGTCGTACTCTTCTGAATTCTGTCCTGGGCTAGGTTTAAACCATGACCCAGTAATACTTTTCATATGCATATACAGAGCACTGTTTTAAAGCCTGATGTCACACAGCTCTTCTGGGGTTACAAGTAGGAGTTTTTTACAAGTGAGGAGAGAAAAATTCTACTTTCTTACAAACAACTGTCACTCACTTCTTTCCCTGAAAGGATCCAGTGAAAGGGACTATATTGCAATACTGCTTTCAGGTGGAGAAAACTCTTTTGGGATGTGAATCAGTGCATGTGTGTGTGAGAGAGGAAGAGAAAGAAGGAAAGAAAAAGAGAAAAAAAGGAAGAAAGGGAAGGAGTGGGAGGAATGCCAGCAAGTATAATATATAAATGTATAAGAAAAGAAAAGGTAATGCTGAAGTCAATGGTTTCTAAACTTGTCTATGTAAGACATGCATTACTTCAGAGGCAAGACCAGTCCAGTCCTGTTGATCAGATAAACCTTGCAATTGACCTAGTTTGAGGAAGGACGAATTGTCAAGCAATTCTTAACTCCATTAATGGGTTAATAATTTTAGTATGCTATTCTTTTTTGAAAAGGCTTATTTAAATGTTTATCAGTTGTGCAAAGTGGAGCAGCACTGGAGATTCGCAAGGGAGAACTGATCATTGCCTATGCATGGAAGCGTTGTAGGAAGATTAAAATAACATTGAGTATATTCTGTAAATGAAGGAGAGAACTAAAAGAAGCCTCCAGAGTCCATTATAAATTTTAATAATACATCAAGGTAATGTAACTGAATAACCGATCTCTGAGGGAAGAAACACAACATTTGGCTAATATTACAATTTAAATTATGAAAACAAAAAGAGCTTTTAGTTAATCTTGTCTTTCTGCTTTTATTCTTGAGGCTCTTTTTTATTTTCCCTGAATCCAAAACACCATGTAAACAAATAAAAGTACGGGAGAAAATAAACAGTTTGGCATCTCAGTAGATTAATTAATGCGCTTCAGCCTTGGCACCAGTAGGCGAAAATTATGTGCATAAATAATATCACTAATTAAAAAGATGCAGATTAACATGCAAATAATGTTAATGAGGATCTGCAATTCCAGAGTGGATTCGCATAACATCAACAATTTAATGGGTTGGAAGGCTTGTGTTTGCATTACATTAATAAATTTCAAAGACCTTGCATAAAAAAGTTCTGTTGGAGCCTCTGTTTCCCACTTGTGAGTTGTAAATTCTGTGGGCAGTAGCAAACGCTCATCGGCAGATGCCAAAGTCATTATCTCAAAGACTGTTGAGATGGTGCCATGTGCCAGTGTGACCAGCTGTTGGGAACTGGGCAGTAGGCACTGCACTGTGCCAATTATTCATATTATTTGGGTAGTCTTGATATTTATTTAAACTGATTAATATTTTGTGCTCTGCATCTTGATCTGGAGGGAAATCATTTTAAGCAAGCAAAGTTTTAAAAAAATCTTATTAGCCTTTGATGTGTCATGGATGGTTGAATGCATAATGGAATTGATTAAGCAGACATAATTTCTAACCATAGGCAAAAACAATATAAGATGTCTTTAATGATGTCATATAATGTTGAGATAAAATATCACAAGATTAAACTCCAAATAAATCATAATAACTCAGATTTTACTGAAAAATTAGCACTGTTACACGACAGTATCCTTTCTTGCTCTTGAACTGAGGAATGCTCCTCTGAGGACACTTCTTACAGAAAGAGCAAAGGTTAAGAAAGATTAGAGCAAACTAATTTTTAAATGCCATGTAACTCTTCATTAATTTTCTTTCCTGTTCTATGATAATTATTATCCATTCCACACTCAGGCATTCCACTGTGGCTTTGAGACATGACAACACACTGGACAAAGCAATTGCCTGAAGATAGATCCTTGTAACATGCTAGAATTGTCCATCTGTGTAAGCTCTATCTGACTGATTTAGGAACCAGATTTCCTATTTGTGAATATGAGATAAGGCTATTAACTGCACAAAGTGGTAGAAACAAGGAGAAAACTTCTACCAGTTCAGAATGTTTCTTCCCATGCCTAAGACTTAACAAAGAAAAAAAAATGTAATTTTTAAATTTATATCTATTCTGTGTCTCCAAGTCTACTTTAGACTTTAATATTATTTTAAGTTATGAAAACTTTGCAATGTGATACAAATGGGAATAAAGTCCGAATAAGCACTTTGCAAGAGGAAAGAAGTTGTTAAAGAAAGAAGTTAATCCAAATAACATAACCTATAAATTAAAAAAAAAAAAACAAACAAAAAACAAACAAACAAACAAAAAAAAACCACAAAAGAGGAAGAGAGGAAGAGAGGAAGTGAAAGAGGAAGAGGANGTTCTGGTGTGATTACAATGGGACTGGTCTTGGATATACAATCTTTTTCTATCAACATTTCTTCCCTTGCAGCCCTCACTCTTGCAGCAGCCTCAGCACCTGGCTTCCCAAATTTAATGGCACAGAACTTCAGGCGCACAGAACCTTGAGTGACAGGTTTCCATGATGGAGACTACATAATGACTGAGGTTTTCCCCCACCAACACTCTATTAAGAGCTTTCTTCTATGAGAACATTGATTTTCAAGAAGTATATGGACATGTTGAAAATAACATTTGAAATTCTCACTTTAGCATGTCTGAGATGATTGGCAAACATGATCCAGAGTTATTGGAGACACAGGCAGATTCACAGCTGACAAAGTAACAGAGAGTGAATAATCATTATTTCTTTAGGAAAGAAGATAGGAAGTATGATCACACTTCATAGTGAGTGTATTGTAATTAAGGTATAATTAAATTCAGTTACTGTGCATTTATACTGTGATGTTCTTTTGTATACCTGTAGTTACTATTATTTTAAATTTATGATAAAAATAGTGATATAACTGTAAGTAGTAAATGCATCAGGATTCTAACTATAACTGTTAAAGAGAAAAAAGGTAATAACTACATGAATTGATAAGTATATAGTGTATAAATTGTGTTAATTACATAGATTAGAGTATTGTAAGACTGCATTAATTATTTATAATTAATTCTCAATTGGAATTTTAACATCTAACACTTCAGCATGCCCTGTAAAAAACAATGGATCCAAGTACATTTTATGTAGGTGAAGATGTTTCATGGGTACTATGTAAATACAAGATATTTAGCCTTCAGAATTATTTTGTAACTGTATAATATTTTTCAAACCCAGGTTAGTATATGGAAAAGTTAGTCATGTATCACACCAACAAAAGTCTGTCCTTATAGATTTAAATCTCTATTGTAAAATTATCAAGTAATGCTATTTTGTCTGTAGACATTGTATAGGTGACCATATGATTCTGGAAGATCGCTGTATGTACCCAAACCAGAAAAAAGTATAATACTCAAGATCAACCAATATTTATCCATACTGAAAGACACATTCAAATAAAATGTCATCAGAAAAACTGTTGAACTGCCATGCCATGTAATGTTTAGAGACTCATCAAATATGACTAAGACTAAGGCTCTCAGAAAGGTTGAGCAGCATCTTGAGCCTCCTGTCACAGTACAAGCGCACACATATACTTGATTGTGAACGTGAACAATTTAACGTGAACATTTCACAGAAGTTTGAAAAGTTTAGTTTGCTCTCCAGGAAAAAAGGTTAAAGCTACATTAAAGCTTGAGAAGTTGTAAAATAGAGCAGTTTATATTCTGAAAATAGCATAAGAAGATTATGACAATAATTATTTATATTTAGAAATCTTCTATCCTTATCAATATTATAAGCTATTAACTATTAGTTATAAACTAATAACTATTATTAATATTATTTTTATGTGTGTCTTGCTTGTCTCCAACGCTCATCTGGTATAACATCAGCAAACTGGTACTAATGTGTATTGCTGTTTCCCAAAAGAGCATCTAGCTCCCTTAATGAGAAACTAGAGGTAATATGCTGACTTCTGAAACTTTGATTCAAACAAGCATAACAAAGTGAGTCCCTGTAATGTTTCTTTAATATGAGGTGATGTCTCTCTTTCCTCTTTACTACTGCTGTCAGTGGAGCAAGTATAGCTTTGTTAATAGCTAAATAGCTAAGGAAACATGCCTCAACCATACCTTAGAAAGACAGCACAGAAGTGTGAATAAGGCTTAGTTTAATGAAGTATTTATGCTTTGGCATTCCTGTTGATACTGCCCTGGGGTGCTACCAGGTTTCAGTTACAGCAGTAGAGCATTTAAAGTACTTCCATGTGATGTACATGCTCTGCCTTAGCATATGTCCTGGTCTTTAACTGCTGGAAATTTTGAGACACTAATGGGTCTCTGATAGAATAAGTGATGTAATTTACCAGAACTTGTGCAAAGCATTTGATACTGATTTTCTATGCATGACATTTCTAAACTGGAAAGATACGGACTCAATAGATGAACCACTCAGCGGATACTTCAGACAACTTTGTTCATCCAGTTTCAGAATAACCATGTAAGGACTAGAGAAGCTACCAAGGAGCCAGAAGTGCTTTGGTTCCTCTAAGATGAGAAAGAAAACAGAACAGACTAGGGAAGGGATGGATAAATTGAGATGGCAGAACTTTATAATACTGAAAGCCAGGAAGGTGGTGAATAAGTTGTTTGTTACTTCTGCAAAGCACAAGATGTAGACATTGCAGAATCACCAGTGAAATCTGCAGGCAGAGCAAAGAAAGGTTTCTTACACCACATGTAATGAAACAGGGTAATTTCTTGTCACAGGAGCAATATAAAATATATAGATATATAATTGCTTTCTGAAAAGCCAGGCACACTGCTAAAGGAGAGGTCCATCTCAAGTGTAAAGTCTGACAGTCTAGATAGAGACTCCAGTTCTAAATAATCAGCATTAAGCAATTTTCCTAAATTGGAAGCTATGCCAGGAGGACTGGATTACCTGTTACTGTATGATCTACAGCTATGTGCTACTCACCACTCTTGAAGGAAAACATGGAATAGAAATATATTTTTGTTCCAGCCAATTTAGCTTCTCTTTGTTAGCAGTGTTAACCTCAAGTGGGTATGCTTTGGCATAGGAGTAACCTACCCTGAAGTTTTTCAAGTGGCCTCCCCCATTTTCTTGAACAATATGGGAATCAAATTTTTGTCATACTTATAAGCAAGTGTACAAGTCTTGACATACATAATTATCGACTTCTTTAAAACATATATTCTGCTTAAATCCCATGTTATTTCTATTAGTGGAGACTAAACCATGGCTCTGAATCCCTGATCCTATTTTTATAATTTCTTTATGCTTTTGCTTGTTTTAAAAATCAGAATACTACATCAGCAATTCAGTCCCAGATTGTCCTAAATTCTGACAGAAGCTAGTAGTGGAGCGCATATTCTTCATCAAATAATATATATCAAAAATTAATAAAAGATCTCTGACCTAATTAGAGCACCAATGACCACTGGATCGAACCTCAGAATTCAATTTTCTTGATGGGTTTAGAAACATATTCCTATTTACATAAGCCTAAGAGTTGTAGAATATGAATTTCTGTTGTATGTAAGCAAAGACATAAATGTGTCTATTACATTAAGGTAATAAGTGACTTAACCAACTACCACAGCTTAAGTTTGATGGTATAGGTGATAGATCCTTCTGTTAACAATAAAATATAGAATATAGAAAGTAGACTAAAGAATGTAGAATGTAATATCTAATGTATGAATTTGAGGGTAGTTTTCTGTGACTGTACAGTACTCCTATCCATAGAGTTATGAAAAGAGGACTAGGGATGCCTTGAAAGTTTCCATTTTTGTGTAAAAGAAGAGGAAATTACTATGTCTTGTAGGTGTTTCCTTGCCAATAGTGAGAAACTTCTGGAGATCTATTCCAGTGCCTTAGTAGTACTGAGTGTTTTCCTGGTGTCTAGTCTAAATATACTGTGTCATAATTTATTTCCTTTGCTGCATGTCTTATATATGAAGCACAAGGAGAACAATTTATTCTTTTCATCTCTATACTTTGACATGGTTGAACACCTATTATATCTCCATTTGGTTTCCTTATTCTAGACTGAACAGTCCTGACACTTTCAATATCTTTGCTGTCCACTGCCTCAAAAGAAAGCAAATGTGAAGGGCTTACAAGGACACAAAAAGTCTCTTCGCTTTGCCCAGTCAGAACAATGATCAGACATAACTTCTCTCTTTACATCTCTAAATCACAGGGACTGATGTGCTTGAGCACTTCCTCATGACAGGCAGTTCTGGGAGGCGACAGAGCAGCTCTTTCCCCCAGGAGAAATTCAGCAGTTAGAGTAGAAAATGTAGCTAAATGGGACTCATTGCTAAAAGTCCCTACTGTTTTGATGAAAACACTGGGGGATGACAGGCTTTTGTCTATGGGAATGATCATACAGTTACTGTCATCTATGAGACTTCAACCACCAGAAAGAGAATAAAAACCCAGCACCCATCTCTGGATGCTGGTTTGAGGACTAAAGAGATATGAATAGAGATTTGCTGTATCCTGCTACATGGGCAAACACAAATTACCTCCTTTACTTCTCCTCCACCCCAACCAAACTACACAAGTTACTTCCAGCTTAGCCTTGTCATTTAATACCCTTCCACTGCACACTCACCAGAAAAGAACTCATACAAAGAGAACCCTATAAATATTATTTTATACCATAGCTTGGTTCCCATAAGAGAGGCAGAGCATTTTGACTTTAGGTGATCAAGAATATTTACCCTCCAGAGTCAGTACAAATGTCAGACTCAGACTATTTGCATTATGAGTGAGATATCCAACCTACTCTGTGCCCCTGAGAGGTGGCTATGTAAAAGATAGCCATGACTGTTTGGATTGGAAGTGTGTATGTGTATGTGTATATATATATATGGGTATAAACCTTATGGGTAGATATAAATACATCTAACGTGCACATGGCATACACTATATGTGTGTATGTATAGCATACATGAAGAAGAGAAGTTAAACTGTGCTTGATGTTCTTTAATTTTATCAGCTACTTAGGACCTCAGGAAGGAAGGCAGACATTATTTTCCTTAGGTTTGGATCCCAGATTAGAGAGTTTAGAGATTAGAGAAGTTTTGTTTGCCAAACTTCTTATGCTGGGACAGTTCTGGCACGTCAGGCAGTATTACAGGTGCTGGTGAGTCAGATGTGGAAATTCAGTGCACCAAGAGTGTAGCACAATCTTCCCAAGAACAGAAAGAGCAAAATGCTTGCCCCATTTTGTTTTAAAATATTTTTATACACACATGCAAAACTTGTTAAGCACTAATCTTTTGCATATAATTATGCTTTATAAAACATACATATATCGAAGAAGTGATCAAGAAGGTATCAAGAGCACACTGATGACGATTGATATTGGTACCAAAATGAGTGGAGAGGTTGACACCACAGAGAGAATCAGCCTCCAGGATGACCCTGACAGTCTGGAGGAGTGGGCCAGCAGGAACTTTATGAAGTTCAATGGGGAGACATGTAAGGTTTTTCACTTGGGAACACATGACCTAAGAGTGCAGTTCAGACTGGAATCCACTTTGCTAGAGAGCAGCCTCGTGGCAAGGGTCCCGGAGGACAACAGGCTCAACATGAGCAAACAGTGTGCTGCAGCAGCAAAGAAAGCCAATAGGCTGCTGGGTTGCATCAACAAGGGCATCACCAGCAGAGTCAAAAAAGTCATCACCCCGCTCTACTCGGTTCTTGCCAGAGCACACCAGGAGTACTGCATTCAGTTTTGGTCCCCACTGTACAAAAAAGGATGTGGACAGGCTGAAGAGGGTCCAGAGAAGAGCTACGAGGATGATCAGAGGGCTGGAGCACCTGCCATATGAGGAGAGGCTGAGAAAACTGTGTCTGTTCATCCCTGAGAAGGGAAGGCTGAGGGGAGACCTTATTACAATGTTCCAGTGCTTAAAGTGGGCCTACAAAGAAGATGAAGACTCCTTAAGTACAAGGAATCACATGCAAAAGACAAAGGGCTATGGGCACAGGTTGCTCCTGGGGACATTTCATTTGAACACAAGAGGAAAATTTTTCACCACGAGGACAGTCAAACATTGGAATGGTCTCCCAGGGGAAGTGGTGGATTCCTCCACTTTGGAAAGTTTTCAGTCTCATGTCAACAGGGTGCTTAGGCATATCATATAAACAATAATATTAGAAGGGTTGGACTGGGTGACCACTGAGGTCCCTTCCAACCTGACATTCTTTGATTTCTATGATTTCTAAATGCTACTTTCTGCAAGCTCCCTTTCTTCCTCCCTGGGAAACTTAAAGCTCTGATTGTACTCAATGTATTAACATAAAGTCCCAAATAGTCCTTTAGATCAAATTAGGCCATTTATAAGGAGGCTGAACATGATGCTTCATGGGAGAAACTAGAGGTAAACAAAATTAATTCTAAGTGGGGGTTGTTCATTTACTTAATTCACTTTTCAGAAAAGAATATGAGTAGTTTCTAGTAAATAGTAGTAAATTCTTGGGAAAAAAAAGAATAAAATAATAAGGAACTAGAAGACTGATAAAGAAAAAAGTTGAAGCAGCCAAGAGGGAATAGTGCCTTTAATAAATCTTTGATATTTTTAGGCCACATTTTCTGTCATTTGGGTGTATTCTCTTGCCAAAAATCTGACTCACATCTATTTCAGTATCTATTTTTTGATTTGTAGACCTGTACAGAATGACACATTGCAGTGCAGTGGACTCATTCTGAGTACAAATTAGCAGCAAATGAATGGAGAGCAGAGATACTCATTGGCTTTTCAAATCAGAAATCAGAACAAACAGATCAGGAAACTTTTGTTTGTTATTTGTATTTCAGGAAAGCACTGGTTTTGAATTAGGGGACTAATTGATCTAGTCCCATTCATTATCTGAGCTGTAATTCTGGCAATAATGGAAATTCCAAGGTACATCCTCTAGAATGGATTTTGAGGTGGAAATACTGGAGAATTTGTCTACGGTTTGTCTACTTATGCCTACCCTACATGAGAACTTGAGAGCTTAGATAATGGCTGAACACATGAGAGTGGATTTTGAAATTCCCTATTTAACAGAAAAAAAACCTAACAATTTTTTGTCTTAGTTTGATTGCTTCTCTTTGTTTTCTCACCTTTGCACAAGATTAGCATGTATTTTACAGCCAGCTTTTTGCAGATTTTAATCAGTAAACTCAACATTAAGTATCTTCTCAGTAGTCCCCAATAGTAAAAATTGTCCTAATAACAAAGTCTAAAACCTACACAGATATGTTGATACACTATTAACTGTATTTTCTTTCAATGCCAAGTCTGTCATTGTGCTTTTTCTTTGTCACTCATCTCAACTGTGAGAAAGCTAAGTGGTACTGAGGGCAGCACAGTCACCTTCTTAAGCAACAAGAACAAACTGCTCATGTCCCCATTCTGAGACAGCTAGGCATCTTGTGGGAAGGCAAGAGAAGATGCAAAACCCAGAGGAAATTTATGGAATAGTGAGCAATCGCAGCAACAATGGAACATGTTCCTTCTTCTTCCTGTTTTCAGTGTTCCTGGTTTTCTGTCCAAAGTATGTGTTCTCAAACTGGAAGAAGCATGAGAGACCTAGAATGATTTTGCTGAAGTCTCTTTTGCCTTTTAGTGAAGTTTGGAAATTACTTCGGATGTTTCATGCTTAGGAAGTCATATTGCTACCTCTGTAAAACTCTGTGACTACAACATTGGGAAATCACCAGTGATCTCTGCTGTACTATGTGAGGCTCCATGAGGAAAGGGACTTTTCTGAGGATTAGGACTTGATGTTCCCCATTATTATTTATTCTAAGAGCTAGAATCAGAGAATGTACCATTTAGGAGAATTCAATTTCACTCTCAGCTAAGTAGGAAATAAGTTTTTTCAAAAATATTGTTGTAAATCACAGCACAGATAATATCTTTAATACCTACACTTTCACTCCCATGGACACTTCTTTGTGTCCATAGCCCCATACACTGTAACAAAAAGATCTTTTTCCTTTTCAAATATTTCAAATTATATCTATGTCACTCTAAGTGATGTTTCTTACATCTCCAAACAAAAAGGTGTCATGACCAAACACTTCTAACAGTAGCTGACAAACAATAAAAAGGAGAGTATATGATTCAGACAAAAATTATGTGGGGGGAAAAAATTAATGTTAACAAAGGAAATAATTTGAATCAGGAAATGCTGTAATTAAGGCTCCTCAATAGTGGAGTGATGATATAAGCTCCAGAGGGAAGTTTACTTTTATGATCATTACATATCATCAGTAGTTGGGCATAAGGGAGAAAACTTATGTTTAAAACTTACTGTTTTAAGATTTTTTTAGATATATGTTTTTTGTTCCATACCAAGCTTTTAACATTAAAATGTATATATTATTAATTTACTGATAATAGCCCAAGATTTTGATTTAGGGAGAATAGAGGAGCAACATGAAAAGTGGAGAATATTTTGAGTTAATTTAATTAAGAGACAAGAACTTTTTTTCTTTTTTTTTCTTACTCATTAGCTCAGTGCTTGTATCACTAACTTCTTTAACTCCCTTTTTGTATATGAAGATTTTTTTTTAGCACTTCAAGAAAATAATGTTGATGAAATACTCCGCTACTAAAATATCAGTATTTAAAAGGAGAAGGAAATTCCTTTCCTCCGCTTTCTTGAATAGTGGTGTTAGCTGTCATTTATAACATTGTTTCTTTGGTCTGGTTTCCATGCAGATTGATGAGGGTTTGTAAAGTTTGGCATGACTTAATGACAGCTCTTTGTACCTTCCATACAAAATGGCCATTGCTGGGACATACCACAAGTTCTGATATGGAAGTTTTGATTATCTGCACATATATATCCTGTTCATTACTGCCTATGGAAATGTCATATGTTTATGCTATAAATAAATATTACATTAATGATGATGAATATTACATCCCAAGAAACCACTCTGAAATACTCTTTATAAATTGCGGATATGAGAAAACAGCCATGTAAGAATAAAAGACAAAAAAACCCACCAATTTCTTTGAGCTTGAAAAAAACTTTCTAAAATAGAAATGCCTGTGCCATTAATTTAGGTTTTAATTCTGAAAAAGTGACTTTTGATTATTGTGAAATAGCAGCATTATCATCATATGCAGTAGGTTCTGATGAGGTCTTAGTAGGATTATTTTTCAATAGTATTATTTAAGTTTATTAGATATATCATTAGATATAAAGAGTGGAACTTAGCAAAGGGTTACATTTTATCTTTTTTTCCTCTTTTCTCTTAAAATTTCTTTATATTTTTTTCCTGATCTCTCTTGGTAACTGCAATCTTTATCTTCTCATGTGAGCCAGCCAAAGTCTGTAGAAGGTTAAGTTTCAGTCCTCAGTCTTACTTCGATAGCCTGGTCTGCACGTGAAGTTTTTTTACACTCTTCTAAATCACACTATAGCAAAGCTTATGAGTCAGTAAATGAGCAAATAAGGATGATAATTAGAAAAGCTGCAATTCCTTTAAAAAAAAAACTTGCTTGAGATAAGCAACAATTTTATTGAATATTTCCCTCATCTGAGATAAGAAAGAGTTAATAGTGAAAAATAGTTACTTCTTTCTCTGAAGACCAATGTGTTACCATGTTAATAAAACCCCTGTTTTTAGGATGAAGGTCAATGTCAACTTCTGCAAATATTTGAAAAATAATATAAGATCTTGTCCCCTTACTTTTGTCACAAGTTCATTAGCCTTTATAGTTTCTTCAATATATTTAATATAATGTAATAATGTAAAACTGGAAGCACTCAAAAATGCTCTCTTGGGACTCATTCCAAGCCCTTTTTACTTTTTTTTTTTTTTTCATCATTCAGTCTTTCTGAAGCCCCTGGGACCACCACTTTAAAACAGTCTGTGAAGCCTATTTTATAATAGTTATTCTGAATTAATTTAAATAACCATCTTTTACCCTACTAGTGATGGTCAAGGGAAAATGCTGTATACTTTACTATGAATTGTAAATCTGTGGTTGGTTAAAACACACAATAACATGCCTTGGCAACAGCAAAATTTTCTCTTTTGCATCTGTGCCCTTCTCTCAGTATATTTTATCGCTTTCTTCACATAGTGATAAATAAACGCTGCTTAAATAAAGTTCAGGAATGTATAGGATTATAGTTACAGGAGCTATATTGTTGGAAGAAAGAAACTTCTGCAGTGGTCAAATCTGTGTGCAAAAGACTTGCAAAAGGAAGTCAAACTAAGAAAAAATTTAACACTATCAAGATTTAGCTAGGCAAGAGAATGCAGAAAAGAAAAAAAACGGTAACTGACACAGAGAAGAAAACAGAAAAATTTTGATTAAAGCCAACCACAAAACTTGGGAAAATAAAGAAAACAAAAATTTAAAAGATCTTTAACCAATTTTCTTGGCTTATGCTAACCTACCTGCCACTGTATCATAAGGTAATTTTGGCTATGTAGATATAGCTGAGTATCAGTACATCCACAGGTATATGCATACAGGTTGACCGCTCCATGTTCCACAGATTAGTCACTGCTAGGAGGATAAAATATGTGTTTTACTATGCATTGTAAATGCTTGAAAAGACACTAGAAGAATCCAGAAGAAAAAAATTATTTTGACTGTGAAGGAAAGTTATCACAGGATGCTTCATGAACCAAGCAGCACTCCTTAACCCATGTTAATGGATCTGTTGCTCTTTCATTAAACGTTAAGAGTTGTTTGGCTACTGCTTCACAATACTTACCATAAGTTTGTCATTATTCAATCTAAGTAATAAAGGAAAAAATATTTTAGAAAATAAAAAAAAATTTGTTATAGGAATGGAACTACTGAAAACACTTGGACAAAGATCCTCAAATTTAGATAGAAAAACCAGCCTTGTAAGATAAACACAATTTCTCTGAAGATTACTGAGGTTTTAGTTTTTGTTTTTCAAACTTAGGAAAAGTTGGTTTAGCACTACAAGTCAGGCACTTACCTGAACATATTATAGTCCTCAACTGCTATTTTAAACAATCTTTTGAATTGTCCCCTGTTCTTAACAGTCTCAAACAAGTTATGCTACGACTGCTAGCATCACAATCAAGCAAAGGCTTGCAAGGACTTCTGGCAACAACCTCTGTATTCGCTTTGCTAAAGCTTCCCATTTTGAAGATTCACTGGGACTTCTTTTAGTAGCCTGAATACCTTCCTTTTTTTATTGTCAGGTTTCGGTAAGAGAAAGGCAAAAACTGGGGAAATGCCTTTTCCTTGTTTCAGGATATTAATGATCACTAACGCAGTCATAAAGTATATAAAAAACACCACTTGCCCCAAAGTTCCTCAATAAGTTGATGCTGCTGCATCATACTGCTAAGTGGATAATCAACCGAGTTTCTACCATGAGCGTTAGTTCCTGTCTGGAAAAAAATAACCTCTTGAAGTTGTCCTGGCTGCGTAAAATAATGTGGGAAAGAGAGGCACAGAAACAGAGATCTGACACTGACATTTGAAAAGTCAGTGTCCATTTGGAACTTGCTACAAGAACACATAAGAGAGTATATGTTCTCCTGATTCTTTAATTCTTACCAAAACAAAAGCTACAACAAAACACATAAAAAATCATAAATTTTGACTTGTGTAGGGTTTTTATTTTTAAAGAACTACATTTCAAATAGTCTGATTTCAAAGGGGTTTTTTGAACCTTTTACATAATCATGGTTATTTCCATTCCACCAAAGCACACCTATATATTCCTCCTGACACCCTGTTCTGGTTTGAGAGTATCAGGATAAAAAGTTTCTATGGCCATACTAACATGAGATCTTCTGAGAACTCTGCTTCCTTCTTCCACCATCTGCTGAGAGCCTATGTCTGTGTCACAATGAGGGGAGCAGCTGTGCCTGTGAGGAGGAGAGTGTGGGTCAGGTGAACCAAATGGACCAGTCACAGTGTTCCTTCCCATGTTGTCTAGTACAAAATAGCTCTTCGGAGAGCCCATCTTTGGCTGGGTTGGGGTCTGTTTTTTTGTCATCTCTCCTCTGGCTGCTACCACGTCCTCTTTTCTTGCCAAAGAATAACCAAGTTAGGTCACCTTCTCCTGCCTCTCTGATCAGGGGGCAGTATGGCTTCTCCAAGGTTTTTTGAGGACTCTTGCTGGACTCAAGGACTCCCATGTGCTGCTGAGTCCAGTTTGGGACGTTTCTGGTTGGGATATAATTAGTAGCTGAGGAGAATGTGATCTATATTTACATATTGGTATATATTTGTTTTTAAGTCTTCATCATCATTATCATCACAATCAACTTATACTATTTTTTTCCAAATTTAACGTCTCTTTCCCTTATTCCCCTTTTATCTTCCCCTGAGAGGGTACTCAAGGATAACACAGAGTGTGTCACCTGGTTAATGGCTAAAACTGCAACAGATTTATTGGTACCCAATGTGGTATTAGAATAATTTTGTATTTTCATAAATTTATAATTTAATTAATCCATATTCCAACTTCTGGAAAGCTGGAAACTAAACCACAAATTTATACTATATTTGATAAGTCCATATGAATAGCAAAACCTCTTAGAGTTCTGTTGCGTTCTCTAGGTGTTGAGCCAGAGACTGTTACCATTAACGCATGAATTACGGACAGGGAATAACAGAGGATTTAATAGGTAGCCTGATTAAATACATAAATCAATTCTAAATTTTTTTTCTCACCAGTGAGGATTCTCTGACTGCTTCTAGCATGATTTGTGCTTATAACCCTTTGTAAAGTTCATGAGTCAGCCTTCCCCCTCTTCTAACACACTTCTTCTTGGCCACAAGATTTCTTACAGTTTCTTCTTTTGTACTGCACTTATTTCTAAAGTTGAATGCTCCTTCTCTCTTTTGAATAGGAGATGTAAGATGGCGGGGCATGACTGAGTTACTGTATACCTCTTCATTGCCAAGTTACGGTTTCCATTCATATTTATTTCCTCTCCTGTAAGTGCTGGTTTCCAGTTCACAATGACTGGGCATTTGGGTGTCATATGGAGTGAGACAATACTAAATTTTCTTCTCGGTCGTCTTTGATTTCTACTGGCTTGCTTCATTTTCACATAAAATTAAAAAGGTCAGATCTGTTCTTCTCCTACATATGAGTGTCTATCATGAGTATAAGATGACAATAGACATATAAGTTTGTCTTATACTCTTTGTCTTACAAAGATTGCTCATTCTTTTTAACACAAAGAAAACTGAAAATCAGGTCTGGAACTCCACCTTCAGTTTACAAAAAATGTGTGTGGGCATTGCTGCATATACGATATATTAAACTCCTTACTGGTATGGAATTCTGTAAAACTGGATGGTTAAATCATGACAACCAAGTCTGCTTGCAAAAAACCTTGGTCTCTATGGCAAATTAAATTATTAACCTTTGTTTGCCTTTGGTAGTAGACTTAAAATGGCCAGCTAGACTCTTATGAAAATACAATAAAATACATCTGCTTCTTGAGCAGTCATACATTATGCCAAAGCTTTAAAAATAATTTTGAAGTCCAGATACCTCCATTTTACAGTTAAAATAATATTAGACTCTTAACCAGGACAATGATTTAAATTCAACTCACACAATTCCTGGTAAAAAACCCCACACCTCACAAAAAAAGTTTTTTCTGATTTTTACCCATACAATATTAGTGAAGTTTTTTACTCATATACAAAACAAGTTCAAATGTTTATTGGTGTTTTACTTTTTTTTTTTTTTAAACTGAATCTGTGTTTTCTGATAATTGTCTGTTACAACATGTTATTTTCAGAAAAGTGCCTGCTAGAAAGTTTAGACATGGTAGTTCAGCTGTGAGCTTCTGGGGACATCCATGTTGTATTATGCTTGGCTTAGAATGAGCAACTCCTGCTAGATTCAGCAAAAATAAAGCACAATGACCTCTTCAGCTGGACACTTCAACAGCTGTTCTATAACTTAAGCAGAGTTTTGCTTTATGCTTTCTAAACTGTCCTGGGGATTGAATAGACAACATATAAAAATATGACAGGAAGATGATGGATTATGGGTCATAAGTCTCATTTCAGCCATACAAATAAAACATCATACTTGTGTGTTATGATAATACATTTAATGGACAGAAATTAGCAGATGTTGATCGCATTCTAGTGCGCACAGCATACCAAAAATCACAGAGGAATGTTTGAAAGATTGTAAAGAGACTGTATCATTGGATGGCTGTAAAGCAGAGTTAAAGTAGCAAAAACACAGAAAAGACAATTTGGTAGTTGTCTGGCTTTGGTTTAATCATTCGTCTCTGCCAAATGCAGACATTAAAATCTAACAACAATTGTATGCATTTTACTTTAAAGTGAACAGTAATGTTTTTTCTGCCCCTTCCTAAGTAATACTTTATAACTATCAAAACATAAGCTTGTGGCAGACTCTTCTGAAAACAAAAGTTCAAGACAAACTTAGGAAAAAAGTATGAATGAAACTTTGTAGCTTAGTGCCATTCAGAATTCTATGAATAATCCAGTAAACCATACAGATGTACTAATATTAGGCCTCACTCAATTACCAATTAGAACAAGCTTTTATAAACAATACACACGTGCACAAAGAGAATGCAGTTTCATAGAAGAACTATCTCTTTAAAGACACAGATGTGAAAGCTAGATTTACTTCTTTAAAAACATCTTTGTGTACAGTATATGCTGAAATTCTTCCAAACACTTTTTCAGGACCTTAGGATTCTTGTCAATTTAGGAATTCTGTCACAGTTCACTAATTTTTACAATTCCCTGTTTTGTTTTGGGTTTTTTTGTTTGTTTGCTTATATACATATAGCCACGTACAATTAATTTTGTCCTTGGCCAAACCCAGACTTAGTGGCAAAACTAATGGGTGTGCTCTCTGTTTTCATTAACAAATTGATGAGATCTGGATATAAGCTTTTTCTTTACTGTTTGGCCTCTTCCCAGTCATATAACTGGACCATCTGTATAAGCATTATCTGCCATAGATTCATTTAAAAGTGGATTTAGAAATGTAGTCCAATTCAATAAGATAATCATAATATATGTAGCAAAGATTGCTTTGCAGATATACATATTATATTGATTTTGCGTGTACTTTGCTGGCACTATAGGGGAATCTGAGAAAAAATGTACATTATTGTAATGTAGAATAAAGATCCTACGTGTCTGGACTGTTGATTTGATCACATTGCGTGCCTCATAGCAAATGGCAGTCCATAGCATGGTGTGTGCTGAGGTGTTAACAGCCTAGTTTAGATTTGTGATGGCTATTTTAGGGTTGCTTTGCAGTGGAAGAAAGGCACTTGACACGAGAAGTCCATGAGTGGTAATTGCATGTACCACATTGTAACATGAAAGCCTATTCTGCTAGTTTTCCAACATGAATAAAAAAAGTAATAGAGAAACCAGATGGGGACTGTCCGTCTCCATTAATTCTTACAATTCCTTTCAGTGGTGGAGTTTCTTAGAGGGTTACATTTAAGGACAATAAGGTGGCTATTGACAATGGAGACTTACATTAAAGTATTTCAATATTTTTTACTTAGGTTTTAAAATTTCTGATTCATAGAAAAACTCAGTTACTTTAGATCTATAAATTTTGTTTTCAAATACCCATTTAAATCTTCTCCCAGTGTCCCTAGTCAAAAAAAATTGTGGAAAGTATCAGGACATGTTATTGAGGTTTTGTCATTCCTTTGAGATAGCAGACTTAAGTTATACGAATAGATGTATTTTTCAGGTCTCATGATGTGTACATCTTTGAGTTTGAACATACCACATATATTTAGTGAAATATTTAGTTAGTTCAAGCATCTGCATGTTGTACCCCCTGATTTTTAAATTGACCTTATGTAGAACTGGAGAGATTCAGGACTGTCTTAAAATATGAAGAATTATTATGGGGCTTTGTACACAGTGTTTCCATTTGCAGCCTCAGCTTTTGTTGGGATTGACATATTTTTTCATTATTTGCAAAATCAGCAGCATCTTGGTTGTTTGGAAGGGGGCTGTTGTTCACTTGTTTTTTCAGTACAAATACAGGAATCTAGCCAATGAAATTTAGAGGAGCCATGTTCAAATCACACAAAAGGATGTGTAAGAACTGGTGGATTTCTGAAACTCCTTTGCAAAGGAAACTGTGGGCACTGACATTTCACATGATTTCAAGGAAGGTGGATGAATTTCATGGAAGAAATGTGTTGGGAATTGCTAATAGAGAGGAACTCTATTTGTCACATGATGGCTCCTGAGCTGCAAGTAACAAGGTACTTGAAGCCTATTCGAGAGAAATAACATACATGTTTTTTTTCTGTTATTACTCTTATGAAGGCACACACTTTTGGTCATTGCTGAAGAAGGAATCTTGTTTCAGATGGCCTTCTTGTCTAATTTTGTACAGATATTCTTTAAACAATTTTCTGCTTTTCATTTGGCCTAGACTGTTTTCTGTATGTTCTGTATGTTTTTCTGTATTGGAATGATTGATTCATAAGACAAAACTTTTTCAGTTCCTAGAACTCTCTGTTTGTTGTGCTAACAAGTAAATGTGTATTATTTCCTGGGGTTTTGTTGGGGGAATTTCTTAGAATTGTAAGATCTTATGGCAGGCACTAATTTCAGGGTTATTCAGACTGATGCTTTGTGCTTCTGCACCAAAAAACATTTTCCAGATTTGTTGCTAATACATCTACTTCAAAGCAGTTATTTTCACAGAAGAAAAATGAAAAATAAAAAAAGTATTCTAGTATGTAGATAAAATATGATTGCAAATAAATTTTGAAATTTTAATATTTGTACAGGTATTTTGTACTGTTATAAATGGTAGTTTGAGAATTGTTAAATTTGCATGTATTTCTAATATTAAAAGTATCAAGAGTTTTGTCTAAACCTTTTGGAATTTTATAAGCATTTGCTATAAGCATTCAGAATCTTTCCTAGATTTTAATTCCTTATTTTGAGTCACTTTTGTAATGGACATCAGAGGCAACGACATGCACTATGCTCTGTCTCACAGTTGGCAATATACTGCCATCAAATTCATAACTGTTGAAAAAAATAAAGATTAAACATCTTACTCTACAAGTAATACAGAATGTCGTATACCTAGTACTAAGATGGCCCTTCTTCCATGACCAAAGAGAATAACCTGATTTGAACTAGAAGAACTGAATAGAATTGTTAAACAATCCTTTGCATTTTAAGCAACATTTAATTAGAAACACACTTTAACCAGCAAAATGATAAAAATCCAAGAGATTAAAATTTGAGTGTCAATTATCATAAAATTCATCATTGTAATTCTTATTAAAACTCAGTGTTTAGATAGGTAATGATTTTATAATATGGCAATTTGCATAAGGAGCCCTGAGATGGCTTATTATTTCGATCCTACACAATTACAATTCTAGCTCCATACATCAGAGCTCTTAGCAATGTAAAATCACTGTGCTAATTAATAAGCCATTTACTGACTGCAGCTAGTTATGGTGGTCCTGCAGCTGACCTTACGGAAGATGAGCCATCTCTGAAGTGCCTGTGTGTAACTACAAACATAATGATGTGCCAGGAGGGAATCATTAAAAATAATTTACACAAGCCTTCATTTACAAGATCTTTTGATAGCATGCTTCCCCGGTGTTTAGATCCACAGTGCAACCCCTACCATTTGGAAAGTGCCAAGCAGGAGAGTGAACGAGGATACCTAAGTGGTTAATTAAGAGCCATTCGGACGCCACAAGAGCCTCCTGAAAAATCCCTCTGATGTCTGCTGTGTCAAATGTCTCTCACAGGCAAAACCACAAGAGGTAGCTGCCATAGCAGGCTAATTATTGGGGACCAGGAGCAGCTGAGAATGGGCTGTCACTGAGTGCTTGCTGGGAGCACCCAAGCCCAGGACTGAGCAGGGCTCGCTTTTGTGTCATTGGGCTTGAGAGAAAGAGTGGAAATGAGAGACTGTGATAATCAGAAGTGATTGAATAAGTCATAAAACTGTGCAGTTGTAGATGAAACTATTCACTTGTGCCGTTTGATGTATTTTGTAACTTTTTGCATTTTACCGTTATTCCTCTTCCTACATGTGTTTGTTTAAGGCTTTCATTTTGAATGCTTTTAAGAAAACAATAACTTACAAAGGCCTTATAGGAATGAACAAAGATTCAAAACATCAAAGCTAATTTTTATGACATAAAAATAATTTCAAACTACATGAAAAGAACTAAAAAGATTTTTTTTATTTCTTTTTTTTTTTTTTAATATGAATACATTTAATCGCATTATATCATGAGACTACAGGAGAAAATAGAAACATAAGCACAAAGCAGTCTACTAATTTCAGTACAGTTAGGTACAAGACTAAAACAATATGTCACTGCCTTCCTTGCAGCAGCTAGAAATAAACATCATGAAAACATGCAATTCATGATTTATTTCTCCCTCAGCTGAGTCCCTGCAAGGTGGAGGAACAGAGCTGTCTCCTTTCATGTCATTTTAATAGTTTAGTGGCGTTAATTGGTTTACTGACCTGCAAGGGATTTTTCCAAATCTGTGTAGGGGATACGTGGGTTCTTTTGCCAGTTTGCTTGTTTGTTACGCAGTAAGAGCAAGTGGTTCATACTCTCAATGTGCAGATGCTTTTCAAGCCTGTCTGAAACATTATAATTTTATTTTCTGAGGTGCCTTGCGCAAGTGCTATGTGAGAAAGCAGCATGAGCACATCTCTTGTGTGATCCTTGCAAGTGTATTATGGCTAAATGCCAAGACTGGGACTGGTAAGAATTAGTTTACTGAAGGTGGGAGCAGTGATGCTGTTGCTCTGTGTGCATGCTTGTGTCTGCAGGTTTTTGGGACAAAGATAGAAAGAGGAACCCACTGTGTGCTTGATGTCTTATTGATGATTTTGACAGGGTCAGTGAGTTTGCGTGTGTGATTTTTTTTTTTTTTTTTTTTTAATATGGCCCATTTTGGATGCTTTCTTTATGTAAAAAGAGAATTATTTTTTGTCTAGATGGAAACCCCACACACACCTTCAGGATCTCTGTGATGTTTTGATTTGAAATGCATTAAACTTTGTGTTGTTTTTAGAAGAGCTGTATAAATAAATTCTCAAGTATTAGAAAATACCTAATCATTTCTTTTATAGCCACGTCCTTTTGCAGGAGGAAAATATTTTTCTAATAATGCTGCATGTTTCTCAAAGGCATGAAAGAGATGTATTTCTTTCTAAAACTCTCAGATCATTTTGCATTAACGAATTGAGTAGAATTCACCTCTTCTTGCTACAAGTAAGATGCATTGTTCAAGGAAATAATTTGGCTTCTGTCTTTAATCAGTAGACAGGCAGCTTCAAAACAGAGGTAGGATGATGCCAGCAACATTTCACCTCTCATTAGACAAGACAAATCCCTCTTGCACCACAAAAAATGAATCATCAGCTAGATTGGTCCCTTAATTTTTCTAAGTGGCTAAAATTCTACTTTTGTGTAGTTTGTAGGTAGTCTATAGAAGTGGTGAGCATTGCATCTGTACTTTGTGGTACAGAAGACCAAGACACAGAGGAAAAGTTGGAGAAGCAGTGCCATTAACATATTCTAGATCCTGATGACTTCCAGGCTTGACTGACTCTATGCTGCTTATCAAGTAGAGAGATCATGGGGCAAAACTTCAGGGTGGGGCTCTGCCCTATGGTCTTGTAGAAAGGCAAAATTGCAATGGGAGATGTGAGATTTCATGGCTATTGTCCTCTACTGGAAACATGATCATTACTTCCCTCTGGGCCATCGTCTCCAGCAAGATCTTCACTCAGCTTAAACCACCATTTCTTGTCAAACACCAGCTTAGGATGGAACAACTAACCCCTTGTTTAACTTAACCAGGCATATACAGTGCTCTTATGGAATATTTTTTTCACTGTTATTTTTCAGTCTTCACTAATTGTGTCTGGTGATGTTGTTGATAGTCTTACTGGCAAACAAGATGAGAAATGATGGTATGCCAATGACCTAACAAAATAGCATCAACAATCAAAATTTGATCAAATTCATAGATGGTTTATCACCAAGTCTGTACTATATTTTATTAATTCTGTAACACTGAAAAGTTACAACGTCTAATCAGCATTGTCTAGTTGTTGGTCTAAGATGCACAAATAATAGCAAGCATTGTCAGGTAAATTACCTAACCTGTAGATACCAGTGAATAATACAAAAATCAGTAAAAAAACCTCTATTTTGAATGAAGACTTCCAGTCTTGCAGTCATAAGGGAGGAGATAATAGCATATCAACTATTATTAGGTTTTTCTTTTTCTGTATGTGGATTAAGATATGCATATTTGCTTGCAGTTTTATAAAAAGGATCATATAGAGATAGAATTTATAAGATAATTTGATTAATAGCTGTGCTTGTCGGGTTATTTTTCTGAGACAGACCTTATTAGAGATACTAGTACTGTTAAAAGTTAAATGCCCTGCTTTTCAAGCTACAAAAATCAGCACATCACACAAATGATATTGTTCACCTAGGGGAGCAAAGTAATGCCTTCCTACTAATATGAAAATAGAGATCAAAAATACAGCACATGGCACTGTCACGACACAGATGAAGTTCTCATTCTTATACACCTTTGTTGCTTTTTTAAAAAATATCTTAAGTAGTCTTAATACATCTAAAAGCATATTGACAATGAAAAGAGGTGCAGTGCAAAGAGGAAAAACACTTGTTTTATGGTGCAGAAATGGACTTTTTCTTGAGCTTATAATTTTAGTGGCACTAGAAATAGAAGGTAAAAAGGGATCAGCCATTTCTACTGATATAGTGTTAATCCCCCAAAATAGAGATTATTTCCACACTTGAATTTACAGCCAGGTGAGCCTTTGCAAGGAAAAGGGAAAATTCATGCTTCCAATTTAACAATATTGATTTTAAGGTTTAAATTTTGTCTTCTAAAGACCAGCTCTGCTTGTCTTATATACATAATCCCACTGAAGCCAGGAGATGTGTTTTTGTGAGTGAGGGAAATCCCATGAAGGTTTAACTTTATGCCTAATATCAGCCCAGATGTTGCTCTGATTAAAGTCAGCAATAAAAATGCTTGTTACTCTGAATGATGTAAGATGAGACTAGTTGTGACGTGTTAGTGAATCTTTCTCAATTTTGCTGCATTTCTGCACATTGTAGATCAGGTCCTAAACTATCTAACTTCATCCCTGCCTCAAGTGTGAAGTCATTCCTTGGGGAAAATCTTCACTAAAATCACTAATATCTGCTTGGGAGAGGATTGTGAGAGCAGATGTTAATCTTTGCCTTGAGGAATATCCAATGTATTTCAGCAATCACAACATATAAGTGAGATGGAAATATAAAAACAGGATAAAACAAATGCTTAAGTGGATAGTCCTGAACATGTTTGGGTTATCTTATTTAGGAGGAAGTGTTGTCTTTCCTAAAGACCAACGTTTGTCATTAAAAGGCAATCAGTGAATGAACTCTTCAGGGAGAAAGCCACAACTTTGTGCATCCTTTTTTTCCAGATATGCACAATGAAGTAAAACTTTATTTTCTCTTTTTTGTTGTTTTTTAAGAAGCTCAGTTCCATAAAGCCTATATCTAATAAATGTTTAATACTTTTATATTGAACAAGCAGGCTTTACTTTTGTAAATATAGTTTAATCTTTCTGGTTTAACATGACTGTGACAAGCAACCTTTATTTTATTTTATATAATTAGTATTTAATTCAGGTTTTTTTAATGAGATGAAAATTAAAGTTTCTACATTTAATACCATGTTTTCCTGCTCACCAAGCTCCAGGAATTTTAGTGAATAAATTCTCCCTAAGGACTGCCAGAAAACCCTTCCTTGAAGAGGGCCATGAAATGTATTTTAAAAGCATCTTTGTAGCCACTACCTGAAATTTGAGAAGACAGCATATCAAAGGTCTGAGACTAACTCCTTGTGTAGTCAACAAAAATCTATTCTGGACTTGATAGAGCTTTGTCCAGCTGATGACTTTTAGAGAGACAAATTGTGCAATTGTTCAGTCAGTTGACATATAAGAATTTAACAGACATCCTAAAGCTAGAGTATGTTTTCAGCTTTTCCAGTTCATCTGAAGGGAAAAACCCAGCAGTATCTTATTCTATATATACAGAATGAAGGAACAGTGAATTTAAAAAAATGTCCCCATATAAGTTTCATGTATCTAAATCTTATGTATGAAATATATCAGATGTAATAGAAAATATTTTTCTTCTTACTTTTCCCCTTTTAAAATTCATAAATACATAAGAAGTTTTCAAACAAAAAAGGGGTGATTTTAATCACTTGAAATGTTATTCATGTCCTTGTCTCCAGCTAAATAAATATAAACAAGACTCCATTTTCTTGTTCACTGTATCTATAACAGCTATTTTATCTTCTTTGTCAGTTTCCAAACTGGGTAGGCCTTCTAATTTGTAGCACATTCTTTCTCTCATTGTTCATCACCTACATGCAGTAGCTTTTACAACTCTTTTAGGTAAGAAATGAACAACAGAAAATGCAAAATCCATGTCCTTTATGTAAATATTTCATCAGAATTCAGCAACCTTTTTATTTTTTTCATTTTAGATTTATATTTAAGTTGGAAGGAGGTATAAATTAATCTAGAAAGAAATAGGCAACTCAATTACTTCATATTAGCATCTGTAAATACTTTCTTGCTTAAGTTGCTTGTTGTACCATAACCATTTACAACACAAACCACTTGCAGTAAGACAGAGAAGTATGAAAACATATTCTTTCCCTGGTGAGGATTTTTTAATTAGACTGAAGATTTCTTAAACATTATAAACTTCTAGAATCTACTGAATTCAAGCAAAAATTTTTTTCAACAGGCTTTCAGGCAGGCCTATGCAGTACTAATAGTCAATGGTTAACTCAGCCCTGAAGAGTTCAAGTTTTCCGCAATATAGATAGAGAGGTAGAAGAAAATATTTGCATTAAATTACATGGACAAATAATTTATATGGAAGTATGATCCCATATGATAAGTAATGATGCAGGAGGGCATGAGAAGTAGAACTCTGAGGAATGGAGAAGTTGGTAGGATGGCAGTTCTGAATTGTTGTTCTTCACTGCGTTGTCATTACACTTCCTCTTCCATAAGCCATAGTGATAACAACAGCTAGATTTTGAAATTAAAGGAATACTGTTCTGGTTCTACTTTCTTACCATATATGATCTGATTTCTCACTTCTTCCTCTTCTTGTCATTAATGAGTGTGAATATTCTGGGGGTTTTTTCCCCTTTTCTTTTCAGCATTGTTCAAGGGTGTATAGTGCTCTTAGTTCTCCCTATTGAAAGGATCAAAGTCATATCAATATCAAATGCATGTTATGTTACAACATGCGATCACAAAATTTCCAATAATATGGTGATGGTGGGGATGGGGATGGAGGGGGGAGGGGTAGGGGGGAGTGCAGAGATCAAAATTATGCTGAAATGATGCTGTCTTGGTTTAAAATGGAATGAAAATGTGGAGATGAGTTTGTTTACCAGAAAGAATTTATTCAAAGATATATGCAGTTTTATGAATTACACAACTTCTCTGTTCTGTCAGAGAAACAGCATAATGCAGGAGGCAAGTGGGTAATTCCAGGCATTACATGCATACCCTTTAGATACAAGTACCTTTGTTGTCTCAAGAGTCTCTAGAGGTCAAAGTGATTGTCTCAAATCCTGGTACAGTACTGAGTGGTCCTCCAGGCTCTCTTCCCAAATGTCTCTGGTCACTGAAATGTACATGCTGAGTGGAAAAAGTCCAACTCTTGATCATCTTTTTCTTACACTCGATAACTAAAAAACATCTCTTGCTCCTTGCTGTGCCCACAGTGTGCCCTTCTTGAAGATTCTCCACATGTTCACAAGTTTCTCAGTGACTGGCAGGTCTTTTATGCTGAAGTTATTTCTTTATTCTTATAACTAGAATATTGTCTTATTGTATAGAGTTAAGTTAAAGTCCTCCACATTGATCTTTAGACTAACATTAATAGTATTGTCAACCAAACCAAGTTTATAGTAAATGCTACAGAAAGAAAGGAAGGAAAGAGGGTCTCTTGGGGAATAATAATAATCTCCTGTTTGGTGCAAGGGATATTTGGTCATGCTTCCATCTCCTTATCCCTGGAATTAAACCACATAGCACCTAATGCAGATACTCTATTTTATAGTACAAAAGCCTCCATATGGAAAAGTATTTCTCAAATGGATGGATGGTGGAGTCTTCATTATACTGTTCTCCTGTATCTTGTACTCACTCTGAAGCAGAATGAAAGTATATCTTGTAGTTATGACAGTGGATTATGGAAACATGCGCATACAGAAAACAGCAGATATGGAAATCAAAAAAAGTTTTGTTTTATTATTACTTTTACCTAACAGAAATTACACATTTCTTGCAGTACCTCTGTGTTTCAAACATCATATTAAGTCAACGTATTAATAAGCATCTGCAGAACAAAAATAAAGTTAAGGAGAAGCAGGAGAAGCTGTTGCTTTTGGACAGTGGAGGTGGTTCTGCTATGATGAGACCAGGAGGTAGTTGCAGACCACTGGTACTGTAGAGAATCTGGGACTGGCTACCTTTCTTTGTCATGACAACTGAGAACAGAAGAGGAAGAAGGTAAGTGGTATGTAAGAAAGATCATACAACCCATTCAAAAACCACACAAGCCAAGGTCATTTAATTGTGAGGAAGGCTGGTTGCTCCTCAGAGATATTTTTGGATATATGTTTCTGTGGGAATGGCATGGCTTCATCAAGTGCAAATCAGCA
>JAAWXA010000005.1:37886261-38066274 GCA_038090715.1 Florisuga fusca
ATGTCTACTCTCCTTATCAGCTTAAAAGTCAGAAAACAATTTTTCACATTCAATTGATCTTATATTCCTTGATAAATGTAAAAACAATATTTACCTTCACACATCCATTGCATATTATACTGCTGCGTGAATGTAAAAAATGTGTCTCAAATCTGAAAATTAAATATTAGATATTACCTACAGTAATGTATTAAGCATGATTGGCTTAGGAAATGCCAATGAATATGTGACAGAAATTATATGAGCCCAGCGTATTTGTTCCTGCAGTTTTCTCTCCTGTATTTTTATTGTGAGGAGTATCAGATGAAAAATATAAGTGTTTGCTAATAGGATTCACATCTTATTATTGTTGCTGATTTGCAGTTTTCCTTAACTCGCCATGATTACTTTTTTAGAAGCTTTCACTTTTCCCCAGCTGATCCTCGTCTTGTTAGGCAGCATTAATGACACTTCAGTCATTGTGGCTTTCAAGCAGAGCCCTTCCAGAGTGAACAGAGAGTTGACATTTCCTGACATTTTCCCAACTAATTACAGGACAAATAATTAAGCATGTTCTCGTATGTAACAAATGAAGGCAAAAGCCGTCTGTCAGCGATGTTGATTGATGACACTCTGGGAGACTTTATCTGATGGGTCCTGCCATGCAGTAGAGGGGAAGCAAATTTATTAGAATGAACAATGCAAATTCTGAGTCATCTCATCCAGTTATGCGCCAAAGCAATATCCATGTCAAGGTGAATGTGACAATGAAAGCAAAATATTTGCATTTTGTGGAGCAGGTTGAAGGGGAAATCAGAGCGAGAAGATGACAGGCCTAATTATTTTGGCTCATACAGGCTAGGACAGCTGTTTCTGGTGTCCTGAACAAGGCTGTCACACAGGTAACTAAATAGGTCTGCATATAAGTCTGTATCCAACACTGTACGGAGATGTCTACCACTAATGACCAACGCTAATGTTACTGCCATCCCTGAAAAACAGTAAATGTGTCACAGTGCACCTTCTGCATGGCAGTCAACATTTCGCTACATAATTACTTGTTAGTGAATTAATTCCTATCTGTCAGTATCTATGCCAGTGTCATTTTTAGACCATTACGAAATTATGCCATCACTATAGCAACTGCAAGCACAGTTAAAAGGCAAAACAGTTCAGATACTCAAGAAAAGTGCCTAGTTAGGCAGAAGACTAATAATGTAAAATTCAAATTGTGATGTTGCTGTCTGCCATCCTAATTTTCTTTATCTTGATTATGCGTTTGATCATTGATCATTAAACAATAATTTAAGGTTTCCAATTTCAATCCATGATTAATATTTAATATAATTAAAACCTCAGCCACAGCAGCATCTTTCCTATAAACAGACACACACAGCGCTGTCATTGCAATTAATTAGGAGCTAAAAAGTGACATGCTCAAAAATGAATCCTAATATCAGAGTTTACATGCAAATACGAATAACTGATAGCATCAGGATGTTCTTTTCTCCCTGCTTCCTTTGTGGATGTAAACAATGCCAATCTTAAAATCCTGTATCCTGACTCATTTCTTTATTTATTTCTTGCACGTATTCCATTTATTCAAGGAAAGTCAGGACCCACTTTCCATTATTACCATCACTTAAACATTGCAAGATGCCATCTTATTTACAGAAATATATACACAACATTAAAACAAATTATATATATTAAACTGTCTAAAATCTTCCAGACTGTCAACATTTCTAATGACGAATTTTAAAAAAATATTTGCTGATATTTACAACTATTTTAAATGCTAAAAGTCTAAGTTAAATTAGCTAAATCCATATATGCCAAAAGCATTTCTTTAGTTGTATCCTCCTCTATTTTATGTAAATATAGGAATAAAGGAGGTCAAATTCTTTTAGAAACTTTCAACACGTATTCATCATGTCAATCTATGCAACATGGTGGCTTTTTTAGAGTGCAAATGTTACAATGGTGCATTTCAAATTATGTATGACAGAAATAACGTGGCCTCAGCTATTCTGACTCAGTGAAAAGAGGATGTAGAGAAATAATATGAAAATCAGGAAATCAATAGAAGGCCAAATGTGTAGGTGAGCGGTTTTTTTATTTTATTTTAAGAAAGAAAGGAAAACATTGCACCTTATTATTCGATTTTCTTACCAGTTATAATATATTGAGCTTCAGTTACCTTTTTGGTTAAGTGGTTTGAAATTACTCCCTTGCTCTAAAAAATTATTTGCAAATATTTGTAAAAGTTGGGATTTCTTTAATCCATCCACTCTCTGCAGAAATAATGTTTTTGGAACATGAATATTTTTTTCTGTCTTTCTTTAACATATTGTCTTCATTACTACAGCATGTGTTTCTAGCAGAAAAATCAAATTAAGACTAAGACAATCATGTGAAACCAAGAGAATCTTCACCAGAAGAAAACCACAAAATTACGAGAATGCAGGTGAAAGATCATTAATGTTCTTCCCTTAAAGCTACCAAGCAAAGAAATTCTTACTCTGAGATAAAAGAGAGACTCTTTCATAATACAAGAAAGATCATTACTGAGTCCTGCCTCACAAAGGTATTTCTTTCACTACAATCTGCAAAGTAGTCATCCTTCCGTCTCACTCTCTGAACTTCACATAGACATTCAGCACAGTGGAAATGGATAAACTTTGCAAAAATATCTAACTTCAGTATCATTCGCAGATAGACCGTTGCCTGAAAGTGTGGGAAGATTTAATTTCTGTTCTGCTTAACAAGGTTAAAACAGTTTGATTCTTGGTTAACACTGGCCACTAAATTGATAGAAATCAATAGTTCCTCACTAATGCCACAGTAAGGCAACTCTTTTATTGACCTTTCCATTAACACTAAACAGCTGAAATGCAAAAAATAAATAGACCAGTCATCTTAATTTTGAACACCTACCAAATCAAGTGTTTCACTGGGGTTTCAGTGCTCGTATACCCATCTTCTCACTTATCTACCTGCATTCTTTTATGGCTTATCAGACTTTAAAAATCTCACTTTTTAACTTTTATTTATTTTGTGATAATATGCAATTAGTGTGCTTAGCTCACAAAGAACTAAAAAAAAAAATAAAATTTGGACATGAAAAAAAATAGTTTCTGTCCAACAACAAAAAAAAAATGTTTGTCTCACAGTTACTCTGAAATACTTTTCAGACAAGTTAAAGTGAATTAACTTGATAGGGGTGATATACAAATTTGATACAAAGAGCCAATGACAGAGTTTCTGTCTAATGATCCCAGTCAATCTAATTAATGCATTCTGTTACATTACATTTTAAGAAGTGACCATTGTGTAATACACTTTGAAATATGCACAAGCTAATGGGATAAGATACAAAAATTATTATGCTGACAGTAAATCATATTACATTCCTAATAAGCATTAACTAGATAACTAGGTCAAAGCAGTATTATCTTAATTGATTTTTCAAAAGAAACCTGACAGAAAAATGTCAATGCTCGAATATTTCTTCATGCATCATTAAAACAAGATTGGCTTTTAACAAAAGAAGAATCCTTCACAGAATTGATTCTTGCTTCAGGCTGCCTGCAAGTAAGTGTATTACATAAAAATCTATACAGGATATTAAAACAACACCACTCTGCAAGACAGTTACAATTAAAAGCTGACACCCCCACCACCATGTGTCTTCTACAGTAGCTTGCCAGTAAATGTATTCAAAGGCTTCAGAGATACTATAAACAATATATGAAAATCACTCAGTTTTACCATTTGGGTGGAGGGAAAAAAGAAACCCCAAAGTTTCCAGTTAAGGCACTACATTAATAACTTACCCATTTCTTGACTATGTAGTAATGAACTAAACATGCAAGAAAACAGGAAAAAATGCTAGCTTGGATCTATAACCATAAATACAATCCCTGGAACTAATATAATGAACCTTTCAATCTGAAGAGCGCGCATGGTTCTGACATCAGAAATTCCAATACTGAGTGTTAGGTAAAATGCAATATGCAGAACAGTTAATATACCAGCAATAGTACAATGCTGTATAGGTTCACACAATAGATCTTGTTGCAGATGCACATATAGATTGATCAGAGAGAGGTTGGCTGACCCATCTAAACATGAGCAGCTCATAAACCTCAAAGTGATGAATTGTGGTACATTTGTGGCTTGGTAATACATAAGACATTTGCTTTGTCTAAATAATCACAATTAATTTGCTTGGATTGTTCAGTTTGTGATTTTTATTTACTGGTATTTTTTATACAAGAACTTTCTCAGAAATATCTAATATTTTTACTCAGTACAAAATATCTTGATGGGTAAAATTTTTTTGCCCAAATACCTACACGCATTTTTCAGCTTCTAAATTTTTCCCTAATGCTGAGCATATTTTATTGCTCCCCATACAATTTGTGAATCATTACCACCCTTAAGAGTCAGGAAAAAATACTAATAGAAATTTGAAAACACTGTTTAAGGGGCACAAGCTCCACAAAGGTTGATGTCAGCCATTGGGAGAGAGAGAAATGATAGAGCAAGGTAAGCCTCCAAGTAATGTGAAGAACTGAATTCCAGTGGTTTATTTGGAGAATAAGCCTAATTCAGAAGGCAGTTACCTTCTCCACTGGTTCTACCCCACCTAGCTCTAGAGAATTTGCTTTTTGCACTACCCTCTGATTTAAATGTTTGGTTTTACATAATTTCTTTGAGATTTCAAAGTAGGAAGTGTCAGGACTGCCTCTCCTAGCTCACATATTTTTAAGTTAGGTATAAAAGCTGGTGTAAATTTTCTAGGGTCTGAAAATCTTTTTGTAACATTAGACCAAATTGTCATACATTCTCTGAAAGAGAGCTTTGAAGCAAGTAAGAATTATTGGATGCTTTGTTCTGGCAGGGACCTTAAAGATCATCTAGTTCCAAACCCCCTGCATGGCAGGGACACCTCCCTGGGGACACCTCCCACTAGACCACATTGCTCAAAGCCCCATCAAATTTGGTCTTGAACACTTCCAGGGAGGGGGCATACACATCTCCTCTGGGCAACCTGTTCCAGAGTTGCACCTACTTCGCAGGAAAGTTTCTTCCTATCATCTAGTCTAAATTTACCTTCTTCATGTCTGAAATCTTTCCCCTTCATCATATTGCTACACACCCTTGTAAAAAGTCCCCAGCTTTCCTGTAGACCTCTTTCAGTTACTGCAAAGCTACTATAAGGTCTCCTCAGAGCCTCTTTTTCTCCAAGCTGAACAACCCCATCTTTCTCAGCCGTTCTTCATGGAAGAAGTCTTCTCATCGTCTTTGTGGCCCTACTCTGGACTTGCTCCAACATCTTTGTCCTTCTTATGTTTGGGGCCCTTAAAGCTGAACACATTAGTCCAGGTGGGTTCTCACTAAAGCTGAGTTAGAGGGGTAAAATCCCCTCCTGTGTCATGCTGGCCACACTTTTTTTGGTGCAACGTAGGGTAGGGTTGGCTTTCTGGGCTTCAAGCACATGTTGTTGGCTCATGTTGAGCTTCTCATCAATCAACACCCTCACGATGGAGTGTCCCATACTATAGTGCAGGCATGGTGTCCATTATATTTTTGCATAGCCATACATGATGGAAAAGGACAGAAAAATACAGGGCACCTGGTACCAAGTTATCCCATGTGACTCATATCTTGGTGGCTATTCAGCATCTTTTACCTTTGGTTGCAGTAAGTGGCTCAGTTTGCTCTTCCAATTAGCACAGACATTGAAAAATATTAGGTAAATATTAAAAATATTAATATAAATATTAGGTAAAGTGAATATTTTCTGTTACTAAAGGACTCTACTGAAGAATATGCAGTCCATCAGCAAGGCCTAAGAAAAGGGAAGAAGTCAGACTGTATGTTTGCTTTCTGGAAGAGACTTTGGAGAAGAAAATAACCATAAGGGGTCAATATCATTTACTGATAAAAGCTAACTTCCGTCTATATTTCTTGTTATCATCTCAACCTCAGTACAAGTATAACATAAGGTGTCCCAGGACTTGGCCTATCTTTTGTCACTTTCCTATATTTTTTCCTTTTCCAGAGATCTGGCAGACATGGGAGGGCATGTAGAATCTGCTCTGAGGGCAGAGAGAAAATAGCATTTCTAGTGTGGCGGACAAAGGAAGGAGGAAAAGAAGATTGGTGGCTACCAGGATGAGGTAAACTGTGTGAAGGGGAGGAAAAAAAGGTTGTCGTCCTGCATTTAAAACTTCTAAGTTTCTCCTTCCTGATGAATCCAATGTGTTTTCTACTTGCGCTATTTCAATGTTTATATATCAACAATGAAATAAGTCACAGTTTGATACTTTGAGTGGCTTTTTGGTTCTCTGAAACTATGTCAGGAGAGGAAAAAAAAAAAAAAGCAGCATTAATATTTTTTCTCAGTATTGTCATGTAAAAATATTGTTATGAGTGACTTTCTCTTTTGCTGTTAGTTAAACACCTTTCTCACTTTTTCGTAAGAGATCAACTTGTGGGCTCCTTTGATCATTTACCTTATGTTCTTATAGTGCCTTTCCATATTTTACCAGTATCCTACTGTTAATATATAATTCAGAAATGCTGTAATGGGGCTGCTATCATAGCAGGAGTTTGAGAGAAGGAGATATTGTATGCTTGTTTTATTTTTCCTGCCAAAATGTCTGATGCTATAAATATTGGGATACAAGATGGGTTCTTCAGTGACTATCGTGGACATAGCAATGGAATAGTTGATTTAATTTTGTGTGTGTGTGTGACATTATCAATCTATTTTTAAAATTTTTTTCATAAAACTTGTTTCACCTCTTTTTTTTTTTCATTAAGTTCTTCCATACAGAAAGGTTTTCATTAAAAGTATGCCTATTTTGTATGGACAACACCTTTTCCAAAAATGTAAACAGTCCATCAACTGTTGATTATCATCCCAGTCAAAAAGGGATCTTCTGAAGGATGATTAGAAAACCCCATTTACATTATCTCAAAACAAAAATTAATCTTTCTATTAAATTATATTCACTTCATGAAATTATAAAGCAATTATTTCAAAACACAAAAAGTTTTACATTCAGTTCACAAGTTTCCTGTCAAACTCATTGCAACAAAATATCCTTATGGCCAAGAACTTAGCAAGAGCCAAGAATGGAAACATTTTTTCCATAGGTAGACATAACTCAAAGGTGCTCCTATGTCATTGCTCAACAAATAACAAGAAAGTAATTTTATAGTCTTACAGTGTTATGTTGTTGACTGTGCTGTTGATTAGTCCTTCACTGATTTCCCTAAATATACAATCAGTTGCTTCATTTCTTCTTCAGAGAATTTTGTGCTCATACCATATGCTTAGATAATACTGAATGGGATATATTTTATATTTGTTCTCTAACAATGTATTAAATATATTTTAGCATAATAGTCTGGGTTTTGGTAGTTCTCAGGATTTGATTGTGTCAATGCATTTCATTAATGTTTTACCTCTGGCTTCTTCTAGGTCATTATTTAAGATGTTAAGTAAGATTAGATTTACACAAATTTCAATTACATCTTTCTAATGCCTTTCCTCATAAAGATTAACTATTTTTTTGTTATATACCTTTTTTTTCAATTTACTTTTTCAGAAGTGCTTTTCCATGGCTCTAATTTTTTTCAATCAAGATGTAATAAAACACAATACTGAAAACTGTACTAAAATTCCTCCATATTCAATGTGTATTATTTCCAATAGAGTAAATTTTATCAAGATTTTAGAAAGCAAAAATAAACTTTTTTTTATGCTTACTTCTTAAGAAGGAATCCTTCAATAAGGGAACAAAATCTTTTAAAATATGCATTACTTAAGAAAGCACTTAATAGAGGTGAATTAAAGAACATGATCGGAATTTATTTTCTCTGATTAATTTATATCTTCTGTTCATAGTATCCAAGCCATAAATCAATAACTTGGATGGATCAATAACCAGATAAATGTTGTTTGGAAGGAAGATATTGTTTTCTCAGACATTACTCAAATTTCATTTATTCTAATAGAAATTAAACAACCAATGCAAACACAAACCCCACAAACAAATAATTTTGAACTAGTAAAAACACTCAGTTTGGAATTAATTTTACCTGGGTTTAGTCATGTAAAAGCAGTGCACATAGTCTTAACTGTTTCTCTAGAATCTCTTTTCAAGCATAAAGCAAAAGTTTTGAGACGGTTCCATGTTGAGACAGATTCCTGAAACTGGTGGAATAGCACAATTTCTAACACCACTGTCTCTCTCAGCTGGTTAGAAATCTCATCCAGAATCTTTAGGCAGCTGGAAATGGTTGAAATTAATTCCTTCCTTAATATAGATATGTTTAGTTTACCAAATTATGATGCAGTAGTCTAGTCCAGAGAACAGGTATGTCCCTTTTGGTCATAGACGTGGTTTCAAGAGGGACTGTTTCATACAGTGAGATGACAAATGCAAACCCCAAGATTGCCTTTGTCTTAACTATGAACCTGGAAACATATGATTTCTTACATGGGCTGAGTAGAGTAATGGGATCATCATTCTTTGGCCTGCTGGCAATGCTCTTCCGAGTGCAGCCTGGGCACTGCTGGCCTCCTTTCTTCAGGAACATATTGCTGGTTCATGTTCTGCTTGGTGTCCACCAGAGCCTCAGGGTCTTTTTTGCAACTCTGCTTTTCAGACATTGTTGACAGCCTGTACAAGTGGGTACTTGGGATTTCTTCTTCCTGGGAGTAGACTTAGTATTTCTTTTGTTAAATTTCAGGAGATTCCTGTCAGCCTGGTTCTCCAGCCTACTAAGTTCTTTATGAAACTACCTCGTGTATATCTATTCCTCTTAGCTTTTTATCATCTGCAAACTTGCACTCTGTCCCACCACCTAGGTTGATTTTACACAATACTGGCCCCAGCATTCATTGCTTGGGTACAGCACTAGTGTCCATCCTTTTTGATCCACTTACCATTTACTTATCTAGTCCCTATTTCACCAGAATATTGGAAGCCTTGCCAAAGAAAAGCTAAATAGCACCCACTGATCACCCCTCATCCACTGAGCAAATAATTCAACTGTACAAGGCTGCTAGGTCGGTTAGGCACGAATTAACTTTTGACAGCTTCTACTAACTATACCAAATCAACTTTTTGTCCTTAATATCTTTGAAAATGATTCTCAGAAGGTTTTGATCAATCACCTTCCCAGGTCTGTATTTTCCTGGTCCTTCTTCCATTTCTTGACACTCGGTTTCTTCCTGTCTGCCTCTGCTTGCTGTGACCTTCTGAAGATAATTGATCTGGATTTATAACAGCATCAATTAGTTCCTCAACACCTATGGTCCCATGGACTTGTGTATGTCCATTGGTTTAAATTTTCCTTGACCACATTTTCCCCTACTGAGGTGTAAAACTGCGTTATTCTAGACTTTCCCACTGACTTCAGGGACCTGAGACTCCTGAAGGCAAATATTAACACTAAAAAAATAAGACAAAGCAGTCAGAGAGTGACACAACATTTCCCACATCCCTTGCCATGAGGACCCTTGACCCATCCAGCACCAGAGCTTCCAAAACCTTCCTTCTGCTATTGATAGACATCTGGAAGCTCTTTCATGATCTCACCAAATTAATTTCCAGGTAGGCTTTGTTTTTTCTAACCCCCTCGGTGCATGCTTGGACTTCTCTGTGCTGGTCAGATATGGTTTTGTAAGCAAGTAGTGTGTAAGGATACTTGTCATCCACAAATAGACTGAAAATTTATCTTCTTACAGAAACCCAGCAGATTCCTCAGGCTTTTTTTTTTTCTGCCATCTTTGCAACTGATCAAAACTTTAAATTTAAATCTATTATTTAAAATTCCTATCCCCCTGCACTCTGTCTCCACCCCCTTCCCCCCAAAAAAAAAAAAAAAAAATAATTCTGAAACTGTTTATAGCCAGTGTAGGTTATTTTCTTAGAAGGTGGTAAGGGGAGGAAATACATGGATCATGCCTGATGTCATCAGTAAGTGACATTTTATGCATGTTTCTATACATTTCTACTTTTAAAATCTTAGGTTTAGGTTCTTGGGATGTTGCCATCTTCTAACAGTTGGTGTGAATTTTTTTTGTGCCATGAACTCACAAGAAGTTGATTTTCTTTTTTATACTCTTTAATCTAGAAATGTTTGAAATCTGCCAGATTTGTGGTCTATCACAAAAATACACTTTTTGTGATCTCTGTGGAAATATTCTTGACTTTAGATAACAAACAATCTACAACCTGTTTGTACCTTTCCAGTGTTAGAGTTTCTCAGGTTTCTAGTCATGGAGCATCATGGAGAGGCTGAGGCTGTGAACAGCTTTCACTGTAATTATTCACCCTGACATTGAGGGACCAAAATCATAAAAGGAAAGTCCACAAGGAAATTAATAATTGAGTATTCAGAAAAGGGTAAATGGAATTAAGTAAATAAGGCCCAGGGCTACGTATTCAGTGCTGATGAATCTCAGCCTTTTCCTGGCTGCCTACCCTACTTTCTCACTCATTTTAGTGTGGTCCTGCTGTGAAATCCATGGTGGTCCCTAAGGCTGAGAAGGGAACAAGGGTGTTGAAGAACTGGAACTGCAGGCAAAGCAGTCAGAGGCCAGTGGGACACTGGTTCAGAATTAACTGCTAGATTGAGACTGGTAGAAACTACTAATGAGTTTCTTGGAATCTGAGGAGAATCTGGTTACACGGCATAAGTTCAGTGAAACCTTCTAACGTGGGAGTGCCAAAAATCACCCTAATCCATGAATATGAAAGACTAGTAACAGCATAGCAAATGCACTGGGCAATAAAAATCTTGATTACCTTGATTTTTATTTTTGGTTTATTTTTGTTTATTTTGTTTATTTTGCCTTATTTTTAGTTAATATTCACTGTGTCCCCACTAGGCATTTGTGGTCAATTTCCTAGGGGAAAAAAAAGAGATTTATGCAGCTTTCAGTAGTGTTCATCTAGCTGTTGAGTATGATGTTTAGAATATAAATTAAACACTGAGTTTTAATTACAACTGTCTCAATGTTACACTGCAAAATTACAGGGAAAAAGATGTGCTTAAACGTTAATGCTTGAGGTAAAGGAAAATGCAGAGGGGAAATTTTGGCATGCTCTCTGAATCCCAAGAGTCTGGTCCTTCTCTGTAGAACACATATAGACATTGCACAGGCCTGTGACTGTGACCTTTTTATATGCTTTGAAAATGAATAAAATGATAACAGTTATGTTAATATTACTGGTGCTAGATTCGTACATTAACATCTGAACAAGATATACACGACAGTTTTTACTTCAAAGATGTGGTTCAAGACATCACTGTGTTTACTTAGAGGTTGAAGCAGAGTTTATAGAGTTCAACTTCAGCTTCTGCTTCTGAAAATCTTGGTCAAAATCAATACTGTAAATACTACAAAGAATAGTATCCCTTGTGCCTTAGCACTTCTAGGCACATGAGAAATGGACAAACAAGGAGATAACCTGAGCTCATAATCCTGTAGTCTCTCAGGGACAAGAGGCAACAGTTAAAAGGTTCAACATAGGAAATTCCAGTTGGATGCAAGAAAAAAGTGTTCACAGTAATAGTAGTATACAACTGACAGAAGCTCTTGACAGGTGATGTGAAACCCCAATCCTTCTCATTCGGGACTCAGATAAGACCCTAAGCAAACTTATCCAAACTTGAAACTGGCCCTAATTGGAGGGGGAAGATGTTCCCTCCAACCTGCACTTTTCTAAAATTCTACAATTCTTGCGACTGCATACTAAAAGAGTAAAAAACCAGAAATCTCTACTCTGGGAAATGCTACATCTTTCACAGAAGTGTTTCTTAAAAAACCAAACCAAACAAACCTGAAATATCAAATCTTTATTATCTTCCTACTCCACCTCCATCTCTATCCCTTCCCCCCCCAAAAAAAAAAATTTAAAAAAAAAATAAAATATGACATTTCATAGCAAAGATAAAAATAAGAAACTGAGGCCTACCATATATTATATATTATGTAAGACTTTCCAGAATAAGGTTCTGCAGAATCCTAATTTATGAGAATAAGGTGTCAGCTACTGCACTGAACATTTCCTCTAGTATAGATGTTGGTGTTTTCCCTCAGTAAGACTTTACTTTGAATTCTGTAATATTTACAGCTGAGTTTAAGAGGGCAGTAATTTGAGATTTTAGCTATATTTTAAAAGTGTATTTGAATCTGTGATATACTGAGAAATCAACCCAGACAGAGTCTCACTGACTTACCTTTTTGTACCCAGTTCATGAGTACCAACATAGTTGTAAGAAAAAATACTGCTAAGAGAATTTTGTTTGCTTGTTCATTTTATAACTCGTCTTTTATTCCTTGCTTCTGCAGAATACCAACCAGTTTTAACAGATTATTTCTGTCTGCAGGAGTGACAGGATCAGAAGAAAGATTACTTTCTTAATAACACATATTTATTTGTAACAGGTATTGTATGTGTACCTGTACAAAAGTAATATGGTACCCAAAAGTCCAAGTTTCAAGATGTGGGAGGATTTGAGACCTTTCTGCTTACATGGTCTGTTTTCCTGTACTTTGCCGGTTCCAAATAATTTTGGTTTTGTTTTCAGACATGTGCAATTCTTGCTATAATACAGAGATTGGAGGAAAAAACCAATCTGAAAAATATTTACCATTGCAAGTTCAAGAAAATACTGAAATCTGGAAATTATAAAATTATGGGTCTCATCAATAAGCATCAAATACAAATATAAGTCTTGCTAGTTTTAATTTGACAACAGGAAATATAGCAAAGAACATGATTAGTATGAAAAACTGGGATTTTATAATCTCTTGTTAGGGATATTAACAGAAAAAATTCTATGAAGATCAAAATTTAGATTAATGTTAAATACATCTTGTGCAGCTTTTTAATTATTATTTGTACTATAAATACACTCAAGTGAACAAAATCAGAAACAGTAGGAAATAATAATAATAAAAGTATTAATAACATTAAGAAAAATATTAAATATATTAAGAAAAGTGTTATTATTCTAAAAGTATAACAGTTTAATAAAAACTTCCAAATGCCTACTTCAACAGTTCTTTATTGATGTTCTTTAGTAGGTCAGGAAACTACTCAATTTAAAAGTTCCTATATCAAATAAATCCACCTAACCACACAGATTTGTGAGGATTTTTTAGAGGAGGATGTTTCAAAGATGCCTTTTTCTACAAATAGTACAGCAGAATGGTGAGAATGAACCACAGTAAACCTTTATGTCTTTCATTTTCTGTTTACAAGCTTATGTAGTATTGATATAATATTTGCAATAAATCCCAAGGAATTCCTCACATTAAGCAAAATATTACATTCAAATCAATTTATGTTATGCCAAACAACAATATACGATAGCACATACCTTGTTCCATAGCCATCTGCAACAGAAGAAGGCCTTGACAATAGCAGAACCAATGTGATTTCACTGTAAAATGGAAATCCAGATACCAGAAAACAGATATGGTCAGATATTCTTTAAAAAAACCTATTGTGATAAAAAACTGATTGTTCTGAAAGCATGTCTATTAAGAAGTTTTTCTTAAGTCCATGGCAGGACACCTTTTCAAAAAAATGGACCATAATGCCATGCCTACAGAGAATCCAGCCCTCCCAGTGTGAGAGAGGTAGCTCCTAGCAAGTAAACCTAGGATCTGAAAATTAAGATTCCAGGCTCCTCTGTAGGTAGCCCAATATTCCAGCTGCTGGACTCATATTTTCACCCAGGCATTCCTGAAGTGTGCCAAACATGCCTGGCACCCATGATTTGTGCATGCAAAATGAGCTGGATGCAGCTAGAATGCCTTGGGCATTTTGCACATGCAAGCAGGTATTCACTGGGAGACTGACAGCTCCACTCTCTCTGAGACTTCTGCACATCCTGGCTGCACGGGCCCACATATGATTTGTATAAAGAGGATGCACAAGTATCTCCAGGCCTATGCTACAGTTCCAGATATGAGCTGTTCTAACAAACTAAGGATTTAGGATTGTCACAGCATGGGATGTGGACAACTGTCATTGTCAACAGGCTCCAGGAAATGGCCTTTTAGCCAGCCTGACTTGTAAACAACATAGAATCATAGAATCATTTTGCTTGGAAAAGACAAAAAAAAATAACCAACACAAAAACAAACAAACAAACAAAAGATCCAAAGACCATGAACAAGTCCTACTGTTAACCTAGCACTGACAGATCCACCAGTAATCCATGTGCCTGATATACAGCACATACACACATCTTTTAACTACCTCCAGTAATTATGACTCAACCACTTCCATGGGATGCCTGTTCAAATGCTTGACAATCTTTTCAGTGAATAAAATTTTCCTAATATCTAATCTTAACCTCCCCTGACATTGGCCACTTTTGCCAAAAAACACTTCAGAGCTTGGTTCTTGAAAGGCAGGAGTATGCTCCTTGAGACATAGTTGAAGAGCCTGTTTCATTCCCTTGTATATGACAATTGACATATACATAGGGCCCTCGCAATCTTGGGTTTGCTGCTGTTGTAGGACAAGAAAATGCAATTTTTTCCTTCCTAATCCTGGAAGTTATCTCCAGGAAAAAAATCTGGTAATAAAACCAGTTCTTGAGAATGAATACATGAGTCCAAATGAACAGAATAATGTGTATGAATTTTTAAATATTGGAAGAAAAAAAAATAAAGAATAATCTTTAACTTTTATTTCGTTATTGCCGGTGAATACGGTGGTTTTATAACAGGGAAAAAATGAAAGTTTTGCTAACACCTCATTGCAAACAGCTAGACTGCATCTGAAAGAAAATTGCCCTATATAATTTTCAGATGGGCCATTTAAAGATTAATGCTATGAATTTTCCATGACTTCAGAGCACTGAGTACCTAGGTGTCATGTATACATTGCTCACAGTTTTATTTCTGGTTTAAGTATGTAAACAAGAATGTGACTAGTGGTAAGAGCAAGTAAAACTTAAGTGAGAATAGTTCAATTTCCACTGTTCCTCTGCAGTGTTTCTTAGGAGACCTGAGTCCCTTCTGCTTCTGAGATTTTTCACAATTTGAGTACTAAATGAACAAGTCAAATTTAGTGTAGTTATACCATGAGAAAAAATAGCTTTATCTCATGGGGGAGCAGCAGAATAGTGTGCAGAGACTGTTCCCCTGACATCAACTGTGTTTGGCAGATGGTGCTGTCAGTTCAGGTCTGTGTTTATTCTGTCATGCATGTGGTAGCATATTTTAAAATGTACAATCTCATGTATTATCTATGGACTAAAAGCATGCAACACAAGCGGGACTATATCACAGGAGTTAAACTTCTGTAAACAACTAGCAGCGGTTGTGTAAATGCTATTTTCTTGACATAAATAACAGAAACATATGGCCAGAGACAGGAAGTGGGTGATACCTGGATAGATTGATATCCTGCTAGACAAGTGGCTATATTTATGACATGATTCTGCCTGACAGTGAAAGAGGAGGGGAGGAGAGCTAATGACTTTTTCATGAACTCTCTGACAACATACATTTGACCACTGAATAGCTTTGCTCAACAACCTGATTCTCTCTACATTGTTGTTAAATATGTTCAATGAAGATGAAGGAAACACTGGGGTCAGAAGTGGAACATAAAACTCCTATTTTCCATTTTCTAAGGGCAATTTCTGTTGAAACAACATTGTCGTTCTAATTGTTTGGTACACACATCATTTCCAAACACTTGTCCTTAGCTGGAGAATCCAAGCCATGAGCCAGCAGTGTCCCACTGTAAATATTCTATAACTATTAGGAACTGAATTTTAAATCAAGAGATTTAATATTACAACACTTACTTTTTTTAATCCTGCTTCCTTTCTATTTTCTTATAAAAGTCCAGGCTACAGTAACTTTAAACCCCTCAGTGTACCTGCTCATATGTGAATGCAACTCATTGAGAAGTATTGTATCAGCAAAAAACAAAACTCCATACATTTTCACATTCTGCCTTCTACTACATGTGACTCCTCCACAACAAATCAGAAAAGCAGAGTATAATGTTTCTTGTATCTGAGCTACTCTGTTCTAAACAATTCTGTTTACAAAACCACACAACATTTTTTGACAACTAGATGAGATTTCTTCCATCCAGTTATAAATGAGGGCCAACCTAGGTTTTTCTGGCACATCTGTGTAACTGCTTTTGACTCTAATTCTGCCCTCAGCAATAAAGATGCAGCTGTCTTCCTTTCAGCATGACTCTGTATCTGAAGTCTACCATAACTTCCTGAAGTGAATGCTTATTTACTTTCAAACGATGCTCATGATGTACTGCAATCTCCTCCACATTACTCTTTTCATTGTAATGGGTCTGCAAGGACAAGTTAGGGTCAGATCAAATTTGAATTTTATAACTAAAGTTGATGTACGATTCTTTTGCAAATGAAAAAAGAATGACTCCTATAGACTGTTGTTCAAATATTGCCTTTTCAGTCTCACATCTAGCTAAAATATAAAAATGTTTAACAAGAACATAAATAAATAAACAGAAAAGTCCACTTGGTGTGAGGAGGTCAGCAGGAGTGATTCCTAAACAAGAAGATGCAGAAAGAAACTATCTTCAGGAATAAATCTACTTTTGCAAATAAATTCAGATAAAAGACTGCTACCAGAATTCACGTTGAATTTGCAGAGCATGAAAAGAAAATTTTTGAAATCCTAGTGTCCTGGAGTACGAATCCTAGAATCTTTAAGTTAAATCTTTTAAATGAGGCAAAATAGGGCCCATTATGCCTAAGGTTCAAACCACCCTTTTCACCCGATACAGAATATTATGACCATCTGGAATTCTCAGTCATCTTTTCCTGTGTTTCTGTGCCTGGTCTGATGAGCTCTGTCTCACAGGGGACCCCAGAGGTAAGCATTCCTATTCTTTACAGTGCCCTGGTTGTTAAAATACAGATCAACTATGTGGGAGGCCAGAGCTCAAATTCCTACTTCGCTTCAGCAGGCTTCAGTTCACATATCCTATGCCTCTGTGAAGTGCCTCATCAACACTAAATAGAGTATTCCATGGAGTCCGTGTGTTTCTCATATCCTCCTATTGCCTCTGTTCTACTCTGCTTAACATCATTAAACATCTACTGGTGCAGGAATTCAGCATCTGATGGTTTAGGATTCCTAAAAGCAATAACTTAGGTTTTTAGCCACCTTAAAATACACATTCAATTACTTATATAAAATGTAATTATCAAGAAAATGCTTTTGGCCAGTCCTCCACACTGGATCCTCGTCTTGGATCTTGACATTCAGTTGAAATAGGGAAAAGTCAACAATTAAGTGTTAATGAGAAGAGCTGAGGGAGACATCCCAGGTTTGTATAAAGCATTTCCAAAGTGCCAGTGGCCAGGTCTTTGAATAACACTTTTTTATTCTGTGCACTCTTAGTGTGGCTTTTATGAAGCTGAAGAAAAAGCAACTGCCCAGAATTTCTAGACACCAAGTGAAAATGTACCACAAAGAGCAAGGGGAACCTTAGGTGAGGTTTACACACCCCTGGCTTCCTGTTATGTCAACCCTTAAAATCTAGAGCCCCAACAACTAGAAATTAAATATGTTCCTCAATAATAATCTGAGACAGGTTTGCTAAACACCTTCTAACTTGTATCAAGCTGCAATTAATAAAATGACATTTAAAACTATAATTAGCACATCATCACTTAGGCACCACCTGCTGATAGCTGGTCATGATTTCAACATCTGAGTTAGGGCTGATGCCTGAAATATGTTGTGTGAATCAAGAATATTTATGTGCACATTAATAACCATATTCTTGGCATCTCAAACAATCTGCATGTAAATGCAGAGAGGGGGAAAAAAAGCCTCTCTTCCCACAGAGTTCCTCATTATCTGCCTCAATGGGAACATTTAATCATTTCTAAGACACTGGGGAAAACCAGCAGTGACACAGATACCTGCTTTGAGTTTGTGCTGTTGTAGGATAGTTGTAAACAGAAGGAATCACTCATGTAATGTAGTGTCCATGAACTGAGAGAAGCACCTGCACAGGGAAGTGCTGGCAAATTCCACTTGTGTGTTATCCCCTGCTACTTTGAGAGAGGCCTCTTGAGTGCTTGCTAGAAAACAAAAAGAGTAAACATATGCTCATGTAGAGCTTGAAACTGGAGGGAACGTGCAGCAGTCTATTAGATGCATAAAGGTTGATTTGCTGATTTATTCCTGTTGCTAATTTCTCTGCACCTTGAATCCTTTCACTGTATGTCTGACTGCATGGATTGATCAAATGAATAACAGAAGGAATATTCATTACGTGTGAGAAAATTACATTGTTTGTGAGTTTTCCTTTAAAATTTAAATTCTTTTTGAGGACTGTCAGCATAAGAGAAGATATCTTCATAGTTCTACAGTTAGGTGGTATGTTTTCTTCCTAGTTTGATTTCCAAGAGAAATATAAGATAATAGTATTCCTTGAGAACTGACAGCATTTTAGTATTTTGTATAGATCTGGAAAAATATTCAGGTTCTACCAATGTCATACCAGCCAACAGTGACACTTAGTTTGGCATTACTGAGAATCAATTGAAAATTGATTTTAAAATAAACCTGATGTTGTTTCAAATTTATCTTCTCAACATTTTTTTTAAAAGGGATAGAGGAGGAAGCCATAAAAAGCCCTCCAGAATTCTTCCAAAGAATAGCTTTTCCTTTTTTTTCCCCACATCATTTTTCAGTGAGCATAGCAGTGAAGTGCCATAAGGCCTGAGGAGCGTGAGGCTCAGTGGGTTTTAAGATATTTTTTTTTTCCTTCATGCTGGGCAGTAAGGAGGGGCACTAAAGGGGGGGCAGTAAAGGCTCCCTCATAGCAGGTCAGTTTTTGTTCCCCTCCCATAACTTCATTTTTTCTGCAATTATAGCAATACCCTGAGTTATTACAATTTAGAAGGAGCTTGGTATAGGCTTGTTCATCTCAGAGGCAGAAGAGTCTCTTGTTTTGTGTGGGGAAGTACTAAAGCTACACCAACTCTCTGCCAGGCATCACCTCTGAGGATCCTTTCCAGCTCTTTAAAGTTGCAGTGAATCAGTGAATCAGCCAATTGATCAAGCTGTGAAAAACCTGCTGGCTGCAAGCATAACCTTCCCTGGGATCTGTGAACTTTGGTGAAATTCAGGCATACAACAAAACCACCTGTACAAACTGAAGAGGTTTGTACATCGTGCATTTCCACAGAGTTATCAAGTAATGCAGTGCTTACTGTTTCTTTATTATGCATAAGTATAAGCATAATAGCCTCCTGATATGTCAATATTCTATGGACAAACAATCAACAGCAGAAAAGAAAGAGAAAAAGGAAAAAAAAATTTAAAAATGTAACACTTCTTAAATGTGTGTGTACTGGTTTTTAAAATAAAGGTTCTTATTCTACCTTTTGCTTTGTTATTTTCTTTCATTTTTATTTTATTTTCAAATCAGTATCATACTGGTTTGCTTTATTTGAAATGTAAGATATTATTAAATATCTTAAATATATCACTAAAACCCAGTCTCTTCCATGACATTTACAAATCCTCTGAAGTTGGAAACAGAGCTCTTTAGAGCCATTAGCAGAAAACTGCTTAACTACAAATGGCCTCACTGATATATAAAATGCTTAATGTTAAAGCTGTTCCCAAGGTAAACATTCTGTAGTTGCTTTACAAATAGTGCATAGTAAAAAAATAATGGGATCTGTAATTGTTCAGTCATCTGCACAATATAAAAGTATCTAACCATACACAAAATGTGTTCGGGCACTATAATGTTAATTCTGCTATCTTTCTCGCTTTGTGCCTGTTCTTATAAAACAAGGAGAAAACAAGCTGTCTGTAGAGAATCTTGTGCAGTGCTTTCCCATATGTCAGTCTCCAGGACAAGGCAATATTAATGTACAAGTGGTCAGCTCCTTTCATATACTACTAATGTACTGGAAAGTCTTCCGCACTCAGTGCTTTCCTTCAAGTCTCAGGACATCTCGTGCTAGAGCACTTCCCCACTCAGAACAATATGGCCTTCTCTTGGAAAAGCCCTCTGGGCTGATCATTGTCAGGTTATGTTATGTTTTAACAGTAGGCACTTCAATGCTAGTTTTGTGCAGAGTTGTAGCAGGAACAAGAGGTCTAAACAAACAGAAGGGCCACTAGAGCCCTTTCATTTATCATCCTAACCTGACAGAAACCCCTACCTATTGCCTAGCTTTGCTGAATTTTACACGTTTCTTTTTTAAATGTCTGCTTTTAAAAAGGAGCTGCCCTTTCTCTTGGCCTTTCTGCATAAGCATTTTCTTCCTTACTGTTTAGATAAGTCAGTTGGAGAAATATGAAGGAAAACATAAAATCAGATCTTGCTATCTGAAGGGTTTTAACATAGCATAAACAAACTTTGTTAAAAACAATGGTGGTAATATTTTCACAGTATCTTTTATCCAAATCAGCTATGAAAGTGTGAATCAATTAGTGCTCACAAAACCCTTGTGAATTAGTGAAGTATTATTATAGCAAACATTCACAGGAGGTAACAGATATAAAGAGAATTTAAGTGTTGCTGAGATGACACAGGGAATAGCAAAGGTAGGATTTAAGCCCAGTTTTCTTCCTGTTGTTTATTAAAAATATTTCCTGTTTAATAACTGAACGTGTATTGTCAATCCATCTTAAAAGAGCCATTGTTTACAAGAAGAGTTGTGATAAGCATTCAAGTTTTCACACATATTTAGTAAATACTCCTTGAGTGCAAATTTTCAGCATAGGTCTGTTCAGCTAACTAAGAGCTCACTCAAAATTTAGACACAATATTTTCCCACACTCTGTTTGACAGTAACAATGGCAATACAGTTTGGAAAGATATCCCTTAGAGTTTCAGATTGGGTTCACTGCTTTTCGTCATGCAGCTGAAGCCAAGTATTATTTCAGTATTCATCATTCAATATTCAGTATTTCATTTTGAATGAACTTTCCTCATGCAGTCATAAAGGGACTTGTTTCCCAGTGCTGAGATGAGAAAGATGTATCCCCAAGAAGCGCTGGCAATATGTTAAAAGAAATACAAAATATTTTACATGGAAAAAGAACATGGAGTCAGAACTTTAAAGTCAGTGATTTATTTAGAAGAACTACTTGCACCAGACACAGGACGTCTTTCTGCCTGATGGTAACAGGATATATTTTGCTTACTTTTAGAAAGGGATTGGTTTGGGTAGGATTGGTTTGGTGGCGTGATGGTTCTAATAAAGGATGAGGGAAAATTTATGAGTCTGGAAGGAAGATTAGTAGCATGGGAGATGTTGCATTTAGGGTATGAAAATATGCTGCATTTTCTGGGAGTAATGCTGTTTTAATGGAAAAATGATTAATTTCCTAAGAGTTGCAAGACACATCTTTAGTTCAGAGAGGGCTGATGATGGTGAATGTTAAATACTTCTGTGTATTCGTGAGAATTATGTGGGATTTGAGCAAGTGTTGAATCTGTGAGATTAATGGAGAATTGGTAGCACAGGGGAAGGATTAAACACATACAGTCATGGGGTTAGGACCTGGGAGACTGAGCAAGACTGGATTGAGAGACTCCATTTGGGTCACTGAGTACATTCATTCACAATCTCAGCTAACTACATGATAGATATTTATTTTAGATTTATCCACATAGCATCTATTCTGCTTTCTTCCACCTATCACACTTCCAAGAATGAAAGGAATATTAAGATCTTCAGTAAAAGTCACAACTATAGTATGCCACAGGAAGGACACTGAAGTGTTTACAGTCAGCTCTACTAGCTAGGTTCTTAGATTCTGAAGCAAGCAATTATATATTATGCTCTTTAGTAGAGAAGTGCATAAAATTTCAAGAAAGAGAAATTTTTCCTCTTAAAAACAAACCAAATCATCATTTTATCCCTTCTAAATGTGAAAGTTACAATAGTGTGAAACTGAAAAATAAATACAGTAGAAGCATCTGAATAACCTGCCTATGCCTTTTTTCTAATTATGCCAAATTTCCAACACTTCATAGAAAAATTAACTTCCTTTACTGAAAAAAAACCCTACAGTTTTTTTTATCAAGATATGAAAATATTCCTTCTTTGCTTTCAAAGGTGACTATGAGAGGTTCAAGGTGTAAGATAAATGCAGTCTACATACAGTTTAAGAAAACAGCACAAAATCATTTCAACCTCCTGGGCACATCAGATACCTTACACTCCATATCACAAGCTTAATCTCCTCTTTCCCAAAATTCTATTTATGAGTTCTCAGATCCTTCCTTCTTATCACTGTATTACACTTAAGTTGCTACTCTTCTGCTTTATTTGGAAACTAGAAGTTCATATCTTGCATTATTATAGATAATTTATTTAGCAAGCTAAATGCATTTGTGACAAATTTATTATAATTTCTCTTGTGTTTATTTAATTCTTTTACTTAAAAACTCTTCTTTCTCTTGAGTATTTACCCCTGGCTGCCTTTCAGTTATTATATTTCCTCTAAACCTTCTTTTAATAATGCTAAAGAAGGTACATCTTTTTAATCTGTTGTCATAGAATAGCATATCCTTAGTAAATCTTCCCTCTGCTTAGGTCTATATTTCCTGAATACAAATTCTAGCCAGGCATATAATATTCCTAATGAAGTCTTATGGATTGTCTTCCCTGATAGCATTAGTAATCCTGATGTGTAATAAAATAAACTGCTCTAATGTAGCCTGGGAACTTGCTATTCTTTTTCTCAACAGCATGCAACTTTACATACTCTTTTTCTCAACAGTTGCAACTTTACATACTCTTGAGTTTTCCTCCATTTCATTAATTTCCAATGGGTAAGACCCCAGTCCCCAAAATTCTTGGCTTTTTGGACCTTGTGTTCCATGATAATAACATCCATCCTGTCCTGTCACTCTTATCAGCTAAGCTATCAAATTCTTTTAAGGTACCTTCACATCCTCAGTAATAGCAATATGTTATGTTATTCTTTAAAAAAATCATAATTACGCCCTGTGAGCAGGGTAGATAGGTAATTCTTGCAGTTTGCAACGGATATAATTTTTTTACTGTAGTTTCTAAGAGCACTATTGAGTGCACAGCATTCAAGTGCTGGAGTGTACAGCTATGAAAAAATGCTGTTTCATCATTGTGTCAAATGCAGTTTGAGCAACAGTAGTGTGTAAATCCAAACAGACGAGGTGAATAAAAGATAATAGTGTGAAAATTTCAATTGGCAGCTCCACCTCGGTGACTACTTCTACTCTTCCTAAGGGTTTTGAGCACAGATTCTGTGGTTGGGATTTGGAAGCCAGCAGGGGATCATTTGTGAGTTTTAGCCTTTTTGATCCCTGACCCAGTGGGCAAGGAAAGTCTTGTCAGGAAAAACACTGTGTTTGGGGGAGCAGCTAAGTACAAGATGCTTAGTACCAGTTAGTCTGCTCTAAATATTGTTTTAGGATTTCAGCTGACCAAGTTGTTGTCCTATTCATGCTGTTTAATGTGCAATAGGATTAAAGGCATGCATAATCTGAGCATGTATGAAACCCTCGAGACCCAGTTGAATGGCGTGATGAGGATTTTGGCTCAGATCCTGCCCAAGAGGTATTAATTTGGGTATGAATCAAATGAGGCTGGGAACTGGTACTGTTGTGCTAGTTACATCTAATGTCAAATTTTGAGTCTCTCAGCTCTAATAAAGCAAGTTATCCAACTTGTGAGATTGCATTAAGAAAAGCAGAGTAATGGTATTTAAGGTCTAGCAGGTCTGGAGCTCTGTGGACTGGTGATGATTTCAAGATTGCCAACCTTTCTACCCTTCCCTCGGTGCTGCTGTGCCACAGAAAACACAGTCTCTTAAGTCTCTCCTCTCCTTGGTCTCCTAAGGAAGTTTCTGTGAACATATTAAATGAAACACAGAGAATTTGAGAAGAACATATTAAATGAAACACAGAGAATTTGAGAAGAAGTAACAAATATTTATGGCCCAGATTCAAATGTCCTTTATTTATAGTGGTTGCTAGGACTACTAAAAAGACAAACAACCTACAAATGCAAGTAATGGGTTTCCAGTGTATTGGTGTACACAGAAGACTGGATTAAATTGGAGTGCTCACACTGAAGGTCCTCTTTCATGGGATTTTTAACCCTAATCACAGAATCAGATAGGTTGGAAAGGACCTCTGAGATCATCAAGTCCAACCCTTGATCCACTACTGCCATGGTTCCCAGACCATGGCACTGAGTGCCACATCAGTCTCTTCTTCAAAAACTCCAGGGATGGAAAACCACCTCCCTGGGCAGCCCATTCCAATGTCTGATCACTGTCTCTGTAAAGAATTTCTTCCTGATACCCAACTTAAACCTCCCCTGTCAGAGCTTAAGTCCATGCCCTCTTGTCTTACTGATGGCTGCTTGGGAGAAGAGACCAACCCCCCCCTGGCTACACCCTCCTTTCAGGGAGTTGTAGAGAGTGATGAGGTCTCCCCTGAGCCTCCTCTTCTCCAGGCTGAACAGCCCCAGCTCCCTCAGCCCTTCCTCACAGGACTTGTGCTGGAGTCCTTTCACAGCCTCCTTGCTCTTCTCTGGACCTGCTCCAGCACCTCAATCTCCTTCCTGAACTGAGGGGCCCAGAACTGGACACAGGACTCGAGGTGTGGCCTCACCAGTGCTGAGTACAGGGGCAGAATCACTTCCCTGGACCTGCTGGCCATGCTGTTCCTAATAATAGACACTAACCTGTGTCTTGAGTAGAGGGAGATAACTGCACTAATGACCTGTCCTGGTAGATAATAGACAAGAAGAAAGGTGATTGCATTCTGGTGTAAGGCAATTATCTAATGAAACCAAAATGCCAAGAATGGAAATAGTGTGCTAGCCAAGAAAACAAGTAAAACTTCCCATATATATTTTCTACCCAATACTAGGTCCAAAGTTTTCAGAAAAAAGATAGCTGGAATGCTTTGCCAAGGTTAGAGAAGTTCTACTCTTAATCAGTTTGATCTTCTTTCTCTCATATGACAGCACTTTCCTACACATAGGATCGGACATTTCTGAACTCCCCAACGGCCTTGTATATAGAATAATTTAAACCCTGAAGACTGTTCAAAGTTTTATTGAAATTATGAACTTCTCAAGTTATGAAATACACTATACCATACGTCTGGGGAAAGCAGAAACTCCCCTAAGAACACAATCAAGAGCTTTCAAATGGATACACTAATATGCAGTAAAAACTTAAAAGTGTTCAGATACACTTTTTTAAAATGAACCAATTTGTGGTTACTTATAATCCAAAACAAGAAAATAGAGTTTTAAAAATTGGTTCATGGGGAAATTGTAGATAAATACAAACAAACCCAAACCCAAACCCAAACCCAAACCCAAACCCAAACCCAAACCCAAACCCAAACCCAGCCAGCACATGAGCAAGAGAGGCCAGCAGAGGGCTTTCTTAGAAGCTATTTTATGCTGAGCACCATGGGAAAGAACACTGTGATTGGTCTGTTTGGGTCACCTAACCCATCCTATCCTCCCCATAGGCACAGTTACTCTCCTCCTCATGGTGACTGTCACAACCACAATCTAGCAGTTGCTGAGCTGGAGGGATCCTGTGTAGTCTCATAGACAACTTTTATCCTAGTCCTTTCAAACCAGAACAGACTCTCTGGTGAAAAATTCATTCCAGTCACATGAAAACACGGTGATTCACTTCAAGAAAAATTAAGATCAGAGCACTTGTTTTTAAATAGCAATGAATGTAATAAATATATTAATAGCAGTCCTATTATCTCAATAATGATATTTTGAAAAGAGGTAGCTTTGTCCATCTCAGCAGAAGTTCAACAATGCTCAAGAAGCACTTCCAAAATATAGATATCCTCAGGACAGTGCCATTCTGCCATCTTGCCTCAGATAAACTCTAGAGAGCAACAGCTTGAGATATAATACTCTAGCAACACATGATGTTTCTTATCAGCTGCTTCAGCTGGCTCCTCACTGCACATGTGGGTCTTCAGTATTACTTGCTGATCAGCTCATGCCCTTTAGAGGGATATTAGGAACATCAGAGTTTAATTGTTGTCTGAAGCCCAGGCACTGAAAAGTTAGGTGTTGCTTTGATTAATTTGTAGGTGCTTAACACTATTAACTGGATTTAGAGCAACACTTAACTTCACATCTGAATACTTCAGTGGCTTTACCTTTTAGTATGGGATGTGCAGAGCAGTCAAAAGAAACAAAAAGATGGACCCAAAAAGCAAAAAAAAGTACTACAAAACTTCTGTCAAAACATTGCCCAAAGCTAGATGTGAAATGAGAGGAATACACCCAATGAGCAACAGCCCCTAACTTGTTTTCATTGAAAGACCCTCGATAATGAGAACATCCAAAAAAAAATTGTCTCTGGCATCAAAGTACTTAAAACCTTTCCACTTATTACTGACTACTTGCTTAGGGAAATTATTCATTTTATCAGAAATAGAATAACCACAACTTCATACTTTCATTCTGTTCAAAGAGACATGGATAGGCTCAGTAAGTTATTCCTATTTAAATACATAACAGAGATGTAGGCGCATTGCTGACATTATTGTATATTTTATAAAACATATGCAAAAACACAGGTTCCTGGCATTCCAAACACTGTATAGTTAAATTACAAATACATATCAGCTGAAACTATTAACTAATCCCATGAGAAAGACTGCAGTTAAATCTAAACACTGACACACCAGCTCTGTTCCTCAAATAAACTAACCCTGCACAGTGTGTCTGTGGAAGGAAAAGGGGATAAAGACCACAATAGAGAATTTTCTGCAGTGGCAAGATTTCCACTGTTTTACCATAGCCTTTTCTATTTTAAATCCAGAGGACCTCAGTTTTCTTAGAGCTCTCTATAAAATTCAACTCAACCAAGACAGCATAGAAAGAAAAGGATTTCTGACAGAAAAATATCCTTTTCTTTATTCATCTAAAGACCCAGATGTTATTTCAGTCTAGAAAAGGTAAAGTATTCCTTGTAAACAAGCAGGCAAAGATTTAAGGTGTCTTTGTTCAAAAATTATACTCAAGTTGACTATGTTTTCCCTGTTAGTCTTGCTTCCACTGTTTTTCTGGTTATATTTTAGGTTTCTTGGTGTTCTAATGCAACACAGGTATGGACAATTGTAATGTCTACATGGATTACAGATTCACTGGATTTTGCTTTTTTCTTTTTTTTTTTTTTTCTACATACTATTCTCATCCATGTGGATAGAAGAAATTTTTCAAGCCTGAGATATCCCTTTTCCATTAGAAGGCATTTCAAAATACTGCTCTTTGAAGAAGTCCTATTTTTTGGGACGCCAAAAGTGTATTAACCTGTGATGTGCATCTAAATCTTAGGAAAAAGTTCTTAGGTAAGTGAGACATCCATCAGCATGTCATAAATAAAAGATATTTACTATATTCTTATGGAGTGTCTCAACCTGAGCATCATGTATGTGTATGTATGTGTGTGCATGTGTAAAATCACAGAATGCAAGAGGTTGGAAGGGGCCTCTGGAGATCATCCAGTCCATCTCCGTGCTAAAGTAGGTTCATCTAGAGCAGGTTGCACAGAATGCTGTGCAGGCAGGGTTTGAACATGTCCAGAGGACATTACACAAAATGAACACATTTATGTTACATTAGGTTTCTCACACAAACTCTATAGCTGTATACAGTTCTGTATTAAGACATGCTGAACTATTGTAAGGAAAGGAAACTGATGTATAACTATAATTTCAGAGAGGCCTGTTGAATCCTTGTGTATTTTCCCCCTTCAAAACTAGCTCACAGTAACTTGTACATCACCTTTTATTCATTGGGAAGAACTCCTGATTGCCCCCTTTCAGCTGTTCTGTGGTTGAACATTAGAAAAAATCCTTAAATATGAAGCATTATTTTTAAAGTTAATAACTACCCTAAGTTATTTTAAAACTTCCATTACATTCTGAGTTATTTTTCTCCTTTATTTCTGTGAAAATAAATTTGATTCTTTATCCTGAAATACATGGTGCTGTTCATAATGATTTAAATAATATAACGAAAAAAACAAAACAAAACTAAACCTTCATCCTTGTATTAAATTATTCCATATTGAGGTATACTTTACTTTTAAGGCAAAGTTGAAAAAAATTACATTACTGACAAAGTTACTAATGTAGCCATTAGTGGATTTGCTCTTGAACCAATGTGAAAAGGCAAATACCAGTAAGCTAAGTTTTACAGCTTTTCTAAACACTGCTTTCTGGCTATAGTGTATAACAACATGACTTGACATTTTAATCACCATCAAATATTTTACTAACTACAGAAACCATTAAAATACGTTGTGCAGGTGTATAGTCTCCAAAAATATCTGTAAGTCCGTAACATAATGTTCTGTGTCAGAAAATGTAGGAGTTTTGACTAACATGATTCCGGTGAAGCCAAAGTCAAAATAACTAATACTGGAGGAATTAGGTATGATTTTTACTGTAGTTTCAAATGATAAGCCATTTTCTCTACTAAGTTAGTTTTCATTCTTTAATTACTTTTCAGATTAAAACAAGCAGGAGGGAAAAAAATCCCATACAGTGAAAGTTTTACTTTGTTTCCATTTCTTATTTGAGCCTACAACTTTAGATATAATTAGTTATATTAAAGCTCTGAAGAATAAGGCTGCCATTAACAGTGATTTAGCAAATGCTTTCGAATTTTAGTCTTACACTACATAATTATACTTACATGAAATATAATTAATGAGGAAAATGTCTCAGATGTGTGGGCTAGGAAGGCAAATATAACTATCCTTTATTGTGCCTTCAAGGTTAGAATTATTATAGTACTTATAATTTTATTATAATTACCCATAATGAGACTCCACATGCGTGATACAGTCTACATGCTTTTGACATTAGAAGTTTTCAAAATGCCTCATTAAGTATTTTGCTTTATATTTATGTGGTTTTCCTCCACCTCCCATTTTTGGTGGCCATCTATTCCATGTAAAAGCACACAAACTTATTTTAAAAATACTACCATTAAAGACCATAAAAATATTACAATGAATGGATATTAAGATGTCACAGCTGTATAACCTATTCCTTTTATGTACTCCCATGCTGAATTGTTTTATGACCTATCATAAACCTATTAAACTACTGGTAATAAAGGATTGTAATTAGTGATAAAACCTTGTTGCTTAGTGAGCCAAGACAGTCATCCTTACTTGGGATTTTATTGAAAGTAATCAAGATGAAACCTTCAGCAATGTCAAATAACACTTTCAAAGAAGAAGGTTGCACTTTTAGTAGAGATTGACAATATTTAAGCTTTTCTGTCATTTACCTGTGCTCTGTTTTGCAGGCTATCCTTGATTAACTCTGTTCCCCTCCATCCCTTTTCCTATTCCCCAGAACTTGCAGAGAAGAATAAAAAATATAGGATAAATGAAACCAAATGAGCTTGGAACACAGTTTGACTTCAGTGGTTTTCCATTTTGCTATTGTATTACGCATGTAGAATGCTGTCCACAACTTGTTTCGTGGCGGGATTCAACAAGGGCTATAGCAAAGCAAGAATCCTTAGAAGTGAGCTCTTGCTGAAATGCAGAAATCTAGTTAAGAAAAAAAGCATGCAAGGCGCAGAACAAAATGTGTGACCTTTTCAGCTATCAAATCAAATTAACTTTTTTCCTAGTCATACTGGGCTGAATGCAAACATAGCTTCCAGAGGCACAAAAGCCACTGCTTTAATCTGTGCTGTATCATCAAGTCCCTCTTAACATTTGTGTGTTGGCCTTCTAGAATACATTAATTTTGCCAGCGTGCTCAGATGGTTGGTTCTTGATGTATCCTGGTGAAAGCTGACATTTTCACTTTCCTTAATGTAAATTTTCTGTAGCTTAACCTCAAAATTCTGGGTGGAGTAATTTTCTCAGGATATGAGAAAATGCCATTTACCATTTTGGCATGGAACAGAGGCAAACACTATAAGGATGTGACTTGGTGCAGGGAAAATAGAATGATAGAGATTAAACTCACAAATATGCATTCCTGTCTCCACTGCACAGCTACAGTATCTTGCACATCTTGAAAACTGGAACAGAGGGGGGAGGGGAAGGAGTCAAACAGTATTCACTTTGTCTTTATAGCACTGTATTTCACTCCTCTGTAAACTGGAAAGACAGACCTCTGAGCACTGAACAATTAACCCTTCACTAATTCTTCTTCTATCCTACAAAATAAAGAATACATCAAAGAGGGAAAAACAGGTATCTTCTCTCCCATTCTTCACAACATGGATTTATTTGTTCTAACTGGACTTTTAAACCTATTGTGCCTGGCTTTTCACAGCACTGAATTGAGCAATAGGGAAACTATAGTAACCAATAATCTGTTTCACTTCAATGGAAACTATGTATCTTGGTGGATAACAAAGCCTGGGATAAACACTAAAAACCTCTGACAGGGTTTGGAGGGGGAGAGGGTGGGATGGTGTCTCAACCGTGAGGACACTTTTTAGCCATCCTTCACCTATAGGCAACAATTACTACAGCATTTCTCATTTGTTCTTCAATAAGCAAATTCTTCAAAGGTGCTTAAAGGATACCGGCACGTGCATTAAAATTCACAGTGTTCTGTGCAATTAATTCAGCCATATGCAGAGGTGTGTGCATGCTAATTGCTTTTAATCACATATATATTAAGATTATATGCACTAGGCTCATTTTGAAGGGATGCCTCTTGAAGGAAAGCTGCTAAAACTTTATATAGTAATATCTGTAGTCCAGCCATCCCCCTACACCTATTCTTTATTCTCATAAAGATTTTAAGTCTCTCATTTCAAAGGTAGCAGGGGGAAAGTGCATGCGGTATTCCCCATGCAATTATAAATTGGAAATAAAACAAGCCCAATATCCACTTGGACGCCAATATGACCAATTAATTTATGTTACCTAAGATCTACGTGAAATCAAGAGCACCAAAACCTGATCACTTTTGCAAGTAAATCAAAAAAAGGCTGTTCCTCTATTTTCTTTTTTATCTTAAATGTATCCAGAGTTTTATGGCTAAATACTAAAGCACTAGCAGTTGGTCATGCTTTAAGCTACTAGAAGAAAGTTAAGCTTCCACGTTGGCTAGCCGAGATATCAGCTATAAGCTGACAAGTAATTAAACCAGCATATCTATAACAACTGTCATCTCTTATTTCTGTGCAACTTGGATGTAAACCAAAGGCAAGAAAGCCAAAAAAAGACTTCACATTACTGGGCAACTGCTGAGCATCTCCTGCTGAACAGTTTAGCAGACCTGGGCATTTAGAGGATTGTAGCAGAGATCAAAAGGGTCAGAGATCCCTTTACCAATTAACAGCAGGGAGAAGAACATCAAATAAGGTGTAAATTTTAGCTCTGCAGTTTTGAGTAAGCCAAGCATGAAATGCATTCTAATACTCTTGAGTAGCTGCAGCTTTGAGCCATCAGTGATGTCACTGGTGCACTAAAGGAAGCTTAATCGCACTTAGAGTGGCATGTAGCAATCCCGCTCAGCTAGGTGCTAAAGCCTGCTGCTTCTTGTCTCTTTTGATAACACATGGGAATTGCTAGCCCCAGCGTGGCTGGCGAGAACAGAAAACACTCCACAAAAAGCAGGTTTTCTCTGGGGTCTTACGCTTTCATTGCTCCCGGTCTTAAAGAGATAGCGACACAGGGTTTGTTTTCTCCCCTTAATTGTTTCAAATAAAGAAGGAAATAATTAATAAGGCCCAGTGTAAGTAATCAGCCTTTTGGGGCTTGAAGCGCTGTTTAATCCAACTTTATGCAAATCACCATGGGGGGAAAGCTGTTCCTATAGACATCGCTCTTTCTCCTCTTTCTTTTCTCTCCACCCCTACCCTCCTTTTAAGTACGACAAAAGAATGCCATTGAGCCTCTTTATGCATCCCCTTGACCAGTACAGGCTGCCCAGCACATGCAATCTGACATGGTAGTGCTGGGAAAGGCGGAGCAGGCCAGGAGCTGTGCTGAAGCAGAGGGAAGGACTCCTCTCCCTTCCGCCTTGGTGTGCACAGGCAGGGGCTCAGGGCTAGGCCGGGGTGGGCTCCTGGTGCTGGTGCTGGTACTGGTAATGGTGTTGGTGCTGGTACTGATGCTGGTGTTGGTGCTGGTATTGGTGCTGCCAACGGAATCCCTCACCCGCCGGGATGCAGGCGGGGTGCGGCAATGGCACCTGCCAAGGTGGAAGAAAACAGCAGCAGCAACGAAAGAGAGGAAAAGGGCCAAAAGTTTTGCTCTGGCAAAAGAGGAGTATAGTGGGTTTAGGCTGAACTAAAGGTCAGAAGTAGTTAAGTTGCTTAACCCATTTTGAAAGTGGCTTTGTGTGCAGATACTTATTGTTGCACTGTCTCATGCCTTCTTTCTCGCAGACAAGTGCATGAGACACAGTTGAAATAGACTTTTTTTTTTTTTTTTTTTTTTTTACAATCTGTGATTTAAAATTATGGCAATAATAATTGGGAACACGATTCTTAAAGAAATAAATGTGGGTATTATGGTGTTCTTTTGTTTATTTCAGCTAACAAAAGATTACCATGGGGACAATTACAAATTCATGATATGGGTACATTCACAGAATACATTAGTGGCCCCGCTTCAGTGAGAAAATACAGTTGCAGTGTTTAAAATGTGTTAAGAAAAATTCCCACAACTTGAATATGCACTTTCATTTTACAGATCTCGACTAGAATAAGTTCAAATCATGAAAGCTCTATCCCTAACGGAGTTCAATTAAATGTATCTTGCATGAACGTAATTATTCTGCTCAGAAACTCATTTCAGAGTATCAAATACTTACTTCTACATACCTAAGTGTTCCTAATTTCCTATACCTACTTTATTTAGGAAAAATCAGTGAAATCCCCTTCTCAGTTCAGTTTCAAGAGTGCAAGTACATGCTTTTCTCAACATTATGAATACAACTAGATCTGAGAGACATCATATCCACAACAAAGAGAACCTAGTGACCAGCTCAGATACATTGTCTTTTGAACAACAAGTCAGTGCAGACAGAAGTAAATGACAGTTAATTACAAATTACATTCTGGTTGGGGCTGTGAAGGCCTCCTGGCTTGAATAATAATCAGGCCCTCGGGCACTCACCTGCCTGCAAACGAACATACGGAGACACAGGCTGGGGTGCTATACAAGTTTCAAAACAAGCTGCTAAACACAAAAGATTATTGGATTACAGAGATTTAGGCAAAAGCATTCAGATCTCTGGCAGCAACACTAGTACTAGGTTGAAGGGATTTCGAACGGATGAATTGCCATTTACTGTAAATTTCTGAATACTGCTCCTGATTTGGGGGGAAGCAAATAAGTTGACTTATTTTTCTAACGTTAGAAAAGTTATCCTATTACAAGTGCCCTTTAGGAAATATGATAGGAGAAAGTGTCTACTGTGAATTGGAGATCTAATCTCTTTTCAAGTTAGAGAAATTACACATACTGTTTACATTATTTCTTTCCGCTTCTTACCACTCAGCCAGTACCGTATATGTTCTAAATGTAGCCTGAGCAAACGAATCAGAAAACAAATCAGAAAAAAAGTATTGCTCATGGTGGAAAAAATACTTTTAGTCAGTATCCATGACTGTTGAAATTTGGTTTGTTTACTGGTGTATGCTACCTTTTTTTAACATTTGATTTTAATCCCATATATTTGTAAAATATGACAGTGTCTATTTTAATTAGTGTCAGTATTAATGCACTGTGGAACCTTGGCTTTTGTAATTCACTAAAGCAATTTCTATTAATTTAGTTGAGCTAAGTGCTTATTGTTAAAGACAAAAGGCTCAACAGTTTGACATTGAGCTCATTATGTATGTTTAAAACATTCTGCAATTCAAGGCCACACCACATGCAGTAAAAAAGAAGCTGGTGGGTTCAGGGATTAAAATTCAGACCACACAGTTCTCTTCAATAACTTTCATTTAAATCTGATTAAAACTTCAAAACAAAGCTATTTAGATGTATCAGAATATGTGGGTGTGTAAGTATGGGAGAGTAGGTATCCTTTGTGCCCTTGATATGCATATACAAGCTTTCAGTTGTTTGAGTTTTGGGTTTCTTTGTGTTTTTTTCAAGTCAGTCATCTGCCAGATAGCTTCTGTAGAAAATTTTTTTCTTTCCTAAGCAAATATGATCATGTATTTTTTGAAAGAATTTCTGGTTTTAAGACAGAAATAATTTAGTAAATTTTTGTACTTTCTATGAGTATTTGCAATGATAATATATGCAGAGAAAGCACTATGTTTACTCTCTGTGTGGGCATGTAGATGCACACATACTGGAATGAAAGTATAAATGAAATGGAATCTACAGTGGGATGGAAATTATGCTATATATTTTCAGGCCGAGAGCACTGTCTGCGAGAAGGCTTGAATAATAAAAAGGATTATTGTGGTTACATATATGCCTGCATACGCTTCACCCAAACTCTCCTCTATGCTCCGTAACCAGATAGTGACTACAATTTCCTCCTCCAAGCACAATTTCTATGGTGAAATCTTTGACTTCAGGATCTGAATATAAGAAACAATTAGACTGAGTTGTCACCATGCATTGTGCACAGAGCAGTACCCCTGTGTGCCATGGATGCCTTATGGTATCTATTATGGAGTGGAAAAGGTGCTTGTGTGGTGTCAGAGTCACAGCAAGGCTCTGTCACACTCATCTGCCAAACAAGTTTGCCTGCTTGTGACTCATCTGTATCTTTTACACAACTTCAGTAAAGCATGAGCTCAAGACTTAATCCCACCTCTAGGCTTGATAGGATAGTCTGGGAGAGGCATTATGGAGCAAAACATTGTGTCAGGGAAGGCTGTGGACAATAACTGACATTGAAATCTTGGTGACAGCAGTTTTCCAGGAAAATAGATGGTGTGTTCAGCATTTGTCTTCTGCAGCCAAGATTTCAATACTCCTGTCTGAGTTGTACTTTCTACCTCTTCCCTAGCTTATCCCCTTTATGTTTTACAGAACCAGCTGGCATGGAAGAAAGGCTGCAGCACCAAACACTACACACAGAAGAGTTTGTGACTATCTCAGAGACAAGCAACATTAAGATCCCTGATGAATTTTCTCATTGGCAATGACCAGCTCTCACAAATCTCCCCTCCAAATGCTTCCAAAGCCCTACCATTTTCCAGTACTTTTTTTATTGACAGTGCTACTACAAAGATATCTGTGTCTTTTCTTGTGTAACTGACAGAGGAGAAGAATCAGGAAGCAGTGCTAGCAGTTCAGTCCCAAGCCTATCTCTCTGATAAATCGTAATGAAGAATGAGTTCAGGCAAACATTCAGTGTCCCTCTTGTCGTATTTTATTTTCACAACAGGAAGAAATAATGTGGTGTAAAATATTTAATATGCATCCGTCCATTTTGAAAGCAGTTTTCAAAAGAACTTGTCTCCTATGCCCCAAAGCTACTATGTAAAATTAAAAATAGTCTTTTCCATCTTTGTTTTAAGGGACGTTTGTGGGAGCTTCAGTTTAAAAACCAGAGGGAAAAATAGCTTCACTCAACCAGAGTAAAGAAAAGGGACCACCTTATCGGCAGCAGAGTGATTTTGACTGTACTGACAATGACATGAGTAATCCATCATGTCATCGGCCCGGTGACGGATGTACCCTGCACCTCATCTCTGTATGTGTGCAGAGAGGACTATGTAGCCAGCCAGGAGGCAAGTAACACTTAACCCCTGCAAGCTTCATGTTCCTGCTGTGCTTCAGACAACCTCTGTCATGTATGAAAAGCCTAAAGAATGACAGTAAATCTATACAGACCACCACAATCTACCATCATGACAACTACACACCACCATAGCCTTATAACACTATTAAGCTGTATCATCTCAGATATGTAAGACAAGACTTGCATTATGTGCTTTGTTGAGCCACTTAAAAGGTCTTTGGAAATGCAGTGAATATACTATTTGTTTTCATTCAGTCAACAAAAGGCTATAGTTCATAAATACTAACTCCATATACAAGGATGATTATTTTGGCCCAGCAGAAAGATTATCTTATTCCATAAATGAAATTAAGTGGAAGACAACATTCAAAGAGAGTAACAAAAGTTAAATCTGGCCTCTGAGAAATTTTTCCAAAGATTGTTTTAAATTGACAGGAGGTTTAAAAGACAATTATAGATGTTTCCTGCTTAAAAGTACAAGCTGTTTTGTCCAAAAGTTTAAATTTGCTTTGTCACTTCTGAAGAAAATATGGACCTTTAAATATTTGACATTCATTCTTTATTCAACTCTGAAATGTAATAAACATTTATACCTTCCACCAGCACAACTGAATTTCTATAGAATCTTCATAGTTATAGTGTAACACCAAAACGTCCCAGGATGGTTACCTTACAGAGTTCCATCAGTTCTCTGACATAGGTATCTGTTCTGGAAGTGTAACATGACATGGAGGTTACATTCAAAATTTTTACTCAGACCGGGAGAGAGAATATTGGATAGCTCCTTTGAAAACAGGTTCAGTGGCTACATTCCCTGATTTTTAAAAAATAGGCTTTTCTAATCCCTCATCTTCTCTCTCTGTTAACATACAACAAGCTTCTCCGGGGTGGAAAAAAAAAAAAAAAAAAAAAAAAAAAAAAAAAAAAAAATAGCTGGTTGAATAGTAATATCGTTAGTTCATGTATATGCAAAAAAAGATCTTTTCACACCTTGATGAAATTAACATAAATTTAAATACTAATGAATTGGTAGAGACCAGTGAAGAATACCGAGGACCACATTCAAACTGAGTTATATCCCTATAAAACAGATCTATTTTCTAGGGACATGTGACATGAGTGTTATATGCCTTTATTGCACAATCTGCATAATTCACAGTCCAAAACAATTTGCAGCTGGATAAAGAAAATTGACTCTTTACTACTGGAACATCACATCTAAAGGATATTATTTTCCTTCTTGGCTGAAATTACCATGTACTCTTGGAAGCCAAAAATTCACAGTCAGAAAATACAAGGAAGTGTGTGTTTGGAGCTAGTCAGCATTTTGTCACTGGGGAAAACATAGTACAAATATACTCAAGGCAGCGAGGGAGTGGAATGTAAGATGAAGAATCATTGCATCTTTCAGTAATTCCAAGAAGTTGCCAGGGGGAGGACAACAGACATCAGGAGTGGTTTGTCTACTCTGTTCCCTCCTGGCTCCATAAAATATATCCATGAAGCAGCACAACAGGAGCCAGTGCAAAACAAATATGCATAGTGGCAGATGTCACTGTGCACATCTAAACAATTGCTATGCCCAATACTGTGGAATTTCCACACAGTTAGTGCTTTTTACCCATCTGCTTATTGTGTGCACGGTTTACTCTAGCTCAGTTTGTTGAGGTCAGTCGCAACCTTCAAAGCCAAAGTTTGTCTATATTTGCGCTTCTTTCCTGAACGGATCAAATCACACTCTTCTGTTGTTGTTTGATGACTTTCTTCATCAGACAACCATTCTTTTATCTGCTTATTTTGCAAGGTCTTGAGAACACTGGAGACCTAATGGCAGGACACACCATATCCACCAAAATCAGTTGACAGATTTCAGTAGGTACCAAGCTAATGCTATACTTACCACTCACCTTTGGCTGAGGGGTCAAAAGCTCTTGACTTTTATGCCTGTAGAAGCAGATAACTGTTCAGCACTGCCTTTCTACACAATATTTTCTTCTAGTTCTAATATAACATATCAAATGCATTCTCTGAAAGGAGTTAGTCCAAGAGCAAAATAAGATCAGAAATGAAAAGAAATTCCGTTCTACTTTTACAAACAACAAAACAGTATATTAAATAACAGTTGAAAAGCACACAAGAGTCTTGAGAAAAAGGGATGTCCTTGGTAGGAAAAGAGTAGCCATTTAGAAACATTTGTTGCTGAAATTCAGTTTTCTTAGCTTTTTAAATATCTGTATACATTAATTTCTTCTAGTGAAAAGCAAGATAGATAAAATGTAAGTAATACCAATTTTAAAAGTACAGTGTCCGGTTTCTACAAGTATTAAGACATTTGAACTTCAGCTCTAAGCTTGTCATCCTTTGATCTCTCTCTTGTTGGCCAAAAATGACATATTTATTTTCCATCCCCAGTAGAAACATGGGAATGTACTGGTCTTTCAAAAAATATTTTTCTCTCTTCTTGAGCATGTCACTATATGTATTCATGTCATCCTCAGAAAAAAACTTCCTCAATGTATTTCCTTTGCCATTATAGTATTGATGTCTACAAGAAGACACAACAGATTTATTAAGAGTATGTATTGGTCCAACAGGTGAGTTTGTGTGAAATAGGTATGACCTGCTGAACAAAGTAATTTATTCTCCATAAATTACAAATTGCTACTTAATTCAGCTCTTTTTCCACAAAGTCAGTGCCTTGTTCCCTGTGTCAGAGTGCAGCAGGGGCCAGGGAGTCAGGGAGCAGCCAGGGCAGCCCCAGCCCTGGGGATCAGGTATCTCCTGGTGTATGAGGATGGCACAGCCAAAATACCTTTCTGGAGAGGCTAATTGTAGTGAGCAGAGAAGATGGATCTGCCCAGACAAATCTTTATTAATGCCAAGTAAAACATTCAACTTTATTTTCTCAACAAAATTAGTTATCCGTAACAAGAAATTTTCCCACAGGGCCACAGCATAATTTATTTAAAAGAAGCAAGAAAAAAAATACAATCCTTTCTCCTTAAAACAGAATATCTGACTTTGCACTAACTTCTTGTATACAGAGCAGCATTGTGGTGGAAAACTTAAAAATGAAAAAAAAAAAAATAAATATTGCACCATAGATCACAGAATAAAAGTTCCCATGAAAATCATTGGGACTGCTTGGAGCCCACTGTTTCTTAATGTAATTAAGGCTACATCATCTATCTATAAGTTTTATAATGTGGGCTATATGTGAATATGCATGTTTTATATATGTGAACTACAACATATAGAAATGTACATTTTAAAATTCTCAAAAGCTTACTCAGTAAAGCCCACATAACTGAAAGCAAGATTGTTAAAGTAGGTTCTTCACGATAATTTTTAATTTTCTCAGCATCAGAATGGTTTAGCAAGTGTACTCATTTGTTACTATTGGGTTCAGTGGAAAACACCAGACTGAGAAAATCAACCCACACCTTTCACAGGCTGAAGGAGCAATCAGATGGCATAGGTAATTCCTAATCCACCAGAAACTCAATTGGTAGACAATTTGAGATGCAATCTCAATCACATCTCAGTCTGAGATGAGATCTGGAAATTTCTTGAGTTCTGCTCCCAGCCAGAAATGAAATACAGAAGCTCTGAGATTGTTCTAAAGCACACAACAACCTGTGAAAGTGTAGGCACAGGTCAAAAAGAAGGAAATATTCCCTATGTATTTACAACTATGCTATTATTTTTCAGATTATCCACATTTGGATGCTCTTGGGACTCCTATCTGTGTTGGCATAGATGGTGGGAAAAAGGTACAATTTAAACCTCATAAATAATACTTGCAAGTAAGGAAATCATACATATAATGTATACATTATACATACATTATTATGCATTATACATACACAGTTTAAATGTACTTCATCCCCTATATAGCATACAAAGAGTGAGATCAGAGGTGACTAGAAGGTATTAATGTGCACCTACACACTCTTGACTCACTCTAGAATAGAATAAATTAATGTAACGTATATTGATTCAAGAGATTAACAGTTAAAAGTCTTAGTTTTACATCAGAGAGCTCTGAAGTTGTCACTGTTATGGTATCACCATTTTAACATCCCCAACAACTATTTCTACTCATAGCGCTGACATCTTAGGATGTAAACACAGATTCTAATATCTAATACAACTAAGCTGTCTGAAAGAGGTACTGAAATCAAGTTCTAATGTAAATTTTGACTAATGTGACCTTAAAAAAAATGTTCAGTGACAATGTCTTTGCAAGAACTAAAGTATGTTGTAGACACAAGTTGGTATGGAAAGCTTCAGAAATGTTTACCTTTCTAGTAAGAAAATAAAGCCATGTAATTTTATGCAATTGTTACATACTTTGCAAAACTTCTCTTCACTACATTATTTTTTTATTCCTGTGGCAAGGGTGTGTAAGGCCTTCCTCCATTTCCTCTTCTATTCTTCAGACAGGAGAAACAGAACTAAATTAGTGTTTTCCTTACTGTCTTTGGGAAGTGAACTCCTGAAAATACATAATCCATGGAACTGATTAAATATGATCTCTTGGTGTTTGAGCAGCCACTGTGGATAACAAAGCATACATTCAAGCAACCAGAGGACTAAGATGGCATCATAAACCTGCACTTTTTTGAATGCTGTATCAATGTTTATAACCCCAACATGATAGATCTATTCTCTTACAATATACACGAGGCAAAGGCGACTTGAAGTTACTGGGGGAAATAAATTAGTCAATTGCATATTGCCTTATATTCATGGGACTTCAGGAAAGGAAACTTTAAGAATCATAGAATGGCTTAGGTTCAAAGGGACCTTAAAGACCATGTAGTTCTTACCCCTCTGCATGGCAAGGGATACCTTCTACTATGCCAGGTTGCTCAAAGACCCATCAAATCTATCCTTGAACACTTCCAGGGAGGGGGCATCCTAAACTTGCCTGGGCAAACTGTTCCAGTGTCTCACCACCCTCACACTAAAGATTTTCTTCCTAATGTTTAACCCAAATGTATCCTCTTCCACTTTAAAGCCATTCCCCCTCATCCTATCACTAGTATGACTAGATAAAAAGTCCCTTCCCATCTTTTCTGTAGGCCCCCTTCAGGTATAGGGCTATAAGGTCTTCTTATAGCCTTCTTCAGGCTGAACAGACCAAACTTTCTCAGCCTGTCTTCATCAGAGAGGTTCTCCATCCCTCTCATCATCTTCATGGCCCTCCTTGGGACTTGCTGCAACATCTCCATGTCCCTCTTGTGTGGAGGATTCCAGAACCTCACACAGTACTCCAGATGAGGACTCACAAGAACTGAGTAAACAGAAAGTTCCCTAGTCATGCTTCTTCTGATGCAGCCCAGGATATGGTTGGCTTTCTGGGCTGCAAGACAAATATTGAGTACTATCGGATGCATGATAAAATTATGAGAATTAGCAGAGGTAACTTTGTCCTGTTTGTTAGAGCTCAGTTAAAATAGTACATTTTTCAGTTTATGAATCCCCTCCCTTCATCTTTTTTTTTTTTTTTTTTTTTCACAGGAGATTGTGGATGAATGTGTCATGAATAGTCCAGAAACCATTTTTTCCAAAATCTGTAAAGCACTAATTAAAATTAGTTGAAAAGCAATGAATGAAGAACTTTTCCCAGGCTACATTTTTCTTCTGAACCAAGAAATAAAATAATATTCTTTAAGAAGTTATAGTTCCAAAATGTTCTTCAAATGTGAACCATGCTGAATGAGCACTTGCAATAAGACTTTTCATCCAACCATTGCATCTAAAACAGTAAGTGGTTGCTTGGATCTGGAGTTTTCATTTAGGTTTTTAGAGAACATTTTCACCACAAGAATGCCAGGGCTGATATGTGTACATAAACACTATCCAATCCAGTAACCTGTCTCTACGTAACTCTTACTAAGTAAATTAAGCAAGGAAAAAAATCAATACTAAATAGTTCTGCTAACTCTTCTCCTGTGAAAAGTTGTATATTGCTTTGGAAATACTGATTGAAAACTAAAACTAAAAAAAAAAAATTAAATAGTAGTAAATAATAACACACATGCTTTTATTCTATATCTGATAGTATATACATCTCTTTTGGGACAACAACAGGAAAAAAGGAGGACTTTCAGACCATTATAAAAGGCTGCATGGGGAAGAAATCTTGCAGACAGAGGATGAAGGATTGTTAGAAAATATTCGTTATCACCATGGTCTTCTTCAAAACACTTCTTAAATACCCATACTACAACACCTGTGAAACAAGAAGTGCATCTTAGCATATTACGGGATATCTATTTGCAGAAAACACTGGACAAATTTGCTTTACTGAGCAGTTCAGTGTTTTTTTTTCTCTCCCTCCATCTTGCTGACTGCAATTTGCCACTGCAATTTATTTCTTAATAGTAACAGCTTAATAAAGGAGAGGGTTCACAATTTATTTCTAGTACAGTAATCCCCTCCATAATAAAAAGAAAATCTGGTTCTCCTTTCAAATCACAAAGGTTCCACTGGTCAGTGATTAATGTTAACACTTACTATATTTTTTCTTTCAGTGGCTATTTTCACATTAAGGTGAGGTATACAATTGTTTAAATGAAGAAGCTGATTTATCATTCAAAAAGTAATTCTTCATAGGGGCACATTAGGTGATAAAAATCAATGACAAGGATAGTAAATTGCCTGGGAGGGTTCAAAACAGATTCAAGATAAAGGAGAGAGAGAGAGAGAGAGAGAGAGAGGGAGAGGGGAGAGAGAGATTAAGTCAAGACAGCATCTAATGCTTTTGCCAAACACTTCAGCCTCACCCTATTTGACGTTGATCTAATAGTCGACCATTTAATTTCCAGGTCGCAGTGCCAATCTTTTGTCACCTCTGTTGCCCCATATCAAACTTTCAGGAAACAAAACCCCTGAAAGCAGACAATCAATAATGAGATCAGCAGATTTTATCTTAAGAGAAACAGGACTTGCCTGCTTTGTTTGTGGAAGGTTGTTTCTCTGAATGCTTCAGCTAGGGGTGCTTGTCAGTAAGTGACTGTGATGTGCACAGCATGATTGAATGAGACTAGATAAAGTCACCAGAAAATGTGGCAGTGGAAAGCAAAACACATAAACTAAGGGGTAAAAATGTACCACACCATGTGTGGCCACACAGTTCTTATCGTATGTCACTCTCTTAGCATGTCATGCCATATTATTATTACGGCATTTTAGATGTCTTGTAGCTGGTCATAATCAAAGAACATTTTTAAACTTACAGTTTGAAGATACCATGGTATTCCTAGGTATCAAGATATAAACGACTATGTGTTCCTCCTTACTAGTGACTTTTTGTTGCTTTTGAGCTACTTATTAAGTATGTTGTGGACTAATAAGATTGTTGGCTTGTTGGTTCCATTGTTTCCAAATTTATTTCTGAACAAAGTGGTAGAGAGTCAAGGAACACACTAGAAGATACATTCAGAATTTTTTAACAAGACTTTATATATAGGGGTCCACTCTAGGAAATCTACTCCAAGTATTTGCAATGTTGATATTTCAGTACTGAACAGACATGTGTTGTCAGTGTCTACTTCCATAGCACATTTTGAAATTAGAGTACATACTCATCTATTGTTTAACATCACTTTCATTCCCCCTTCATCTCAGTAAAATATTAAAAAAAAAACAACTAAGAAAACAAGTTTTAAAATTAAAATTGAAGTAAGCTCCTGACAAATCTAACTGCCACCAGTGTTAAGGTCAATGTAGCAAAATGATTACTGTCTATGGTATTTTTTATAGCTTTGCTTGTAAAGCTGGGCCAACCAGGTCACAGCATTTCTTTTCATAAAGAGGTAAGATATCCCACCCCTAGTTTTTTTTTTTTCATTATAACCAGTATGAAACCCAGTTAGTTAAGAATAACTTGCTTTCAGAAAAAATCATACACATTAATACTGAGTGCTTTAAAGAGGCAACCTCTGTTTTAGACACAAAAAAAGTGTTATTTATTTATTTGACTTAATTTGTTTTTGAGTGGTAGCAATAGAGATTTGAATGAGAATGGTGAAATATTCAGCATGTGTTTTGAACTTGTCTTTTACATTACTACTAGTAAAACAATATGGCAGAAGGAACACCCTTGCTTTACTTTGCAAAAAACAGTGTTTGATTTTTTTTTATTATTTTTAAATTTTTTTAGTTATTTAATTTAATCAAGAAACTCAGATAAGTGAATTCTACAACTCTGGGAGGAGCACAGCTGCTATTACTAAAGCTTAAACTATATTACTTTAGCAACATCATTAGTAACTTCAAAGCCTGCCTTAAAATGTAGGGCAATATAACTAATAATGTCCTCTTTTTTAATTCAAAAAGACACCATATACACATTTAGGAGGCAGAGAGAAGAATTATACTGGTTAAAAGAAAACGGATGGACCATTTGTTAAGGAACAAATAGTTACTTAGTTTCCTATGTACTTAATTTCTACTTCTCTTCCAGATAATTTTCACTTCCAAGAAACTGAGCAGTTTGTTCCAGATCTTAAAAAATGTCTATTTCTAAGGAGAATGTTGTTACTCTGAGCTGAATGATGATTTAAAGAGGAATTTGTGCCCAGGGCATTGACCTTGGTGGCCTTTTTGTACATTACAATTCCAAAGAAAATCACAAAAGAAGATGGGCTTACTGTAGTTAATGAGATTCCTCACCAAAAACACTAATCTGGGTTAAAACTAAAAGAATGTTGATAAGGATATTACAGCTCATACTGAGAACAAGAAAGGTGCACTGCTAAGATCAATTGTGGATGTTAGGAAGTAGTCTTCAATAGTGGTTTAAAAAAAAAAGAAGCTATCAAAATGGATGTTTGAGAAAAAGCCTTTTAGATGAGGAGCTGCTAAAATAGAATAAAACATATCATTTCCACTTTTTTATATTGTACCGGGTACAAATCAACCAATATTAGCAGAAGTTTAACATCACTTTAAAAGAAAGAGATTGACCTACTGAGAAAGTACATGAGTAAATGTGTAGCAATACACTGATTATTACTGTTTCCCCTCAGGCAAATACCTCTCTCTTAAGCATGTGCTTCACTGGAACATTTTGTTTTATTACCTTGTGAGATAAGTGGGGAAAAAAGCCTTTAGTACCTGGGGAATTAAAAAATTCAGACTTGTCATATCAGTGTCTGTTCTCAATTTCATGCAGGGCGCATAATTATAACCGTGTTTAAATTGAGCCCAGAAGAAAGATGGGTTCAAGTGCAAATTAATTTCAGATTATCACAACAAAGGCAATCAAATCTCAACAAGCTTGCCAGCAAAATACTTTGCAAAGGTCCCCAGGTCCCTTCCCACCCCCAACTTACAACAAAGACCTTTCAGCTCAAATTAAGCTAATGATCTAATACAACATTTCTGCCTACCTTTTTGGGCTTTCCTATTTACTCAGATGTATGTATTAAGCTAGTGAAAAATCGGGGGGGAAGAGGAAGAAAAGGTGGCACAGAAAGGTCACTGTTTAGTATCTGTAAAGTGACAAAATAAACAGTCAACGGCCCTGACAAGGTCTGCATGTCGTCAAATTGTCTTATTCTGTGGAAACTATCAGAGTGAACTGACAGTGCTGAAAGAACTTGAAATTTATCTGAACCCTTTCTCATACAGACAGAATCCAAAACCAAACAGCATGGCTCACCTCCTCCACCTATCTATCAGCACAGCTTTTATATAAATCCAACATCTTACTCTATCCTATGGGAACCTGCTGGGGAATGAAGGGAATCAAGTGCTGAAAAAATTCAAGTCAAGCCTCATTACCTCCTCATTACCTTTGCAAAAGTGGAGTGAGAGAAAATTTTATCTAGGGAACAGAAGCTTGGGAATCTCATTCAGAGTTCTGTCTGGTTATTGCACAGCCAACCATGGAGCTCTGCCTCTGTGGGATTAAAGTTTTCTTCCCATTTCTCTATAGTAATGATCCACTCATTAAGGTTTTTAAGGTAAATTACCATCACTTATCATTATGCCAGTCACTAAGTAAGCTGCATTAAACAAGGAATGTCAGTCGTACCCTTTGCTTTTCTTTCTCCCCTGCTATAATGAGGAAATAAAAAACTAAAAAAAGAGACAGTTCACAGTTGGTTTTATAATTCTATATTAATTATATTTTCCCACTTGTATCTGTTAGACCCTTAGGGCAGACATATTAGATAGAAATATAAATTACTTTGTAAGATATATATATATAAATGTATGCATGCAGGTACGTAATTTTGTATTCCTGAAAAAACAACCAAACCTAGAACCATGATTTCTTTTTTGCAGTTTGTTTTCATATTCACTTTGCTTCTATCTGAGGATTTTATGTACCACCTCACCATAGCATGTAAGAGCTATTCATCTTGCTACATTTAAGCTTGGTTCTTATAATGTGCTTTTTAATTATTCAACTTACTCTTTTTGTTTTAAATCTCTTCTTTTGTCAGTTTATCCTTTATTATGCAAATTGTTGATGCAAAACAAAAATGTCCCACATTCACCCTACTTTAAGCTTTTTGTAATGCTCTGTTCCTTCCTTCCTTGTTCTTTTCCAGAAAAGTCTTGAAAGTCTTAAATCTTGTTGTATATATTTTTTTACTTTTAGAATCAGTATTTCCAGGTAAATTTTTATGAACATTTTTAAATTCCAAGGTGAATTTTTTTGTCTTTGAGATTGCATTTCCTCTGGTAAATTTCTCACTGTTTGTTATCACTACTCAAACAATTGCATTGAAGGATCATTTTGTAAACAAACACATAAAAAATGCTAACTATGTCAGCAATTATTTTGTTTTGCCAATGGAAAAGAGAACTGCAAGAACTGTAGTCCCCCACTTGTTTGTGTTTCTTATTTGACTGCGAGACCCTTGAATTTTCTGTGCTTAGCTGTTCCCATCATGAGACACTGACTGATGGCCATCAGTCAACTGCAGGTTACAGAGAAGGCCAAAGAACTAAAAGAATCATATTTGCAAGATGCTATGGGCAGGCAGGAGAGGAGGGTCAGTACATTAGGAACTACGACTGCAAAGGCTTGGCTGGGAATACTGGGGGCACATCCCTTTGCAAGAAATATATTCGGAAGGAGAGAAAAGAATGGGAGAAGATGAGGAATGTGAAGGGCAGAGGCAAACAGAATAGACTACAGGAGGGGAATAAGGGGCAGAAGAGCTGGGAATTCTTATGGCTCCAATACAATGGCAGCAAATATCACATTACATATGTAAATATAAACTCATACCAGGGACGAACTGTCACCAGATTTGTAAAAGCTTTCTTAGTTTCCCTGCTATCAACTGCATTTCCAGACTTCCCTCTCTTCCTACATGATGTTTTCCCCCCTCTTCATACAGTTTCAGTTATGTTCCTACCACTTAGAGGTCTCACGTGCAATAAAATATTAAAATTTGAACATAAGTTTCTTAGCTATGGTATTTACACTTACTTCTATATTTCAGTTTCAGGTACCATTTTAAAATACAAATGTTTCAGCTAAAAAGAAACAATTGAAAATCTGGCATAAAATAGGGTACATTTAAAAATTGTACCATTGAATGATTCATGTCTCCACTTGCTTAGCCTATTTCTAGCAATTCTGAAATTTCAAAAGAAGTTATATTCTAGTAACGTTTGTAATTTTCCAACTTTACAGTTTTTTTAATGCATGTTCCCCATTAACTCTACAGTAGTTACAGGCTGGGAGACAATGCTGTTCTGTGACATAAAGAATTGAAACTGACTATTGTGCAGGTAGTGATGTTTTGGTTTTGAAAAGTACATTTTAACCTTCCTGGTAGAGAAAATCTTGAAAATATACCTTGAGAATCTCCAAAGACTCCAAAACCAAAGAGGAAATAGAAATAATCAATGCTGCATTATTTTTTAAAATATGCAGATTATGAACCAGTCATGTAAGATCTGTCTGGCACCATTCATGCTTGCCAAAATGGACTGTTAAATGATTAATTTTACTTTTTTTTACTACGATTTAAGTCACATTTTAAGATCACATTCTTATTTTTACTTAGGCACTAGATATTAATGAGTAAAATCCATGTGCCAGTCATAAATGTGTAGTTACTGTCTGAAAAAACCTCTAATCTTGAAAAGACTTCAATACATGCTTAACTTATCAGTTCAGCTGTTCCTTTTGCATGTGGAAAAACAAAGTCCTTATAGGATTAAACCTGGTTAGAATGCAGTCAGAATTATTTTCAAGAAGGAAATTGTACTGTTGCAGGCTGGAGAGATATAAGCTGCTTCATGCATAAAATATCAATGAGGTTACCTGGTTTGGACAATGCAAGAGAAAAGAATAAAACCAACCACTTTAGACTAGGCTCTAAATGAAGGTAGTGCAAACTATTTATCTTGGGATTTATGTTAATTAAAAGTAGAAGACTGCTTTACATAATTTTTTGTGTTCAGTTATACGTACTTCAGAATTCTGGTGATGATGTTTTCAATACTTAGTATAAATCTATGTAATGCCTTTAAATCCCTGAGTATTAATAAACAAATATTAGCTAATATCCAATAATATTGAAGAACAATTAAACAAAAGACTGCAAGATACAATCATATGACATGAAAAAAATCCAGGAAAATAAAATTGCATGGAGACAAAATTTACTTTTTATTTTAATATCTATAACTAATTAATAGTCTACTGTAAATAGTCTATAGGCACTCTCCCATGCAGCACCAATGTGTCAATGCAGCCCTCTTGTCAATGAAGTACTTATTCTGTTCTAGACTGACAGTGGAAATACCTTCATGAGGGTTTGGTTGCAAAGCTGGTACTGATTATATGCCATTACATATTTTTTTAGATTTCATCTGATTATAACTTCAGTTCTACATTTTGTGACTGTAAGACTAATGATTTTATTGCAGGTTTCCACTTCGTCACAACAACACAACAAATATGTTGTGTCTATTTGTCAACTACGTGAAGGATTTGCCCATTCTGTGAATAAATACAAACAGGAATAATTTATGAATAATTCAGGTATAAGAATGCTATCATTTTAAAGATTCACATACATTTCCAGACAGGATAACTACTGAAAAGCAGTATATTATTTCATTATACTTAAGGTGTGGGAAAGGCTGCAGTCTATACAATCATTACACTTTGTAAAACATAATCAGAAGTAACGTGGATCGCAAATAGCTTTGGTTTGATATTCAAGATACCGTAATAAGTATCCTTCCATAGTAGAGCAATCAGTAGAAGAGCTCCTTACAAATGCAGTCTTTGGTCTCAAAATAATTCTGGATCTGTCTTGTCACTAATGTGACTTGTTTCTTCTGAGGCAGCAGTAAGAGAGCAGAGCTAAGGATGCTCTCAGACTTTTTCTTTAGGTGAATGATTCTCTCTTTGGGCAGATGGATATACTGTCTTAAACACCTCATATGTGCCAGTTGGTCCAAAATACATAAGGAACACCTGAAATACTGAGGAAAATTTAAAAAAAAATTTTAATATTTTTTTCAGTTATGTTCAAAACATGTGCAATATTTCCTGTGGCAAACAGGAGGGTCATTTGTTTGGAGGTTAATAAGCAACTAGATGATGGAGAAAGTAAGATTACAACGGTCAATTTAAAGCTAATTTTAATCCCCTTTCAATGCTGTTTCCTCTGTCTTTACCACAAAATCCCATTTTTCTATAAATATAAAATGTCCCTTAACATTTTCTAGTACTACATTTTAGGAACAAATTTAGTGAACAGACTGTATTCACTGGAAAGCAGAGATGACTGCTACTGGTTATTTCCTAGAGTGAACTCTGTCACTTCTAACAGCAAAACCTGAACATTGTTCTAGGGCTGTAACTAACCAGGTTAGCCCCGAACCAATTCTTGTGGGCTTACCATCAGATTCGATGAGAGGTACCTCATGACACTTTTCTGACGTCAAGGAGAATGAAAGTACCACTCCTTCCTGGGATGTGTATCCTCCACAGTATCAGCCACAGTGCACACCCCTCATGCACACAGCATGTCTCAAACCCCCCTGAACTATCTGCTGCCATTGACCCCTGTTGATGAGCTGCAGTTCAAATCCTGTCATTATCTGTTGGTCTCTAAAGAAATGCTGTCATGCTGTGATGACCGCAATTCAGAAGCCTTCTTCACTTTGTCTCAGTGTCTTTTCTCATGACCAGATTTCATTTATTTTCTGTCTTCAGATCCTGTTATCCAGCTGAGAGTGTCTTGCCCTGCAATATAAGCACACCCAGCCTCTCTGTGCTCCCCACCCCTGGGCAGGTTTGTGTGGGCATAAGGAAGGGAAGAGATGTTTTGCATCCTGCTTACAGGTCACATTGGCATGACAGAATGTATCAAAAGATATCTCAGATGAAGAGGCTTCCATTATTAATGCATACATAATGTAAGGGAGTTATTTGGTCCAGAGAGTGGGAAGAGGCAGCATTTTTGCCCATTCATCTTGAGGCTAGTCAGTGCAGTTAGCTTTGTGAACATTAGGGATGCAGCTCTTCCTAGGGTACTGCTACAACTTAGAACAGCCCTACAGTAGAAATATAGCTACCATACAGGTCATTGAAACTGAGCAGGATGGTTTTTTCAGAATTCCAGCCAGTCTTCTCTTGTCTCCTTCCCTTGGCATCACAAGGCCTCACACCTTAAGAAATGCTTAAAATGAAAACAAACTCTTCTACACACAGTATCTAATAGCATTAAAATAAATCATCATATCTAGAGCCAACCAATGTCACAAATCTGTTTCCAGATAAAAGTTGGTTTCAGCAGTGCTTACCAGCAGCCAATATTGAGTTACAGTATTTTCTTTCTATTTAAAGAACTAAATGGGGAGTTTTTCCAAATCCCAAGTCAACTTTTAAAATAGAAAGTAACACACAAGAGCTTGCAAATCTGCTTGTAATCAGGACTCCTGAAAGTTACATCTGGATGACAGATTTAGAGCACCACAAGTGTAGAAAAAGGAAGGATAGAAGAATAACAACAGCAGCAGCTAGAGTGGGAGGAGATAAACAGAATGGCTGCTGCAGAAATTAAAGGAAGCATCTAGAAAACAAAAATGATGGATAACAACAAAAAATATTTTATGCCAACAACCATGGGATATTGAAATAAGAGGTAACACATTGACAGATATTGTCTGTCTGACTGAAATAGTAAAGAAACATAAAGATTTCTTGATAAATTTTGGTTTAAAAAAAATCTAGAAGTATTATTAAGTGCTTCTGAAGAGCCTACAAAGGTACGATACTGATGACTTACATGCATCACAAGTGAGTAAAAAAGATCTGGTACTTATAGCTACACAGAAAAATAAGACCATTTCACAAAATGTGTTTCTTCACCAGTACATATAGATCTCGCACACTCTATCTAATAAATATAAGACTATGGAGTAGTTATTTTACTGTGCTTTACTGACAACACACAGAAGTCTTGCAAAGCCTCAGGGAGAATTGTGAAGCTAAGCTTTGTCTATCCTCATCCTTTTCAGTTCAGAAATTCTCAAGTTCCAACCTTAAGCAATCAGTTCTGTTAACTTGGTTGAAAGGTACACTGTCAACTTGTGACAACAATGCAATATTATATCTTTGGCCTAAAGCTGCTCATAAATGTATTTTACCAGCTTTATTGTAAAAGCAGCTCTCTGAATTTGGGAAATACCTTATTAAAATTAAAAAAAAAAAAAAAAAGAAAAAGAAAAAGAAAAAGAAAAAATTTATTTAGATTGCTACTTCAATAATATACACAGGTACAGGTATATGCATAAGGACACAGAGAAGTTGCTAAAATTTTACAAAATTTCTATCTGCCTCTCTGGCTCTTATTGGTGTTTTTGTTTTGTTTTGTTTTGCTTTGTTTTGCTTTGTTTTATTTGGTTGGGGATTTTTTTGGTTTTTGGGTTTTGGTTTGGTTTTTTTGTTTGTGTTTTTTGTTTTTCTTTCTTTTTTTTTAATGACAGGAGAACGACTACACAAGTAACAATTACTTCAGAGCTGTTTGCATCGGATGGTGTTCAAAACACAAGCACTCTACATATTCTGTGGCAGGCATATGTTGCTTGTCACCAAATGAATGTTGTTCTGGAAGAGTCAGAAAAGGCTGAACCATCTAAACATTTGCTTTATGCAGGAGCTGTTTTGAAACACTACATTTCACTGCCTGGCTCTGTTGTGATAGGTTTGCTTGTTTCTGGCAACTTAAGCTTTGTTCTTGGGGAAGCTGGTATTTTCCAGAGGAACTGACAGAACAGAGAACTTTCCAAACTAACTGTAAACTTTGTAGTGAAGGAAAGTTTGTTTCATTGCTTCTTCCTATAGGAGAAAAATGGGGGAAAAAAAGACACATGAATTCAAGGCAGAAGAACAGGTAAGGGGAAAAATTCTTTCAGTTTCCCTTTCTTAACATGATAGAGTGTAAGCAAGCAAAAAGGAGCAGATCATCAAGTTTGGCAAGGTAAATTGAAAAACAACACAATGGTCCAAACAATGGCTTGAGAAATAACTTTTTTAAAGTATGAAAAATTTTCATAAAGATTTTATCAAACATATCAGAGTTGAGAAACTCTGTAGGTGATGAGGATATGGTAAGGGAATTAAGGGAAGTAGGCAAGGGAAGGGAAGGGAAGGATTCTTACTAGTGTTTGATATGAAAAAAATGCAGAAAATCCTAGCACACAATTCTTCTAAATAAGGGGTCATGAGAAAGTTCACCTCAAAATGAAATATTTCTAAAACAAGTTATCAGAAAAAAAGATAAAATGAACAGTGCCAGGTCACCAGCATGAGATAGCACCTACCCATGAATCCTAAGCTAGTGAACTATCTGAATTGTCATGCACAACCTTAGTCTGGAGTAATTTATTAATTAGTAATGGTGAAAATTTTTTTTCTAAAAAGCTGCTTATGGATATGAAGGAACTATAGTCCAGGACCTCCAACATCTGTATTGTACAATTCATCAGGAGAACTAATATAAAGAATAGAATGAATGGACATATTAATAAACAACATATAGTAGGAAGGAGCTACAGTGACTTCTGTAAAGGGAAAAAATGCCTCACAAATCAATACAAGTTCTTTAAATGAAACACAAGGAAATTTATAAGATTTACCATGAGGATACAGATTATTTGGGTTTCCAAAAGGCATTTGACCAGATCCCTTGCCAAGGGCTCTTAAAGAAACTGAGAAGCCAGAAGACTAAAAAGAAGATTCTTGCATGTATAAATAATTTGTTAAAAGACTGGAAACAGATTAGGAATCCATTCTCAATGTAGAAAGAGGATCCCTGTGGAGCACTACAGTCATGTTTTGGGGTCTCATACTGCTCAACATATTTCTAAATAACTAAAGGAAGAGAGGGTGAATATGAAGTGTCAACATTTCCTTATGATAGAAAGCTATTTCAGGCAGCAGAAAAAAGGACTGACTGTGAAAAAGTGCAGATAGTGCTACTGGAGTTCAGATACTGCAGACACTTCTTAGTCTTAACCTAAAACTCTGTTCTTCAGGGACTTCAGGACATACCTTCAGGGACTGGGCAATTAACTAGCAGATGAAATGCCTTCAAGGTAAATAAATAGGTAAAGATGTATGTGGAAAAGTGACAACCTTGATTTCAGATATATTCTCGCAGACTCTTAAGTGAGCGTTTACCGTTTAGGAGAGAGGTCTTCCAGTTACAGCAATGAAGAGACTCTTTTGAATTTTTAATGTTGACCCTGTGTAAGTACTGGGGAATTTTGAGAAGAGTGGGAAAAATTTAGTGTGCCAATCTTTCAAAAGGGCAAAAAGGATGAATAAATAAAAGACAGTTATCCTGGTTATCTGGGAGTTATGGGAAGATAGTAACATCTTGTGATTTCATCCAAAACAGCTCATATTCAAATTAACTCAGTAAGATTTGCTGACAGAATGACAAGTATATGTGTGTAATATACTTCAACTTCCATAAACTTCACAATGTTTTACAGAAATATAATACAAATTTCAGTATAAAAACATAACATACAATATAGCAATTAATTACCTGATTGCATGAGAGCACAGAAATGACTGCTGGAATGGAATAATCTTCATGGGATTTAGAGTTTACCCTGTTCTTGTAGTGTGATGATTATCTGTTCATAATAGGTTAGAAAGCCTAGGTCAGTTAATCAGTGTTCTTCAAACAAGAATGTAGCACATAATAAATGCATTTGGACCATAGATCAGATGACTAATTTTGTGGTGGAGTTGCTAATTAAAAGCACACCCCAAAAATAATTTATTATAGATGAAAACGAAAGGAAATGTGACTTAGAGGTATCTTCACAGCATCCCAGAACCTTCCACCACATGCTTCCTAAAGCCTAGTAAAAAATAGAGGCAATCTAAGCAACCTCTTTCCAATCCCGTATCTCCAGCTTAAATTCTCTACAACAGAAAACTTGCATTGAAATTGTTACTTCAATAACCTGAAGTTGCCTACAACCAAAAAGCTTTAATTCATGCTCAATTGAGATCAATCTCAAAACCCCATCAATTCATTACAGACTAAGCTGCGATTCATCATAAACTCAATCATGTAGACTAATGTTCGATCACATAAATGTTTAGCACTACATCTTTAATTGCATTCTTTTAGCCTTTTTTTCAGCTATATTCACCCTATAATTTTTTTTATGTTTAAAAGTAAGCAAAAAATTCATATATTGACAGCTATGAGTTTTGTCCACAGCCAAATTACATTAGATTAAAACAAATTTTTTACTACATAGTAAAAGAAAGGATGGCTGTGGAGATGCAGTTGCATTTTCTCTTTTCTTCAGAGTCATCTCAAATGCACTTGCTTCAATCTGTCATCCATTTCTTTCTGGTCTTTTTCCATCTTATTCCTCACTTAACCATGATTGTCTTTTCATCCCAGCAATATTTAGTAATATTTTAACCCAGTTTTCTCCTAACGTCTCCTAATCCTGATTTTAGTTTTGCTACTAAGCAATCCCCTTCAGTCATAATCTTCTTCCCCACATTCCAATCCTTTCCTCTCATTGGGTTTTCATCACATTTCCGTACTTACTTCATCTCATTACAAGTCTTTCCTTGTTATAACACACCTTGACAAAGGCTCCAATTCACACTTCAGATTCTCTCTCACAGGACTTGTTAACTGAATTCTTCTCCCAGATCTGTCTTTTGAATCCCTCCTTTCTCCAGGTTGCTTGACTGGTATCTGGAGACTATTTACCACACCTACCTTACCCTTAGCCTCCACAAGGCACCTAGTAAAAGGGAAGAGTCTCTCATCAGTGATAGAATCCAGGATATTGACTCACCTTCTGAAAAAGAGGCCACATACTTTTCACTAGCAGTACACTGTGAAAGGATAGCACATGCTGGGGGAGGAAGAGTCTTTTGAAATGTTAGCCTTTTAATATGAAGGAAGCTGGCTGCACATACGTTTCAAAAGTTTATTATTTGGCCAAATTTCAACAGATTTTAAAGGGGCCAGTAAAGCAACACATCCCTGACCCATATTTCAAGTCTCTGTTGGAAAGGAGGGGGCTGCTGTTCAAAGAAACATGACAAAAATAATGTATTGCTGAACCATTTGTTTGAAATTAAAATAAAATGCAAAAAAAATCTTAGCCTGAGGCTGATACAAAACATGGAGAAATTTCCACCCAAAGGACTGAAGTTTTTCCAAGTTATAAGCAGCTGAATAATAGGAACTGATAATGGGCCTGCTAATTAAAATTATTGATAATATTAGTTTTATTATTATTATAAATGTTATGTTACAATCCTTCCTATAAAAAATGGCAAGAAGTATGCTCTTACATAAGCTAAAAGTAAAGGTATATAATTTACCACAATGATATGGACAAGCAGCGATATAATTATGTATCTTACTCTTACAGCAAAGTGGATGAGATAAGAAACTAGGTGATGGAGGATTTTGCTTCTCCACAAAAATAGGATTTTCATTGGTTTCACCAGTTGTGCAAGTTTGCTTTTGTACAGCCATTTTTTCCTCTAAATCCTGAGAAGCCGACATTTGTCCCCTAGGACAATTTTTCAAACATGTGAAAATATTCCTAGTTGATGTGTAGAGTGACCAAAATCCATATCCAATATCCATTTGCAATTATGTTCCATTAGTCACCCTTCCCTCCACCCCCTCCTTCCTTCCTGTTGCTTTTTTACCAAAGACACCTGGCTTTTCATTAACTATTGCACAATTCAGAATGTCATCCTTGAGCTACTGAGTACCAACTTTTCAGTTGACACTTTGCCAGAAAAACTCCGTTTCCTTAGAGACTGAGTGCTGTAAGCTCTATTGTCACCAGGATTGCTGATCAGTGTACTCTCCTAGTTTACCTAAATAAGTAGCAGTCCACTTAACCTTTAAGAACTCTAGCATCTCTAATAAAAGCCTCATTTATTTTTCCCCTCATATCCCAACACCTTAGCTGTCAAAGGTCAGTAAGGGGGTGTTTACCATTCAGCTTTAGAAACATCTCTCAGCAAATGATATGAATGAAGAATTACAGTCAGGTATTCTCTTGCATATAATATTTCCAAACTGCATCTTGAGGTTGGAAGGGTCTCTGTCTTGGATTAGATTCGTGTCTGGTTTATAATGGTTTTCATTTGGCATAAACTTGGAAGAGGGGAGGGGATCAAGTTGTAATAACTCAATATAGTCCGAGCCAAAATTAGTGGAAGTAGGGATCAGATCTACATGCAATGTAATTGAAAGAATGTGCACATGGGAGTGTATAGTTTGTACATTCTTTTCTCATTCCAGACTACGTTCTCTGTAAAAATGATTTTCTGATCTGTTACTAAAATAAAAAACAAACAAACAAAAACCCCAAACAGCTAAAATATTATTCACTTCTCTTGTCAATCACTCTCCTTTCTATTGTGGCCAACGAAGATTCCTTTTGATTGTCAAGGCATGTGCCTATGTTTTTGGAGTCGAATAAGATAGTGGCCTTGCCTTCATATTCCATCCCAACGATTGAATCCTCTTGGCCATAAAAATTGATAACACATATTTCCTTGAGCAGGAGGTCTTTCAGAAGTAGTCCATGGAATGAGGTGTAGAGACCATATTAATTCAAGGCATGATAATATCTTCACCGATTACCTTTGAAGAAATAGGAAAGCAGCCTGTCATTTGAAGTAGAAAGTTGGGGTTTTCTGGTCCTCTTTTTTCTAGCTATGAAAATAGTTGGGGTCTATCATTGCCTACGCACCACAGTATTTTTTTAACATACAAGGTTATTTATGCAGGTTGCACATTATTATTCAAACTCAGTTCTTTTGCACAACAAAGCAAATGTTTTGTACATTCTGCACTTTCTAAAATGAAAGAGATAGCAAAGTACCACATAATCTCCCCCACATATGTAGGACAGGCACACATTTTCCCTTGCATGACTATGAAGCTTGTGCTAGTCTCCTCAAACTTAAGAGTTCAGAGCGTGTGGTTAAGCCTACAACACTTACAAGGTCCTCTATCATGGTTTCTAGGAAGGGAGATTATGGTATAAGAACAGCTAATAATTTCATGCCAAACCCATCTTTCCTGATTCTTCCTGGCCAAAGATATATTTCTTCTAGAACTCTATCTTACCTGTCCTCCTGTTTCAAACCATCACTGCCTTTCCACATAAGCTCTAAATTTTACCGTCCAAATTTCATGGGTATTTGTCCCAGATGTCTACAGGTCAGAGCCCCAGTTGATACCTTTTACTCAACAGTCCTGCCCTCCATGAATACTACCTTACCCTACCTGTCCTCTGAAGTCTCCACTCATATTCACTCCTGATTTCTCACTGGATGCATACATCACAGCTACGCTTACCATAAGTCTTCCCAAATGGAATTTACAGACTAGGAAAGATATGTGAAGAAAAAAAAAATACATATGAGAGCCCTACCAGATTCCTTCTACTTTTATTAATAAAACTATCGTTTTGGCTTATTCTTCAAAATATGTCATTCTAGCCATGGATGTTATCATCTCTTTCTAGTCTAAGACAGGTTTTAAGCAATAAAACACTTCAGCCGAAACCTTTTATCTCCCTTTTTAATCAAATGCATGTGTGCATGAAGTAGTTACTTTCTGAAAAGTCAGTATCTTTTTATCAATATTTTAACTAAATATTAATATCTCTTTTGCTATTGCAATAGTATATATAAATCCGGGAAAGAAATGCATTAAAGACTTTAGCTAATGAACTACAAAATTTGTGCAGTTTATCTGGTCATATCTATAATACAATATGAAGAACAGTAAAAAGAATTTAAAAATAGTAGAAAATGTAATATGTCTGTGTTTCCATGCAAAATATTATTATTACCAAACACAGCTTTTAATCAAATTACTGAAAATTAATACATGTTATTTCCACTGTTAACCAGTCAAGAGATAAAATTATATTCATTCACATGCTGTTACAGAAAATGTTAAAAAATGTCATAGGTAACATGGACAGTTGAGGAAAGTTGCAGAGGGGAGTAAGAAAACCTTAAAAAGGTGAAAGTTAAATCAAAGAAGAAGAAATTCTGATATTTCATAAATGAAGTTCCCCTATGGAGACTAGGATTGGGCATGACGTTGACCTCGCATCACTGATGGCAGAAAGAGTCCATCAGCTCTGCCTACACTCACCAAGAAGTAGTAAGTTGTATAAAGGTATTTTTTTTATTATCAAGTTCTATTTTAATATTCTTACTAGGTCAAAAGTTAAATGTTGTGTTTTCTTTTTAACTACTTTTTTGTTCGTATGTTGGTGCTAGAATGGGTTTGATTGTGTTCTATTCTGTGCCACTAGATTCTGAGATGTAGAGAAAAACTTCAACATTTTGCATTTAAAGGCCATACATTGAAAATTTTGCGTTTAGTGTATCAAGAAGAAATAATAATTTTTTTTTTTAAAAAAGTTCTTTAAGACAAAAGAATTGATATCACCCCTTTAAACATATTTCCTGGTTGCTACTAAACACTTGTTAAAAAGGAAGAAGGGTGTTGTTTTGTTTTATTTTGTTTTTTTTAAGACAGCATTTTGTTAAGAGGGATAGACATTTTTTAGGTTAACAAAGAGAAGATATACCAAGGTCTACTCTCTTTTTTACTATCTATGAATTATGCTGGTGAATTGCCATGTGGTTAACATCTTTCACTTTTTAGACTTTTTTTTTCCTTCCTTTTTTCTTCCCCTTCTCTTTCCAAAAGTCCTGTGAGTCATTCCTTATATAAAACACTTCCTTCTTCCATCATCCCCAAGCTTTCCAATTTCTACCCAAACCTTCCTGTCTCTACAGAAAAACCTGAAAGGAAATGTTGCTTTTCCTTTCAAGTCTTGTACTTCTGATGCAGACATGTAATCTCAGTGTTGCTTCAGTGATGAGCTGCACAATAGCCATGGGTTCAAGAACCTGTCACACAGCAGCTCTCTGGTGGTGATCATGGAAAGATTAACTTTACAGCTGTAAATATTTGCAGAGGTACAATAAAACCCCCTTTAATTGTTTCTGGGTTTTGAGATCCTCTGTTTTGAGGTCTGTACCTGTGTATAAAAACAACCTGTTGCTACCTATTAATACCAATATTATCTTCCCTTTTTCTGGTTATTCCTCCCTTTTATTTGAGACAGGATCCCACCACATGTTATGGTTGGAGTTAAGGCAGAGAGACTGGAGATAATTCTAGCAGACGCAGTTTGAAAACTGCAGTAATCGTATAGTCTGAAATTCAAGATGTAATAGGAATAAATGTTAGCTCTTTAAGTTCTTTATACGAACAATTATTTACTTTGCTACAGAAGTGAGAACTCCCATTCAACAGAGAGTATGGCATTGACTTAAGCGGTCATTCAGGAGACTCCATAATGTGAATACTAAAAAGTAATCAAGGACTCAAGCAAAAGTGCTATATATCTTTCCTGAATCACTCCATGTCCTGGGTATCATAAAGCTTTCAACCAAATCTTTCTTCCTGCTAACTGTCAAGATATAGTAACACCTTGGGAGAACTTCTCAACACATACTTCCAGCTGCTAAGCAACACATAAAGTCATCTTTGTGTATTTTTCTTGAAAATATGGTCGAATGGTTTCTAAGTATCCCACTACCAGAATGAATTTCAGTTGATACACTGCCCACTCTGTTTTAAGTTCTGAAAAACGACGCAGAAGATTTTTTTGCCTATTGTCTGTAAGGAAAAAGGAGTTGATAATCCTCTAGACAGCAAGTGATTAAACAGCAGCTTATTGATAGATAAGTTAACCAGCAGGTGGTTCCCAGACCTGGAAACTATATTGATTTGCTTTCATTATTTAACATCGTTTGGGTCTGGTTTTGTGTTACCTTAACTTGAAGAAAAAAATGTAAGTGTAAAAATGTTTCAGTTGGAGAATAAAGGTATTAAGACTACTAGTACTATAAAATAATTTTTCTATTTCACAGAATTATAAAATTAGTCTATAAAATATATATATAGCTGTTATGTAGCTAGGTATCTGTTAAATATGTTTTATGTATATATTTACCACCTTGTAAATACAGAAATGACACTTGTATCATTTCCAACTGTGTCAGCCCCTACTGCATTTCCAGGGGGCCTAACAAGTCTGGGCCAGAGCAAGAAGGACCCTGTTAAAACTACAATGTTACTGAGTGTTATAACAAAGGAAGATTTTTTTCATCCAAGGCAATCTGTTCTAGAACAATGGAAAACATCCAGAGCTCAGGCACATCTCTTTTATGGGAACTAAAATGATGCTTTATTGTTCTTTCCACTGAAAAACTGTTCCCTTTTTACACTATTTATGTTAATCTGAATTTTCCTGTTTTCTTAATTTCCTTTCAACAGTGGGAAACTATCTGCTTCTAAGGTTAGTTTTTTCACTTTCATGGTTCCTAGCTGTTTATTCTTTTTTATGGGTAAGAAATAAAACATGACAAGCAAAAAAACTGAACTGGCAACAGTACCAGACCTCCAGCTCTTCCATCTCTGCATGGCCATCCTCATATCTACATCAGCTGTACATTTGGATGAAGAAACTTGTGGGGTGCTCCCATGCTTTTGGCAGTTTGAGAAATGTCAGACTACTGTTCATCTGTTTTACTGCTGCAATGTGATCATGCTCATAGCTCAACAATGGTAATCGGCTCTGAAATGCAACAATAAACTAAAGATGTTTCCCCATTGATCAGTGAATAGCATTTAGGTGAGAGAAGATTCAGACCTCCCATCTAGCCTTGCAACCATTTGCTGAACTACTTGCAAAGCAGTCAGGAGGTTTCCTATCTCTTGCTTTACCAAACTGAGATACAGGGTTAGCCACCTACATTCAAGTAAAGTTAAAAACTCTTCAGAGCTACCAAGTTTCACAAATAGGTTAAAGGTAGACTTTCTCATAGTTCTAGAGCTCTTGGATATTTATAATATTCTTCCCTCCTTTTATTCAACAGAGAGAAGACAAAGACCTCTAGGACATAATACCAGAAAAGATCAAATCAACCAAACCTGATAACCTGATGATCATGTGGTCTTTTTTTTTTTTTTTTTTTTTTTTTTTTTTTTTTTTTTTTTTTTTTTTTTTTTTAAGGTTTTAATTAGACCAAAGAGTTTCAGAACAAACTCCCTGCTACAGACAGAGAAGAGGAGATCAAGGCATCAGTAATGCCAAAGAATCCTTTGATGTTAAAAAACTGAAAAAGTGAGAGCTGCCCTGATGATTCCCAAAGCTGAACATCCTATGTTGCAGAGGAAGCCAAAACCACCTTTTCCCCCAGCACACACACACACACTCCAGCATCTAGATCCCTGTCAATCTAAATCTGCTTTGACCCTTATAAGACAATGAGTCCAATCCTAACCCCTGAAGCAAGAAGCAGCCACCAGGAAACAAAGAAAGCTGTTTGTTTTTTCTAACTCAAAGTACAGCTCTGGGTGACTTATCACCCTATGTCTAGCTGTGGCTAATCTCTGACATGAGGAAGGCCAGGAAAAATATAAAGGATGCCCACCTCAGAGTATAGCTTGCTTAATTAGCAAGCTGGACGTATCCCTGAGAGTTCCCATGTAGTTTTGCATATGCAACAGATAGTACATTTGAAGCGTTGACATTTCTAGACTCTGGTAAGGACAAAGACTTTGGATAAGCTTTCACTATGAGGCAGAAAGATCTAACCTAGCTCAGGAACGGGAACCAGCATAGCCATGCCAGCATAACTACACTTGCCAAAGCATAATGTCTGAGTTGCCTGATTTCTATTCAGCATTGTATGGATGTGTAACTGTACCATCTCATCTGGCACTAGCCTGAAAACCTTACACAGAATTCTGCACCGTATGGTGGTTCACCCCACATACATGCTGCTCATTGTTTCAGGTCATGCAAGGAAGTATTTCTAGACATTAAGCACACTCAGTATCTGACAACATAGCATCTCCTTTGCATTATTAAAAACCACTCTATTCCTTCTTGAAAATAGCTACTTGCTGAATATTTTCTCTAACACAGTTCAGGCAAGATTGAACCTTGCCCATTCCTAGGAAATCTCAATGACCAGTTTACATCCAATATCACTTTGTATTCCGCACCAGGAGCACAGGAGAAATCCTTCAACAGGCTATGTCTCTTCTTTAAGAACAGTTTCAGGAGAATAGGTAGATCCTGCCTGTTTGCACAATTGTCCTTCTTCTGTTTGGAAAGTCTATACACTTTAGGAGTGAACACTAATATTATTTTCTTTTCTTGACAGTTATTCCTTTTTCACCTATATCTTTTTATACACAATTTTGAGAACTGACTTGACTAGTACCCACCTGCTGTCCTCAAAAACATTCTACTAATCTGTCCTACTCAGTGGTCATTTAAAACAAATTAAAACAAGGAGAGCAAAGCCACATCAGCTTCCTTCCTTCCTTGATCCCTTGAGGAAAAACCTTCCAGCACTGACTCTGGGTCTTATTTGACTGACTTTTGCACTTTTCATTGGTCCTTGGATACAGCAGTGAGAAGATATTTCCTGTGCTGTAGAGTGTAATAATAGCAACAGATTTTACCCTGAGCCATAGGCTGAACAAGGGAGGAAATTGGAGTGCCTCACAGTAATTAATCATTGTACGATGAGACTTGTCAAAACCCTTTCTAAAGCTGATATTGCTGTCAATAACCAGCTAGTACATCACCATCTGTGACTGTTTAAAATATCAGCTTATACTGCAATCAACATATTTTACACTTACACTTCTTTTTTATTGACCAAATATAATTCTCTCAAGTACTATGTGTGCTACAGCGTTTTCCAGATGACAGTACTGCTGATGTCAATATCTAAACAAAACACTTTTGGCCATTATAAGTATCCAACAAATCCCCTGAGCTATAAATAAAAGTACCAGTACTAGATACCAAATTACATTTGTATCTAGTCTAAATTCCAGTGGTAAGAAAAAATTATCAGCAAATATTTGTACTCTGAATATTGGCTTGTGGTTGAATGAGAAAAGAGAGAAGTATCTCAGAGCAGTTTCATGTCATACTGAAAGTTAAAATAAATAATAGCTGCCAGATTCTCAGCTGATATGAAAGTAAGTAATCCAACTGTAACTACAGAAATTTATGTTGCTTTACATCAGTTAGGAATCTGGTCCACACACCCAAGCAAATCTGAACCCAGATTTTATATTTTCAAAATTTTGTGGTTTATCTCACTAATTGAAAACAGCAGCGCACTGACTTCCTCTAAAAACTACTAATTTGCCCTCTCCTTTAGAAAACATCATTGTGCTTTGTGGAGTAAGCCAAGAAGTTATGAAGTAAGGCTCAACTTACCTCTATTATTATCTTATTTAATAATAAAAAATTGAAGTTGCCTTTTCTCTAACTCAGTGGCTTTATGCAGACTGCAATACAATCTTCTGTTGCCTGCAGCTACAGAAAATTCAAATCTTAGATTCACAGAATATCATAGAATGTGCAGGGTCAGAGGGGACCTTAAAGATCATCTAGATCCAATCCCCCCGCATGGCATGGGCACCCCTACTAGACCAGGATGCTCAAGGCCTCATCCAACCTGGCCTTGAACACTTCCAGGAAGAGCACAGACAACATCCTTGGGCAATGTGTTCCAGTGTTTCACCACCCTCAAGTTAAAAAATTTCTTCCTACTATATAATGATCAATGTTCTGATGTCTAAAACTCTCAGAGTTTAACAAGGAAAGTAAAGGAGGATGCTGCCCACACTCCATTATTTGTGCAATACTATTTGCTAGGGATTTCTGTGTTACATGTGCTAACAACTTCGTATTCTGTTTCTTCCAGATCCCACTGTAAGGGAACTCCACTGTAAAGCTCCCCATGGAGATTGCATAAGGAGCTTACTTGGCTAACCCAGACTCATAGTCCAAGACCCAGGCTACACAGTTAATCTATAAGCATTGTGCAATCTTTTTTGTTTCGCCTTTAGGGCCCTACAGAGTTCAAGCCCTCCCTATTTACTGCCAAGATTTTGAATGTAACCATCTTCAGCTTTAAAAGAATGTGCTACACAGGTAACTCCTAAGCAATAGAGTTCTGCTACTTGCAATCACATGAAAATGCAAAATATCAGTTATGGAACACTCCAAGGGGAGAAGGAGCACAAAAGTCCTATGACTTCTTCTTGTCAGCATCAGCAAAATGAAAGCCAACCCCATAGTTCCTGTGGTCTGGATCTGGTGAGAGCAACCAAACATATAACTCTGTCACATAGCTCTGGTCCTTGGTGTGCTACTTTTTAACATAACACAATAAATCTTGTTATTTGCTTGCATTCACATAACTAAGATAAACAGATTATTCTGCTGCAGTAGCATACTCTATTCATTAGCTATTTCTCCAAATTTTCCACCATCAGAAATGTGGGAAACATAGCAATTCTCGATACTTTTGTTTCTGGTCACTGATAAAAAGCATTGAAGAGATTAGAACAATGAAATAATCTTTACAAGACTCAGCTCAAACTTTTCACATTCAGTGACAAATCTGTTTATATGTCAATACCTGTAAGATAACTTCCTTCACTGTGTAACATGTTACTTCTTATTCACTATTTCTTACATCACCTAAAATGATGTATAAAACTATATACACCATATATATAAGATATCAATGTCTTGCAGTGACCTAGGCATTTGCATCAACAGAATTCCACTTTGAAACAGTAATTTAAAAATAAAGTTATTTTGACAGGTTCTACTTCCATATGCTTATGTTGATTGGCATCCATTCTGTTTTGCTCCATTAATTCTTTGGTAAGAGAGTCCCATATCAGTCACTCTATTATTTTGCCTGGGATTGATATAATGCTGAGAGCCCTATAATTATGTGGGTTAACTCATTTAGTCTTTTTAAGCAATGGCATGATATTATCTTTCTTCTAATACTCTAGAATGCCCTTAGTGTTCATAGGACTACTGCAAATCAATATCCTGGTACCCACCAGTTGAATATGAGCTGGTTTACCACTCATGAGTAATTTACTTCTTTAATCCATTTTACAGAAATTTCTAACTGATGAGAATCTTGGGTAGCTTTGTGTGACTGCAGTTTTTTGCCAAAACTGACATTTTGGAAAAAGAACTTTAACAGTGTCACCATTGAAGTGAAAATGAACTTCAAAACATTTTGTACATTTGCCTGAACTTACATTTTTATTAAAAATAATTACAGACGGTTCTGCCCTAAAGTATGCAGGATGTGTTTTCATATATACATGTTTCTATGTGTTCATATGTATGTAAAATAATAGATTAAGTTATTAAGTGAATAACTGAATTATCTGTAGAAATATTTGTGGTCAGGATAATGGTCGCCGTTGTTTTTGCTAACAAGTGATTTAGTGCAATAGGAGAAGCCAGCAGATGAAGCAGTTGCTACTGCAGCTCCTGTGTCTAAATGGTATTTGAGTCAGAATCTTATTCTTTGATCAATTTAGTTTGGAAGGAGTTTTTAGCTATCTGAAGCACAAGCCATAGGTATGGATTTTTATAACTTAACCGGGGGTTGGAGTTGCACTTGTTGTACAAAAACAGCAGAACTTTTTTCCTCTGAAAATAATCCAGTTGCATTCAGTGAAACTACTCTAGAGTCCAAATCAATCTGCAGCAAATGTTTTGGCTGGGTTATTTGCTGCCAAGATGCAGTTTTGTTCTCAGCTAAAATGCAAACGCACACACAATCATCGACATTTTGAAGCACTGAAATAATTTGCTACAGGATGCTGCCATTAGTTTGTTTCTTAAATTTTAAATGGTATTTCAGAATCCTTTTTTTCAGTTATGAAGCATACGATGCTGCATCAAAGATGAGAATTAGATCTACTGTGTATCTATCTCTTATTAATTTACTAAAGAAAAGCAAAAGAGAAATTTAGTTTCCTATAGTTAAGCAAACATTATCTATTTATTACATCTATCTAATCTAAAACCAGGTTGAATCTACAAAAGATGCCACAAATGAGCTACTGAGAAAAGGAATTTTAGGGAGATTAGTTCAGCCCATGTTAAGCATTTAGATCAATGTTTGGCTGTATGGGCTCTTATTCTAAATACATTTCATATTGTGCACATTTATTATCACTTTAGGAGTCAAAACAGGTAGTTTTGCTCAGTCCTAAAATTAAAAATTGCAATATTATTTATATAATAGTGAATATCATGAAGAACTTATATGTGATAAAACATAATTCTCTTTTTTCTGAATATCAGACAACTGTAAGAACAACTTCCTTCATGTGGAACTGTTTCCTTGCTGTATATTAGAACTGACAGAGTGGCTTGATACATAACAGAGCTATGACTAGCCTGTATAGGGGCAGGTGCTCTGCCTCTGTGACCATTACAAAATACAACATTTATATTTGCTATGTACTGCATCATGTACTGACCTGTTGCTTCTAGGGGTTTGAGTATGGCCTCCTATTACTTCAGCCACTGCAGTCACTTTTCAGTAACTGCCTGATCAAGATTTTAAAAATTTTGTATTAAGAATTTTGGCACCATTGATTCAAATCCCATTGGTTTTTTAACTTGTTTGTGCTGGGAAACCTGTTTTCAGTTTTTGGTTTACATTAATTCATGGTCAGCTTCTACGCTTGGTTATTTTACAGGCGTTATTTTTTTTTTGTGTTAGTTGTTTTTCCTGCTCTAATATTCTTCCCCAACATATTGGAAGATATAGTCAATCAAAACCTTATCTACCCTTCTCTTTACTACAGTGAATAAAGAAAACCTCTCAAGTATTCAGCTGACCAGCAAGCATTTGAGAAACAGGTAAAAATACTTTTTCATACATTCTTCAGAAGCTCTCATTCTTTTTCCCAAAGCTTCATAACTTCAAAGAAAAAAAGTTTTAAATAGGGAATTATTATAATAATTTTAAATTATTTGAATATGCTTTAGACATATTTAACATATAATATCTTTCCTCTGAAGACCTCCAAGGAATTAAAAATTCACTAATTAAGTACTGTAACATCCTTGAGAGGCATATACCATAATTATCTCTATTTTACAGATGGAGTAAGTGAAGCACACGGAAGCTAAGTGATTTGTCCAAACTAACACATTCCACTGGAGTGAAGCCAGGAGAGATACCCACGCTTTCTAATTTCCAGTGAAACAATAGATTATGCTATACACACCAGCCCCCAAAGGCAAGATGCTACTGTTTCTTCACCAGCAACTGTTGGCTTCCTTTTTGAAAATAAGATGCGAAACTTCGTCTTAGTTCAGATTGTTTAGTAGCTGCCAAGTTTAAAAATATATTAGCATACAAATAGTTATAAAGGGTTATACTCAATGAAACACTGAGTAGGAAATGATACCCAAATACTCCTGCTCAATGGCAGCCTTCAGTCTTGTACCTTCTTTCCTAAGCATAATATCTGATTATGCAATATTCAGGCATCTTCTTTCACATGACACAATCATGTCTGATTAGGTAACAGAAGACTGCATATGCATCAGGCAATATCACTGGAGGCTGATATCATGTCCCTTTGACTAATCAAACATGCATCCATTACAATGATTGGGAATATCTTCAGTTTGAATAGCATCCCGGCAGAGGTCCAACCATACGAGAGGGCAGAGGCTATAATCCCTGATTATCTCCTTGAAAAGCTGCGTGGCTTTCTCTAGCCAAAATTTTTGATGCCTACTAGTAGCAGTTTATAAGGTTCCAGAAATCTTCTGAGAAATATCTGTAGTCTCTTTGATATAGCGTATTTTATCTGACATAAAATTCATCTTTAAGAACCAGCACTGAAATTCAGGAACTTCCGTTTCCCTACCTTTCTTTCTTGCATCTCCTAAATACACATCCTGGGTAATCCTCCTCTCTTCTATATTCTTTCTTTCCCCTGATGTCTTTGTTATTTTAGGACACAGCCTCAAAAAGAGATTAACACACCTCTCTCCATCTTCTCCAGCTAACATCCACCCTAGAAGCAGCTGAAAGACACTTTGCAGAGAAGTGTGATATGAAAGATTTGGTTCAGACCACTTATGCAGAGTAGGACATTGATTCTGGTCTTCTTTGACGGATTTCTAATTACTATACCATAAAAGATGGGAAGTGCAACTACTCTGACTTCCCCTCTTTGACTGAGGAAGAATTGAGTAGACCTTGTTGTTTTCCTCTGAAATGGAGTAGTAGCCTGTGGGCCGGAGAGTCCTAGCATGTTTGTGTTTTAACTTCCTAAGTAGTTCTGAGTAGTTCTCAACTACTTTGGAGAAAATCTCAGATACTACCTCCCCTTTATCATGGGATTTCAAATCGAATAATGTATTGAATGTATTGAATGTATTGAAATATGCCAAAAGGACAAAATAGCAGAAATGCAAAGCTCTTACAACTTCCCTGTCTTTCAGAAGTTGGAAAAAGTGAGTATAAAATACCTGAGATCCTTATTTCATTAATTCATGCTTCATGAAACTTCTGCTCAGACTAAAAGGAATTGTGCATGCTTATCTAGAAGAAGACAATATAATAAATTCTTTTTTTGGGGGAAAGTGTATATAATTTCAAAATTTATCATTATTGAAATACACGAAGATGGTTTGGGTTTTTTTCATGATAGATACAAAGATTAAAATTCATGCTCAGAATTTCAACCTTTCAGAATTTCTGCTGTCTTAAAAAGTGTACAGTAACCTCTTATAATGACCTATTATTAGAAAAAAAGTGGTGAAACATGGTATTGAATATGTACGTGTTTTGAACATCAGATAATCCCAATCTATTGTAAAACTAATATAGAGATTTATTTTTAGCATTAGGAGCTATATTTTTAAATAGTTTTTAAAGAGTGAACATCTGTTTACATATGCTTATTCTGACAACTCTTATTATCCCAATACCTTAAAAAGTTTAAACTAAAAAAAAAAAAACCCACTATGAAATATGATCCAAATTGATCATAAATTGTAAGATTTTTGGTGAAGCTTTTTCCCATTCTTAACTATTTCACGACAATTATCATGTGATAGATGGTTAATAGATATAATAGTGTAAAGAATCATCATAAGCCTTGAATTTAAAATGAATATACAAATACAGGCAGTAAAATTTGCCAGTGATGCGTGAAAAAAACTTATATGTTAAACTCTTTACATCTGCTTTTCTGTTACTATATATTCATTAATTAAAGAGCAAGAGCAAAAAATGTATAAAGTTGATGAAAGGTTTACAGACCTAGTGACCTATCCTAACCCCAAGGATTAGTACAGAAACTGCGTGTGACTGCAAATTATTACACCAGCCTTATTAGGATAATGATTTCCCACCTTCCACGGTGCTGCATTGTTATCCATAAGCTCCCAAAGGTCCTTAAGCTTGTTAATAACCATTATAGATGTGCAATGAAGTGAATCAAGACTAAAATGAACTCACCTGAGCCAAAGTAGATTAACCCTGTTCAAGTCTGAAGATGTCCTTATAAATTCATCTGGATCTCCTTCTATCAACAAATAGAAAATTGCAATAAGCTGATAAGACAAGGTTATATATTATCTGTTCTTTTGAAAATAACTGATGGAAATTGCAGGACACAATTTCAGGAATCAATATTTAAATTGAAAAAGAGGGTCACCTTTTCCTAGAGGGGACATATCTGGGCTCCTGGGATTATATTTCGCACAGGTTCAGCACTTGGCATTCTTGAGTTCTGTTCACAGGCTGAGGGCACTGTGGCTTGTAAGTTGACTTGAAAAAATGTGAATTAAAGAAAGGTGGACATTTTCTGCATTAGATTACTAGCAAGTCCCCATGAAAGTCATTGAAAAGAAGATACATGCAAAAATGAATACACATTGACATTCAAAACAGAGATGCAGCCATTTCTGAATTTAGAGGGGAATCAAAACATGTTTACAAAAGAGATTCTCATGGTTCATAGGCAATACTTAAATAAAAAAGATAATAGATTCATAGAATGTTTTGTGTTGGAAGGAACCTTAAAGCTTGTCCAGTTCCAAGTCTCCTGCAATGAGCAGGGTCACCTCCCATTAGGCCAGGTCACAAAGTGACCCAAACACCTCCAGGAAGGGGGCATCCACAACTACCCTGACAGTAGAGAATTTCTTCCTAATGACTGACATAAATCTACCTTATTCTAGTTTAAAACCATTACTCCTTGCCCTATCTCTACAATAAATGTATCTCTAAGATAAAATGTAATTAAACATACCATCAGAGGGATTTCACATAGTCCAATATCTTATTTTTACACACATTTTAGTCACAGTATTTCTGCATGCAATGAATATATAACCATGCCATGTTTTCATTTGCAGAAATTCTCATCTAATATACTAAATGTATTGATAAATTAATAATTATTTTGTCATATTTTTTACAGAATGTGAAAGAGATAGACTTTATTTGGATCTTTAAAAGCTGAAATGATGTTTCAATATTTGAAATGGATAATGAAGAAAGAGGGAGCTTATGATGGTGCTTAGATTAACATTGGGAAAAGAAAATAGAATTAAATTACAGAGTCCTGACCATGATGATGTCTGAATTTGATATGGAAAGATGACAGGTGGACTTTGCAAAATGTCATGTGAGTATAAGAAGAGAGAAATAAGTACAGAAGTATTATTTAAGGCAGGAATTATCATTTAGATGTGAGAAAAAAATAAAAGATGAGTGATTAGGCAGGAAACCACCCTCAATGACAGCTCAAGCAGCATCACCAGTTTTATTGTTCAAAAATACACAGTTTTCCTTACCTGAATATAATCTGTGCAATGTATATGTATAAAAGAGATATCAAAGAAGACTGGGAGGATGGGAGAAATAAAAAAAAAAAAATTTAAAAAGACACAAATTTGCTCTGCTGTGGTCAAAACCAAAACACTCAGCAAAAGAAGATTGAGAGGAATAAGAAGAGGGAGAGGAATAAGAACTGTTTCATTGATGCAACAGCACATAATAATAAAATATTGCAGAAATCATTGTTAGAGCCCACATATAAGGAATGAAAAGGAAAACTCTCAAAAAGAGGACTACAAAGGGACGTCTGAAGTAAGGCGTTAAACGAAGCTTCTCAGATAACTGATATCATATCTGTGTGGAGTGATAGGCAGAAAACTATTTTCTTGAATAGAAAAAAATACAACATTGAGAAATACTGTGAATGATGGACTAAACAGAGGCAACCTGAAGCACATGCCTCTGCCATTCAAACTGCCTTCCTACTTATGGCAGATTTATATTATGCTCTGTCTGGTGTTCTTCCCCATTTATATAGCCTGTTGGAGAAAGACAATTCTAGAGTTTTTATTTTACCAAAACCACAAACACTCTGAAACAAGGGTTGAAGGCAGTACAGCAGCAGAAGGAAAAGGTCTAGGTGCAAAGGCCTCTCTGGATAAAAATGATTCAACAGGCTCTGCTTTAGAAACTGCTCATTTTCAGTCCTTGTAGTTCAGTTTATGATTCTGGCTCATCTCCCCATTCCTCATCCTGGTGCACCTTTGCCTTCTTATTCTCATCCAATACTCTTATTAAGCTGAGGAATGAATAACATAAGCTCATGGAATGGAGAACAAAAATTACGAAAAACCAAACTATTTCCAGGGCAGAAAAAATACCTTTACCACCAATTTTATAGAAGGGGAAAGAGGGGTGTTTTGTTTGTTTGTTTGTTCTTTTTGCTTCATTTTATTTGCTTCTTTTAGCTCATGTCTCTCAAAAAGATTACTATAATTTCTGATTACTCAGAGTAAAATCTTCCAAAACTGAAGTTTCAGTTTCCTATGTTCAACTGTTGTTTTTCCCCACTGAGCAGCTAGGTTTCAGACAGATGTATGTAATAAATTCAGAAATGTTGATCTGCACTGCAGATGAAAGTCTGAATAACGGTATAGTCATAAAACTGAAACTTTTCAAACCGTGCAAGCAGCCTGTACTATATTTTACTCCACACTTCAAGATATATCACAGTGACAGGTTTTCTACTGTCAGGATATCATATCAAAAGAATTCAAAGAAGTTTCTCAGCAGCTGCTGCTAGAATAGTTGCAACTGATTATAAAGCTGTCTGAATTATAGTAGTTTTCCCTATTTCTTACACTTTTGGAGTACTTTTGTTAGTGAAAAATCACATTCAGAACAATCTAACTAATGCATTCAACCATTCTACAAGAGTGCTAAAGATAATGTTTGTAGCAATAAACTGAACAGGAAAGTTTATAGTATCAGAAAAAGTATGTAAACAGAACTTGGAGAAGGTAAGTGATTTTTATTCAGGCTATCCAAAACCCTTTACATTTTTACTTTATAACCATGTACTTAAATCAAAGTCCTAAAAAAAAAAGGTGGCTTGACAGTTCTGACCAAGGTCATAATCAACATCTGAACTTGTCAAAGCAGCTTCCAGCCAAGCCAGGAAAAACCCTGACACTCCTGAGGCTCCCAGTTCTCCCTTTTTACTCAGCTTTTCTGTTTTATATCACTTTGCTTTATAAAGCAGAATGTTTTCCATTCTTTCTATGGCAACTTTCACATTCCCAGCTTCTCAATGAGCACTACAAACACCAAAAGGTTTACAATCAGAAGCTTTTCTGTTTAGCAAAGCCGAAAGAGGTGTTTAACACCTAGTCAGAGAAAAAAAAAGCGTTGCAAGCCATTGTGGAACAAACTTCTGCCTTCCAGATTCCTGCCTTCCATGTTCCATGACATCTTTAACCACGGAACATAATGTAGTAAATTTGTCCCAAACTTCTGTGCACACTTGTGGGTCATTAGTCAAGAAGTATCAATTTAATCTCCCCAGATCTGTCCAAAAATTCTACACGGCAGCAAAATAGCATAAGATTAATTAGTAGGAAGCCATTATCAGCTTAAAAATTAGGCCATTGGGTTATTTTTTAAAATGTAATTTTTATTTCCAATAAATACATTCAAACTTATCATCTGAAGAGCTAGCAGTACTCAGAATGTGAAAATGCAATTACTCACAAACAACCTCTTAATTACTTTTTTACAGGTCACTTAAATTATGGCTGCTCTTTATGCAGAAGGTTGTAAGGTCAATATCCATGGAAAACTTTTAAGGCACTTTTAGTAAATGTACTATCAAACTTTATCCCTCTCAGCAGACAGCTACAATTGTAAACATGTTTGGTTTGGAAAAGAAACAATATGGCTAATGGACAGAGATAAATATTGGTTTGCATTTTTAACATTTACTTTGTACTGACTGTTTCATTTCATAAGCATATAAGCAATCATGGTAAAGCTGTGGCAGGACTACAGTATACTGTCGTCTTTATTCCTTGAAGTTCCCCAATCAAAGACAAAACTCAGTTGTTTCCTTTGGTATTTATTTAATAATGTGAGCCCTGACTGGACTTGAATCGCCCTCAAATATTTCATAGAGCAGTGATTTTCTTTTGAAATGGAGTAATGTAAACACCCTTTCAGGTGTTGTATAAATAGCAAAACTATAACACATATTTCTTTAAATTAGCACAGTGGTAATTGATGGGGGAGAGTGTCATATACAGGCTACCTGGCATAACAACAAAGCTATTTTTCAATCTGTAGGAATATGCGTTTTAAAATGTTATAAATGTGCAAAATATATGACAGAATAATCAAGATTATTTAGAACTGTCCCTGTATATCTGAAAAGGACTTACAAAATGCTTCACTGATGTATTGATGAACATTGTTTTTCCAAAAGTGACTTTTTATCTTCCTGGCCATATTATCATCAAAGTAACTACCTTATAGTATTATGATGAACCATTCTGAGAGATTTCTGATGCTTCATGTACTCACAGTAAGAATTTTGATATGAGCATTCTTGCTGCCTGTCACTGAGCATTTGCAACTTCCATGTTCTTCCTAAAGTGAATCAATATCAGTCCAGTCAATCAAGTGTGACAGCTGAAAAAATACGTTATTAATTAATGCATAATGTAACAATTAATAAAAAAGTGACATTGCGGTGTTTTTTAATTTCTGTGATATTTTAATTTCTGTATTCTCTGTAGAAAACATACACTACTGTCTACTGACGTCAGTTTATCCAATATGCACACACAAACAACATTTGGCTAATGCTGAGAAGATGTAAAACTTGTAACGAAGCTCTGACACTACTAAAATTAAGAGCAAAGGACTGATCTAGGTGTTATTTGACAGCATAGTGATTACTACCATGGAAAAGTAGTATCAGTCAAACTGGGAAAGTTCAAAAGTCCTTGGGAACTTATCTGGGAGCTAGTTTTCAGAACTAAGAAGACACAAAAATACCTCTCTTAATGTAAGACTAGAACCGCAGACATCAACTGGAACATGAAAATAAATTCCAACTGATAAACACTTTTCAGAAATTATTAGATAATCTAAGCTGATAAATTCTTTTTCTGCATCTTCATCCAACCTACAAACTGTGCTCCCTCACCTAAAATGTTCCTACCTGTTTACTTAGGATCCATGCTGTTCTGGTCCTTGAAGGGGTCATCCCTTTCACTCCTTTTATTAGCAGGTGAAATAGCTTTTAGCTTCATGCCATGCTCAAAAGTTACTTCTTAGGAAGTGACTTTTTCTGTCTCAAAAGCATTCCCCAGATGCTAGAGCCAGCTGCTTGGCTCAGGAAAAGAGATCTGAGTAGTACTTGGCTCCATTTTAGGAGGCAGAAAAGCAGGAAGAGATGGAAACTAAAAGAGATGTAGAGATTGCTACCCACCTAACCATGAAGAACCAAAGTGCAAAGCTAGATGAAGCACTATTGGAACTGGGACACAGTCCTTCGGGGAATACTGAATCAAAGTCAGGTGGAAGGGAAACAAGGGAAGCAGAGGAGTTCCAGATGACAAGATCTGCAATGCCAGACAACTGCACTTCCCATGAGGGAGAAGTCTGACCTAAGCAGTCCAAGCAGGAAGTCCACTCTTGGCTTCCTTCTTTATTGGGTTAGATGCATAGCACAAGAACCTGCTCCCCAGGTCATGCTGAAGGGAGCAGGCAGGGAATAAGGAGTAATTGCACAAGCCAGATGTAGAGCTTGCTCCCAGGTTCATCTACACCAGTCTCACTTTACTGCTCAAGAAAAAGTGATTTTTTCATGTGGGCTTCTCCAAGCTTTAGGAAGCATTTCTTAGAAAGGAAAAATATTTTTTGTCTTTTGTTTTTTGATGTTTCTTTTCTCATTTCTCTTCTGAGTCAGCCTCTAGCACCTGCTTCTCATCAGGAGAAAATTACTCTTCCCACCTTCTAAGACACATCCCACCAAACCCTTGCAGAGACAATAAATGGCTGTTCATGTTAGTCTGTCTATTTCAACCAGGAGGTTGCATGCTTCGTGTATCATCTCCTCAAAACTTTCATTTCTACACTTGACTCTTCTGCCTCTCTTTGTCTTCACTGCCACTGCCACTAAGGCTATGCATAAAAGTACTATAAAACGAAATAATGTAGTGAGTGTGGGTACAGAAGGCATCTCACATATTTATAAGGGTCCTATTTCGGTAGTAGTCTTCAAGGATTTTTGAAAAAAAAAAGTTGCTAATAAACATAAAACTTTCTTAATGCTCTGTATATATAAAAGATTGTCTATTGTTTTTTTACATCTGAGAACAATGCTAAATTACTTTTTTTTTTAAATATCAGACTACAAATTCTTCTATCTTCTTTCCCTACTTTGACCAGCACATCCACTTTAGATCAGTACAATCCATGATCAAAAGTGAAACACTTCATCTTTAAGAATTTTCACCCTACAAAACACATCTGACCTAACACGAGAGGGAATTCAAAATAATATTCTATAAAGAATAAAGAATTATTGACATTGTCTGTCTAAACCAGACTTGCATTTGTGGCCTGCTCAACAGGATTAGTACATTTAACAAGGACAATTAAACTAAACCCATATGAATACATTAGATTCACACTAGAACCATCTGTGAATCCTAAATTGCAGAACAGCCAAAGAGAGACTGGACTCTGATCAATTCTATCCAAGTGAAATACAAGAATAAAGTTCAAGCTACATCATTTACATCAGAGCTTGATGTCTGTAATGTTGAGCTAACTTCATATTTTTTTTAACTCTTTAAACATTTTACAGTCATTATTTTAGCTAGTAAGTAGCCTGACATTTTATAATGTTTTATAAAGAAATACATACAATACATATGGACTTCTATAGCCATAAGAGAAAATAGTTGACCAGAAATAAAAGGCATTCACTTTCAGGAATATTCCACCACAGTTACCACTACTAGTATTAGGTGTCAAGTACAAGTCCAACTGACACATCCATTGTGCATCCACCTCTTGTGGATGCCACGCAATACCTTAAAGTTTTTTAACAATTACCATGCCACAGCCCTGACAGGTAAGGACTTGTGCTTGATGTCAGCTGTTCTCTGACTGCCAGCTCAATGGCAGATTTTGCTAGGCATTACTTTCATGTGCACTGACAACCAAAATATAGTGAACAATGTTGTTATACTTCTGAGATGGAAGTGAAAGGGCTATGTGTGAAGTGCCAGTCAGAAACAGCAGAATACACATTATTTAATGTCACTTATAAATATAAAACACTTAGGAAATACTAGAATGATAACTTCATCAGGAGAATGGAGGGAGTAAGCGTCACAAAGAAATTTTATTTTTTTTTAAACTAGAAAAAGTCAACGAATAGCACAGGGTAAAGGTCAACTGGAATAATCATAATGAACAATCACTGATTTTTACCCTTGGAATCAATAGGAAAATTACACTGTGACATCCCAAATAAATGCTTCTCAGACCTGCTAACTTCTCCTCTTGACAAGTGAGGATTCTAGATGGGTATATGTAGTCATCCAAAAACTTTTCATAGCAGACAGTGAACTAATTCATCCAAAGATTTCTGAATTCCATAAAATTTCTTCAGTATGTTCCCTAATACATATGAATTACAGAAAAATTAAAACTTTACCTCATATACAATAAAGATAGCAAGATCCATTTTTCAAGTTTTAGAAGGTACTAGAATATCCAGTCTTGATTTAGCTCCTTAATGCACCAAGAAAATGCTAATATATAATGATATAGCCTTATACTGAATATATACTAAAGAATTAATTTGCAGAAAGCTTCATATCTTTACTCACATTTTAAAAGACTGTTGGAAACCCAAAGAGGATTAAGAACAAACATATAGAAATGCTGTGAGTTTTAGAAAACAAAATGAACACCAACGGAGATATTTAGCTCTACTTAGTTACAGAAGACTAACAGTCACATTATAAAATATTTTATCTGTATTTATGGACCTAGATGGTGAAGAGACGACTGCTGGGCATGTACAAAGGCAAAGAAGAGCCTATGGTCATTACTAAATATTGATCTTCTTCACTTTCTTCTGTCCTTCATTTGCCTGCCCATTCCTTGTATTGCAAAGTCTGCTATACAATTTCCAGCCATGGCTTATTCTTTCACACATTTACTCTGATAGTATTCTTACCATTAATTAATATCTCTAAGAAATATTTAAATTTATTCTCTTCTTCATTTTTGGCATTTGTCAAATGAGGATCAAATTTGGAGCTCAAAATCACATTAATGCTATTCATATCACATCTCAGTACAGGCATACAAAAGTAATTTTTAAATTTTTCTTTAGAATGAACTCTAGGAGTCAGGTTATTTGCTGATGTACATCTGAGTCACAAAGGTGAATATAAGACAGATAGGCCGGTGAGTTGTCATTTGTCAGTAAGTTGAATAAGGAAATACAAGTGTACATGAGTGTTTAAATTCTTGGACCATCAGAGATTAAGTGTTCTAAGGAAAGCACATGGTCAGATGCTTGGTAAAATGCTCAGATTTGAAGAGATATGAAGCTAAAAATCATTACAGTAATTATCGCTACTTTTGGTTTTGTTATTGAATATCAAGAGATAAAAACTGTTAAAATTTTTCCAGAGGAAATTCTAAGATCTCTCATAAAGAAATAATTCTCAGCTTCATATCTTTCTGTGAATAAAACCACTGCATTCAGATTGCCCAAACAACTTTGAGAAGTAGATCAAATCACAACTGTTCCAAAGTTCAAATAATAAATTTGCATATGTGATTTCAATCTCTGATGGTTGATACAAAATATGGCCATTGGGCATAGCAAAAAACAAAGTGACCACAAAATCATACCTAGATATGAAACTTAGGCTTACATCTAGTCTTTACCTACAACAAACTTGGAATGAAAAACAACCAGATTTCGATGAACCTTTTTTGTTCTCCAAAAAGACTAACTGTGCAGCTGAACTATTTCTTATTTTAGTAACATAAGCAAAACAATAAAAAAACCCTATTAAAACTTCGAGATTTACTATATTTTTAATATTTGGCACATTCTCTCTGCTTGTTTGTAATCGAGCTTTTTTTTTTAAAAAATGTTCTCAAGTAATATTTTTTATACCAGAATAAGTCATGTCTTGAAATAACTATTCTCCTATACTTAGATCTGTTTTTTTCTTCTTCCTCTGGCTTTATACAGGATCTCGAAGTTCTTCACAGTACCTTATTTTCGTGAGATTTTACTGCTTCTACTTTTCTGCAGTGTAGTAAATGTGAAAGTTGACCCCACAGGTCTTAAATAGATGCCCTTTGCTTTTATGCTAGTCATGAAAATCACAATTGCTGTAATAATTTGCTCCTAGCAGTAGTCTAGCAGCTGTCTAAATTTACAAGGTCAGTTCTAGCACAACCTAAGCCAAACTTTTGAGAGACCTCAGGGTCAGGTTTCAAATAACTGCACATTCCTACTTTAACCAAAAGCAATCCCTGAGACTCAGCACACTTTAAAGATGAATGTTCATCTCTTCTCACATTTGAAACATCAAAGGCCCAATTACTACTGGGATGACATGGGCTGTTTCATGATACTTCCTGTGCAAAGTGCTAGCTCTCTGCACTCTGTGTTTCTGATGCTTCTGTTATCACTGGTCAGTTTCTCTTTGGCAACACAAAATTCAATACCAGGCTTCCTCTCACTTCTACCTTGCACTTGTTAAAAGCAATTACTCTTAGTATCCATATTTGAACTCTGAGTCTGTTTCGTGGATTGTTTATCCTTTACGAAGACTACATCAATCACCAGCTATTGGGTTATCTTACAGTCAAAACTGTTGGGAACACCTGGCTGAAAGATGGAAACAGAAGTAATGCTACCAAAAGTATCAGGATTCTGCTCAAGTTAATACCATTATAATACTGTCTGGGTTATAACAAGTTACTTTCAGAGAGAACTTTGACAAAATTACTTAACTGACTAAAAGATAATGTTCATCTTGGTAACAGCAAAGCTCTTCAGCATATGTTTGAGCATTTTTGTTATTGGGAGAATTTTAGTAATTTCCATTCAGTAATTTAAAGGCTTTTTAAAATGAAAACACCCAAGTACAAAAAAACTGCATCAGGTGCAAAAGCAAATCAAACAACATTTACTCACAACTCTCTTTCCCTAAGTGGGTAGATTAGGCAATATGGACTAAAAATAATCAAATAGGATCATCATACATAAATGACCTTGGTTAATTCATTAAAACTCCCAGTCACTATCTGATAGAAAAGGAGAACAGTCCCAGAATGGTTAGTTCTTGAAAAGACCTAAGAATTCATAGGACAGATGGAATGGGTTGTGAGTGGATAGAGTGGAAAGGTTAAGATTCCTTGAATAAAATAATTAATATGTTTTAGTTTTGTTTTTTTTTATTATTTATTCCAGTGAAATGTTATTTAATAGAATAAGGTATAGTTTGTGCTCTAAGGTTCACTTAAGAAATAATCAACTATGACTTCTGAACCATATTTTTAAAAATGTGAAGACTTATAATGTATTTAAGAAGCCTAAACCTAATTAAACTGCAAAAAAATGGAAAGTTCACTTCTCTCTTGATATTAACCTGCAATCTTGATACTGTTTGTCCTTTATAAGAAAAAAAAATTAGTGAAATCATTCCCAGTAACTTAATACCCTTAAATGGTTTATACTAAAATGGTTTGCTCTCCTTTCAGGGATTTACCTTAATGATATCATTCCAAAGGAGTCTGGTTTAGATCAAACTGGGTTAAAGATCATGACTGTCAAAAGATGATGTCACTTAGATTCCATTACTAATAAAACCAGGGGTCATTTTGAGTACAGAAGCAGATTGATATTCATGTTTTCTTTACCTCTTAGTACCTTCAGTCATACATTCAGAAGTCATGCATTAAAAAGGCAAAATTTAGCCCATTCTGGCATATTTCAGCAGCATAGTGCATTACTATCATATTCACAATTGTTTAGCACTCTTATTTCTAAAATATACTGCAAGAAACATCCAAAATCATGTTCAAGTAAAAGAAATCACCTTGTATAGTTTTCACATCTTACAAAAATTTATGGTAGAGATGCAAAAGTCACATATTTATTCTATGAGTCCATACAGATGTAAATACAGTTAGTATAACCAGAACTCAGCACAATGACTACAAAAAGCAAAGGTACAATAAAGTAAGATAATTTTAGGAGGCTAAAAATTTGTAACACATCTATATTAGTTCATCAGTGATTCTTCCCTTTCCTTTTTACTACTGTATACTCCCTGGTATTTTCCAGAACTATCCAACTTTCAGTCATGGATAGAAAACACTATGCATGCAACAAAAAACAAAATAAAGCAAAAATAGCACAATATCAAGATCATCCACCTGCAGTGAGGGACTGCAATTCTTATTTTAAGTGAGAAACAATTCAAGTCCACTGGAATAAGTTAATAATTTCCATCATGGGATCCAAAATTGCATAGCTTTCAGTGTAATCTCTAAGAAATAAAACAAAATAAAGGCCTATGATTTTCATTACAGATGTAGGTCTTGACATCAGCTGTCTAATGTGCAAAGGAATAACAGGTACAGAAGATTGAACACTTGCTGAGTGTTAAAACCAGATATGTATCTATGATAAGGTTTGGTCTGCCTATTTAGGATCCTATGCATCAACTGCTCCTTGCCTGACTACATAAATTTAACAATAAAAATCCAGATAAATCTAATGGTAACAGTGAAGAAAATACTCAGAATAAACCCATTCCACCAGCCAAGATTTCATTTACTTTTGAGGACAGTGGTAATCTTACTAGGAACCACTAGATGGTAGTATGACAGGCAGTGCAATGGCTTTTCCTTGGATTTTTGCGGGCACCTCCTAAAAGATCTGCTTCTTGTTAGCTGTTACAAAAGCCTGTATGAAATACGATGGTTCTTCTCCGTATTAATTTGTGTTTCCCAAGTTGCTACGAACTCAACCATTACTAAAAAATTTAATTCAGAAATATGTTGTAAAGTGCTCTTCACAGCCTGTCCCCAGCTTTTCAAAGAGTGCCAACCATGTTACTTTTTAATTTCTCCTTGTACTGTTTCTTCTGCATATTTTTCCCAGCCAAATCTTCCATGTCTGCTTTATTTTCAAGGTTCTTTTAAATTATTTTCTGCTCTGTAACATGCAAGATGTAAAAGAATCAAAACCAAGAAAAACAAAGATCTCCATTTGTCAAAGGTGAGCCATCATACTCAGAAACTTGATCCTTTCTCATGTTCTCGTTTTTGTCATCCTTTCAGTATGATATATCTCAAAAAATATTATTGGTTGGGTTTTTTTTTTTCTGAGATATTAGGTTAACTGAAAAAAAAACCCCAATATTAATAGGATTATAATGTTGAGAAACAAAACTTTTCACAAATGAATATTCTTATGCTTGAAATTAAGAAGGTCTGTATAAATATATTTAACTGAACACTTTATAATATATATTCCTGGTAAAATATTTAACTTGCACTTAAATTAATGTGCCATATGGAGAACAGGACAAAATTCATTCTAAAATGCATAAACCAACCTTTGGAAGAAAGAAATACTCCCAGATACTTCACAGGTTGAGTCAGCTATACAGTCTGTTGAAACATGTGAATTACCTGCTGAATCAGATATTTAATCTACTAAATCAAAGTTAACACCTACTGAGTCAAGCATAGCACCTAGTAAAAAACTATTAGTACAGATTTATGTGTGTTCAAGTGAATTACAGTAAATACATTGCCCAAGAAATACAAAGTGGGCTATATTAGCGACGTTATTTATTGCAGTGTGTTTACATGGTAGCAAATGTTTTCTATAAGGGAAATTCCCACTCAAATAGCAAGAAATAGGGTCTTCCTTTGGTGAGTCAGTTTTCTTCATTAGATGGCACAGATTCTCACCAATGAATTCATATGTATTCTAATATCTAAGCAAAACTGGTAGGAGTAATGAGGGGAAGAGGCAGTGAGAAGACATCTGTGCAGAGTTGCTTTACTCCCTGCTTCTTTTATTATTCTTTCCATCGTATATCATGCTGCTACAGATGTAACTGCAGTGAAAACTATGTGGGAAGAAGAAAAGAGGCTCTTGTATGATGCAACTCATGAGAATTTCAGTTTGTAAATCCAATGTTTCAGCAGCAGACGTTTCTGCACACTATGTATTCTCTCAAATCCTCCAGTCATTCTACATGTACAAGCTTGTATATAGGCTGTTTTAAAATATTTTTCTTAGATGTTTTTGTAATGAAGCGTGCTACAACCATGTTACATTTTGCCCCTATAGATATTTCTTTGGTGAATATTTGTGCTGTTTCAGTATTTTGGTTGACAGACTTTCTTTAGCCAGAAACCAGTGAATGTTGTTTTTTTAATTTAATTCGTTCCTTAATATTGTGAAGAAGAAACTAATTTCCCTCAAGTCTAGAATTTACAGATTCAATTTACTTCTTTTTTTTCTACCACTTGTAATTTCTGATCAGCATTTAGCATTTTTTCCACTTTTTTTACCTACTGTATGTGGAATAAGTATACTTTTTCTCTAGACCTGTCATTCCTCTGGTCAGACTCTTGCCTTTTCAGTGCTGTTTCCCTTTCTTTCTATTATGACTTGCTTATATCTTTTGAGACACAGAATTACCTACATTTGCATTTGAATTTTTATCAGGAGAGCATTTTTTAATTGCCAATTTTCCCTATTTATTGTACTTCGGTTTGCATCATGGAGCTACCATGGAGCACATGAACTGAAACCCTTTTAGGTGAAACTAAGCCAGTATACCAATATGCTCCAGCTGCAAATGAGCTCCAGTCTACAGGACAGCCTAGAGCTTATTTTCCCATTAAAATATGCGCTGTGTGGGCATGAACATCAGGTGTTTCATACTACAGATCTTGCTTCTCTGAGTCCACAGTACTTGCTGCTCTAGACATAACACAGACATAGATAGTCCCAAATACCTTTCACATTTTTCTCTAGCAAATCCAAGACTTCAGCTCACACCCACATACCCACACATATACAGAGATGATGATTTACTGTGATTAAGAATACATACCTTGACTCTTCACAGGAGGAAAAATGCGTTATCATTTTTATGTATAGAACAATAAAAAAGCTTTCCTACTTTTTAAAGATCCATGCAGGGCAGGTACAAACTTCAAAAATAATTTCATAATGCAACCATCTCTTAAGAAAAAATTACTACTTAGCACATATTTGGGGATACTGTGATACTGGAAATGAGTTTAAAAAAAAAACCACAAGTTTTCTGATTAGATTTTTAATATACTGAACAGCATTATATCTCAGTTTCATTGTAGGGAACGTTCCATCCTGCTGCAGCACTTAGGACTTAACTTCTTAGTAACAGGTATGCAGAAATAAGAAGTAAATTATGTTCTCATAATCTAGTGGAGCTTGGTTTGCTTTTATGTTGTTCCTTTCCTCTTTTGTTTTATCATTGCATCAGAAGTACAAGGAAGCCTACCACATTTTGCATTATAATGGAGAAAGTAACAGATTCTGTAAAAGGTTTTGTTGATTTAATGACCTAAGATATTTGAGTGTTTGGGCTGGTTATCAATAGCTTAACATGACACTGGAAATAGAACACTGTCTGCTACAGAAAGGTTGTGTGTTGTCCAGCAACCATGTTATGTTTCCAGAGGATAAATTTTCATATGGCACGTAACTGTGAAACAGGTTTTACTCATTAATACATGACTTGTTACTGACCTAAAAGAAAATTGATTAGTTATTTGCACTGCACCATGCTTGAGATACTGAGAAACAGCTGCATATGTCTTTTATCTATGGATTTGTCACACAGTATTTTCTGTTCATGCACACAGGATCAAAAAAAAGTATTTGTTTTACCTAAAGCAAACATCGACATCCATTATGAACCTACTTCAGCTCCTTTGGTATCTTGGAATAGGCACACACTAAACACAAAAATTGACATATATGGCATGTCTTTCATAAACTGAAATACATTGTTTATGGTTACTGAACCTTTCTTAAAACCACAAGATAATTACAATTACTTTGCAATGAATACTCAAAGGAAGAGCACTCATGTTTTTAAAAAAAACAAATCAGCAAGCTGATGTATGATACAGTATGATAGCGTGGTTCTTAAAATTGCAGCTTTTGGAAGGTTAGGTAAGTAATTATTGTAGTAAACATGGAAATTGTTCTGCATATTCATGGAAATAATACCTCAGTGTTAGAGAAAATAGATTCTTTGGTCATCTGGTTCTGAATGGTTAGTGTCAAATTATAGCATAAGAGAAAATATTGTCACTCTAATAATAAAATAATTACATTGTTGTTGTAGTAGTAGTAAGTACTACCAAGGTAGACACATAAAAAGTCCTTATTTAAGAACTTAGAACAGAATACACAGTAGCACAAAGGCAATTAAATCCAAAGGACTAGGTAGGAAAAATATGGGATTTTGTGAGCTGAGAAGGTTGCATATGTTAAAGGATTTTGTATGGATGTGGCTCGGCATTGATTAGGACTCTCCAAAGTTTTGGCTGGATGGAACTAGATTTCCAGTGAAAAAACTGGCACCTCCCTTCCTTTTCCCCTCAGTCACCCTCATAGGCAAACTGAATAAATACAATAAACCGGGACTGCAGCATAAGAACAGTTATGAATTCTGTGTTCTCTTTGTCCTCCTGCAGGTTCCCAAATACGTTTTACTGTCCTGTGTTGCAGGAAAAACAAGTAGTTGTCTTATGAGATGTCTGACAGACATGACCTAGCACCATACTGCTCCCAGTGAGGGCCTCCCTGAAGCACGTCTCATACTTCATTTACGCTGTCCCTGGGTTCTTCCCAAATGATTCACCTGTAAATTCAGGTGTTATGACTGAAAAAAAATAATAAAAAAAAACAAAACAGAACCATCCAAAGTATGAAAAAGCAGAAAGCAAGTCACTACCACCTTCAACTGATTTGATCTCTGTTTTTCTAAGACCCTGCATCTTCACTTCTTCAGTTCATTTCTTTTAAGGACTTTGGTGGTAGGGCTGTCAGCAAAATCCTCCCAAGATCTGGCTGCCAGGGCTCAGAGAGGGCTCAGCCCCTGCACAGCTGCAGATGGCCCTGTCCTGGCTGACAATGAGCCAAGGCACCCAGGCAGCACTCTGACATCTATTTAGGAACCAATCTTAAACAAATTCAATGAATTTCAGCTTAGTGGGGAAGTTACCTTCTAAAAAAGAATAAAATGGAATTGCTGAAATCTTGAATAGTCTCATGCAACTCAGTGATGGGCTTAACACATGGGAAAAGTTACTTGTTAATTAATTAGAAGCAGTAGTAAATGAGACAAGCTCTAGTTACTATCAGGATGACTTTATAGTAGAAGTTTCGCTTTAAATATCCACCACCAGTTTTACTTTTTCCCCTAAAAAGACTGTATGTCTATGGAAAATACAAAACCAGGTGGCCCTGGTTAATAAATTTTGAAGTAAACAGAAGAAAAAACAATGAAAAAACAACATTTTTTCAAATCTAATCTGAAGTCTGAAGAACTGTGGCATATGGCAGTGAAAATGGCATACCTGGTTGAAGCCAGAATGGAATCATTCCAGCATGATTTTATTTGCCTGGCCTGTAATTACTACAGTTTTTATCACTTGGCTATGCAAGATATTTCTTAAAAGAAAAATTGAATTATGTACAAGCAAAAGTGTAAATTTATCTTTTCAGTTATAAATTAATTGAAAAAATACAAATATATAATATTCTCATTCATAGTACAAGAAATATGTGCAAACTTTTAGAAAAGAGTTTTGTTCATGTGTTTTAAATCATTCTAGAATTGAAGAAAATATTTGCAGTGAATCAATAGCAGGCCTTAATTGAGATTAAAAGTTGAGAAATAATTAGACAACTAACGAATATTCCTGACAACACAGATATATGGTTGGCCTTATGCTGCTTGCATCTTCTCCCCAGTTCTTCTCCCCATTTTTCTTACATAATCGTATACTTATGCTGGATATTGTACTGGTAATTAGGGAACTGAGCAATTTGCAGTCCATCTCAGGTTAATTTCTTGATTATTTTTCTCTTTCTCCTTCCAGAAATTTCTTCTGTAAAATTGCATTAATACTCCTGTATTCTTTTTGAGAGGCATGGAGTTAAGGAAAACAGAGGAGCCACGTGGTGAGAAAACTGTGTGCAGTCTCAAGCTACATTCCATTCATTGGGATTAAAGTTAAAAAAAAAAAATCAGAACAGTTATTAAAAAGACACCCTTACAGGCCTCCTTCAACATATGAAAGTCAAGGCACCCATGATGCTATCCACCATTTTCTCTGCAGCTCCTCCTCTAAAAAAAAAAAAAAAAGGCAAAAAAAAAAAAAAGGCAAACTGTGCACACAAAGGGGGCTTTTACTCTCAGCTTGACAGCCCACTGCATGCAGGCAGATAAAAGCATTTTGGATGCATGCCAGGAGAGAAACCTTAAAGCAGCTTCATTAGGCAAAAGTAAGATAATCAGAGTAAATACACAATGCTGCTTTTGTTACCTAAGCTGTTTGATTGGCTGTTATGCTATTGGATGGCCAATTAATACCCTGAGCACAGGGCACTGACAGTGCTGGGCACCTCAGGGTGCACACAGGAGTGTCAGCATCCAATGTGTGGCAGGATTTGCAAAAATGGCTGTGCATATTTCCCATTTGCTCAAAGCTGAGAAGATATCCACCCAAGAGGTCACTCCAGCATGCTAATTATGATCTGTGTATGTTAATTATGTCAATGCATGCAAAAGTGTGGAGCTCGGGAAAAAAAAAAATATTAATTTGTAGCAACAACTTGAGTGCTGGCCCCAGAAGTGAGAAGTGATAGGTAGCAAGAAGGGCAAACAGAGCAAAAAAATGTCCAATGATGCTAATGGAGATATCTGTGCAGGTTAAAAAGAGGTGCTAGAGGAAATCCTTGGGGAACTGCCATGAAATGGTGACCACAGCATCAGAGTTGGATAAATGCAGTGAAGCAAAACTGTGGAGGAGGTGAACACTGAAATATCCTTGCTTCAGAGGGAATACTGTGGGACCTTTGAGTCTACCTCCATAGATGAACTGAAGATCCATTCCCACCACTTCTGTCATTAAGATTGCAGGACATTTGAACATTATTTCCTTACAGAGAAAAGAAAAATGTAGTGCATACGATACATTTATTAAGTATTTATAGTTCCCAGTCAGCTAACCACGTTCTGGAAGCAACCTCAGACAACATATTCTTTAATATCAAAATCCTCTATCACCCATCACAGAACCGTCACCACCATAATAATATAAAAGTGCATAGCTGTAACAGTGTCTATCTTTTTCACCAGCTTTCCCATAACCAAAGAGAATTTTTGAAATCTGAAGCCATCTTACTTAATTTTAAGTCAAGTATTAACCCCTGGTCATACACTTCCCTTAGTTTTCTCTCAAGAAAGAATGCTGACCAGTCCTTATGAAGTAGCTACTCCATCTCCTTGATCATTTCAGTTTTTCTTCTCCCTATATGCATTCTTTATGTCTACTACATCCTTCTGAGGTGCAGAGATAATGGAGGCACAGGCTACTGGGATGTAGCCATGCCAGATGAGGATATTACCACAGAACAGACACCCAGGTCCTTTGCTGCTGTGCAGATTTCCAGCCACTCTTCTTCCCCAAGTCTGCAGTGTTGCACGGGGTTGTTGTGACCCAAGTGAAGGACCAGATATTTTACCTTGCTACAGTCTCCTACAGTTGGCCTCAGCCCATCAAACCAGCCTGTCCAGGTCCCACTGTAGCCTTCCTTCCCTCAGGCAGGTCAATACTTCTGCCCAACTTAGTATCATCCACAAACTTAGTAAGGGTGCCTTCAATCCCCCTCACTCACACCACTGATGAAGATACTAAACAAAACCAGTGCTTTGTTCTCCCAAGCATACTTCCCATAGATAGGTCCACCATTCAGATAAACTCACTGTCCAGTGAACAAGAATTGTGTTATAATTCCTCAATATAAGGAGTGCAGTTATCACGAATAATGCCAATATGACAAGAAGATTAATACTGTGTGCCTTAAACAAATGATAGTGTTTACCTAAGACTTAGGTTAAGTAGTCAGCACAGTTGCCCAAGGGATTTTATTGCCATCCTCACAAGAGAGGTATGCTGGCTCCAATACTTTGGCTAGCACAGGAGAATGAATCTACCACTGTAGGTGAGAACATAGTGTATCATAGATGCTCTTTTAGAGATCATATAACATCAAAATCTGCCAGAACTTTTGTGAAAGTCCAACATGAAAAACTGTTATCCTAGACAGAACATGCCCTTGAAATCAAACTGAAAATGTATCTTAATGTCCCAAAAGGATGATGTTTCAAATAATTCCCCTATTTCAAAACAGCAACCAAAGCTATGCTTATCGTCATTTAATAAGGTAAGGTTCAAATCAATCTAAATTGCTCAGGTAGCTAAATGCTAGAGCCTCTGAATTCCAAAGATTTACTGTTCACAGCATAAAGAATTATTTCCTTTTATCACTTTTAAATTTGCTAACATTCAGAGTAATTGAGTGTCTTCTTGTTCGCACATTATGAGACTAAATTAAGAGCACCAAACAATCCATCTTCATTAAACAAGTCACTAGTTGTTATTTCTCTTCATTCTTTTTTTTCTATATACTTAAGTTAGATTTTTCACACCAGTTTTCATGTACTGCTTGCTCTGTTACTTTCTGAATCCTGAATATTTTTTCTCATTCATTTTTTGATTATTCAAAAGAGAAATAATCCACAATGAGTGTTTTGTTTTCTGCTGGCTGCTGAGTAAGAATTTTACTAATCTAAAAAAAAACTAGTCTCATTTCTATTTGTGTTTGCAGGCATGGGGTTTGCATAATATTCCATGAGAGGTCTTATGGACTACTATGGACTATCCCCAACCTTTGGATGTGTTGATGACCAAAGTTTCTCCTCTCCTTCTTTCTCAGCTTGACCAAATGAATGGTCAACAAAATCCTGATTTCTGCTGGAGGAAGAAATGATAGAGATTGTCTGTAGAGAGCAACTGGAGGAAGCCAGTATCTTGTAGAGATAGAGAGAAAAGATTTGTTTCCTCTTTGAGATGTGTTTTTACAGAAATTTCAGGAAATAAAACAGGAGAGGAATTGACTGAACAGATAACTTTTCTCAGCACAGTCTGTTTTGGGGAAACAGTTCCTGGTCAGTGCTATTTGATACCCAGGTAGTTGTCGAATCAAAGACATCAAGAAAATGCATTGAAAAAGGTAGAGAAGAACAGATGAAAAATGCATCCCCAGAAAAATAATACCCATCTTATATGACCTTTACACTGGCTGCAGCCAATCTGGTTCTCAATCCAGTTCAACAGAGCTCCACAAAGTCACTTCATGGGGGTCAAATGCACAGATGATTCCCAAAAGCAAGACCACCCTACTAAAATTCATGGTTTTAAATTAAGATATTGCCTTCAGAGGCCTATTACACACATGAAGTAAGAAAAATAAGTAATAAGAGAATAATTACAAGGTTCAAGTCATTCAATCATTTGGTCATACTGGGGCATGGTAGTGTAAACAGGGCCAAATGACAAAGGGCATAAGTTAACTATCAAACAGTAGTGTTCACACTCTATGACTGAATAATTAGAAAGTGGGTAATACTAAGGCTATATAAATGATTTCCCTTTTCCTCTCCAAATCATGATGGTCACAGTGACTGTGTACACAGAAGGGCAAATCAGAAAGATTACAGCAGAAAAAGGATGATAGCAGACTCCAGGCATAGACACGCTGATGAAATATCAGGTCAAGGAATGACAGAGCTTGTACTCCAGAACCTCATCCAGACATACTGGAAGCAACGAGTTAAAAAGTGGTTGACATTAACACAGGACAAAGCTACCACTGGAGTCCTGTGACCTCTATTTTATAACATTCATAAATGATCTGAGAGAGAGAATAATTATGTGATAATACTGCAGGACAATGTCAGGATACTGAGCAACTGAGGGTTAAAATGGCAGAAAATATCAATGCTGGTAAATACAAATTTAATGTACATGTGAAAGTAATCCTAACTGTTCATACACACCAATGGGCTCTAAACTATATAGAATGGTTTGGATTGGAAGAGACCTTAAAGATCATCTAATTCCACCCCACCTGCCATGGGCAGGGACACCTTCCATTGGATTTTTTCTCTCCAAGTCCCATCCAGTCTGGCATTAAACTCTTCCAAGGAGGGGACATACAAAACTTCCCTGGGCAATCTTTTCCAGGATCTCACAACCCTCACGCTAAATAATTTATTTCTAATGTCTAACATAAATCTACCTTTTTCCACCTTGAAAACACTGCCCCTTGTCCTACACAACCTTGTAAAAACTGCCTCTACAGCTTTTCTGTAAGCCCCCTTCAGATATTGGAAGGCCACTATAAAATCTCCCCAAAGCCTTCTCTGGTCTAGGCTGAACAACCACAACTTTCTCAGCCTGTCTGCATAGAAGAGGGGCTCTAGCCCTCTGATCACTTTTATGCCCCTCCTCTGGACTCATTCCAACAGCTCCATGTCCTTCCTGTGTTGGGGACTCCACAACTGGTCACAGTACTCCAGGTGGGGTCTCACAAGAGTAGAGTAGAGGGGGAGGATCACCTCCCTTGACCTGTTAACCATGCTTCTTTTTATGCAGCCTATTTGGCTTTCTGGACTGCAAGTGTACATTTCTGGATCATATTGAGCTTGTCATCAACCTACACCCCCAAGTCCTTTCTCTCAAGGCTATTTGCAATCCATTCTCTGCCCAACCTGTAATTCTGCTTGGGATTGACCCAACCCATGTGCAGAGCCTTGTACTTGGCCTTGCTGAACTTCATCAGGATGGCACGGGTACACCTCAAGCCTGCCAAGATCTGCCTGGATGGCATTGCTTCCCTCCAGTGTGTCAACCACATCACACAGCTTGGTGTCATCAGCAAACTTGTTGGGGATGCACTCAATCCCACTATCATGTCTCCAACAAAGATATTAAACAGCACCGGTACCAGTACCAGCCCCTGAGGAAGGCAACTCACCATGGCTCTCCATTTGCACATCAAGCTGTTGACCGCTACTCTTGGACAACAGGAGCAATTGTTGTCCTATCAATTGAGTGCAATTTCTTATCCAGTGATGGGGCCACCTATTAAATCCATACATCGAGGGATGTGGGTCTCTTTAGCTTGGAGACGAGGAGATGAGGGGTGACCTCATTAATGTTTACAAATATGTAAAGGGTGAGTGTCAAGAAGATGGAGCCAGGCTCTTCTCAGTGATGATCAATGATAGGGCAAGGGGTAATGGATGCAAGCTGGAGCATAGGAGGTTCTGTGCAAATGTCAGGGTGCACTGTGAGGGTGACAGAACACTGGAACAGGCTGCCGAGGGAGGATGTGGAGTCTGCTTCTCTGGAGACATTCAAAAAACACCTGGACATGTTCCTGTGTGAGCTACACTAGGTGGTTCTGCTCTGGCAGGGAGGTTGGACTCAATGATCTCTCAAGGTCCCTTCCAACCCCTAACACTCTGTGATTTCTGTGATCAAATGAGATTGTAGTAAAAAATCAAAATAATATTTTTTTTCCCCTGTATTTTTCAGTTGACCTGTCAAAATCTGTTATGCTACTACAAATTCCAGAAAGGAAAGAGTCATATTTATGCAAATTAAAAGAAGAACAATTCCTCAAAATTTGTCACCCCTAAGCATATTTATCTCCAGACCAAAAGATTTCTAAAGGGAGGACATGCTGAAATATTCACAAATATTTAGACAGAAATACATTCTGGTGTATGGCCTGGTGTTACTTGCTCAGATGGAAACATGAGAAGATATGGGACTTTGTAATTCACAAGCATTTTCAGTAAAACTGCCAAAAATCTAAGAGCTTTGTACAAGAGAAAGACATTGAGCTGCTGGAGTAAGTTCAGAGAAGGACAACCAAGACAGAAAAGGGTCTGGAGGACAAGCCCTATGGAAAGAAAACTGGAGAAAATGTTTAGTTTGGAGAAAAAGAGGCTGAGAGGAGATGTTATTGCTCTCTACAAGTATCTGAAAGGAGGTTGTAGGGAGGTGGGTGATGGCCTCTTTTTTCAGGTAAAAAATTATAGGACTAGAGAAAATGACCTGAAGTTACACCCGGGGAGGTTTAGAGTAGATATCAGGAAGAATTTCTTTACTGAGAGAGCAGTCAGGATTTTGAATGGGCTTTCCAGGGAGGTGATGGAGTCACAATCCCTGGAAGTATTTAAAATCCATATACTTAGGGCACTTGGTACAATTCAGTTTTAAAAGATTCCTTGAAGACACTGTTATTTCTTCCACTTGCTTCCCTTCTTGTATTCCCTTATTCTTGCTGTTTCCTTTCCTTTCCTTTTCCTTTCCTTTTCCTTTCCTTTCCTTTCCTTTCCTTTCCTTTCCTTTCCTTTCCTCTTTCCTTTCCTTTCCTTTCCTTTTTCCTTTCCTTTCCTTTTTCCTTTCCTTTTTCCTTTTTCCTTTTTCCTTTTTCCTTTTTCCTTTTTCCTTTTCCTCTCCTCTCCTCTCCTCCAGATCTTAATGTCTTCTGTATGTTTTCTCTGTCACATCTCCATCTTTTCTCTGTTGCCCTTGCTTCCAGGTGAATCAATTAGGTAGATAATAGTGGCAATGACATGCCCTTATTAACAGCAGTATGAGAACTCATACCCCTGACTCACTGTTCAAGGTAGACTTCAGATTTGAATGAACACAGTTCTTTCAGCTATGGCTCCAAGCACTTCTGGAAAACCTATGGAATCATAGAATCATCAAGGTTGGAAAGGATCTCTAGGATCAAGTACAGCCATCAACCAACACAACCAGGCAACTAAACAATGTCCTCAAATGCTATATCCACGTGTTTTTTTAACACTTCCAGGAATGGTGACTCCACCCTTTCCCTGGGAATCCTCTTCCATTGTCTGACCACTCTCAGTTAAAAAAAAAAACAAACTTCATATACAATCTGAACATCCTCTGGTGCAACTTGAGTCCATTTCTCCACAGTCTTCAGAGTAAGAAGAGTGCATATTTTATCTACTTGCTTATAGAAAATATTATGTACTAGATGAACTAAATGCATACAGAGAAATAAAAGCCAGTGGATGGTAATTTTAACACACAATGAACCGATTCAGCTTTCTTCTCTTCCATTGATTGTGAAAATAAAGACTATCTTAAAGATTCTTAGGATAACTAGCTATATATATATATAAAGAGCTTATTAAATGGGAAAGGTGGATTTTTTTTGGCTATTGGCTAGTCTTCCTGAAAAGAAATAATAATTATCTCTGACCTGACAGATCATTAAGAAAGATAGACTATCCTACTTTTAATTATTACCATCATCATTGTTTCCTGGTAAAACTGAAACCTGAAACTCACAGTAAACATTAATTTCTCAAGATAACTTCTAAGCAAGGAAAGGAAGACTGAGTCCACAAAGTTCTCTGGACAAAGATAGCCATGTACTTTTTATAAGTCTCCATAACAATTGGGCTATATCTGGAGTTTTTTTTGGAACATACCTATATCCCTCTTTTAGCTCCAGTGACAGAATGTGCAAAAAATATCTGGTGAATGTAATTGATGACCACGTTTGTAGATTTCAGAATCTGGTGTCAGATCTCTTAGCCCAGGTCTAAGTTACTGTCACAGCTCTCTCTAATATTTTCTATTAGATACCCACACATTTTCTGTGGATACCCACACATCACCTGAAACTCTGTATAGCTAAATCAGATTCATAGTAATTTATTATTGTTACACCAGATTGTCCACTATTATTCCTCTTTCACTGTGAATAAGTATGACTGTGGCAGGATCATGGAATTTACATCTTCTCTGACTATGCCCTCTCATTGAGCACTTCAGATCCAGGTGGTATTTATTTTGTAGTATCTTCCAGTATGCGTTGTCTAATGTCTTCCTATGTTTGTTCATGTTCTTATTACCTTGTATCTCTACTTTCATAACATCTTTCCATATGCCTTTTTGAAAGTATTATTTTACTAATTATTTTACTAATATCCAAGCAGCATTCATCTGCAAAGTTAATTGTCTGATTCTTTTTTTTTATTATTATTATTTGATTAGATGAGTCAAGGTTGTTTAACTTAAGGAAGATATTTAAGTTAGAAAGGCATGAAAATCTTCAACTATGCAAAAGGCTGCTGCAGGGAGGAAAGGAAAAATCTGGTTTCCATGTTCAGGTTGGATAGGTCAGGAAATAATAGGTTTCAATTGCAACAGGGAAGATTTAGGTTACTAACACAAATTTTTTTTCAGAGTGATCAAAGTTAAAGCAGCATTGGAACAGATTGTCTGGGGAGTCTGAGAAACTTCTTTGGAGATATTTAAAAATAGCTTTGGCCAATATATAACTGGGGTGATACTGGCCTTGTTGATTATGCCTTCTGGCATGAAGGATGGATTAGATGTTCTTTTCATGTAGCCTTCCAGCCTGATTATTATTATAATGGCTATATTGCTAAATTTATCCACTCTCTTCAGACCTTTGAAGACCAAGAACTAAGACCTTAAATTTGATTTGATAACAAAGGAACAGTCAGCATTTAATCAAAGAAAGAAAGTGGCTTGTTGAAGTTCATCTACTGTATTTAAATGTTAAAACATTGGAAATTTTTCTATATATAGCAATGTATTCCCCGGTGAAATGTGTTGCTGTAATACTCTGACTCAAAAGAGTGCTCACTGTGGGCACGCCAGCATCTGACAAGCTGGAATACTGCCTCCTCACTATCCACAGATGAAAGAAAGTGCAGCAGCTGTTACTATTCAGGTAGCTGGTAGTGATGAAGAGCCCAGGAGGAGCCTGAGGCAGTCTACTGCCTTGACAATTGCAGGACAGATGGCCTTAGTTGTGATTTATATTACTAAATATTTCCCCTCTTTCCACCTCTCTATTTCCTGAATCTAGCATCATTCAGGTGGTCTTCACCCAGGGACTGACTCAGGTAATGAGGCATTACACTTGTAAGAGGTGCAGAATTATATACTATCAGCATGTGTTTAAGGCTATACAGGAACTTTTGTATAAGAGCCAGTCTTAAGTTATAGTAAATTAATCTTTTTTTATTTTTTTGAATTATGGTGTGTTTATTCTTTGTAGGAGAAATATTGTGTAAGTAACAAGTTTCAATAAGGCAACCTCAGAACAATCATCCTTTTGTCAAGCCAAAATGCTTTCTTTAAAATTTTCTTGCAGCAATGCTGCACTCTCAGTAGCAGAAACAGGAGATCCAGAAAGAGCATTTCTCAAGAAATTGATGCAAAATTTTCTGATCAGTTAAAAATAAGTGAAGGAAAAGGTTCACAGAATGAATTGCAGAACTTTGATCTGAACTGTAAAGGATGCTTTTAAGCCAAAAGTTCAAGATTACACATTGCTGAAATCCAAAAAACCATTTCTAATATTTCTTTATTTTGGAAGTATTGATTAAATAGGAAGGCGAATCCATTTTTTAGTATTAAGCTGCATTTTAAATATATTCTGAATTGACAAATATATTTACAATCTAGAGTAATTCCACTACATATCCCTTAGTGCCAGCAATCAAAAAGATACATCAGTTAATTTCAGTTTTGGTTACTCTCTTTCTAGACCTTACCTTGTCCAAATCTGCTGGTTTTTTTCTATAAATACAAAAACTCTGTGGTTTTAATTTAATTTTTTCATGTGATTCCTTAAGAAATAACATATACTTAAGAAAGCCATTAAATAGATATTTTCCTTCCTTGATGTAGATATGCATCTAAAATGTCTCAATAGCTTCTTCATGCCTTTTATCTCCTGCCTGGATATTTCTTTTCCTTAGAGTGTTCTTCAGGTTAACATTTTAAAAGACACTGGGCTGATGACGTTATTCTTTCTTTTCCTCATTGGGATTTTCATCAAACAAGGCACTGTAATAGATATCTTATAGATTACATACTTATGTATGCATGCATATGTATATATGTCATAGAAAAGGTTAGAAGACACCTCAGAAGATCATCTAGAAAGTCACATTTAGAAAATGTCCATGTGAATTTTCTTTTCCTCATATGAAGTCATGTGCACACCTGAGAAGAGTGGGGCTATGTCTTCTTAATAACTACCACCTTAGATAGCTGAGTTTTAAGTACTCAAACACGTGTCTGCTTAATGATACAAACTGTTGCGCAGAAGTGTTTTATGGAAGTTACTTAAACTATCATATTTTTGTAGAAATTATTACATTTTCATTCTCTACCATTCAGAGTATATTTATTCAAGAAGTTGTCTGTTTTTCTTGCTATGAAGTGGGCACACTTGACACCTGACAAAATACTAAATTCTTCAGACATTCAAAGGTAGAGAAACCATCACAGAATTGCAAAAGGTTCCATCAAAAAAAGTAAATGATGGCTCCTTTCTGTACAGCTTTCTTGGCTGTCCCACTCTTAGCAGCTGCTTGACTTGTCATACATATTCAGATAGTATTCTCATAAATTGCTTTAGCTACAACTGAAACACAGTAGAAAAGTAAGAAGAAGGATTCAGACCTGGAAAAAATCATTATGAAATCTAAGCAAAACAATTAGCCATGCAATAAATGTATGCAAAGAAAATTCTCATGACTTACAAATAGATAAGTTTCACTAAAAAAGACAAAGCCAGCACTGAAAAACAGCTTTCTTGAGGAGTGGAAAAAGAAGGAAAGATGGGGATTGAAGAAGAAATCTGCTTTTCTATCCTTCAAACAACAACCTAAAATGTTTATTCATTAAAATAACTGAAATCTAAAAATTTATAATCAGACATTATTTTTTGTCAGCTAGAGGGCCTACTTCTCCACAACTGTGAGTCTTTTTTATTAACATCAAAAGGTCTTAATTTTTATCAGAACAGAGGACCTACGGTGTTTTCTGCCCTCATACTTTCTTGTATTTTTAAACTATTTTTAATCTATGGTAAGGTAAGAACAAATAATCTTCATTTTTAATTTTCTGATTATCTGTACACAAATGTTCTTTTTTAGCAAAGCTTTTCAAGAGCCAACTGGAAAATTTAAAGTAAGGACGTGAGATTTCAGAGATATGTGCTGTATTACACTTGGATTATGTTCATGCAGTCTAAAGCCGCACATATTTTGAACTCATGTCCTGTAAAATGTTCAATGTAAAAAAAAAAAAAAAGAAATCCATATATATTTGTTTTATTACGACTAATGGCAAAAGTCAAGATATGTAGTCATTGATTCCAAATGTAGTGGCTACTGCAAATCCAGCACTACTGATGAAAATCATTTTCTAGAGAAAAGACTGGTATTATTTCACTCAACATAACTGCATTTTCAGTCCTTTTTATAAAGACATCAAAAGCTGTATTTCTGATATTCTACGCACTTAGAAAAAATATTTTTTTAATCAGATTTTGATAGTAAGCTTTTTTCATCACTTACCACCCATTTAATATTTAGAATGTATTTTTTAGAAATACCAATAGACACTAAAGACCAACAGTTTTTTTCTTCTTGGTGACTGAACAACAAAAGAAAAAAATAGGGTCTTAAATAAGAAGAGGAAGTTTTAGGGAGGGTAAAGAGTTTTCTGTTGGAGGCTGGACATTGTCAGCAGGGGAAATGGATGGATTTTTAAAACACAAACACACAAACTACACAAGGAACAAAATGTAAGAGATTATCACAGAGATAAAAGGGAGGCAGTGATATAATTTTAATCAAGGTATAGACACTGAAGAGTATGCTGCTGAACATCCTAAAAGAGAGTTTTGTGTTAAGGAAGGTCTGTCATGCAGTAATCAGAGCCTAGGAATTTAGCAGCAGGGCTAGATGCTGAAGTCAATCAGCATCTGACTCCTTACTGCTAGGCATCCCACCAGAACCTCTCAAACTTAAATGCATCAAACAATTTCACTGTCGTTCCAATAGAAGTGGGTGCTTAGTTAAAAGAGTTTGAATTGGTATTTTCTTTGTCTAAAAAGAAGCAAATTATTACCCACACAATGGTACTTCCTCTCTGAGGCATCTTCAGACAGCAATTCTGCTGCTGTCAGTTTGTTGGTTGTGATGCTTCCTATGACTCTGCTGTTTCCACCTGCTCTGGTTCTCTGCCTGAGGCTCTCAGAACGTTTTGTGACTTTTTCCTCATGGAATTTTGATGAAGTGCTGGCTGCTTCCATGCCAAAAGTGTCTGTGTGGTCTAGGGACTTGGTATGACCACAACACCGATCTCTCAGGATGCCACTATTGCATGTGATCACGGTTTCTCATTGCAGATATGCAGCATCTATTTCTCGGAGATGGTGGCACCAAACACATGATATGTAGCTTTTTAGCTCACAGTCTGCCACCTGACACATCTGGAGGTCTCAAATTGTTGGCTTGGCTTTTCTTATGGTACAAGCATATTCGTTTTCATTCACTCTCTAGTGAAGAAAATATTCCTGTGAAACCCTGTGTTTCAGCAGTGCCGTATAGTATTATGAGAGCTGAATATGACTATATAGCCATTTTAGTATGTTTCTTGTTCTGACATCATCTTCAGAAACCCATTAGATTGGAGATAACAGAGACTGTCTTGCACAGAATCACACAATCAGAACCTTCGTAATGGTCTTAAAGATCATCTAGTTCCAACCTCTCTGCATGAGCAAGGACACCTCCCACTAGACTAGGTTACTCAAAGCCCCAAATATTTTACAATAGATATCCTGAAACATCTTGCAAGTACCTATAAGAAACATGACATAGCTACCTGGGAAATGGGATGGAAGCATAAAACATGAGTTATTTTTCCTGTTTTTTTAAACACAACTATAAAAGGCTGAAACTTCAACACTGATTTTTGGTAAAATATTCAGACATTCATACTTGCACAGACAAATATCAGTCTGATTTCTATGCTTGACATAAACTTATTCAAGTTCTGTACTTCTGTGGCATCTGTTGAACTTCAGCCATTTGGACTCATGTTCTAGGCTTAGGCATCCATAACCTAATAATGTCTTGCACATCTCATTCTTTGTAGAAATTCATTTGGCATCATTTGAATTGCTGTTTTGAGCTCTAGTAGAGCTCTAATAAAGATTTGTCCAATAGAAAATTTCAGAAGATGTCAAATGAAGAAAAATCTGTAATTAAGGTTTCCCATTCAGATTAGTCTTCTGTAAGTTGTTTCAAAGCTATATTGAATTATATTCAGTATATTTCACTTTGCAGTTAGCCTGAAGGTAGCATTCAGTAGAGAGCAGAGGCATGATCTCTGAAAACTGTGAATCTGCACATAGATATAAAAGATACTTCTGGCCTTTTTCTGAAATAGTTTATCATAATGGCGACTTTAGTAAATTCAAATGCCACAATGACAAATGGATTTATACTACAAGTTGTGAAGTTTGATAAATTGAGAGCGAGCAGGTTTTTGTATGACCTCACGGAACTGCATGTGTCAAATGGCCACTAGGAAGCAATACAAGACTTCAAAGAGTTCAGCACAGAAAATGAGTGCATCGCACCATGGATCTATTCATAGTTTTCCTGTCATATGATATATGGAAGTGTGAACCTCATACCAAGTTTTTCAGTATTTTTAATTGCATCACTCCCAGGGCTTCACCTATTCTCTCATGTTTTAAACATGTCAAGGAAACAGCTTTAAATTTAAAATTCTGTTAATGCAATAATTGCTTTCGCATTTCAGTCTTCTGGTGAAGTACTTAATGAGGAACATACACTCAAACTTATCTTTTGCCTTACATATTTTGGTCTTGGAATATAAGTCACATCAGAAGAGATCATAAGGAATCTCAGCACCTCTGTGAAAATTTATATCCTTGCCTTTCTAAGTCCTTGTTTTTTCACACTGCCACAATGTTATCTGTGGCTGTTTTGAATCTTTCACAGAAGGCTTTCCATTTTTGTGTAGGCAATGTGCAAATAAGAGCTTTCTTGTGCTTCTTCTTTCAATACTTTCTTTCAAATGTATTTTCTCTGAAAAAACCCCAGAATGATCCTCTCAGAATAGCTATAATTACTGTGGAAAAAAAATTTCCTAATCAATCTGAGCATTCAGTCATCACAGATATAGTTAACACAGCACCAAAAAACATAAGATCTTGAATGACTATGTTAAAAAATATCCCCCCCCCCCTTCATCCCCTTGATTAGAATGAAATGGTGTGTGAATCTTCAAAGGGATTCATGAAATCAATGGGTTAGGTACAACGTTTTTTTGAGAATCTGTTCTCTGTTCCTCCTTTGCTGGAGATCATGAGAAGCATGCATAGGCATCAGTTCATAGGCATCAACTAGACTGAAACAAAATGTTGTCAAGCGTCTCTACAGAGAAAGAAGAATGTCTTTTTTGAAGGCAATCTTTCCAAGCATAGTAATTCCATCCAGGCAATTCTGGAATCCAGGCTGCTTGCAGAGAATTATAGATATTAGACTTCAAAAGTGCTAGCTGCTGGATCAACCGTGCAGTTTTCCTTATATTTATGAGTTTCCCAAACTCACATCTTTACAAATGTAGCATCATTGCTAGTTTCCTCAGCCTTTGCTCTAAACCCCAAATTCTTCAAATTCCATCCAAGTCATGATAGTTACAGTAGGTCTCATTCAAGTAGTAAGATCTTCCTAATGCATGGTGTTACTGTAATTGTCATGTCATGCTCTGACCATTTTAGCTTCCTATGTTGCATGTAAGAATCAATGTTCTTACAACAGTTTCTGAGACCAAGTCTGTGTTAACAAAACGTGCAGCTAAAGCGATTCCTTTAGAAAAGGGAAGAAAGAAATTGAACATGAATGAAACAATATTTAACACCTGCAAAGAGTGAGTAGACAGTACATTCTGGTTTCTGCTCCAAGACAATGTAAAAACAGCAACACTCATTCCTCAAAAAATTATGCTGCAAATTACAGGCTTGTTGTTTTCCAACACTGATGCAAGTACTACAAGCGATTGTAGGCATGCCTTGGAGCTGCAGAAACAATGTGTACTGATGTAGGAGACAGGGGGATTTCTTTCTTATCACTGATTTGTCCTGCCCAATGGGATTGTGCGCCAACTTCTGGTTATTTAGAGGACTGCACAGGAAAAAGATTGCCATGGCCCAGCATGGCCCCAGGGGCAGGGTACACCACGAAGCTACCAAGTGTCCAGGAGTGACTGTTTTTCCCTTCATTTCAGAACAAATAAGCAGTGCCCTCTACTGTCCAGCACCAAGACTACAGCACACACCTCACCTGGGATCAGTTTACAGCATAGACCTTCTTTTCCTTTGCCCCCTATTTTCCTGCTTTTTTTGGAAGGAGTCAGATTTTCCTGTGTATCATCAAAGGTGTACTGTTGCCAAGTTTGACACACATAATCATACCATGATAAAACCTGTACCATGCTGCAGCCTCATTCGGATCTAATGTGAAGTGCAAGTATTTTGTCTAAGGTTTTCTAACTTCTGAGCGATTTCTGGACGTTATCTATTTTAAACATGGTGACAACTTTTAATGACCCATAAAATTGTCCCAAGCCCAGAAATCACTGTCCTCATCTCTTTGCACTAGAGACAAGGGTAAAAACTTACTCTTCCTAGTGTAGTAGAAGCAGCTAGGAATATGGCTCTTAGCCACCTTGTAATAGTAAACTTGATTATTTTGTCTGACTTCCTAGCCTCAACAATTCTGACAATCACAATCCATAGTTAATGGTTTGTTTCACATTGATTAGACTGACACACACAAATTTAGCTCCATATCAAAGTTCACTTATCAAGTGGTCAAGAGAACATGTGTTGCAGCATCTCAACTTCCTTAGGCATACTTTCTTTGAGATGGATTGACAGGTCCCACATGATGACATTAATCTCTATATGGTTGATGTCAACTAGAATCCAGCTTTTCTGTAAGCTTTTAAGATTTTGGTTGTCTGTTTTTAGGGCAAGGTCCCCTTTTCTCTAATTAATGACTCTGCAGTGTTGGTCATATACTTGACACAGGAACTTAGAGTTTGTAGTTTTCATTCCTTAATTTCACAATAGTTTTCTCAGCCTCATTAAAGTTATTAACAGGCAACAGTTTTTTGTTTATTGCCCTAGTATCTCACAAATAAGGCTCCTTAATCTTTACTGAGGTGGTTCTTAGGACTTTTTCACCCCGTCCATTAGATAGCCTTGTGGAGCAGCACGATTAGGGCTGGTTTGGCTAAATAATTAGTGCTAATTAGTCACACATTTCTCCACATAGTTTTGCACTCCATTGAAGCTTTGACTGCCTTCCTGCTTGGGTCAGAATGCCTTTATGGTGGTCTCTCCATCCTGCCGTGAATTTCCCCATATATATTGCTGCTGTTAGGTGAAGATTTACAGTTTTTCTTGTCTACATTCAGACTATCCATTTTCCTCTCCACAAAGGTGCCCCTGAACAAAGTTTTTCCACTGTACCAGCTGGAAGATGAAAATATCAGTTCCAGCAGGATCTCAGTTGCCATCTGCACCCTTACAATAGTGGGAGTAGTGTCTACCTGAGGTATCACTTCTGCATGTAGTTCTGGCTGGCAGTTTAAGCAAAGGAGCATTTCCATTTTATTTTTTGTCTTGCAAATTTGCATCTTGACAGTCTGTAAGAGGAGACTTTCTTCTCTTTTTTTCCTAAAAAGTCTCTCATTTTTGCAGATCAGGGCCAGGTCTTGAGGCTCTGCTTCTTCAATAGTGATTCCACAAGCCATGGAGAGCCACAAGGATCTCTAAAGTCACAATGTGCTTTAATTTATTAAATTATCCTAACTAACCGTGTTTCCACAGTAATGAAATTATTAATGCTAAAATAGAGAAAAGACATGCATTAAGCAAGTCTTACAACTTACAATTTTAGACGCAAAATTGTAAACAAAAGGTGATAAAACATGGAAAAATCCCAGCTGTTTTGTACAAGGCCCTTTTGTAGATGGCCCAGCATATCTCATCTAAATTTCCTCCCGTATGTCCTACCTTCAATATATTGCAGCATTCAGCATTCATGGATCATCCTTCCTGCCATAAAGTATTGATGGTTTCCTTTTGCTGTGTGATTTGGTGTTTAGAACTAGAAATAGATCTGGATGCAATATTTTAAAAAGTGAGATCACTAGCTTTACACTGTGGTTTCCTGTGTTTTCTCTTCTGTTTCTAATAATCCTTCACTTCTTAGGCGTCTATTTGTCAGATGAACTGAAAGTTGAACTGATGTTTTTAAAGCACTATTCACAGTAACCCTAAGACTTCTTTCTTCAGTGGCAATAATTTCAGGTCCTTAACTTTGTGTATACCATTAGAATTAAGTTTCCTTGTATAACTTACTGATTATCATTTTTCTTCTGCCTTCAGAATCACAAGATCTGAAACTTTTCACCTTTGTTACTCCTTTTTCTAGATTTATAGTTGTCTAGACCACCCCTTGAGGCCCAGTTTTTTGTTTGTCGATTTCCATTCCTCTGACAAAAGCAGTAGATTTTGCACAAGCTTCTACTCATCTGATGATCAAGTTTTAGGCACCTATTTGCTCAAAAGTTGTCAAGGTTTAATGCTGGACTGACAATTAAATGAGTGACAGAAGCTCTCTATTAACCCTTCTGTCTTCCCAGAAAAGAAAAAGGGAGACTTATGGGTTAGAAACTAAACTATGCAGCTTTAATGAAATAGTAATCATAAAAAAGAAAATAATTAAATATATATACAATATACATAAAAATCCAATATTGTGTTCCCCCCCAGTAGCCCCCATGTCACCACTGCCCACTGAGGCTGCACAGTCACCCTGACAAGGTCCCAAACTGGACCCCTGGACTCAGAGTCAGACAGGAACTCTATTCAGGAATGCACAGATTGCTATCAAAGGCAGATGAAGAGATGGAGTCCTACTGAAATGTTATGCAAAGACAAACTGAGCTTGACCTTCATTATCCCTCAGATTTATACCGAGTGAGTTTTTATATGTGAGTATAAAACGTATGAGATGGAATAATTCATTTGGTCAATCTTGGATCACCTGTCCAGTCTGCTCCTCCCTGCAGAAGGGCTGCAGGTGTGACTTTTTCCTTTCCTTTACTTCTGCCACACAAATTTAGGAAAATGAAGCAGTGACCTATCCCCAGTAATAACTATAAACATCAAGAATTATCAGTCCTAGAAGCAAACACCAACTGAAAACTGTGACACTGATGGGTAATTTGGCAAGTGAGCCTCCATTATCTGAAATGGATGCTGGTCACAAGTCTGAGACTTTTTGAAATATTTTAGCCTTTGTATCTCCTCCTACACTATTTCTGAAACAAGCACAATGTATTTTAATGGCACATAATTCAAGAGGTGTGAAAACACTGCATTGGGGCAAATATATATATAAACCCTAGTAAGACACAACTGATGAAAATAATTTCTAATGTCATTTGCTAAATATTTTAGGAAGGCTGAAGATTTCCGTCTAGTTAGCAACTGCAAAAGGTACAACAATAACAAAGAAGAGTAGCAATAGAGCAACACCACTTGCTCAGAGAAGTGATGAATCACAGATAGTGAGTGGCTCTATCACAACCATTAAGGAATTGTGGGGAGAGGCTAGAGAAGCTACTCAGGAGTAGATAATTAAGGAAAATAACAAGGGATGCATTCAGGCAAAATAGTAAGCTGCCTGGAAAGCTGAAGATTGTTCTTAAGAAGTTGAGCAACAGCAGAAAGCTCCTTCAGGAAGAAGACCAGAAGCTTTACAAAATGACTGAGAAGAAAAGAGACACAGACATTATATTGTAACAATTGCCACTGTATTTCTGAAGAGTGCATCCTTTTAGCACTAATAATGATAAAATAGTAAAATTCTGTAAAAGTTCTTTCTAGTTTCCAGTTTTCATTTTCAAGTAATAATAGTCAAACACACATTCAGAAAGTTTGTTTTGCTTCATTTTACATTTCATTTTTTATGTACTTCAAATGTTGAGCTCAAAAGACACAAAAAAATAAGAGATTAAAACCATTTAAGATTCACACATTAACCATACAGTAAGGCTTCACGAGTTTTTGTCCTAGAAATGAAATGTTAGCTGTCTCTTTTCAGTAGTCTTTGATGTTTTACTCACATACACAGAATAATAAAGATGTATTGATTGACTTCTCTTGAGGTTAACCTTAAGATTTGTTACACTGAGCAGTGAGCACTGACTTAGTCAAGACAAGGAAGGAGAATAAATGCTTTATTTTCATCAAAATATCAAGACATTCTTGGATAAACATAGAATTCACTTATATTTGGAACTCATTTTCGTAATCAATTAATATTAAGAGATGGAAATTTAACAAGTTTTTTCTAACAGTTTCAAGAAAGAAGTAAAAATAGATTTGTATTATTGAATGGCTTGCCAAGAATTAATTCTGTTTCAGGGAAACTGAGCATTTGTGACTATCCATGTATGTCCCAAAACATAGATTTGTGGCCTTTGAAAGTGAAAAAAGTGAAATTTATGAACATACTTTTTTTATATGTTCCAAGGTTTTCTACTGAGCTGTGAGGTCAGTCAGAAACAGATAAACAGAAAACATCTCCTTTGAGTGAGATCAGGATCAGTCCTTTTTTAAAAAAGTCTATTTTTAAACAAACAAAGAAACAAAACAACAAAAAATAAATTTAAAAAAAAAAAAATAAAAAATAAAACCAACATAAGTAAGACCAAATAAGGTAAACCACTCTTTGGAAGTTGTTCTAGGTCTAATAAAAAAAAAATTTATATATATATATATCTCAAACCACAAACTGTGCTTATTGACATTTTGTCACTCACCATATATTTCAATCAGTTCACTCAATTTATAAAGTTAATTTTATGCATGGAAGTCAGTGGAGTTCAGAGAAATGCAAAACAAGATCTGTTCATCTTTATAACTCTTAAAATTCCTTACTGTACATATGAGGAGGAGTGAATATTTTGTTTGGTTCTAATAAAATTTAAAATCAACATCAGAAATCCGTATATACCTGCTTTACTAAGACTTTCTTCCCCAGGATTTATAAAGAAGTCACAAAGTTCTTAAAAATTCTGCTAATACTTACCAGTAGCAGTTAGGCCCCTAGGTGCCTAGGGCAGGATCCTAGGAAATCACCTCTCATCCGAGGGCAGAAGTCCACTTCTACCTCCTGTCTCCTTGATGAGTACACTACAGTCACTAAGCAAATATGTTTTATCTTTTTTTTTGCCATATGAATAACAATCTTTTTGTACTAATTCCTCTGAATTTAAGTTTCCCAGCATATGTTTTCAGAAGACAAGATTGCCTTATTTCATTTTTAAAGAAAAGATACACAAACCTACTGCCACAATGGGATACCAAGCCACCAACCCCATATTAACAGAGCACCTCATTCACACATAAAGCCTCTTGATTCGACCAATTCATGTGTCAGTAGCTTGTCTGTCCTCAGTGTCTTTCCTGCCTCACATGAGGTGAATCTTTACTCAACTTGTGCATGTGTCTAGGCTGCACTGAGAGGGATGCCAAGTTGGATCACATTTCAGCTGGCAGAGGAAAGAATATCTGTCATTTTATCTTCTCTTACAACTAATATTTTTATTAGTGGTTTTCCCTGTGGAAAATAAATTTTATCCTTGTTTGCTGACGAGTGGATGGAAGGAATCTTCAATCTGGCCACAACACAACTTCTTGACAGTCACAGGTGCCTGATCAGCACAGATTTATTTTGTATGGATTTGTCTTACTGTCCTGTTGCATGAATTATGCCGAAGAAAACAAAAACAGAATCTGGGGTATCTAGACCTAAATGGATGACGATCAGTAACTTCAAACAAATAAACAGAACATAAAAAAAAAACCATTACTTTTTTTCTTAAGTAATTCTACAGTGTTGCAATTTCCTGAGATAAGAGTAAATGATAGTATGAGCAGAGCATCTTGTTTGTTGAAAACATATGTAAAACTTATATCCTTTTATGTCTAGATTTTAACCTATAAATAAAGTGTGTATGAAACTTAAAATATTTGATGTGAAGACTGCAACTACCGGTTGGAATAGGTATGTATGTGTTGAAAAGTATAGAGAAATGGATAGAGAGACAAGAGAAGGGTACATTACCTTCAGATGCAAAATTTGTACTTGAGGATTCAAGTGATCCAGAAATACTTAGATCCCACTGAACAAAACTCTTCTCTAGATACTCATTTCAGGGAATTTCTCCCTGGTCTCCCTTTCCCTGTTACCTAGCACCACGTAGTGAGGCTGTACTGTATTGCTGTAGCTAGTAGGTATAAGTACCCTGTTGAGTCCAAAGGAGAAAAGGTGAACCTTTTCAACCTGTGCTTAGACCTGTCTGTGGCTTACAATGACTCACAGCAAAGAACAGAATGAGCAAAGTAATTGCATTGGAATTGCTTCTTGGTGATGCTGTGGGCATAGAGAAACTGCCTATTATCACTTACTCTGGCAGATCCTAAAGTGTGTCTGGCATTTTAATACTCAGGAAAACATTATATACACAGACACTATATTTATATATGATTTTTTTTTTTTTTTACATACATATGAACTCAAGTTTATACAGACTGTGTTTAGGGGTACTTGTGTTTTACTTTTTCTAAGACAGGATAAATACCTCAGCCCTGTAACAAAAGACCCTTTCAATTACATTCATCGGTGTTCCCTAGTTATAAATAACTATGTAAATCATGTGCAATGTCTATTAAAGACATTATATAATGCCAGGATTTCATTGATGCAAATAAGTTGTCAGAGATAAAAATAAACTACTGTCTGTGCATCTACCAAAAAACATGAAACCTATTATGTTTGGGAGATTTTTGTCATATCTTGTGAGATCCTTCAGAAGCAGTCAGTGTAATGTGCAGTTCCTAAATGTCTCTTAAGATTTTGTGTCTGCAAGTTCCCCTCTGCTTCTGCTTCTCCTTTCCCCTTCTTCCATCCCCACTTGCTTCATGTCTCAGCAAAAGTGTAGTCCAGCCTTTGATGGCTAGAAACAGATAAAACTGACATATGGTCAATAGCATTTTAGGGCCTGTAAGTTGTGATGAATATTCAGGGGGCTTGCTTGTTTTTGTTTTTTTAAAGCTTCAGAGAGAGTTGTTTTTCTATCTCTCCATGGCCATCTTACTATCATTCATGCAAGAAAAAAAAGACAGGGAAGATCTGAATACCCAGGATTTTCTTCTCTTCTTTGACAGGCAGTAATGCTGTTCCTAAGTGCTGCCACTTTTTCACCCATGGAAACATATTTTTTCTGACCTACACAACTGTCAAAAATGGACACATATGGATGAGTCCTGTGTAGGCTGAGAACTGCATATCAAAGCATGATTATTTACACACTTTACCTGAAAACACTGGTCCTAGGAATCCCTCACCTTGTCTCCTGCTAGGTTAGACCCCAGGCCACACAGCGTGGCTCACTAATTGTGGAATGCTGTTTTGAATACAAAGTTCAAATAGCAAATTTAAACTGTAGATTTAATCTTCTGAGAACCGTTGAGATGCGTGTAATTTTCTTCCACAAAAGCTGAACAAAGAATTCGTATAACATTATGATTGTGTAAATCTTCTCTCAACACCTCCATTGTACAAAGTGTAGTCTCAGTGATTGAATAGCAACAAACAAAAAGTCTCTTTTCAATTAAACCTCTGTGACTCACAAACACACAGAAAGCTTCATCTAGCATATCTGGTATAATTAGATTCCTTCTTTAAGGTGAAGTGCTTTTGTTTTAAAACATGCTTGGAATAATCTCTGAAAAAAACCCAACTTGATAAAGATCAGATATCTGTTTTGTTCTGATTAATCCTTTTAAAGAAAAATCAGAATTTTTCATTGGAACTATTTAAATCTAGCTATAGAATTACACACACACACACAAACAAAAATTAAAAATAGCATGGTGATGCTGCTATCACATGGCTATCCATCACAATTCAGTACCTATAATCAATTGATATGCAGTAGGCAAATGACAGTTTGTAAGTTACAAAGTATTTCAACACACACTGGTAGCTAGGGGTGGAAAATCAGTACGTTGCCATTTTGCAACAACTGAGTAAGTTTAGTGGAATCTTAAAATAACTTTCAGATGAGAAGTAAACATAATGTATAAGAAGAAAATGTAAAATATTCATTGTGCAGCAACATTAGAAGTCAGTGGGGCATCAGTATTCATAGTTCAGTATTAAATATAATAAATACAGCTATTCTGCAACAGAAACATTTGTGGGGTTGTATAAAAAAGCATGGGATGTTATCCTTGAGCTCTTAATATGCAACATTCTTTCACATATAGCTTTGCAAATCTTCTGCACATTGGCAGTGCAAAACTTCAGTTTTAAAAGTTTTTCTATTAAAACTGGCCTGGTGTGTCACTTATTCCCTCACATGAAGAGGTAAGGGGGAAAAAATTGTGTTCTCCCTAACCAAAGAGAGGACTTTTCTTTCATCCATTTCTCTGAGCATCCTTAACATTCAGAGCAGAAGGTTGAGGATATGACTAAATGGATTTGGCTAATTCTTGTGTTAATATGGCAATGCTGCCACATTTATACCTGTAGGCAGAGGACAGGCTGACATCCAATAAGGGCTGGCATTTTTCAAGGCTTTTAGAACAGCCAGAAGTGTTTGATTCTGGCCTCCATTAAGACTGGTCTAGAATGCCTTTGTCTCCTAGGAAAGGTGAAAAAGCTCAGACTCCCAGCTCCTCCCATCCTGCTTCTTTCCAAGAAGGGGACTTTCTTGTCTCCTATGCTGAAACACTGCCCCAGTATTGCAGCACGTCCTACTGCATAGCAGGAAAGAGCAATCCTCTTATTACCATTAATGGCAAAACATCTGAGAAGAATCAGATGGTGCAGATAATTTCTCATAATTGTGGGCAAGGAAAGCTCCTTGTCTTTTCTTGGTTTGTGCTGGTATTACAGAACTGTAGGTGCCAAATATTATCAGGGGTTCTTCAGACACAAGTTTTCTGCTTCCCCCATTGCCAGTGCCACTCAGCCCCCTTGTAGCCTCTACAACCAAGCATGGGACTCACCTGGGAAGCCACACTTTCACATGTCTTATTCCTCCCTCATGTAGAAAAGATTTGTCTAAATGCTTCCTTTTCCACCTACAACTCAAAATTGCCACAGTATATGAAAATTTTTATCAAAGAGAGTAAAGCACATTCTCTCCAAAAGTTCTCTCTTGCTCTTCATAAAAGGGCTACACAATAAAACCAGTCTTATTTTGAAAGGAGGACACACAGGTGTCCCTCATGTTTGTTTTACTTTTTTTTGGTACTACAGTTGCTGTCACCATTGGTGGCACAAATTACTTTCCTTTTCCATTACACTAGACACTTTTGCAACTTGAGTGTCTTCTGCAATATTTAAATGATGCTATCTTTCCAGAAGCTCTTTTCAAGCCTTTTTCTCACTTACTGATTTATAGTTCATGCTCTGATGCACAAAGCTCCTGATGAAATGGAGTTCAACCAGTAGTGGCTCAAAGTGTGCTACAATACAATAATTACTTATTTTTTTTATTATTTTTGAAAGGGTATATTAGAAAAAAACTCATAGCAATATGAGAAGCAAGTGTGTAATTGTTACATCCATATGTTTCAGGTTAATATTTTCCTATTCCCTGAATCATTCTAAAATGTTTATTGTTCTCATTCTATTGTTGTGAGTAAAGCTTCAAGGAGCCTTAGCTCTGTGTTTAAAATGGGATAAAAATCTTTATTTCTAAAATTAATTTTCTTTCTTCTCCAAAAAGGAAAAAAGAAAGAAAAAAACACAACCTTCTCAGCTACACAAATAAGTCTCATTGAGATAAAATTGTAGTTTATTCCAATAAAGGAACATATTCTCTAGAAGAAAATTGAAAAGCAATTGGTGCTATTTTATTTACAGAGCCCTGAGTTCCAACAACATTATTCCTCTTAGTCCTTGAGGAAGTAATATACTCTCACCCTTAAAACGCTGTAAGTAGTCGATAATCCATTATTACAGTAAGCCGTACACTCTCACAGTAATTATCTAATAACCCCTTATAAAAGACCGTAGCTTCCTAATCTGTTTATAATTATCATTTCAATGATCCTGTGCATTAATGTCTGACCTTCAGCAACTCTGACCTGATCTTAATTAGCTCTAATATCAAATCATCACTATATAAGAAACTAGCCATGACCAAATGAATGAACCCCAGGTACAGTTAATTTCTGGAGCAATTATCTTTTCATGTAGGGAGATTTAAATGATTATCTGCACAATTTCACACAGTTTTATGTAATTCTGCGACATTATAAATTCTGTTTTAAATCATATTTCAAAGACATGGCTCTGCAGACTGACTTCATATAGTACACCAAGCTATCAGGATACTATATCATACTACAAGTGTATAAGAGCAGATGATTTCTGTGTCATTATTTTCAATTACGCAAAATGTATTTCACAAAGTGATAAATTGTAGCTGAAATATATAAATATGTGTCAAGGTAGTATAGAGGCTAGTGATATCTAGTATAAATTGTATGTCATTTTAAAGAAATGTTACATTATATTAAAATAGTGTAAGTAACTGATAATACCTTATGTGTTAAAGCAAGATTAGAAAAATCTGAAATGTGTATTGGTAATATGCATGCAGTATTAACAACACATTTGAAGCTGAGTATCATTTATCGTATTTTAAAAGCTACTGTATAAAAAATGGGAATACCACAGAAAATATTTGAAGCTGTTATTTAAGTCACAATTATTCAGTACTAAGGGCATAGAGACTATGTAATGTGGTATTAAAATACCAAAGCTTCTGATTTATAGTTTAATCTGACTGGAATATAACACAAACCTTCATACCATCCCAGCTATTTCCTTTATGCTTTTCTACACACACAAACACTCAGACTAGTGGGAAAATTCAGTTTTTCTGATAAAACAAGCAACTCAAGATTCAGAAGTTATCCAATGTATGGGTGTCCCATGTTACTCCATTTTTGCATAATACCTGCCTAGGAAAACCCAGTGAGTATACATTCTGTGTTTTTCAGGGACAAAAATAGTTTTGGGGAAAAAAAAATATAAAGGCCAGGCTTTTTTATTTCAATAATTGCAAGACAGTTGCATGAAGTGTATCAGGAATATTTACTATCCTGTCTTAACACAATTTATCAAAGTTAACCACTGAACCTTCTTTCTCAGAGGTCTTTCAAATGCTAACATTTCCTACCTATAAGCCAAAACATTTGTCCAACAGCCATCAGATGAAGATAGCAGCCTGATGAGGGTGATTGATTTGAAAGGTAATTTGAATGGAAGATCTTGTGTGCATTCTCTTAGTGATGCCGCTATGACAGCTCAGACAACCTTTCCATGATATATCACCCAGGGAAGCGGAAAAGAGTAAATTTAACAAGTGGCATTGCCTTCTTATCACATTTTTCTTTTCTTCTAATTTAGTATCCTCATTCTATATTATGTCTAGTTATTTATAAGTACCAAAGACAGTCAACAGATGTCATGTCTTACCATTTAATTAAGTCAAACATTCAGTAAGTGATGGATAATATCAGACAATTGTTGTCCGCAAGTTAAACAAACTAAGGAAATAATTCCAAGAAATTATAAAAAAGGGATTGCAAAGACATCCTAGTCAGTTTTCTCTTCAAATGGAACCATCTGTTATCTACCTTACAGGACTTTTTTTTTTTCACTTCCTTTCCATATATACATATATTTAATTCCTTCCATATACTTAAAATCAACCATGTGCTTTATAGCTCCTGGCAATTTTCTCCTTTACACTTTCAGCATATTTCTATCAAGGAAAAAACTGCCTTTACCTATCTCAAACACCAGATAGCTTAAATCATTGAGTAAATTGTGGCCATTTTAAAGGTTGGTTTTGAAAAAGTACAATGGATTATTTTCATAGAAAACGAAATAGTCTCTTTAAAAATATTGGAGTATATATCTTCCTGAAACATTGTCATCTTGCTCTAAAAATCTTTTCTGTTTTAAATCTTCTGTCCTGTATTTCATTTTCATATCTTACAGATACACATATGGACACTTCAGGAGGCTTAAAACCAAAATCAAATTCCTCTCTTCTTCAAAAGAAAGTAAGTCTATATTTTAATCAAAGACATTTCAGAAGAATACATATTTCCTTATTTTTTTCACTTTTACTAATTTTAGTGTGAAATCTGGTTTTATTCTCCTGGTCCATTGACATTTAAAAGTGAGTTAGGAAAAGCTTATATGAATATTATGACATTCATTCATGGATTTTAGAAGAGAGAGTGAGTCAGGCAGACCACCTAATTGGCAAGAACTGGAAGTATTAAATCTGTGTAGGAGAAAAAAGTATCCAGGCTTCTTTGTATGTAATACACCTAGTTTGGAAGAGTAGGTACCTGGAAACTAGACTTTCTTCCCTAAACCCACACAAACACAGACAAGTCTTTCATCTTATTCTGCAGATTTCAAGCCAGAGGCAGCTAGATTTGGGGTCTAAACTGTATTTACAATATTTCTCATGTGTCAGATAATGTCTCGCATAAGGCCCAGTGCCACACACTATAAACCCTTCTAGCATATTAACCCAAGTCTTTATCTGTTTGTGTGAAAACTGCTATATGAAAGATAATGAAGTATTGCTAGTGGTAAACAAATAAGAAAAATAAGTTAAAAAATTATCACATGGATCTTGTGCTAGTCCAAACAAACAACATTTGTTCTTTTTTTTTTCGGTTGGTTGGTTGGGTTTTTGTTATAGAAGGTTGTATGTTTAAACCGAAGTATAGCTCTTAGGGTTACTTAGCTTGGAAGCTGTTCAAAACAGGGATCATGCATTTATTCCATGTTTACTCATTGCTTGGTATAACAGAAAGCCCGTCTGCAATGACAGGTCACAAAGTCTGCTAGGAAGCATCCCCTTTACACTAAATATCAATGAGAGAACAGGTTCAAGAAACTGACCTCATGTTTCAGCAAAGTGCTAAGAACCTTGCAATGATGACCTACAGGTGTGTACAATGCAAAATTATTTGGGACTGTTCAGAAACTATTCACACATGGAACTGAATTCAATTAGTTATAGCAAAAATTTCTCTCATGAAGCTATATGCCTAGGAGCTAGTGAATGGAGGACACACAGGCAATGTTTGATGTAGCTTATTCTTATCAACGGCAATTCTTCCTCAGCTGATATGTGTTTTGTAGAAACTTGAACACAGAACAGGTCTGTACACAGAACACATACTTAGGCCTGGTACTAGCTCTGAACATGGGTCTGCCCCACAGAGGTTTAACTCTAATGCCAGCTAAGCATGTAATTTAAAGTGCTCCTAGCAGTAAGGATGTCTGTGATTTCAGGGTACAATGAGTGTGTTCAATTTATTACTCATAGTTCTTTGAAAGCAGAGGAGGAGATTTGACTTCATGGAGAAACTTCTCCAAGAGTGCAGGAGGTATATACTGAAGATTTTCATACTACCTTCAGGCAGTGCCTTGAAGAGTGGGATTTGTTCCCTAATAGAAAACAAGTCTAAAGGCATACATTTGCTTTTAGGCATAGAAAGGAAATAGACATCTGAGAGTTTTACTGGTTTTATATTGTTACTGCTGGTTTTGTTTTAAAAATTACTTAACAAGATCTGTCATACCTCAGAAATTTAGACTCAGGTGAGCTTGTTTCAAAACTGTGGAAAACAATTTTTTAAACATCTTAACATTGTTTTTAGGTATTTCCCCAAAGGCTGCAGTCTTCCTTTTGAATTGAGGTTTTACTGAGATGAAAAGAAATTCTCTCTCATTGATCCCCATAGGAAAGACATTTTTCTTTGAACTCTATTTTTAGAGATGTTTTAACCCATATTTACACTTGGGAAGATATGGATAAATGTAGTTTTGTTTAAAATTAACATGTTTTTGTTTACTTTATAGGCAGGTAGAGTTCAGGATTTGTACCTGAACTCAGCTAACATATACACCTCCTGAGAACCAATGTTTCCTTTGAAGAATTTCTTTCTTACCTGCATGCTCCACCCTGCTGAGCCAAGCATGGCGGATAGGGAAGAGAGTTTTCCATGCTTTATTACTACAACTCAGAAGAGTCATTCAAAATAAGGCTATTGAAATTACTAAGATCTGTGCTAAATTCAGTCTCTCTTTCCACTTGTGTCAACCAATAACTTTTTAGAATTACAGTTAACTTTACAATAGGACAATAAAAAAAAAGTTTTGAACAACTTTTATGAATCATCCTCATAGTTTTAAGGTTATGTTTTTCTCCATTTTCTCTGAAAGCCTATTAGCCACATTATCTACTGTTTGATTTAGAAGGTCAATACCATGTTGTGACTCCTGATCTAATAGAAAAGTGAACCAGGCCACAAATTTTTAAGCTTTTCTTTGTTGAACACCAGGACTGAAGTTTCATATCTAGGACTTCTCTGTAAAGACAAGGCAACATTTAAGAAGTCAGGTCTTAACGCACCAAGAATGCCAGCACGATTTCCTCTAGAGAGTCTTTTTGCTTTGTCTTTCTTGAGGGGTAGCTCCCTTCACTTTCACAGCCTACAGTTAGATTCCTCATAACTACAGGACACACTTTTATGTAAAGCTTTTTTTAAAATATACAACGTGTGAATTAAATGCATGCTTTCCAGTCAGGAGCAATTTGCCATGTAGTAATGTTAACACACTGTGAGATGAAAAGTAGACAAAGTTACCTTGCAGACTGCGAAGATCCACATGGAAGTCATCTATTGTGTGATTCAGCAGCACATGATTTTTTACTGTGTACAAATGTACAAATGTGTACTGTGTACAAATCTCAAAGTACACAGATCTCACACACTGACAACAGGTACTTGCTTGTTGCCTCTGCCATTAAGTTTATGTACATAAGTTCACAAAATCCCACTGTTCTGTGATAAGAGCCAGAATGTTTAAGTGAATTAATTAACAATGTGTAAATTAATCTAGGATAGTAGCTGCAGCAGATGCCATTTTTCAATGGAAAATAATGCCACTTAGCAAAGGAGGGAGGCATGAAAGGACTTTTAGGACAACAAGCCCAGTTGTCTTCCACTGGTTACAGTAATAAAAGTACTGCCACCTATTTCCTTATCTTCCCAATGTCCTAATCTTATGACCCTGCAGATCTTTAACCAAAACTATATTTCAGGTTACATAGTCATCATTCTGTGATCTTAAGATTTTGCTCTTCCATCCTTCTCCTGGTGCACGCAACCCCATTTTATATCCTCTTACCCCTGATTCTGCCAACATGAGCAACCCCTTTAACAATTCATCAGTTGTCTTTTACATACTCCTGATTACTCTAGTAGTCCTCTGCAGTTATTCTGTAATTCATCTTCAGAATGGACAATTAGAATCATATTTTGTCCAGAAATAATTTGTTTGATATATCAAAGATAATATAATTTCATCAGTGTTCTCTCTTCTGTGTTGTCATTAATGCCAGTATGCAAAAGTTCTGTCCCAGGCCTGATCCCTGGCTACTTAGGAGCTTCTTTTTAATTTCTGGTTCTAGTAATTACTTTCTTCTTTACTTTCACTAAAATATCTACTGCACGTCATGTTATCAACACATCTCCCCAGTACTGTTTCCAAATAAAGGAGGAAAGAACATGATTAACAAAACATGCTTTTTAAGAATGCTTGTCAGTATGGAAAGCTAGGAAGTTACTGATGAGACTGCTTGAAGTTAATAGAATGCTAGTATGTCATGTTCAGACCAGATCTGTCTGACTGTAGTTAGATGCCAAATATTAAATATCAATGCTACTTTTTACTCACTGTCTCACTTCAGAGGGGAATTAATAGAACCCTGAACCATGAAACTCTTACTAACTTCCAGGATGAACAGTGTAAAGAAAAAGTTCCATAGGTGTTCAAAAGGAAGTGATAAAGTGAGTAGTGAAGCCTGAGAAGTAAAAGAGTAAGCCATCCCTTAGACGTCCACCAGAAAGAGACAGGTAGCAAGATAGCCATAGGACATGATTACTTACTGCAAACCAAGAGCCTGGTGGCTTCTTCAGAGATCTGTGTACCACTTATTTCTTTGGACATGCTAGGTGTGCAGTCTTCTCTGCTGATGTTTTTTTCTCCCCTCACTATATTAATTTATAGTGTCTTCCAATATTTCAAATAATATTTTTAAGAAGCTGATGCTAATTTTTTTTTTCCACCTTTATGTCTTCCATTCTTGAGCTCTTCACTATGCTCCTTTTAACCACTGGGTATCCAGGACTTTTTTCCTCTTTCTGTTGCAGACAAACCTTTCTTGGGCCACAGCACTTCGAGGTCCAGTAGGTGTTCTTGCTAAGATGTATAAACAGTACTCCAATCATTGCCTTTAGATTCAGTTAGCCTTGCTCAGTGCTAACACTCCAGACTCAACTAGCCTCCTCCTCAGACTGCTCAGGAGTCAGCCCCTTGCCTTTGGGAGCTCACCTTTTATTGTTCCCCCAGTTCTGCTCATGCGCAGTTGGGCCCAGCCCTAATTGGGCACAGGTGGGCTTAACAGGAGCTCACGCCTCCCACCTGGTAATTGGCAACACCTGATGATTGCCTCTACAACTTTCCACCTTTTTGTGGTGCTGCTTCTCGATGCCTTGAAGACAATGGTTGTCCAATTCTGTTGCATAGTAGCAACTATCAGCTGTTTGACTGTAGCTTACCTGACAGGCTGTGCTCACAACAATACCAAAGGGCAAAGAAGTTAAAATACCTCACCATTCACTCCCATCTGTGGAACTAAAGATGTTGTAGGAAGAACTGGAAATTTTATTGACAGGAGGTTCCCCAGCACCAGTTACAGAACATCCCACATTCTGAATGCAACTCTTGAATACCATCAGTATGCACTAACAAATTAATCAAATGAGCATGCCTTTGTGATGCTGTGGGAAGAAGAAACAATAAATTAATTCTACTTCAAAGTCATTAGATAAAAATAAAACTTGGAAGCACTCATTTACATCAGGAATATTTAAAAAATATGTATGCATTTGGGAAGTTATTCTATACATTATTTTGTAGCTATTGAACTAGCAGATGAATATATCCAATTTAATGTTGACTAATAAGTACAAATGGTGTTTCACCTGCAACTGGAAAAGCTGTCCATTTCACACACCAGTATTCTAACTGTCAGCAATTTTACTGTGTCTTGCTGAACATGGTATATGAAAAGAATGCCCGTAAATGTTAGAGGAAGGACTAATGGGAAGGAGGAAATTAATGAAATTACTCTGTTTTTTGTTTGTTTGTTTTGTCTTGTCTTGTTTTAATTGTAGTAGACATACCTGTAGATAGAGGAAACTAGGAAAGTAAGAAGTCTACATCTACTAGTGAGTAATCATGCCAAGGTAAAATATTATTTTGAAATACAAAGTTATATGCATTTTGATTGAAATTCATCACTGCTATAATGATATTTATTTGAATGAATGAAGGACTAAGGAATCAATTCAGAAAGAATTCTGTGGCTCAGTTGAGCATTGAGAGACTCTACAGTATATTAAAGATTCTCTTTTTTTTATTTATTTTTAAAGCATTAAAAAAAAAAATCAGATCTCTTTTTTAGAGAAGTGTACTTTACAGGTGATCTGCACCACACACAGAGATGTGTGATATTTCTGTGCACGCTATTTTTTGTTCTCTATAACAATCTACTAAATTGTCATATTGCTATAAAATAGGAAGAAATTTCAGTTTAATGCGAACAGTTCATTGTAATACAAATTTTTCATTGTGCATTTCTTGTATGGTTTTCCAGTGGAGGATAAAAGTAACAGGCAAAGGATCCCCTAAACACTGAGTATCAACCATGATTCAAGAACCCAGCCTAACAATAATTAAAACCCAAGCAAACAAACAAAATCAACACAACAGAGCACACCTAGGCTGCTGAGATACAGAAGACACCAACAAATGTGGAAGTCACTCCTGTGATTCTGGTTAGTTGTACGATACCAAAGTTAGAGGCATTTCTATTGATTCCCTGGAGGATTAAGCATGTACTTCCAGAGGTTTGCTTAAGATGTAGTTATTAGGTTACATTTGATTTTTTAAGGGGTAGAAAATCAAATATGGATTTAAAGAAATCCATATTCATACAGATGCCAATCAGTTAACTTCTGCCTCCATAAAGCTGCATGCCAGATTTAAAATTATTCTCCAGGGAACTCCTTTTAAGTTAAATTCCACAGTCTCATATATATATGTTTTATGACAGTTTCATGTAGGCCTAGTCACTTCGTCTTTATAAAAGAAAAATGAATACAATCTCTACTTCATGAACACCCTGTACTGTTTATTTTTATTGTAAAGTCAGATTGAATATAATATATTAAAAACACTTTAATCATTTAGCTATAAGAATTCCCTCAATAGATTTTTCCTCTCCTTTTAATAGGACTTTCTGAACAGAGTTCTTTTGATCTCCTTGACTGCTTTCTATATTGTAAGTCTAATCCTATATTTAAACATTTTCCTACATTTCATCAAACACTCTGATTTAAATTTTCCTTAATCTAGCTAGTCATATTAATCTACTCCTTCACTTCATGTTGTAGAGCATGTCATTTCCTTTTAAAAATAAATAAAAATAAAAATGGTTAATGAAAACGACTGCTACAACATATTTGAAAATACTCCACAATTTAGCATCACAAAAAGTGAACATTTAAAGATTCTGCTTCTAAATGCCACCCTAATTAAAGGAACGTTCCTTTTAAATGTGCTTTTTTCACATGCATAAGAGGCCTTATTCAAATGAAGGGGAAGACCTTTCACATACATGAGGCTATAATAGAGAGCTTAGCATAACTTCTACCTGATTTTCAATGCAAATGGCAGAGGAGAAGTTAGCGTGTTGATGCAGATTATGGTTTATCCTTCTCACACACCACAGAATTCTTCACGCTCTGGAAATATTTTGCTTATCAGTGAGAAGCAATGATCAACACCTCGCACCCCCAATTCCAGAGAGACTCGGAAAGTGAGATCATCAATATTCAGATATAGTCAGATTCTCACGGTTCCAGACTATTAATTTACTCCTAAACTGAAGATTTACTGTACAATTCCAAAATAAACATTTTACTGTTACATATCACATATTGCATAGCACCATTAAAGGACAACTTAACAATGTTATGTTGGTGAAAAGCAACAGACAATTGGCATTTAAATGCATTATGTGCAGGGAGGCTGTTCCTTTTACTCCTCATTGAAAAAATATGCTATAATTTTATCTATACAAACAGGACAATGCAGAATAGATTTCTATATGTGATATTATACAAAATATATATTCTGAAATCAGACTTCTCAAGTGCCTATATTTTTCATAACCCTGCAGTCAGCTTCTGCACTTGCTTTCTACAGAAGCTTGGAGCCACTGCTCATGTTACATGCAGGTTCTCTGTTCTCTGAAAACAGCCAGTTTATTACATGAGAGAGGAAAGAGATGAGACAAAAGCACACCAAGCATCACAGCCCACACCAAATTAATTGATGCTAACAGTAATTTGGTCTACCATCTCTGACTGCCCAGGTCCAGTGTTACAGCTGAAAAGGAGAAGTATATGCTTGGTGTGCAGTTTGTCTGAAGATTCCTGGCTATCTTGCTAGACTCGCATAGCTCTGGTCAGTCTTCCAGAGAAGTGAAAAAGAAAAAAATAAACCAAACCAAAACAACCAACCAAACAAACAAACAAAAAACCCAGATCCTCTCTCTTCACTATTGAGGCCAAATATTTTGCATTTTTCTGTCGGTGCAAAGCATCTATAAAAAAACATGGTGGTATTTGAGGTAGGTCTTTCCTTAGTACTTTATAATCACAGCATTGCCATTTTTAGCCTGTATTAATGTATAACTCCCAGGAGAGGGAAGATTTTAGAATTTAGAATTCAATTTTTAGAAATTCGTAATGGAAATGTGTCTGCAGTATAATCTTGACATCTTTCCACTCTAGTTTTGCATGTAGTGGTGGCCTGACATAGGGGTCATTATCAAGTATTATTCAGCCTGTTACAAGTAGACATCTTACACACATACCCTGACACAAGGATCTTCCAGCTGGATAGCTGTGAGCTATATTACATATTTTAAGCTGTCCCAGAAGACAAAGCTGGGACTTGGCAGTAATTAGAGAAGAGAAGACACCTTTAGCCCACCCAGTTCTTCCAGATGTGAAAGGTAGACTGCTGGTCTTCAAAAGTTTGAATTAAAATTCACTAAAATTTCAGGATATTTTCCAAAATAATGGAAACTGTAATTAATCAAAGTAGAGCTCTATGTGCTCTTCTTGAAACACAGAGATTTTGTTTTGCTAGCAGTTTCAATGGGGAGACAATTATTCAGCTAACAATACTGAAGGTGTATTTGTGATACTCCAGAAGGCTCAGAAGGGGCCCAGAAAGAGCTCCGACTTTTAATTTACAATATTCACCAAAAGTCATGGGGACGGTGCTTTGTGTAGCAGAGGAATAAAAAAAAAAAAACCAAAAAACCAATTATATTAATATTTACATCTCAGGGGAATCAAACACATGTTCTAGAGGATCATGAAGTGGTGTCCAGGAAAATAATAACTAAGCATGTTGCCTTTCTCCCTCCATCTGCCTGAACCTAACACTGTGGTGGTTTCTTTCAAATAAAGACCTTGCTGCCATGCTTTGTGTCTTTGCCACAGTAAGACTGAACTGCTGTGCTTCCATGCTCTGCCAGATTATGCAGTAGCACCTTTTGGAAGCTAGAGGTGGCTTCACAGCAATTGCCTTGATGAGAAATTTGTATTGGTGATATTACACCACTGCATCCCTGAAGTGCCTGAATGCCACTGTATTTCTGGACACCCACAAAATGCTGGTTGCTTTTGTTCTATTAGAAAGAAAAAAAAAAATTAAAAATAACTAGGCCAGTCATGGGCATTTCTGAAAATTCCTCTCTAGATAACTTGAGATACCTGCAAGGTTTTTGTCGTATTTTCTCACACATATCTATATAAGGTTCTGGAAGCAGGATAGTCTCTTGAAAAACTAAAGCTTTGTGGGAAGTGTCTTGTTCACACAGGTTACATGGTTACATATAAATTGTTCAGCAGTTTTTCATGCTAGTCCCTTTTTTTACACATCTAAAGTAGCAAATCCATCCTCTATTTTACATCATAGCAACAATAAGTTTAATATAACTTCACAAATTTCCTAGGTTGTAGTTGAGACCAGGATAGGATGAAAATAAACTCTCTGAAATATGGTCCTGAGAATACTTTTTGTTTGATTTTTATCCAGAAAAGCATCACTAGATATCAGAGAAACAATCTCTGGATCAGCTAATTGGGTTAGATTTTTTAAATGGCAATACGTACATTAAAACTGACTAAGGAAACACTATTTATGCCCTTCTATAAATCCTTAGAAATGCAGTGGAAAATGCTGGTGTTATGTCAAGCAATGGGATAACACAGCTAAGATGAAAGTCTTAGCAGATTTCTCCCAAGAGAAGGAAGAGCAGAACATACCCCTTTAATTTTGCAACTTTTTTAATATGCAGTGGACTTGTTTCTCAAATAAACTCTATAACTGCTTCATATATGACCAAGCAAGCACTTAAAGTAAGTGCTAAAATATTTCTGTCTCAAAGAATCGGGAGAAGGTGCAGAGTCTTAAAAATGTACCATTTTTCAAAGTCAGCTAAGAGGTTTTTCTGTGAGCATTAAAAATGTCGCGCAACCCAAAAACTCAAAAAATCGTCTTCACTCTTTGCCTTACATGCAAATTCTTTCCCAGAGACGTGAACTCTTCAATTAATGTTATAGTGCATGAGTTATAAAGGAAATTCTTTGACTATTCTCTTTCAAAACATAAGAAAATACAGTATAACACAAATATAAACAAGAAACTCAAAATCTCCTTAGTTTTCACATGCCAAAAGGAATTATTAGATTTCTGAACAATGCAGGACAATAGACCACACGAGACCTGAGGATCTACAAGCCAGTATCTGAGATAAGAATCTAAAACCCAGACGACAGTATCTAATGTTCCCACTGAGTGAATGAAAGTTAGATACCTGAGAAAAATGATCCTTAAAACCTAGCCAAAACCAATACTTGACACAGTCATCTCTATTAACTCCTGTGATTTTTCAGAGTTTGAGCACCTGGTTCAGGGCTGCAATCTTTTCTCTTCATGTATGGCTGGAGGCCTGAGTCCTGCCCTCAGGTTATATATACCATGACCATCTATTAAAATATGCAAGGATAGCCCTAGGCACAAGTCTGCAAGACCATTTTTCTAGACAAAACACTGGACTTCCTATGTATGACATCATCACACATTCACAAGCACTCCAGGAAAATGTTTCAGTGAGTTAAGATTTAGAGTGTGCCAGCTCTTCTTAAATTCCGTTTCACTGCTTGCTTTCCACTTCCCCAAGAATGGGGCCATGTAATGTTGCTATGCTTTATACAAGCAATATTATTCCATAATTCTCAGGTATGGTGCTTAGTGTACCTTACATAAAAGACAAATGCTGTTTCTTAAAGAGGTATAGATACAACACAACTATGGGACAGCATAACTTATTCACAAACTCTGTGATTTTCTTTATTTCAGGAATTTCCTCAAACCCACATACTGTTCTTAGTGCAACATTCTGCATTTGGATTTTCAATTTAGCCGAAGGAAGTATAAAAATTTGTGTAGTCCCCAAACTCCCAGTTGACTACACAGGAAAGACAGCCCAGGAGTATCAATTATCCTTGTCAACTGTAATTTACACCTGCTAAACTACCTGGCAGATCTCCTCCTTCCAGGTGCTGTAAAACAAATAATGTATATGGTAAGCTAAAAAAATTGTTTTAATGATATTGTGCTTATGTAATGCTTTTCATTTTGACAGAATTCTAAAAAAATTTAGCTGTTACCCAGAAGAACCTGTTTGAATACCACTTGTACAGTCCCTCATAGTCAAAGAGAGAGAAGAAAAGAAGAAAAAAAAAGTTGCTGAATAGGTGGAGAGCTAAAATTCTGAAATATTTTTGAAACTGCCATTGCTTTTATTGTCCTATTATTCCCCTCGCTTGTATGTTTTTCTGTCTTAATCTCTTAATGCTTGTCCTTGAGTGAGTTTGCAAGCCATTCACAGTAAGAACAGTGCTGTTGCTATATCCCAGCCTAGCAGGATGGGAACGCACATCTTATGTTTCTCATGCTACAAGTGTATAAAGAGCAAGATAAATAAAAACAGCTTAGCATGCAGCCTGAATAAATATCCTCTCTAGCAGCAGAATATTCTTTTCAACCACTTAATCTGACATGGCTTCAGTACTGGTTTGTAATAAATAGATGTCTTTAAGTACCCTGAATTTCTCTTGATATTTTCTTGCCCATGTCCCGATCAGACTTGTTCTGGCCAAGCCTGTGAGAAGTAAAGGAACTTTAACCACAGGGGATGTAACTGGGAGCAGATTTAGATAATGACTCCTGGAGATTTATTACTAACAAGGCAGATGTATCAGCGAGACTGAGTAATTCCTTGGCCATGGAATTGAACTCTTGTTACTAACATGTGTTCTGGAGTGTCAGCTTTCAATGGGGAAATGTGTTCTTAGCCCTAGAAAACCAATTGCAAAGCTGTGGTATTTTCCATTTTGCTAACAGCAAACACCCTGTATTATTTTCTCCCTATCTGCTTCTCAGACTCAGCTCTACCTGTTGCTGCTTCGTAGCCCCTTTTTCCCACAAGAGGGAGTGAACTTTTATTAATGAGCAGGTATTTTCAGCACTGTTGCTCAGTGGAGTAGGACAACAGTAGGAAAGTTTGTTGACAAGGGACTCTGGAAGTAGTTGAGATAAATGGAATATAAGAAGAGCTGCAGATAAAACCAAACATTTTTATATGTCCTCAACATAAGTGTGTTGAGACAGGTTTTGAGGTGGTTCTCCATAACAGTATTTTAGGTCCTAACACCTTCCTACAGCCCAAGAATGTCAGAGATACAAAAGAATCCACATTTTTTCAAATGATAACTATGAAAATAATTGAGTATTTTGGACAAAGGGCATATGTTCAAGGCAAAGCCATCACTATGTCCACTTTTAAAAATGGGATGGAGGAATGGAGTTGTAAGACGTTTCAACAATTAAGTAACATTGTCCTGGAATTTAGAGACACTAACCATAGGGGACATAGAGTGCTGACTATAAAAACAATGTTTGTGTAGATCGTGGCGTTCACGTGTCATAAAGTTTTAGATCTTCACATGACATCAAAACAGCTTTGGATTAAAAGATTTAGAATGACAACACAACACATTTTCCCACTCTTACACAGCTCAATCTTAATTATTACAGCAGCAATGCTTGGCACCAATATGTATTTGTAGGCCTGTTGAAGTCAATAAAACTCTGCAAAGCCAAAGTGAACCTCACAACAAATCTTTTTTCAAGACTGGGGCCCGGAATTGTTTTGAAGCATAGTAGCTATGTGAACATTAAGGAAAGACTTGGGAAAACTGATTTTAGGACACACTCCTCTCTGAGAATTATGGTAATTCATAATGAAGATTTAAAATAAAGCTATTTAGATGACTTGTAAAATAATGATGCCACTTTGATTTTGAAAAAAATATTAACCACACAGAATAAAATCAGAGATAATGTAAAAATCTTTCTGTAATAGATAGCTATTTCTATATTTGATTCCTTTGAAATATTAAAAAGGATGCATCATTTAAATTTATAAGTTTGTTTTTAAAGTCTTGAGGGAAAAAAACGTGTTTTCACACAAGACATTTCCAGGCATCATATGGATCAATAAAGAACATGATATAGTGAATGACAGTCATAGAACTAAAGAAATAAATTATGTAAATCTAATTTTCAAAAAAATGCAGGGGCTGCTGGATGCAGCTGGTAAAAAGCGGGCCTTCTTAACTGTGTGTTGCAAGTAAACAGAGGGCCTGTTGCTGAACATACAATACTGAAGACTCACATGCACACCCACACTTAGAGCAGAAGCACTTTCAGGTCAGAGTATTTCAGGACCATGAAGCACCAGAAGGACGATGAGAGATCAGAAGAGTACTGGGAGTCTTGATTTCTAGAGATGAATGGGGACGGTGAAGCCTGAGGAGCCTGGCTGGTAGGTATTCCTCTGATGGTGGGAAGGGCTTGGGCTCTAGTCCCTGTTTGCCTAATCAGCACACTTTCACCAGAGCCCAGCCTAGCCCACAAGAATCTCTTATCCATTCTGCTACAATGCTCAGGGATGGTTATTCCAGCTGCCAACGTTGCCAAAATGACTGAAAAATTTCTTCAGGCTGGTAGCCTTTCAGCAGACTGGTCTTACTCCTAACAACCCTTTTACATCTGTCTCATCAATAACAAGGGCCTAGGCTGAGCTCAGCATCCTGAAGTACAAGCACTGGATTTTCCTTAGTTCTGCTACTCTCATTTTCCCTCTTCCACCTTTCTACCTAGATCAATATCTGGATTGCATGGAACAGACGAAACTATTCACTTCATCTGCTCATACTCTCTTCTGTTCCCTGCACCAGCCACCCACACCAGTAGGTACAGGGGATAAATTTCTTTGTGACAGCTGCTCCTGGTGGTGTGAAAAGGCAAGTGGTTGTTTCCTTGAAAAGGAGCACAGTGGACTACTGTGGGCATGGAGATGAGGGTGGGGAGGGGGTTGGACAGTGCATTTTCAGGTACAGGAGCTGCCAAGGCTGGATGGTCTTACTCTAAGGCACAAACTGTACTAGAAACCATTTCAGAGTTCCTTTCTCTGGGTATCTTGGCACTGACTGGAAGTGGCAGCTTTTTGTTCTCTCCCCTTGTGTCACTTCTCCATATCAGACTATCCTACCAAAAAAGTTTGTGGTATGTTTTTTCTATCCTTATAGGCCAGGGAAGCAGATCACACAAGGTGTGTGACAAGGCCTGCCCCCCCTTTAACATCTTTATCTTTCTAAAACTTCATGCACAGACAAGCTGGCAGTAACAGAAGTCTTAAGTCTGGATCTTCCAGGTCTGACGCATCTTCTCCAGAGAGGAGCAGATATTTAAAAATATCTCTGTGTTTTCTGCACATTGACACAAGTCATCTTCTACTGTAAGCCACAGTAGAAGCTTACAGCTCTTTTCCCTACAGCTCTTTGAAAGCAGTTAAATTCTCCATCAATTGGATAGAGAATGTATATATCAAAAATAAATGCCATGTACCACCTTGCTGAGATGCCTACCATTGCCTTTTGAGAAACTTAAGTTGTTCCCTGCGAAAGGGACTCATCTCCATTCCCTATATCAATGTGTTATTTTTATTTTTTAAAATTGCATCAGTGGAATGCACTGCCATTTCCTCAAAAGGAAGAAAGGAAAATAATGTTAGAATGTCTAGCTTAATCTTCTGACAGGAACATGATAGGAACACACCAGCTTCAAGTCTTGCTCTCCCTGCTTTGCAATATAAACTCACACTTCCATCTTTCTACCATCTTCCACATCATGGGCAAGTATAATACCACTGCTCTACAAAGTCAGTCTTTTTTTTTTTTTCCCAGCTTCTCTTGTTGATGCTATTCCACTTCACATAAATAATTAAATATTACTGTTAAATAATAAATATTAAATAAATGGGCCAGAGAGAGAGCAGGAAAAATACTGGAATTAAGGTCTTTCTCATAACATTTTCACATCTTTTGTTGGGTTTTCTGGGGGAAATGCCTCCTTTTCATTTGCATTTGAAGAAACAAAATCATAATTATAAAAAAGTTTGATGAAAGTGTTTTTCCTGCCATTTATATTGTAAGCTGACAAAACTGAATGAGTACATATTGATGTAAACATTTTTCATTTTCCAAATCCCAGTCTGCAAATGTCAGAAACTATTCACATAATTACAGTTAAGAATCGGAGAGGTAGGCCTAGTCCAACTTATAGCATCGCCTTTTATACAGGTCATTTTACAGGAGAATTTTATCTTCTGTGTACATATGAACACGTATTCAGGCAGCAGTTTGAATAGGAGGTGTATTAGAATCACTGAAAAACCAAAGTGATGTTAATGTCCTGGAGCAGCTGTTGAAGTGGGAAATGTTTGAAAACCATTGCTCATCTTTCCACACTAAGCATTCTTCTGCTTTCAGAATATTTTCTCCCTTTCCTAAAAAAACCCCAACGAATTAATAAATATATTCAGCAACATTTCTTGAATAGGTAAATAGCCAGCATAAGGCCAGATTTTTCAAATCTAACAGCTGCACAAAACTTTATGTGCATTATGTCAAAATGTTTTTTATTACACTAAATGGTTTCACTATTCTAGCTTTGGTTTAGTCCTTGGACATATTTACTGTAATTTCAATTTACCAAGTGTGCTGCTCATTGGAAACCAAGGCTAAGAAGAAGGTCGGGGTTTTGTTTGTTTGTTTGTGGTTTTTTTAGAAAGGCTACTTTCCCTTATCATTTAAGACTAGAGAAATTTTTTGTATATAAACTGTTGACTCTTACTTTGTGGGACAAAATTCCAGTAGTTATGTTGCTAAAAGGCACATTTTATTTTAAAACTATAAAAACATCTTGGTGCAGCTTTATTATTACATACAGTCCTGAAGACCCTTGTTTCATAGAACTTTCAAAGCAATAATTCACCTAGAGATGAGCTGGTGTGGTGGCTGCTGTGGTTCCACAACACAGTGATAATGCCATGAAGCACTCTTGAAGGTTATTCAAGCTCACATTTGGTGTTTTTGAAAGTACACTGAACTGTCCTGAAGACAGGTCTGCCACTTTGGACTAACAATTTGCAAAGACTGCTTTTGAACTGGGATGGGATGCCTTCCCTGTAGCCAGGAAATAGAGCAGTTCTCTTTTTGGCTCCAGCCCCTTGCCAGAGATTATGTCATAGAATCATATCAGAATCCATCTCTTCCTCAGCATACAAAGGCATTAAGATAGGAATTTTTGTTTTCTGTACATCCCTCTGTAATAATATGTCTCAGAATTAAAACAACAAATTAACTCCCCAACAAAAAGGTTATATAGCAGCATGTATCAATGGTTAAAATAAATACATTTTCCCAACAAGACAAATTATGCACCAATATTCAGTATACCTGGAAAGGTCAGTGAGGAACTCGTCTGGGAGCAGAACCAATAAATTATTTGTGTGATAAAAGCAATGTGTTGCCTAGAACAAAATGCACTGTGTTTTTTAACTCTGACAATTTATTTTCCATATAAATAAAACATTATCCATGGTAAAACAATGTAGTGTGCAGTGAACAGAAATGATCTACAGTTTTTAGCATACACTTTAACAATGGTGTGAGTAACAATGAAACAAGTTCAGCAGTAGATGGAGACTAAGAGCTGGCTCTACAGGTAAGGAGGAAGAACTCTGGTTATAATGTTTCTAGAAATATTACAATACAATCAGCTCTTTTGCAAGATGTGCAGCCAGATGAAGTGAAAATTCACACACACAAGGAGGTTTGTATATTCTTCATGCCCAAGGTTTCCATTTACTTCATTATTTTCTTTCAGTAATATTCAGTACTTCGCATGCATGCTGGATGCTCTGCTACATCTTTCTTCAAAATCCTTTAATAAGTTTTCTGAAAATTCCTTTAACGTCTAGTGGGTAATTCTTTAAATGTGTACTGCATTTAGAAAAAAACATATATTTCAAAAATTTCACTTAAAGACTTTGCACTGAAAATCTGTGTTTCTGATCAACATGAGAGAAGAGATTAGGTTATTATATGGAAGTCTGTATTAGTACATCCCACTCGCCTTCACCAAGCAAAGACACTGTAGAGCCTTCATTCACTGAAATCTCATGGACCCCCTCTTTAAATATCCAGATATAATTAGAGAAATAGCAGCTACAGTTTTGGTTGCATGCAAACTCTGTCCCATGCTATTCCAGCTCAGGCGCTTCAATATTTATAGATAACAAGAATGGATGGAGGTGCCTTTCCATAAACACCTAGTTACAAATATTTTGAATTCAACAGATGACCCTAAAACTCAAGGATGTGCTACTGCTTTTCTAGCAATATGTGAGTTACCTTTCTTCATCTGTAATACTTATAAAATGCTGGCAAGACAAAGTGTGATAAGTTATGACTAATGTTCACTCAGCTAAGAGTTATTCTTCTGTTACCTTATTGTTTCTTTCTGAATGTAGAATTTAAGTTCCCTTTTTCACTTTTGTCATTTTCATTCATATTTTTTCCAAAGAGAATGTAAACCTTTAGAAGATAATTATTGGTAGAGATATATGCAGTATCTGCTATTTGCATAATAGTATAGCATATATAAGATGTAGGTAGGCTCCAACAGCCACTCAGATTAGAAACTAGGAGCTTGATTCTAGGTGTGATAGGCAAAGGGCAACTGCTGAGAGGTATCAGAACTGTAAGTTAATATCTGCTTAACAAAGCAATTTTTACAGAATTGTCCTAGGCAAACATAATAAATAAATAAATAAAAAGATAGGACTTCATCTGTCAAAAGCAGAAGAGTATTTCACTCAGATGCAAAGCTTACAGGAATTTGTATACAAGTTTTTCATTCATGGTTGGGCAGGAGAAACAACTGAGGTGTTAGCTTCTCTGTAGCAACCTGTTTTTTTTGTCTCATTCATATGATTTGGAAGTTTCTCTGCTTGAAGAGAACGTGCCAATTTCTGTGCAACTGGTCTCAAGTACAAGGACAGAAATATCTTTACATGTAATCTTGAGGTTCCCAGTAATTTTAATAATAAGCTGAAAACACTGAAATCACATAATCATTTATTTCCTCTTTAGTCTTTTCCTACTTCATTTCTTCTCTGAAGAGTACTAAAAATTCCACGAATTTAGTGACATTTCTCATGTAGTTTAGAGGTAAGGGTCTGAAAACATCAACTTCAACACAGAACATCAGTGCACAAAAACTTTTTCACCTTATATTTTACACTAAATCTGACTAAAGAACCTATCAAGAGACTTAGCAAATCATCATGTCTTACTGTAAAGTAATTTAAAGTTGCATCTGCAGGCAGGCATCAGCAGGCTCAAAACCCATTACAGCCAAAGATAACAACATTAACTTAATCCTGACAGGCAAAATACTCTAGTCAATACAGTTGCAAGTATGGTGTGTTGAAATATCCAACTGCAAACAATCCCGAGAAAGGTCATTGCAGCACAAGTGCTTAACAATACAAGTGTTCGGTCTGGTGTTTTAGACAAAGGTTATCACCAATGTTCAAATCAGAGAAATTCACACTGAATCATTGCCTTTGAAGTTTATGTAAGACAGAGCTTTCATCACAACCACAAGCAGCAGTATTCATGTATCACAAAGTCTTTGTTTAAAAACCTGATTCAAAAAGGCATCCAATTCAAATAGATGGGCAAAGAAATAGTCAACCATTTGTTTACATTTTTACATTTTATAATCTTTCAGCCCATGATATCTGTGTTATAAGGAATGGTAGGCAAATATCTGAACATTTGCATTACTTCCAAGCCCACATTCCCTATAGCACTAGCAATTCCTAGACAGTCTATTGCTGAATTATGAAATAAAGCTTAATTCTTAGCTTAATTCTTCTGTCAGGGGGACAAACAGACATTTTGGAACCAAGTACTAAGAATAAAATTTAGCTATAAACTAGTAGTCACTTTCTGATTAGAAAAATTTCAAGAAAGGGAAGGAAAATAACTCCTGAAATATAATAATACTTTGCCTCAACACATCTTTGTTTCAGTTAAATAAAATCCCTTATTGATTTCAATGTTTGCAGTAAGCCTCTGATGTTAGCATGCGAAAAAACAACCTTTATAGTATATTTTAACTGTATGGGGCTGCTCCTTACACTTACTTAATGCAAAGCTACTGAGATCCCAGCTTCTAGGTCTATACCTAATTTTTCAGACTACCTAATGAAAATCACACTTTTGGTAAAGCTAGTATCTGCAAGGTAACATTAAGCCAGGAAGTCTTTCCTACTATTACTTTAGGTTCTAACTTTGCTACAAAACTACTTCTATAATTGTAAGATTTTGAGACTTCATTTCTCTCATGAATCCAGTCATGTGGGGATTAAGTGCAAGAAAAACAAAGGCATCCAGGACTGGATTTCTTCAGCATTTTCCAATGAATTAGTATTTAGAACATTCTAATAATGGGTTGACACTTCATGTGAAGAGTAACATGTACAGTTACTTATAGAAGATTAACAAATTACTCTTTGCTGTAGGGGGACAGTTATTATTACAATAATAACTGGCACGTTACTGTGTCATGACTCTAGTTCCAGGAGAGTGCTGATGCTTTTCAGGGAGGGACAGTCTAGAAGGTTAAAGCAACCATGCTTCATTAAACAAATGCATACCACTAGATCAAGTGCCAATAATGACATAACTGACATAAAGCAGAAGAGATCTGCAGTAGTGTTCTCACCTTGTCTCTACCAGCATGTGTCATTGCAGATGCCAGTACTGAGGCTCAGCAAGACAAAGAGGAGGAAAACAAATGATGCCTTCACACCGAGAGATGAGCACAATGTACAAATGCAATTTATCAGAACAAAGGAGAGACTGGAGCTGAACACCTGCATACATGTGTGTCTGATACACCTTAATTTCCCAGGTACAGCAGAGTATGCTCTGGGGAAGGAAATAAGGATGCTTTTTAGAGCATTTGTATTGTGGCCTCACTGTGGAACTCTAGATGGAAATACACAATACAGAGACAATTGTGGTTAATCCACAGCTCGTGTAAAACATCTGACTACTTGCATTTTCATTTTTAATTTATCTCTGAGTAGAATTGTAAGAGTTAACATGCAAGTATTAGCAGGCGTTAACATAAAATGAAATCTGCAGCTGTTTGCATAAACACTCTGCATTTTATAAGTCTTTATAAAGCTCAGCTGTTTGCACCATAAAAACCAGTTTATACTGTTAATTCTTCCTCCAGTGGTAAACTTTAGCAGTAGGACAGGATGGACATCTGACAAAGAATTTTTTAGATATCCTATCTGTCTTTATTGCCAGTTAAACTTAAATATTAGAAACATGGTAAGACCACACCACAATAGTTTTCTAATGCCTCAATATTTGTGTTTAAAAAATGCTGAAGCAAGAAGTTTATTAAGTGTTTTATGAAGTGCTGTTAACAGGCTGACTTTCGTCCAGACACTCAAAATGCTTTTACTTATATGTTACTGATTCATTCAACCAACACTGCCTACCTTTATTTGAATTTACTTTAGAATTTTTAGCCTATCTCCTTAGCAGGGAGGGTGCACACTGACTTTTTTGAGCACTGAGGGTCAGCAGCACCTCCTGAGAAGAACAACTACCCTGTACCTGGGGAAGAACCACAGAGCATTCATACAGCTTTGATACAAAAAACCCAAGGGAAGTACCCCAGAAATGGTATACAAGAATTATACAAACATTTCCTTTTATGCTCCACCTAAGCTTCAGCATCGCAAGGCCAAATCCCTTTGGCTCCTCTTTGGGCATATGATCAGGGCTGGCACAAGGAGAGCAAGGCTGGTGAGGAGAAGCATGCGTTTGTTCTGCATGTTAGAGCACTGGAAAGTGCAATTACCTGCATACCTTGCTGCTGGACTGTTTCAGTGCATTCCGACACCCATTGAAATAAAGATTATAAAGAAAAAATTGCTTGTGACTCTGCTTTGGAAAGGAACCCCACTGTCACAAAGTGAGATAGTTTGCATAGAGAACTGCAGCCTGAGTTGCCTGTGGAAGCAACATGCACACACACATGCTTGAGGCACACACACACTGAGGTGGTGTTGGGTCTTTGGGGTAGTCCAAGCTGAGGCTCCTTCAGGAACTGGCTATACCAGGAGCAAGTGTGGATGCTCACATACAAGTGTCAATCAACCAGCCTTCCAGCTAATGCAGATAGTGAATAAAGCCATGAAGCTGCCTGGTTCCTGCCTTAACAAGAAAATCTAGAGATTCACTTAGCTCTTACAGTAAATTCATGTCGATTAGTATTATAGTTAACATGCATTCCTATGCTATTTTCTATTTACCTCGTAAGGGTTCAAGCCTGCAAAAAGGCCCTTAAAAGATATGTGAGTGTTGGTCATGCCTACATTCTTCTTTTTTTTGTGGATTTATAACAAGCCAATCATTACATCTTATTGTGTTGATAACTTTCAACAGCAGCTAGATCATTTTTTAAGGACAATAGTAGTGAGGAAATGAAAAGGAATTGAGAGTTTCCTGCTTCTAGGTGTTCTTGGCTTAAAAGGACAGTGGAGAAACAGTACAAGCCACATTTTTCCTGAATGTGTGTTTCTGTGTACAGTACACACAATTTCTGTGAATTCACTTTCCTGTTCACTATTTTTGAAAAATTTTAAAAAGAATTGACTCCTTCAGCAATTTCTCCATTAGAGTAATAGAGAATTGAAACAACTCAAAACTTGCTTCTTGGATATAAAAGATAATAAGTATGAATTAAGGTTGAAAAGGCTTGTTGTTTTTAAATCAAGCTAGACTGCTGTACAGTATCCACTACATATTTGTGGGGCATAAAATGCTAATCACTAAAACTTAACACACAGTCGCTATGGCAAAGAGCTTTTTAGGGACTTCAGACCAGGGTTAACTGACTTGCCCCCACCTTAGTCACCCCTTATCTGTGCACCTGTGTAGTTAAGCACCTATTAGAGTACAAATTAATAGGTCTGAGGTACTTAAAATGATCTACAGACTTATATTGATGTAATCTGTTTAAGATGATGTAAGGGTTTAGCATAGATTATGATACTTATGTATCTGAAAGCTTTAGTTTGGTTTATCTTCAAAAACCCTCCCGTGACACGATTCGGAGGGAATAGAGGTAAAGAAGGAAAAGGGGAACATCAGCAATGTTGAAGAATAGTTAAGAAGTGAAGGTGCATATTTTGCCTCAATACACGCACTCAAAGTATATATAAGTAGAGGTCCAAAAACTCATTGTCAGGCCAGAGTACTAGTCAGTCAAGTCTATTAAATATCTTCCAAGTGTGTTTATAGGACATTACTAATGGCATTATTAGGCAGTCACTAGATTTGCATTTAGGAATCATCAGAGCTGTTTGACTTTTTAAAAAGGTAGAAATTACATTGTATTTTCTGGGATAAATCTATACATTTTGACCAAATTTATTTAAATAAAAGAACATAAAAAAGGGAACTTTAAGGAGTGCTGACAGCATTCATCACCTTCCAGTTTCAACCCAGCACTGCAACAGGATAGATGTCACTTGTGATGGTTGCTGGGAATTGCTATAGTTACCTGATTATATTTTATATTGCCATGCATATGTACCAGGCAGGGAAACCTAAGGCATTCAGCCCTAATTGTCATGTTCTCCCATCTCTAAGAGCTTAACTGTAGAATTCTAAACTTGTTTTCCCTTACAGTTAAGAGCTTAACTGTAGAATTTTAAACTTGTTTTCCCTTGTGTATCCATTTTGTGGCTTAAAAAAAAAAATTGGGATTTTTACTACTGATTCAGAAATCTACACAACAATGGCTTAAATGCTTTGCATTAATAAAATAAGAAAGCATTTAAAATTTTAAGATTTTTTATAGTTTTTCTTTCTTTTCCTTCCAAAGCAATATGAACTTTTCATCCTACGTGCTAAGGATTGTAGTTCCACAAAGATAAAAATGGACAATGTTTCTTTACCAGACAATTTGTCACATAGCCTTTAAGTTTTACTAGCCCGGAGAGATATCCGACAACTAAATAGTGAAAGGAAAGTGAATGATTAGCTGGCAGACCTTCAAGCTACTGAAAGATAGTTTTAGTAGCCTGTCATGAAAATCTGTGGCCTCAGGCTGCGGGGCTACTTTTTATTTCCAAGCCTGTTATTGATTTTGGTATGAAGAAAATAATTTGGTATTGTTGCTTAAGGTGTCACTGAGAAAGGAAAAAAAAAAAAAGAAAAACCCCAACAATCAACCACATGTTTCATTTGCTAACAGTTTTTACTTCAAATTTACCTTTTTATTACAACAGGGACTGAGCTGGTAGATGAAGGTCATTTACTACTTAAAGGTACTACCATCTTTATGAAACATGGCACACTAATCGAAAACACAAGTAAACTGAAAATTAAATTTAAAAGCCTATAATTTAGTATCTTCCTTACCAGGAATGATGACTTTCATTTACAGAGGGAATCCAGAGCTGCTCAGGGTCAGTGTGATGTGTGCCATTTTCAGGCCTATCGCGGAGGCTGATGGAGTTGATTAATTTCTTGGAACTCAGCTTTGTCTTCTCCAGCTCACTGAACAACTTCATTTCAGCTGATGAGTTCAAACAGGGGTCAGAGCAATCCTCATTTCTGACAATCCCACAAAATGGGAATTAATTTTATGAGTTAGTACTATTGCGTTCAAAACTAAGCAGAAAGCTATCAGCTAACTTAACCTAAGGAGGGAAAGAAATATTCCATTTATGAAGCCTACTGAGACAGACTGAACTGTCTAAAAATACAGGAAAAATACAGGGCCTGTAAACCTGCTTAAGGTCCATGTCAGAGCAAACACTGAAACTGTAGCTGTTGCTCTTCATCATTATTTAAAAGACACGTTCAGGTGGATTAATATGATTTAAAGAGAGCTGAGAGATATAGGGCAGCAAGGAGAATATACCTGCTTTAGGGGTAACAAGAATACAAGCTCCACTTTTGTTTCTCTGGCTGCTGAGGCGTAATAAAGCAATGCCACTCATGTAAGTTGTAATGCTATTTAACATTATGAATATTGATACTCTTTTTCAGAAGCAAGTATTTCACAATGCAAACTTCTGTCTTTCCATTCAAGGCTGATTAAATACAAATAATATTACTAACTGGATGCAATTTTGAAAAAACAATATACGAACAAAGCTGCTTGACTTAATTGTATACACATCTTTCAGATACTACTGGAACTTAGTTTAAAGATTTTTTTTTAAAATCTATTATTTACCCAGAACTATCTAGAACTACTTGTATCTTGGCATAAAAAAATAAACTAAACATACAAATTGGAAAGATTTGCTAAGGATGTTACTTATGACATTGTTCTTTTCACTCTCCTATCTCAAAAAACCTACAGTGTCTGAAACACTTCCTAGATATATGGAAGAGGATTTTGTCTTTCAGCATGCTGTGGTCCAGTTGAATAACAGAGACCAGGAACAAGGAAAGCACCATATCCATCATCAGTGAATGTAAATTTTCTCAAATAAACAGTTACTTCTTCTCAACTTGATGTTGAAATTTCAAAACACAATCTTAAAAATGGAGTTCTGTTGAAGTCCTGTGGTCTCCCACTCATATAATACCTGAATAGTGCAACAACAAGATAGAAGCTGTAGATTTATGTTTAATTTGGTTTCTGATGTAAGTGCAATATTTGACTTGTATCTCCAACAGTTCATAAGAAAAAAGTATTATATCATTCCTTTCTTTAGAGTATAAAGTAACTCTGGCAGGACCTCATGGTGGAAGTAGACAGAAAAGTCAAAACTGTGATCTCACAAAGTTCACATTTTTGTTCCTTTGGTGTTTTATCTTTCCTCTAATGTGTAAAAGAACCTATTTATTCATTCCCCATCTTGGTGATCTAAAAAAACCCACAACGTCTGAAAAACATCAGTCAACACTGATTCTCTAGAAGGCTAGAATCAGAAATCCTGTCTTGAATGAAATAACCATGGTCATTGATTTACACTGTCAGGCAATTATCCATTGTTATTAAACAATATATATGGGGACAGTTTCTCTAAATGAAATGTCATGAAATTTCTTTACAAGTATGTTACAGTTTCTAGTCTTTTGCATATTTTCACTATAATTATTTTAAAAGTTCAAATCACTTGCAAGTCTAAACCAGTGAAATTACATCAGTGCCAAGAAATATTGTTGTATTTGTTTGTATTTTCTACATCTTTGATATGCAGATTTTCATAATGAAAAGTAGTTAAAATTCAGCCAACTAGTTTTAACAACCTGAATATCCCTAACACTATCATTACTAAACAATACATGGTGCAAAATCATGCACCTGGGCTGCAGCAAATCCCAGTATCAGTACAGAGTAGGGGATGAGTGGATTGAGAATATCCCTGAGAAAAAGGATTTAGGGGCACTGGTTGATGAAAAAGCTGGACATGAGGTCACAATGTGCATTTGCAGCCCACAAAGCCAACCATATCCTGGTCTGAATCACCAGAAGCATAGTCAGCGAGTCAATGGAGGTGATTTTGCCCCTCTACTTTGCTCTTGTGAGACCCCATCAGGAGTACTGTGTCCAGTTCTAGTGCACCCAATACAGGAAGGACATGAAGGTCTTGGAGCAAGTCCAGAGGAGGTCTATGAAGATGGTTGGAGGGCTAGAGCACCTCTCATGTGAAGAAAATCTGAAAGAGTTGGGGTTCTTCATCTTGGAAAAGAGAAGGCTTCAGAAAAACCTTACTGTGGCTGATAGACTTTTTACTAAAGCTGGTAGTAAAAGGATGTAAAATGAAAGCAGGTATGTTTAGGTAAGACATAAGGAAGAATTATTTTACTACATGGGTAGTGAGACACTGGCACAGGTTGCCCAGGGAAGCTGTGGCTGCCCCCTCCCTGGAAGTGTTCAAGGCCAGGTTGGATGGGGCTTTGAGAAACCTGGAAAGTGTCCCTGCCCATGGCAGGGGGGATTGGAACTAGACGACCTTTAAGGTCCTTCCCCAACCCAAACCATTTTGTGATTCTGTGACTCTATGACTATGACTCTATGATGGTACATGCAATAAGACCATTTGTCCCACAAGACTCCTAGCTGTTATCTTACATTTCTGTTAGAATTGACTAAATGCTTCATTCTACAGAAGCAGACATTTATGCATTCCATAATGGTTAAGAAGGTAGCATTTTTATAAATACATGAATTTGTCTATTTTTGTAGTTTCATGCAATGTATGTAAACAAAGTCAGCTTTTCAAGGGGGAAAAAAGTACAGGGAAGAATAATTTGAGAGAGTTTGAGAACTTCAGTAAGTCAGGTAACTCTGGATTGTTCACAGAATTTTGATCAGATAAGGGAATTGTAATTTCAAAAAGCTGTATTTAATGTCAGATGTCTTATTAAATAAAACAATTTGTCCTTCTCCTCGCATCATCCCCTGCTAGTTTATAACTGGATCTAGAAAAATGTAATAATCTACCAGTGAATTTATCTAATGATTGACTCCAAAAGCAACCAAAAGTCCCAACAGTTGTTTCTTACATTCATTCCATGTTCATGCCTTCAGAAGTGACAAAATGAATATGAAAACAGAAGAGAAAACCTTAAATTTTTAATTTCACACCTGAAAAAATCCTGGCCTAAATATTTACTATTAAAATACCAGAGAATACTCATCTGGTTTCTCCTATTTAGAAGAGTCTCTGCACATTTTATTTGTATGGGGAAAACTGGTCATAGGTGTCTTCCAGTTTATTTCTAGCTTTCTACCTATTGCATAAGGTGGACCATTTTGAAAATAAAAAAGTTACTCTGTTAATAAGTCTCCCTGAAAAACATGCAAATGACAAATTATTTAAAAGAGTAAATGAGACTGAGGTATGAGGGATCAATCTTTCATGTTGTTTTGCATAAATTTACACAGTCCTTTCTGTACAGGCACTAGGTAAAGACAATGATTTTTTTTCCCCAAAATTAATGGCGGTGCCTGTGCAGGTGCTTATTTTTAACTCTGCCCCTTTTCTCACCCTTTACATGTCTGGGAGACAAGAGACATGACTTAGAGCTTTTGCTTATATGTGTGATGTTCTGAGCTGCCTTCTTAAATAGAGTTGACTCGTGAAATTGCAAACCTTGGTTTCAAAACATGAATCACTTTGCTGAACAGAATAAATGAAACATTTTCCAAGTGAACCCTTCCAAATTCCACTGTTTTCTATACTCAAAGATATGACAAATCAGTAGCTCAGAGCTAGAAGACAAAAGAATCATTTCTGCTGTCACCAGTGGATGCAGCAGTTGTTGAAGCACAAACTCTGTGTGGAGTACAGGGAATTTAGGAGTTTCCATTTAACAGATGATGTTTGGCACTAGCTCATGTAAATCCTATAAATCTCTTTCTGCAGTGAAGCAGAGATCTTTATGCAGATATTATTTAGCAGCAAACATGAATTATAAAATGTTTCTAATTGTTAAAGGTATTTATGTTCTCAGATACGCCACTCAGAATGAATTGCTTCTTTGAAATTTACAATGAAAAAAACCATACATCGAGTAACAGATTAAAATGTCACTAAAACAATGAATCTCAGTTACTTAGAAGTGAATTCTTCTGTAAGTCTTCTTTAAATAAAATTTCTTACCATTTGGATATCAGGACTAGGGGGAAAATATAAGCATGGTTTATTTCTGGTACACAAGATAAGAAATGCCATGAATCACAGTCCATGGTCTAAAAAAGATTGTATGCTGTGCAAAAACAGGTGCTGTGCAACTGATTTTTACTTGAATTATGTGAAGAATCCCCACCACCAAAGGCATCATTCTCTTCAGAGTTAAAAAAGGAAAAAATTAATCTTTTTCAATTTGGGCAAGGTATAGCTCATTTTCCTCCAAACTTCTCCTATTGCTGGGTTTACTTAACTAATTAAGTATCCCATTTGTAGCTGCAATTAGTAGTTATCAGATCATACACAATGATGATTAAAAGGTAGGGAAAGTTGATGGGGAGATTTATCTGATAGAGTTCTGCAAGCAGTAACATATTTTGCAAAGAGAAAATCTGTCTTTTTAGACCTCTTTTCCTGGATGTCTCTCCTTCCAGAATCTACAGATTTTCGTATTGTCTTTGCTATTCCAAATTATAGGATTATAATTTATGTTTTACTCACAGTTATCCACAGTCTATCTAACCCCCACCTCAAAAAGTTTTATTATGATTGTTTTACCTTTTCTTTTCTGCATTGAGGAAGAAAGTTAGGCTATTAAAATTCACAGTCCTACTATTTACCCAGATTACAGCATTGTGCTATTTCTCTAGTGACGCAGTGAATCCACAGTGTTTAGTATTTTCTGTCATAATGAAGTCAGATTGTGAGTGTCATAGATTAAAACAAATTCCAAATCTTGGATGCCTTGAATGCAAGTCTTACAAGTAGTGTGTGGTTTGTTTTGGTTTTTTGATTGCTGCAATCTACTTAAAACTCGTGGGCTCTGTTTATGGAATCTTCTGAGTAATACTGGTGACACCATAAATTGCCTCATTTTTGGACACTCAGACCTCTACATCATAATTTCTAAAATCCAAACTGAATAACCAGTTAACTGAATAGAATTTACACAAATTAGAATGCAAAGATAATTTATGAAGGAGAAGATATTAAAGATTATCCAAGCTTTTGTGCTTTGAAAGGTGGAGAACTTTGGACTTCCACCAACGTGAGGCATTCTGTCAGCTGCAGAACTCTGTCTTTAATTGGCACTGTATGGCAAGAAATCAAATCAGTGTTTTGATAGCACAAGTTTCAGCCACAGTTTTAAGACTGGGAAAGTGCAAGTATGCTTGTATATGTGTATGCTGTAAGCTGGAGTTTCAGCTTTTTCTGCAGTAAAACTGAAATTATACACTATTCAAAACTGTTTCTAGGATGAAAAATGAAAATGACACAGGTTTGAGACATCAGTTTCTTGCAGGCACTGATGTTTCTGCTGACCTAAGCAAGCCAAAATTTTAGCAGTCTTCTTGCCCAATATATGAAAGCAGTAAGACTTACTGAAGCCTAAATTAATATATAACAGCAAGCATTTCTGCATCAGCTACTTGCCATCATCCCTCCTTGTAACACAAGAAAATGGACAACGCACATGGGAACTGCATGCTATCCATTCAGAGGTCTTCAAAGAGCATTACTTAATTAATTCCCAGGGGATAGAGTTCTGAGAAGTATAGTAACTAGTTTCTCTCATTACTGAGTTCTTCTCTATATTAACAGTACCTCACAACAATGGGGTGGCAAACTGTTATGAACTGGGATATTACATTTGTTTTATCACCCTTAATCCAGCCTTTCTCAAACAAGACCGTACACACACTCTGGTTCACTGTGCTCTGTCCATTTATGCCTAGAAAAGATAAAGCACAGATTGCAGTCATTACAACACCACTGCCCAGCCCCAGCAATTCAATGTTAATCCATCAATATGACCTGAAGGGATGAGTTTTAGGGAAAATGTAATTTAGTCATTATGCCCATTGAGTCTTAGGTTTATCTCAGCCTCTCATAGCTTCACCCCAGGCATTGTCACTTATACTGTTCTGATATTAATGTTCATGAATTAATATGCAGTCTATAATGCACCTGACCACTGCTCTCTGCAAAAGTCAATAACTGAGACCTGGCACTGGAACTGTTTCTTAAAGACAGTGACAGTCAGCAAAAGAAACAAAAATCCTGGGGAAAATGTTTTGCTGCTCCAGTCAATGAGTTTAAGCCTCTGTACTGCAGAGTCAAGAGGTTGTGAATATTCCTCATCACATTTAAAGACTCGTCTCAGTCATAATTACTACCAAAGAACACAACAATGACTACCTCTACCTTGACACAGTGATTATCAACTAAATAAAGCAGATTTCTCCTGCAAGGACCAGGTATTGTCATCCTTTCTTATACATTTTGGTAACTGGATGTGCAAAACAAATGATAAATTTGATCTGAGGAAATCTTCTGGAAAACAGATAAAAGACTTTTTTTTATTTCAAATCTTGAATAATTTTCCCATTTCTTCATCTTCCTGCTCTTTTCAGCAAGTATCAGACAAAAAAAAAGTAAAGAAAGAAAGAAAAAAAGTTGCATATCTACTGAAGGCAGGCTTTATTCATGGACTTTTTTTCGGCTTAGTCCTATCTCTAAATTTACATCAAAGCTGTCACAGAATCACATTATGGCTGAGACTGGAAAGGATCTCTGGAGGCCACCTGGTCAAATGTTGATGGTCAGGATGGACCAACTAGCACAGGTCCTGATGGCTTTTGAATATCTCCAAAGTGACATACTCCACAATTTGCCTGGGCAACCTCTGCTAGTATTTCCTGATGTTCAGATGGAGCCTGATGTGTTTCAGTTTGTGCCCACTGCCTCTTTTCCTGTCACTGGGCACCACTGAGAAGAGCCTGGCTCCATCCTCTTTGCACTCTTCCTTCACGTGTTTATAGACACTGATGAGATACCCTCTGAGCCTTCTCTTCTGTAGGCTGAACTGTCCCATCTCTATAAGCATCTCGTTATATGTGAGATGCTCCAGGGATTCATCATTTTAGTGAGCCTTTGCTGGACTCTCTTTAGTATGTCCATGTTTCTCTTGTAAGCCAGAACTGGACCAGGCACTCACCAGTACTGACTGAAAAGAAAAAATCGCCTCCTTTCACTGCTGGCAACACTCCTGGTAATGCTGGATAATTTTTTCTACAAGGGCACATTGCTGACCCATTTTTACCTCAGTGCCCAGCAGGACCTCCATGTCCTTTCCTGTAAAGCTCTTTTCCAGCCAATTGGCTGCTGGTGTATACTGGTGCCTAGGGCTGTCCCTCCCCTCTTGAAGGACTTAGTACTTCCTCATGTTGGACTCTTCAAGAAAAGTATGTAAAAGTGCTCACAAAATTCACAGACTAGGAAAATAATACAAGCCAAAAAGAAATATTTTATTTCCTTCAGTTCTCACCCTTTACATGAATGGAAGAAAAAAAAAAAAAGAAGCTGCATATCTAGTACACCGAGCATATCAGAACACACAAAATGAAGTAGTCAGCAACTTTCCACCTCTTCAGCATGCTTCATATTTCTTTTTTGGCCACCACTCACCAAACATTCAAGATATTTAGGTCCATTTATGTCCTCTTCCTGAAGGAATCCAAACCCTGCGATTTCCCATGGGGTTTAACTCCGAGAGTCCAGGCACCCAATGTCTTCAGTGCTCCCTACCATGTAGCTCGTCCTCTTCTCGCTTTGCATTTATGCATCACTGAACATTTTACCTCCTGTAATGGATTGCATGGTGGACTTTCTTACTGGAGATATGGCTGCCTATTCTACTACAGATGTTATGGCTAAATCCTCAGGTTTTATACATATAGTCTTTGTTTATATATATATATATATATATATATATACAGACAGAAATACATCTTTATATATCCATGTATAGGTATTTATATATACCAACACAGATATTACCTATATATAGGCTATATGCCATTTGTGTGTCATATAACACACACAGCCATATGTAAAAGGAGAGATATTTATAAGGAACTCAACTTTATATTTGCAGTTGAAGCTGTACATTTATATTTATTTGTAAGGTACATTTAAAGGTTTATGTTTACATATAAGTGTCTATCTTCAGTACCTGTAAAGGCTGTGAGATAACTCTTACTCTGAAAGAGATACCAGCGACATAAATACACCTCAGAAAGAGACTGTGAAATTAATGTACATCGTATAGTGAAGGGGTACCTGTCACTTCAGTTCCTCTCAGAACAGCCAGGACAGCAGGGACAGAAGCTCAACTGACAGTATTGGAGAGTGGCAGCAGAAACTTGCAATTATCACTGGTAAAAGGGAGGTTGTGTATCTGCTTATACATCTGTGTGTCTTAAGGCACTGGGAAATATGACAACTGGTTCACTGTTTAATCACTTTGATTGCTGCACCTCTGATGTAATTATGCTCTTAAAGCTCAATAAATGTGTTTGGCATTTAGGAAAAAAAAAAAAGAAAAAGGAAAAGGAAAAGGAAAAGGAAAAGGAAAAGGAAAAGGAAAAGGAAAAGGAAAAGGAAAAGGAAAAGGAAAAGGAAAAGGAAAAGAAAAAGAAAAAGAAAAAGAAAAAGAAAAAGAAAAAGAAAAAGAAAAAGAAAAAGAAAAAGAAAAAGAAAAAGAAAAAGAAAAAGAAAAAGAAAAAGAAAAGAAAAAGAAAAAAAGCAAAGTACCTATCAAATCCTCTAGCACAGGCTTTTTCTAGCTATGTGCTGTGACACAGCTTACTTTGCTCGTGGACTGAAATTTTTTTTTTTTTCTCAAAACTATTGAAGGAAGTAGTATACTTTCATTTTCATGAAATTTTTCATAAATAAACTGAATAAGTAGTAATAGGAACGCTGAAGAGATGGTTTCAGGGCACCCAAAAGTAGAGAGTCTCTTGGACAGAAAGAATTTTAGGCTACAAAAGATATTAATATTTGTGGTACTTCTCAGAAGTTGACATTGAAAAGATCATTAGTCTCCTACATACTTTTTAAAAAAATATATTAATTAATTAATTTAAATTAAATTATAAACTTAAAAATTATTTTAATATTAAGAATAAATTTGTCAGTCTCCAATGTAAATCAAATGGAACCAGCTGTCATAAAATGATGGACAGTACCGCTGGGAGTTTACACAGAAGCAATACCAAAACAAGGTATCCTGACATTGACATTTACCATTGTGGGGGGGGAATCAGAGTTTTTGAAGGTTATAGGGGGGAAAAGAAAATATCTATTTCCCCACATAAGTACACCTGCTTCAGAGATGACCTGTTTTTTTCTGCAGAGTCTGGTTCTGTTCATTGGAAAAGTGCATTAGTGATGGTGGCCACAGTGCAAACCAGAGGGAGGGACACTGGAAGGGTATCCTTTTCCAGCTGCCCTCTCTTTCGGACATTACCTTCCACAGACTCTTTGCAGCAGTTTTGCTATGAATTAGAAGGAAGAGAAAAGAAATTACATTTTAATTTACTGTAATATTTTTTTAAAAAGCTTGGAAAACACTAAAGCTACTTTTATGGAGTATATTATTTTCCCAGTAGAAGTAGGAAAATATTTTGAAAATTAAAAAGTTAAAAATGAATAATAAGCATGCATAAACAGAAGTCTATGAAATCTGTAACAGCTGTTCCAGATAAGATTTGTAACAGCCAATGAGTTTTTCAGAAGTGTGACAAAGTCTTCTGACAGAAGAAACATAATTCAATGAGTTAGTAAAGCTCAACAAAGTGACTATTTTGTTTAGGTCACAGTGATATTTTCAAGCACATAAGCCTTCCCTGCATTCAGGGGTAGCCCTTACAAATCAAACCACATTCATAAATAGCCCTATAGGAATGAAGGGGGGCAAAGCAAACTCGAAGTTTATTAAGATTGAAGTTGGCGAATGCTCACTTTTATTTTCCCTTGTGTTAATATCTTTCAGAAGTTAAGAGTACAGAAGGGAAAAGCCAGCAAGTGACTAGCATGGAGAAACAGGGAAGAAATAAGTACTGACAGTGATTGAATTATGTTGATCATATCAGCAAAACAGCTATCATTGGCACAGGAGACCTGGGACCATCAGCTTGGGACCATCTGGCAGAGATCATTGCAGTGGCTGACATCAAGCAGGTAATGTTAACTCCACCACTGAAAGGGGGCTATGAACTATGATCAGAGATACAGCCCCATCAATAGACATCTATTTTCCTGCTTTGCCATAAATGTCAGTGTCCATAGACCCCTCAATTATTCAGTGTTCTGCTGAAGGTTAAAGGTTTAGAACTGATTTTATAAGCCTGTCTTGACACATACGATTTCCTGTGGCCGTACACATGCACATACACAAAATGCAAGCTGGGAATGCCACAGCAGATAAAGAACAGCTGTAATTGGTTTGTGATAATTAGACAAAAAAATGAGCAGTCCTTAAGGTGAGGAAAAAGTAATGGACTTTGTTTCTTGGGAAAAGATTCGTTGAAAGCAAAAGGCTAAACACATTTGGCTTTTTTGTTGTTCTTTTTCCCATTTTTCAAAACCAACATTACAATTTTATGATGCACAAAATGGAAAACTTTCAAAAATGTCAGGTTTTGAAAAAGATTACTATGAATAATGCATTTCAATACAGCTTTGTCAAACTGTTCTATAGTACATACATTTGTAATTTCTTAACACTGAATTTACTAGGAACTGACACTACTGTGCTCATGCTGTTCACACTTGTTTACAAATAGAGGCAGTCAGGCTTTGAGCTTCAAATTCAAGTGTCCAGATACTGACGTGACTTGCCTGAAAGCACTGGCAGGAAAAGTGCGCTGTGTTAAAAATTCATAAGGAACACTGCTTTTTATTTCAAAAGTAACAGGAGCAAAAGGTTTTTGCGGTGCCCTGGGAAACAGAAAGTTCAAATATTGTGAAGTTGCAGGAGTAGATCAGAGCACACTATTCACAGTTAAAGCCTACAAGGCAGTTCTTTATAGTGTGTTGGGTGAGACAACTGAAGGAGAACTGAACCTAAGGAGCCAATTTGCTGAATTCTGTTCAGTCTGTAAATTGATAGCACTTAGCTCATCAGCTGCAAGAACTGCATACTGACCAATGGAAAACTGTACCTGAATTTGTGCATTTCTAGGTTATCTAAATTTACCTTTCTACAACTCCAAAGCATTAAATAGACACATAAAGGGCTGATACGGCGGAACAGAGCTTTAAAAATTCTGAATCTCACCAATTACTGATTCCATAGCTGACTACTTTTTCACAGACCTTTGTGTGAGAAATAGCCATGTTATGGTTCCAAGATAGAAGGTTTGGCTTTATTTTAAAACTGTTTGCATGCTCAAATGTCCTTTTCAGAAATGCTTACATTCACTTTCAGTTAGATCTAAAAGTCCACTACTTTAGGTGAAATATTTATTTATCCTATTGTGCTCTTTATCCTAAAATCTATACTGACTTCTAACAAAACTGTTATGCATCATGTACTTTAAAATATCTTTAAATAAATATTCAGCAAAAGAGCTTTGTATCGTAGACAGTCTCTGAACCAGATCCTTCCAGGAGAGACAAACAACTAGAAACACTTGTCAAATATGTTATTTCATACATTTAATTAATATCTATCAAATGTCTGTCAGACGGCTGACTGAATCCTTTGAGAAAAAATTAGTGGAGTAAAACCTCAGTGGCTGACGGTAGTCAAATTATGCAAAGGGGTCCAGCTCAAGCATATGCACAAAAACAAGGATGTGCCAAGGAAGTAACATTATGGGGAAAGCTCTCACACTTTTAGGGGGGAAATCAGCATGACTAGGTGACCACCTGAAATGCCACTACTCTAATGCAATCAACATGGGGAACAAACAGAAGGAATTAAGCATCTGTGGGCAGGTGCAGGCTACAGTCATACTAGGATCACAGAGATGTGGTAGAAAGACTGCCATGACTAATACTACAATGGATGGGTATAGAGTCCTTCTTCAGGGCAGAATAGGGAGGAAAGGAGAGAGAGTTGCCCTTCATTAAAAAAAAAAAAAGAAAAAAATTAGCAGGGACACATGGTGATCTGCATTTGGATGATTGACAAGCCAGTCTAGACCTTATGGGTTAGAGGGCAGACAAACATGGGTGATGTCATTGTTTTCTTGGTTGTCTGCTACAGGCTGCTTCAACAGGAAGAAGAAGCAGGAGGACCCTTCTGACAACAAAAAGAAGCATCATATTCATATACCCTTGTCTTCATGGGATACTTTAGCTACACTTACATCTGCTGGCAACACAATCCAGAAAATTTGTGGAGAGCACTTATGACAACACAGGCAATCAATGACTGGACAAGGGTAGGTCCTCTCCTCAACATGGTACCTACAAGCAAGGAAGATCTTGCAGGAGATAGGAAGTTCATGAAAAGTCTTGTCTGCATTGACTAGGACATGATGACACCAACCAGTATGGTGTGGCCAGCATTCTGGAGAGAATCCAGAGGGACCTGGAGAGGTTCAGAGGGACCTTGACATGATTTAAGATGTGGGCCTATGGAAACCGTATGAGGTTCAACAAGGTCAAGGGCAAGGTCCTGCACATGGGCTGGGGCAATCCCAAGAACAAGCGCAGGCTGGATAGAAAATGGATTGAGACCAGTGCTGAGAGAAAGGATTTGGGGGTGTTGGCTGATAAGCTCAAAGTGAGCTAATAAGGTGAGCTTGCAGCCCAGAAAGCCAGCTGTTTACTGAAATTCATAAAAAGAAGTATCAACAGCAGTCAAGGGAGATGGTTCTCTCCCTCTGCTCCTGTGAGGCCCCATCTGGAGTACTGTGACCAGTTCTGGAGCCACCAGCACAAGAAGACAGACATGGAGATGTTGGAGTGAGTCCAGAGGAGGGGCACAAATGTGATCAGAGGGCTGGACCACCTCTCCTATGAGAACAGGCTAAGACTCTTGGGGTTCTTCATCCTGAAGGAGGCTCTGAGGAAACCTTAGAGCAGCTTTCCAGTACCTGAAGGGGGCTACAGAGAAGCTGCAGAGGGACTTTTTAGGTGACATGTAGCGATAGGACAAGTGGTAATGGTTTTAAGATGGAAGAGGATAGGTTTATGTTAGACATTAGGAAGAAATTCTTTCCTGCGAGTGTGGTGAGATCCTGGAACAGGTTGTCCAGAGAAGCTTCAGATATCCCATTCTTGGGAGAGTTCAAGGCCAGATTGGATGGGGGTTTGAGCAATGGGAGGTGTCCCTGCCATGGCAGAGAGTGGGAACTAAATTATCTTAAAAGCCACTTCTAACCTGGCCCATTCTATGTTTATATGATTCTATGTTTCCGTTATTATATGATGGAGTTCAAGATCCAGAGAGAAACAAATGAGACTAAAGTAGGAAAAAAGCTCTGTACTTCAGTAGAGCTGATTTTGTCCTATTCAGTGACCTGCGTGGAAGATTTCTACAGAAATCTGTAGAGTCAAGAGAGATCCAGGAGAGATCATTGTTTTTCAGAAATCACAACCAAGCTCAAGAGTGACTTACCCCTATAATAAGGTTTTCAAAGGTGGAAGAACAAGAAGTTCTTGAGTAAACTCAAAAGTAAAAAGGAAGCATACAAAAGATAAAGGAAGGGTCAGGTGGCCCAGCAAAAATGTAGAGAATAACCTAGCATGGTTACATGAGTTTAGGAGAGTCAAAAGTAACTGGAATTGAATCTGACCAGGAATGTGAAGGGCAGCAAAAAAGGATTCTGTAAGGATGTGAAGAGCAAAAGGGAAAAAGTGGGCCACTAACAATCAAGGTAGAGGTCCTGGTGACACAGACACAGAAAAGCCAAAGTACTCAATGCTTCACTTGCTTTGGTCTTTACTGGTAGGACTGGTCTTCAGGAACCCTAGGATCCAAAGACCAGACATAAAGTTTGGAGCAAGGAAAACTTCACCTTTGTGCTGTTAGGGTGAAGTTAGGAACCCTCAAAACAAATGAGACATGCTTAAGTCCAGGAGTCTTGACGACCCGTAAGTGTTCACAAGGAGATATCCTCACAAGGACATTATAAATTATTTTTGAGATCATGGCAATCAGGGGAATCTCCTGTGGACTGGAATAAAGCCAGCCATCTTTGGATGAAATGAAGGAGCCAAAGAACCACAGGACAGTCTGCCTCACCTTGACCATGGGAAGATGTTGGAGCAAATAAACCTGAAAGAAAAATACTAAGAACAAGGTAACTGGAAGTTGGCATGTACCATGAAGGGCAAATATTCCTGATCTACCTGGAAAACTTCTACACTGAAATAGTTTGGTGGATGAAAGGAGAGTAATAGATATTGCTTATCATGACTTTACTAAAGGTTTTGGCACTGTCTACCATAACATCCACACTAACAAACACATAAAGTAGGGACTATAAGAAAGGAGAATGAAATGGACTGAAAGCTGGATAAACTGCTGGGCTAAAATGGTTTTTGTTAGCAGTAGCAAAAAGTCAAGATGAAGGCCAGTCACTGGTGGTGAACCTCAAGGGTCAGTGGTGGGGTATATATGATCTGACAACATCATTAATGACATGGATGATGGGGCAGAACATACTGTCTCCAATTTCATAGACAATATAAAATTGGGAGGAATAGTTAATACATCAGATGGTTGTCTTGCCATTCTGAGGGACCTCAAAAGGCTAAGGGCCAACCAGCTTTGTAAAGCCCAGAACAGCATTGGTTTAATGCAGTATTTTTTCCTTTCTAATGACAACAACCATGTAAACAGCTGCATTTGAAAATCAAGCATCCGGAATTCACAAAGCAGGTGACCACAAAATAGCCACTTTATGCAAAATCCTATTTCGATTAATTTCAGTTGGATAAAGAAGCAGTCCCCTGGGGCCTCTTCCTCGACACCACGTCTCTGTATGCTCCCATGTAATACAGATTTCCACTTCCAGCAATAAATATGCAAGCATTTTTCTTCTGTGTTATTCAAGCCTTTTGTTTCTCACTGCCTAGCCTTACAGTCTCTGCTTTTCACTCGCACCAAAGCAAAAAATCCAAGGTTCCTGCGGCTCTGCTACAGCTGCTTACAGCTGCAGCAATGACTACACAAAGTCTTGAAGGTCAAACATCACTTCAGTACAGGTTCAGCACCTATTAGCTCAGATTTTAATGATATCTTTATTCACCAGGAGCATCGTGGAGATTCTCCCTCTAAGACACCCTAACACTATACGGGAAAAATTAATATTTATAAAATTAGCCTATGTACATGTCAAAAGTTTCACCTCGAAAAATCTGCTACAGTAAAGAAAGTATCTCCCAATGAATAAAAAGGCATGGAGATGAAATTAAAAATACAATGCCTTTCACTTCTTAAATAAATTAAAAAGTGTGGAGCCAATTCTTGTCAAAATTAGATATATTATCTTTGAAAATTACTCAGTTTAAATACGATCAACAGTTTCTAGCAGGAAAAGATTTTATCAGGCTGATACTGAAAGAAACCATTGGCAGTGTGATGATCATAGTCAGAAGATGCAAAATAGTTTAGCCAATTCTGCTACATCACTGTATTCTTGCTCACTTATAGATTGTCAATTAGAAAATCTAAATCAAATAATTTAGTCAAAAAAGCCATGTACTTCAGTATTCTGGAAAAAAAACCCATATATGCTTTGTAAGAAGGTCCTGATGGATCAATGGATAGATAGGTCCCTAATGCAGAAGTAAATCTGAGAAAATGGGTAGTACTTAGATCTAATATGGATTCTGGAAGAAAATGTTTTTGTTGTGTTTTGTCCTGTTTCAAATACATGTAAATAAAAAAATACATTGAAAAAAAAACCCAAAACAAAACAGAAGAAGAAAATTAAAAATCACTTTCTTATTTGGATTGTTATCAGCAAGTATTCCAGGTTCTGACATTCAGTTATGGTTTTACTTAGCAGCACAGGTTCTCAATCTGAATTCAGATGCTTTCTAAAACCAGAAGTTTCTTTTTGCCTGAATTTTAAGGCATCATCACCAGACCTTTTAATATAACCAAATTTTAGCCTTGAATAATTTATTTAATACAAATTATTTGCTTGCTTTCAATTCATTGCTATAGTTTCTGAAACTGTTAATCAGATTTCTTTGACCTTTTCTTACGCTTGAAAACAAACAAGGCTATTTTCTTTAGATTTGCTGCTTCCTTTTATCCTTCTCCAGGATTTTGACATTTGAAATAGTTTCCTTTTAACGTAATGATTACAGTGAATTTTAATAAAATTTTTATTTCTGGCTTATTTAAATTTCAGGTATGATTCTAGATACTCTAATATATACTTTTAATTCTCTAAGGATAAGTCCATCCAGAATCATTTTTTATCTAGTCTTATTTCTTACATATACAGGATATTTTTAATTATTTATTTATCCACTTATCTTCTTTTTCTTTTCAGTTTGTCATATTTTGTCCTACTTCCAATTTTTAACATCTTAAATTGTGTTGGACCTGCTCCGAAAACACTCATTCCCTCGTTAAATCTTTCTTTGTGTACTTTCACTCTACAATCTATTTTCAGAATGATATTGCAAAAAAAGTTACACTACCTCTCCACCCCCAGTTTCCTTATAATTTGATGACAGAGACAACAGATAATTGATAATCTAAGATATTTCATATTTTGAATTATTGCAAATTACTGCTGTTGAGGCACATACCATTGTATCACATTCATTTGTCTCTAATATGATTTTATACTCATTACAAAAAGTCTGAAGCATTCTTTTATGTTTCAGATACTACTTCATTTTGCTATTCTGGGATTATATATAGTACTTAATATCTATTGTCCTAACAGAACACGTTTTCTAGAGAGTAGTTCTGTCAGTTTAAAAATAGTTGGAAAGTTGTTTATTCTTTTTTTAGCATGCCCATACCAATGCATTCCAACATTGATCAGACTGTTCCACACTTTTAAATCAGCAGATTCAAGACATTACACAATGGATTCCAACATAAGAAAGCAGAATAATCTAAAATCATCTGTAGTCAGGACAACACTTAGATATATTTAACCTTGAATGTCTATCTTGTAGACTTCAATAGGAATTAATATGATGAAGATCCATGTGGAATAGTCTTAGCTGTAACAACTGACTATACTCTGCTCTTCTACAAAGATACCCAAGTATAAAATGTTAAGACAGCAAGTGAAATGAAGTATCTAAAAGATAAGTTTCAGCAAAGAGCAAAGAAGAACAAATACAGCAATGTAGCATAATCCCCCTATGTCACTGAGTCTGGTACTTCTCACATCCTGACTCTAGTCTTAGATACTAAAAACGCTTCGCAAATCAAGTTCAATCAATAAATTGCTCCTGCGAGAACCAGACATATTTATTTCCCTTTTGACTAAATGTTTCTTTTCTATTGATCACATTTGGTACAAAGATTGAATTATTGAATATTCCAGATGATTTATCTTCTTTGAGTATTCTGTTTTGCTGGACCTGTCAGTTACCTGTCAGTCACATTTTTCTGTTTTGTTTTTGGTGTTTTTTTTTACTTTAGACAGTTCTTGAGCTTTCACTAGCTTTTGAAGATGCTGCTCCTGGGTGAAGTGCAGGAGGAAGCATGACCAAAATGTAATTTAGCCTTCAGTTTAAAAAGTTAAGAATTCTTCCTTTATTCTCAAATCATCCTATGGTTTTAAATTAATAATCTGAAACATCTGAGTGAAGACTGAGTAAATCATACGTCTAATACCATACTCCATTAATTTTTAAACTGTCCAAAGAACAAAAGAAGAGCTGAGACAAACAGAATGATTGCTCCTGTTCTTCTGTTTAAGAAAGAGGTCATTGCAGGTAACTCCCTGAAACCTGGACAACTCCCCTTGCTACTTAAGGAGATTAATCTTTATTCATTAAAGTTCCAAATGTGAACATCTTGTCACAAAGCACAACTTCATAGACCATGCTGATTCAACCCTGGATTCCAGAACACCTTGAAATGAATTCGTCTTGCTTTGTAGATAGGAAAATCCCCACTAATAATGTAGAAGACATTGCACAGTTTCAGCACCTGTCCAGTGGTGCCACCTATCATGAGACCTGTGTCCACTCTGTCACATGGCTTCGAGACCACAGAGTACTGCCACTGAGTGTTCATGTAGTTTGTACTCTCAAATAGTATCTAGGCTTGTAATGAGTGTGAAGCTTACAGAGGGAGATAAAGCCAATGTTTGGGGGGTTTTGATATACTAGCAAAGAAAAATATAAAAGATTAAACCACCTGGTTTAATCAGGAACCACACGTCCCATGCACCCCTCTCTACTTGCCCTCTCAAAAAAAAAAAAAGCAAGCAAAACCATGTGGCAATTTTTTCCTCCTACTGATAATGAAATGTTCAACATTCATCTTCCAGTCCATCACACAGGAGTCTTCAATACTAGCACTTCAAGAATTATGGGTACATCAGACTATTTCTACTGCTTGAAAAAAATTTTAATCTCTTTGTGGCAGAAATTGTGTTTCTAAGAAAGGTAACAAGACGATGCTATCACATCACTTTGCAGTTCTTAAATCTTGACACATTTCTTCTACATTGTTTCTAGCACAAAATTTTTCAGTTGTACTGCCTGTGTTGAGTTGAATGTTTATAGAATGCCACAAGTCTACCTGAATCATTTGTTTCCTCCTCTCCTTCAATGGTCATATGGATTGTAAATCTCTAAATAAGCATGCTCTGTTGAGATTGAAATCTTGGTCTTCTTTCAACATATGGAATCTTTCTCACATTTTGCTTATACCTGCATCTCAATGCAAGAGAGCCCTTTCTGTACTTTGCATGATAGAACTGCAAAAATGAGGAAAATATTTTTGCTTTTCCATTGGCCTTGCTTTCCTCTCATTGATTTTCATTAATGTTTTGTAATAAATCTATCAGAAGAGGAGTTCTGTACTGCTTAATTTTTGCTCTTCCAGTCACTATATATATATATATATATATATATATTTCTTCCTTATTCTTCTCAATTTGAGTGTACATTTCTTAGGTGCACAAAAACTGCAACATCTCAGCAGTGAGGCCTAAAACTTTATCCTCCCTTTATCAGTGAAGACTAATATGATTACAAATCATCTCATTGAAAGGACAAACTGTATTCTTATGAAACATTCAGTTATCACAATTGCAGTCCATTGCTCATATTTAGAAGGATCAAGAATTCTGCAGAAAGAATTGTAGAATATTATTAACTGTCATACTAAGACAAAGTGGAAAATCACAACTTCTTTGGACAAATAAGAAGCACCTTTGTTACGGATTGGGGTCTCACTATCCAAATGAAACAAGTTTATTATCAACATTGCTGTTGATAATAAAGCATTCTTAATGCTGTATAGTCATAAAAAAAATAATTCCAAGAGGCAAGTAAAGGGAAAGAAATGCTAATTCTGTTGTACAACTAAAAGACTTTAATGATGTCTAAAGATGTTTACTAAAAGATGTTTACTAAAAGACATCATTAGAACACCAGGCTCACTTCTGATTAGTTATGTTTAGAATGGTAATTTCAACGCAAAACCAGCCTACTCACATGATAAGGGGTTTTAGAGAACAAATCTTGAAAGAAGAGACAAGTGAAACAAAAGTTGTGGCAGAATATGTGTATTTTCTCACCCAAGAGTACTTAGGGAGCTGGCGGGGGAGCTCACTAAGCCTCTCTCCATCACTGATCAACAATCCTGGTCGACAGGGGAGGTCCCATATGACTGGAGGGTGGATAATGTGATTACCACCTACAAGGGCCAGGAGGATCTGAGGAACTACCAGGAACCTGCCAGCCTGACCTCAGTACTGGGAAAGATCATGGAGATCATCCTGAGTGAGCTCTCATGGCAAGTCAAAGGATCAGGGCCAGCCAGCATGGGTTTATGAAAATGAGGTCTTGCTTTACCAACCTGATCTCTGTTCTTCTATGTCCACGTGACCTGCCTTCTGGATGAGTGGAAGGCTGTGGATGTTGTCTTCCTGGACTTTGGTGAGGCCTTTGACACCATCTCCCACAACATTCTTTCAGAGAAGCTTGTGATTCATAGCAAACAAGTGTACTCTTCACTGGGCAAAAAATGGCCGGATGGCTGTGTTCAGAGAGTGATTAATGGGGTCAAATCTAGTTGGCAACTGCTTACAAGGGGTGTCCCTCAGGGGTCAGTTTTGTTTAAGAAACATGTAGATGTGTCACTTCAGGGCATGCTCTATTGGCCAAGATTGTAGGGTTGGTGTTTTTTTGTGGTTGTTTGGTGGAGTGTGTCTGGTGTTTGAGGTAGTTTGGGGTTGTTTTGTGTTGGGTTTTTTTGTGTGTATATGGTTCCCTCAGTGATTTCAGAGGTTCTTCCCAACCATGACTATTCTGTGATTCTATAAATACATTTACTTGCTAAACACAACGGAAGGACAAGAGTAAAAGAATGTAAAAATTAGTCACAGATATATCTTCCCAGCAAACGAAAGGAAAATTTCTAACCATTACAGATTTTAGTATGGTTTTTTGAATGATTCAGCAGTGGCCTGGAACACATATTGATTAAAGATGATATTTGAAAACATCTGTTAGACTCCATGTGGTCATCAAAATAAAAGCAAACAATAGTAATATTGATATGTTTCATAACTATGTATACTTGTAATTTGAGCTGCATACATGTGCAATACATATATATATTAAATACATATGTTTTTACACATATAAGCGTATATGTATTCTTGCAAGACTAATGTTTGAAGTGGCCCTGCAATAATGAGCAGCTTAAGAGTAAGGTAATTTACCCATTTTTTAAATAGCTCCTTATAAGATTCTGTTTTTTGTTTTTTTTGTTTTTTTTTTTTTAATTTGCTTGTTTATCTGTTTAATCAGAACTATTTTACAGCTATTTGACAGAAAACCTGATTTTTAACTCATAAATTTTCAGAATTCGTAATTTTCTGTTTTTTCAGTCAAAATATGGTTCAGATCAGATTTGTTTTCCCTGATTTCTTTTGATGTAAATCTGCATGGCCATAAAAAGATTTGATTGTGGCTGAAGAGTGTACACCTGTTTAGCTAAGTTCTGACATTAAGATCATGTATGGCTGAAACAGGAGTAAGTTTCCCTGCTCACTATGCAAGTCTTCAGTGAAATCTGGGAACCTCAACAGAAAACTGGGGCAAAGCATGAGGCTGGAATAGCCAGCCTAACCAACATCTAGGTCATGAACTAGAATTTATGTAACTAAGTGTGGACCCATATGTGAGATTCATGATCTTGTCCCCCAAAGCAAGTGTAATCTGCAGAGAAGTTCAGCCCTGCACCAGCATTAGTAAACTATGCAAGGATTTATGCTGAAGAGAAATGCCCCCATCCATCTCAGGTGGAAGCTACATGAGCTTTAAATTGTGAGTGCTTCAGAGGGAAATTTTTATGTTTACATTTTAAATAGTTGTTCATATATGCAAAAAAAAGTTCAAAGATCTTCTAAATTATCTGAATGAGAATCACTGCCCCTGTCAATCAGTTTATTTTCCTTAGTATTTATGAAGCTGCAATCCCGTTAATGTTCTTGTTGTTCAAAATATCTTCACTGATAATAGGTACTTAATTTTCAGTTTAGAAAAATGTGGAACAGATGAACAATTTTTCATGAAGAATATGGAGAGGCAGAAACTTCTGAGGGTACAAGTAGAGAGGTTTTTTTGCATAGACGTGAAAAATCGCAGCACCGAGAAAATTCTTAGCAGTATCAGCTAGGAAAAGTATCAGCTTTTGAAAAAAAACTGCCATGGCTTTTCCTCTTAACTGTGTATGTGTTGCATCACCACACTGAAGAAGTGAGGAATGAAAGGGAGAAGAAAACTGCTATACAGCAGAAGAGCTCATGTGGCAGAAGAGAGGACAAGACATAGCCAGTGATATGTATGGTTTCATAAATAACTGGTCACTTGCTGCGTGCCCCAAGAGAGGAGACATGAACAGACAAAATGGAGCCTTTTGATTTTCCTGGTATGGCATATGAATGTTTTGCTGTTCCTCTGACCAGTAGCAAAGAAGAATGTCAATACAGTTTTGCTGGGTATATGTTGTGCTGTGGGCAAAGACAACCAAAAATGTAAGAAGCAACTTGAAAAATGCTGTGTTTGGTTTGGCTGAACTCTAAAAGATATTAAAGTGGGTCCTAAGAGAGTTTTAATATACTCTGACCCTGGCATATTTTGATAATAACCTCTCCATTATCTTAGTCATTAAGGAAACTTGAAAATACCAGTTCACAAACTAAACAGAATAACTCCTCTCCATTCCAGACTTTTACTACAATTAGAGCAATTTATTTTGGGGTAAAGCCAGGAAAAGATAGAGGGGGAGAAGTCTGAAAGAAAGCAGTAACAATTAGATTACTTCTGCCTCTGCTTGCTGGGTGGGTCCTCTGAATGTCAGCCCCATTATTCTGAGAGTCAACTCCAGGCAGCAGCTCCTAAGTGCCATTCCAAATGATGGCCTAAATGGCAGTCCCTCTTGTACGTTCTTTCTCCAGCAATAGTGGCAGGCTGTTGGGAACTTCTTTTAGTTCATAATAAATTTCAGGAGTGCTAGCTTGAGAACAATGTTTGAGGCTTATGCCAACTCAGACTGGCAGATAAATGTTTTGAATCCACAGTTTCATTATCGCTTCTGAAAGTCTGTAGGCAGCAAGTCTTGTTTACTGGTGGGGAAGAGACCAAATACTCTGAGGTGACAAGGAGGAGACTTAAACAAAACTTATATAATTTCAACATCTCAAGGGCCCTACATGGCTCAGTTCACCGAGGACTCTATGCCCCTCACAGACATTAAAGAAAGCATCTTCATTGTGGTTGCATTAAAGAAAGAATCCTTCTGTGAGGTCAGTTGGGATCCAAAGCATAGACAAATTAAGTGAACAGACAACAAATCTGTGGCAATGCCAGGAATCATGTTGTAATTCTCACACACAGCCACAACCACAAGAGCAATCTCCTTGTACATTTCTGGTAGAAAAAGAGAAAGGGGAAAAAAAATAAAAAGCCCCTCACAGAAGCCTCTTCATTCTTGTTTAACATGGATTTAACATGGATTTTATCAAGCATGGAAACAACCATTCCATTTTCTCATGTATACTGTAGCAGGATGCTGAACTAAGCTCCCAACAATGCTTATACATGTAAGTCTGGGTTGTTTGAAGCAGAGATTCAGACTTCAGGCTAATTCCAAATGCCGACTCTGTTTCTTACTAGTAGCTGTGCCTCAAGCACTAACAGATCTTCATGTTTCTCTCTTATTTGGAGAGACAGGCAGTACCTCTAGCCACAAGAGGCTGATCCATGGCTATAAAAGTAACATAGTCTGTTATGAGCAGAAGAAAAACCCTCCCTTAAAATGTTTTATTAATTTAACTAAAAGGTGCGTAGGCAGTCACGTGCCCACCTTGTCATGGGCACTTTGCAGCTTCCAGATCTGCCTCTCCACTGCTCAGCAGTGCCAAAACCCATCCAGTCACATCTCAGTGCTCATGTATGGTCATTATGGTAGAGGAGCTTGCAAGACGAAAGCAGAATATCCAAACAATGCATTTCTCCTGATCACTGTGAGCCTGTTCAGGGCAGATTTACCATTGTTTGTCTGGAAGAAGTCAAAGTACATGGCTAGATTTGCTTTCTTCTGATCCCTGTTGCTTTCCTCCTTTGAACTATTAAAATGAAATACCCTTGAATAATATAAAAACATAAAAAAGCATATTTGCTTTATTTTGTCTTTACATTTTTATCAAGGCACTATTTTGGTAATGAGCTGGGACTCCAGTAAGTACTGGTAGATGTCAGGTGAGAGCTTACTGTCCTCATCCTACCTCACTGCTGAGGAAACTGCCCAGTAACACTGGGTGAATTAGTGGCAGAAAGTGAGAGTGGAGCTGAGCTGCTGTCTTAGCTGTTTCCTCAATCACCCCTGTAGTGCTTAATTCCTTTTAAACAAATGTGTAGTGTAGCATTAGTACATAAGGGTCCCAGACCTGGATGGGACTGCCTCTCGCCTCTGCCCAGCCAGCTCTGGTGTTCTGATTTCTAGTTGGATTTATCAAGTGTTGGTGAAGGTATAGAGAACTTGATTTGCTCACACAGTGCCCACTTCTGTCACCTTATGAAAAAGAGCTGGCATGGCTCCATGCTGTTTAGAGAAGAACCACAAAACTGATCAGCAGGCTGGAGCACATCTTCTGTGAAGATAGGCTGAGGAATTTGAGGTTGTTAAGCCTGGAGATCAGGAGGTTCCAGGGTGACCTTATAGTGGCTTTCCAGTACCTGAAGAGAGCCTACAAGAAAGCTGGGGTAAAACTTTTTGCATGGGCATGTAGCAAGAGAACAGGGGACAATAGTTTAAAACTTGAAGAGGAACGTTTTTACTATGACAGTGGTGAGACATTGGCACGGGTTGTGCCAATGAGAGGCACTGCAACCCAGAGAGGCTATAAATGCCCTCTCCCTGGAAGTGTTCAAGGCCAGGTTGGATGAGGCTTGGAGCAACCTAATCTAGTGGGAGGTGTCCCTGCCCATCCAGGGTGGTTGGAACTGGATGATCTTTAAGGTCCCTTCCAGCCCAAACCACTCCGTGATTCTATGAAATACAACTACCACAGAGAATTGAAAGAGTCCAGGACAGAAGCCCATTAATTGAGCCCTATTTTCCAGTTTGCTTTAGCCACTTCACTTGTCAAGACAAAGACAGGCCTGTACCCTAACATTTTAACTCAGTGTCACAATCCTGCTGTCACACTACAGCTGCAGGAAGGAGTAGCTGTTTACTGTCCTGTCTGTGGTATCCACCTCATCTCACATAAGCTGGATCAAATGAGAAGATATTCTACATCCCTATCCTCCATGCAGACATATACACCCGTGGATGGATACATCAAGAAGTTCCAAACCATGCTCAAGGTCACCCACATTTGTGCAAGGGTGGCTCTTCACTCCCAAAATACTAGTTACAAATTTGAAGACTCACTGCAGTGAATGGATTGCTTATTTTGGCTCAGAACATGAGTTTCAGTTCTCTGGGCAACATTACCTTTTCTGTGGTGCAATTTTCTTTTCAGGCTTTTCTTGAGAAGCAGTGTAGAATAGAAAAACTAAACAGTAGTCTTCCCACATCCAGTGGCTCCAGTAACTAGATCCCTAGGCACATGTTGTGTCTGGATCTGACCAATCTGTGTGACCCTGGTGCAATAAGAAGCATCCAGTACTCAGGAAACCTTCTGGCTGCTTTGTGCTCCCAGGACAGGCTCCTTGAACAACTGAATGGTGCTATGACTGGGTTATCTCCATGTGATAATTGTTCTCAACAAATGTAAGTATGCCCTTGAAGCCACAAAGAGCAGGAAACAACTCAGTGGTAAACATGGCTGTGAAGTTGTCTGCATCATTTAAATCTGAGTGTGGCATTCCTGTAAAAAAGGCTGTGTTTGGTAAGACGCCAAAATGGAGCTGTGGCATCTTAATTAAAAAAATAAAATAGAATAAAATTTTTTTAAAAAGAGAGATAACACATTTTCCTCATGGGTATCCATTTTTTCTTATTTAGCATAGCAGCATTTGGCTTAGGCAACAGATGAACACTGATAACAGGAAGATATAGAAACAGACTGGTTTACTGGACAGGGGTGGGGAGAGGGAAAGCCTGAGCTATGTCTTACTGACTTGCCCTATAAGGAAATGTTTACAGACCATGCACAGCTATAGCTTCATTTTTACTCTTCCCTCATCTCCTCCTTGGGCCATGTGGTGTCTTTGCAGACGGCAGAGATTTCACGTTCTTTGGTAATTACTTAGGAATAGTACTTCTCCCTGCAAGCCACAATGTCTATGACTCTGTGGATCTAGAGAATTGAATAATGAAATATAGACATACATACACATATGTACACTAGCTGTGAGCCAAAGAAAACGGAAGCACAAAATAATACTCAGATAGATAGACACACACTGTTATGAAAACAAAAACATGGGGGTTTAGGAGTCATTATATACTACAGTCAACAAAGGGAATGAAAAAGGTGTCAGATAAAGAGAGGGATACGTGTCCACATTTGTCTCAGTCATTTAACCAACACGCTTTCAAAAGAGAAAGCAAGCCTTTTGTTAAAAGTTAAAATTTCAGTGAGTTCAAGATCTGAATGAAATCTTACCTGGAAAGTTCCCCTATGCTAAAAAAAGTCAGCATGACTTATCAAACCTGTTTTGAGTATTTCTCTGTACCAGTGCCATTTCAAAAGATTCATTGGCTATGTAGGCTTTTACTATCAGCATATTTATTTCACCTCCTAAATGAAATCCAATTTGAGGCTATTAATATTAATGTGCTGAGATAATTCTGATGATGAATTAATAAAACACTTGGCCTCTCAATATGCTGTTTGCTCTTACCATTTAATGATGCTCTTAACTGGAAAAAGGAAGAGACAGAGCAGACTCCAGCAGGAGCCTGAAAATTAGAAACCACTTCATTGTTTTTAGCTTGCCGCTTTAATGACAATCGATGGCATTGATTTTGGACTAGAAAAGTATTTACTAGATCTTTACCATGTGCTACAATCCCTATTTAGATTCCTTAAGCATAATCTTGATGTAACACCTGTTTAAAGTACTTCAACTGTTTGATGAGAATAACTTTGAAATATTTAACTAATTTCCATTGGTTTTTTTAGATATTTGACCCTGTTTCTTAAAACTACTTCTTAAACAATGGGCTCCTTGAAAACAATTCTCCTGCCACTGAAAGCACAGCTGTACCTTAAGAAAAATCAGATGGCATCAACAGCCTCATTCCTTTACAAGAAGAATTTCTGTTCACTGAATATTTTAGTTCAGATAAGGCTAATTCACTCACCTTATTATGCTAGAATAGATTTCCATTTGAAGAGCTGAAATCAGTTAATGTACGTTTTTTACATTAGTCTTCACAGCACACCATCCTAATTGAAAAACAAACAAAAAAAACCCTAAATAACAGTACATGTCTACAGACAACTAATGTAAATACATATATGTAGACATGTATAGTGTCATACTCATAATTTCCATAATAGTTGTTGTTATTATTATTATTATTGTTGATGTTGTTATTGTTGTTGTTATTATTATTATTATTGGGGTAAGTGAATATGGAAAGCATTTCATTCTAAACTCACAAAAACATTGAATTTATTATAGTTAACACAGAGACTCTTAAGACTAGTCATTCTTAGTTTTAATCTAATAAAGAATTAAAAAATTCTAGCACTGCGATTGTCAATAACTGACAATTCATCTAAGATTTCAGTCCTGGAAAGCCTGTCAAAATGGTGGCTAGCAGAACATATATAATCCAGTTTTCAAAGTACAAGGTGTACTTTAAAAATTCTAGGAGGATGGTAAGAATGAAGGTGCGTTCCCAAAACAGCTCATGTGTAAGTCTGGAATTTTCATTCAAGCCAAATTGCCTTTGAAATGGGTTAAATCTCCAGATGGTACAGACTGTTTTAACCTAAATTCATTGTAACGTTATACAAAAATGTTAGGAGAAGAAGCAACAACTGTAGCTTATTGCTGAGATTAAAAATATTATTAGTTATTATTAATGTTTCTGAAACAGAAAATGTAAACAATTTACTATCTTGAAACTGTTTCATCAGAGACAAAACAAAATGGAGAAATTTACAGTTATTACTTTTCATCAAATTATGAAGCACTCAGTGTAGTAAAAGCCCTGTATGGTTCTAGAGAAAGTTCTCTGATGTGGAAAAATAATGTTATTATTTCTAAAATTATGCTAAGTGAGAGTCAGATTTTAACTTTTATTGTTTATGACAGCAAGTGGGTTTGGGTGGTAAGGGAGATGGATGATGTAACACAGAGTACACAGAGTACTGGCTTTGTATGAGCTCTTTTTGATGCTGCTTCCTTGAGCAAGCATAGAAGGGAAACCTATACAGAAAGTCATAATGCAATTTTCATTTCTTAATAATTTGCCCTCTTCAGCCATATCTGAACACAAACTACAAAATGCAGGTCAACAGACATTGGACAGCCACAAAGAGGCTTCTATTTTTATTTTTTTTTTAACCTATTTCCATATCCCCCCTACCTGGATGAAATGTATAGTTTCCCTCAGAGTTTAGAACAAACTATAACGAAAGAACAATTGATAACCTGCAATATTAAATACAAGAATGAAAGTTTAGATGTTTCTCCACTAAGCACATTGCAAAGACAACATTCCTTCAGGAGTTATTGTATTACTTCTTTAGAATGAATATGGATTATCAAATATACTTCATAACTTTCATGAGGTATAATGTAGCAGTCATTACTTTCACATCATTCACTGGAAGTGCTCTGAGCCTTTTCTTTCTGCAAAACAGTATCCTTTCTTCTTTTTAGATATAAGCAATTGCCTATAAACCCTTGTTATTTCTCATATCAGGTTGGTATATGAGATCTTTAATTCCAAATTCATGACTCCCACTACATATAAAGAATGTATTTCAAACCTGGTATTACTCTTGAATTTTCCTTCCCTATATTCTTGGTTGACAATTACAAATTTGCGGAAGTTGTGTAAGTTTGTATATTTCTTCCCAGTATTTCAACTTCAGAATTAGAACTGTAATTAAAAGAAATTAAACAAAACCCACACAGCTGCTACCAACTCCTTCCAAAACAACCAAAAAGTTAGTTACTTTGGTAACCACTCTAACCATCGACAGGATTCTCATGTTACTGGTGTTGGAATGACAGCGATTGCTACAGATTGCTACAATTTTGATATTATACAGGAATCTAGTTCACCGTAAATAAAGACTTCATTTCTTAATTATGCATGTGATAGAATGGTAAGGCTTTCAAAATGCACTCAGTGATTTGAAAATTATATTGCCTACATATCTTTGGCCACCATTCCAATGACCATAATCCTAAAAAAACTTTCATGTGTGCTTGATTTCAAGCAATTCAAATAGTCCCATCAAAATCAAGAGTGGCTACTCTGATGACTGTAATTTATTCAGAGCTAAAATAATAACATATAAATCAGCTGACTTGAGCAAATGATCTATTACTCCTAAATCCAGTAACTCTTGGAATATTGACTTGGAAGTTCAGTCACTCTTGGAATATTTGCATGTCTTTGTGTGCAAGTTCTGATCTCTGAGAGAAAAAGGAAATAAATGAGAAGACTCCAAACACTTTTTATTTGAAGGTGTTTCTCAGAGACTCATTTAAAATAGTTTTATTCTCTTCTACCATAAAATATTACACTTTTTAAAAAAAAAAAACCAAAACAGTTAATTTGGTGAAAGAACTGATTTTAAAGTATCAAAATGCGTTTCAAAATGTTGAGTAGCCTTTTTAAATACTGTTCAGTGATAATACACTTTAAAAATCATATATTTCATCTGCAATATGCTTTCTTAAGCAGCCATTAGGGTATCATAGTTAGATAATCTAGGGCTAAACACTGGGAGTTTCTAAGTGTTGAGTAACTTAAACTTTTGATAAAGCAAGAACAGAGAGTACACAGCGCCTTAAAGGCTAGGTCAGTGTTTATATAACAATGTGTGAGAATCAGTTTTTGTCTTGTTTTTCTTAGACATAATTTGATGTTTTACAATAGAAAAAAAGCGTAAGGACGCTGCAGCTTATCACTTCTATCACTGCGGTGTATAAAACACTTCCCCTACACTTTTTAGGTGATGAAAAGGACAACTAGCTTGTGTCTAAATCAGGAGACCTTGATATGGTGTCGAAGCCTTTGGCTAAACATAGATTGACTTAATTCTTTCAATAATGAACTTTGGTCCAGAGCATTTAACAACCACAAGAGGAGAAACCCAATATAAAAGAGAAAATCTCCTCATTCAGGTTATCTTGACTCTGCTGCAGGCAAAACATAGAAATATTTTTTTTAATCGAGATTCTCTGCAGCAGGCTGTTCCAAATGCCAGTATCCATCACTGATGACTGGATCAATAGCTCTGTTTTGGCCCCAGTCTCCTACGAGAGATGGCATGCCATCAGTGACAGACAAATATCACAGTTAAGCAAAGTATCCAGCCAGACCTAGTAACATTTTTATTGATTTTTGTTGTGCAAATAATGTCTTTTTGGGCTGAATAAATGGCTTTGAGCCAAACAGTCATTGTTTATGATTCCAAAATGCAATAAAGGGACAGGAAATATATTATAGCCTATGTCTCAAGGCACACAACATAATCATCCTTTGGTGGTGAAAAACTATCCAGCTGAAACCGTGAGTGCATATTTATCCATGCTTAAAGGTACCTGTAGGACTTGCAAATCTTACACAAAATGTCCTGTTAGGAAACAGATGGTATTGCCCTTTAACCTATTGAATAACTACTAGAAAACCAAGCAAAAAATAAGCACTATATTTCTTCAATCAATACAACGAAAACACTTTGTTATTTTCCCTTCAAATGAAATATCAAACTTGCCAAAATACCATTAGGATGCTTTGAAAAAAGGACAAAACAGAAAGTACCCTGACAGTTTTTCAAATGGCACAAAATATTTGTTGGTTCTATCTTCTGTTATTTTTTTCAGGAATTACTAAAACACATTTTGTACATTTTTGGGTATGAAAAATTTTATCTGTCTTTAAAAAAAATGTGGGTTTTTTTTGTTTTGCTAATATATTTAATCGCTTAAGCTAACAATATTTAAAAAATATCTCCTTGTGGTTATATCTGCATACTAAATTCCAAATGTTTTCTACTGGATAGGTGTCTAATAGATTCAGCAGGTTTAATGAGAAATCTCTCTTAGTCTCAGCAAGTGTGCAGTGCCAGACATGCAGGTGTCATAAATACTTTCTTTGTCACTAACAATATTGTTAAGTCACAAGCAAAAATCATCAGCAGTGATGGGTTGAGGAAATAAATATTTTTATAACTGCTGGTCTGTCTAGAATGAAATGTTTTCAGAGGTTTGTTGTTGTTTCCAATTAACCATAAATACACTGTATTAGCTTGCATTATTTTGAGGCTGGTAAAACTATTTTGCCCTCATTGCACAGCCCTGTGTTTTCATGGAAAATATCAATAATTCAAACACCTCTCAGAAAAATTCAAGAATATTTATCCTCACTCCAGAAGCATCCATTCATCTGTAGAAAAATGCTAAAGTAATCAAATGCTAGCTTAAATTCTGTCTCTCTCCTACATCTTTATTAACTCTCTCATGATAGACCTAAATATAGTTTTGAAGGCTTTTTGAAGTCCAAGACAGAGACTGTTCTTAAAAAATTACATAAAAAACAGGTTTTTCTGTAACATTTTGAAAATTAAATTGCAGAAAATTGGATGGAAGTCAATAGGAAACTTCAAGACAAAAAACTGACGTATTAGCCTGTATTTGTTAATGGCCTTATTATTTCTACCATAAAATGAAAGCTTTTATCCTCTTCCAAGTAAAAAAATTGCAAAATTCCAAAGTTCTTATATTCTTTAGCAGAAGTAGGTATTTCCTTTGAACTGCATAGAGTCATTCCAACAAATCTCTCAATCATGCATCTCTACTGTATGTCTTTTTAAAGAGTTATTAAATCACTTCAATAATCAAATATATCACTGAATGCTTCCAAAAGTTTCTAGGGGATTTAAGGTGGTTTATTATTTGGTTGTTTGGTTTGTTGTTTGGTTTTTTTTTGCTTAAAGCCTCAATCCTGGAAGGATTACACAATTTCTGTGATCAGAAATCATCTTGGAAGTCAGCTTCCTTGAGTCAGGACTTCTCATAAGCCCACAGTTACGCCCATGCCTTAAGATTTGTGAAGATAGGATGTGAAAAGGCAGAACAGACACAAAATAAAGATTGAGTTTTGGTATACCATATTTACAGGATACCCACGGATTTGACATCCCTTTTCCCCTTTTCACCTCATCTGCATATTCAAAAACTGAAGGAACCATCTTTTCAGTGAGATCATATAAGGTCCTGTCCTTCACTGACTGTCATTAGTTTTTTTTACACATTACAGCCTCATATCATGAGCAACATCTTATATCTCAATCTAAAGGGAGATAAATCATCATTCTTCCATTTCACAGCAGTCTATTAGACAAACATCTCCCGTTCTTTGAATCATTGTCTTCAGCAGCAAGTAGTACAATAAAGACTGTGTAAGCCAAGTCTCCCTGAATCCACTTTTCTGGCCCTGACAATTGCTGTTGGGTTTTGTTTGTTTGTTTTGTCCAAGAGAAAGATTAGAAAAAACATAAGAAACACCAGTTGAGTGTGATTCATCTGACCTGCTTTTCAGATATCTCTCTTAGCAGAAGATACAGTCCTCTGAGAGTGTCAGTCTCTTTCCATTAACTATAAACCCAGAATTACTGGCTTAGACTTAGATATCTAGCTTACTTTTAGATATACAAGTTAAGATAAATGAATCCAAACTATGGTCACTCAGATAGTTTCAGGCCGTAGATCCTGAGAAGATGATGGTCTCTGTGTCATTTAGGGTTGAACTGGGCTGAATTTCAGGCACACTGTTTCTTTGAATTTTCAGCTGTCATCCACCTAAGAACTCTGTACTTGAGAGCCTTGCTTTAATTTTAACCCAGAAAGTTGGTCATGTTAAATGAATTGATTTCTGTTCAGATAGTTTATTGGATTTGGCCTAAAATGTAATATTTGTTTAAGACAAAATCAAACTGGGAGTCAGGTGAAGTAGCTGAACCTGTGGATTATATTGAAAGTATGTATACCTTTTTTTTTTTTTCTCTTAGTTTACAGGGTTTTAAGTCACTTTATTTGAAATTTTAAATTTGGAACATTAAACCATGGAGTATGAAGATACTGGCAAACACTTCCGTGCATGATCAGACAAGTCCTCTGCACTAGGTAGCCCACAGTAAACTAAACAATTCCCAAGCTGGAGGAGCAGCCCTGCATCAAACCCAAGCTGGGTATTAAGAGATCTGCAACTACTCCTCCTGCAGACCTCAGGAACATATGTTCACATGCTTGACACAAACCGTCTGTGCCCATAAAACCCAGGCCATTGTCATGCTAAGGAAATTCAACCCTCCCTGCAGACTAAGCCCTGCCCATGGCAGTTGGTCAGGCACGTCTTCTCCTGGGGGACTTGAATCCCACCAACTGAGCACATGGTTTCAAGGCAAACAAATATGCTGTAACTGGAGAGCATTTGAAATCTTCCTGCAAAGGCTGGTCACCTGGGTGTGATGAGTTGTGAAGATGCTAGAATGAATATTGTTAGAGCATGAAATCACCTTCACTGCTGAAGCTACAAATAATGGAATAAAAACGGTTTGTTCATAATCCTCTTATTATAGGTCCTATAGATTGTTTTCTCTTTAGCTAAGAACTATCCACCCATTGCTCTCACTTCAAGAGTAAAATTTTAAGTCTTTATTTAAATAGCAGCTGCAGCAAGGTAAAAACCAGCTTTACTGGATTGCTTTGACAATGACAGCTATGGCCAGACTGACCTCATCACTCCACTGGCAATAGTTTTATAACATTTAGACTAATGGCAAGGCAGAGACTCTCATCCTTGCATTTCCCTAGCTGTTTTCTTTCTTTCTTCTTCTTCTAAGTTTCTGATCTATTGTATAGATGATACTTTCCATACACAGCCTCTATCTAGAGGTTAAGTGACCTGTGAGTGACTTATTGACACTTGGAGGTGTGTGAATTACATCTTTGTAATGGATGTCATTTCTTAAATGGAGAAAAAGGGTGACAGGGAGTAAGGGTAAGCTTGGGAATGTGCAAATGCAAGGTCTTCTCAGATACACTTAACCAGTACAGGCCTGGATATGGAGCAGCTAAGATTTGCATGAGACAGGCTTCCTGGAGGAAATGGCAAGAGCCAGTGGACAGGCCCCCAACAAAGCAGTCCAGATGTCTTGTGATCTATCTCTAGTTTTCCCTAGGTTGCCATGTGATCTTGGGAAAGCTGCTTCCCCTCTGGGCCTTAATTTCACAGTCTGTGGATGCTTAGAGGGACACCTACCCTATAATGTGGTTTCAGATCTTTTTGAAATTCCCATTCCCAGAAACTATGATGCCTACAAGCATTAGCTGACTAATAATACTAAGTTTAAGAAGGAACAAAGGATCGTCTATCATACATTTGAGTAGCAAATCTCCAGCTAATTCACTTTGTGTGAGATCTGGTTTGCCCTTATCAGCAATATCTGTTTTCTTTGTCTTTTTCACTGAGTATATTTGGTGCAGGAATTATTCTTATGTTCCTAATATTAATGGAACATTTTAAAAGACCGTACTGGGAGGAGGAAATAAGTGATATTTCAGCCTCATATAAAGGGTAATTTTTGTCTTTAGAACTTCTAAGTAAGTTTGCCTTTGAAATAAACAACCAAAGCTAGTCAACATTTAAGCCTAAACAAGCTGCCCCAGTTTTTATTAAAAGAAACAAACTCTGCAAGCCTCCATGGGCTGAAACAATAATTCACGACTGGACCTCTTCTATTGCTTCTGTAATATAATAAAGATGTGATTATAGCATATATAAGCAATCATATTCACAGTGAATATCACAGGCACAGGTCACAAACCAGAGAAAGGGAAATGAAGGAGCAGTTGCATTAGCAGTTTGTGCACAGCTTCTGCTAAGTCCCTGAGAATATCATCGGCTTATTAGAGAGCAATAAAGGGCACACCATGGCGTGCCTTCAGTGATACAACAGATACTCTAGATAAATTTGTTTCACTGGGGTGAATAAGTCCAATGTGAACTACAGGTTCATAGCCTGTAAAACGCACAGTTTCTCCAAGGGTTAGGAGATTTCAGAGACTTTTATAGGTTGGTTGAGGAAATCCTGATCTTTATGGGGAAACCATCTCAATGACTGAGTTTCTTCTGATATTCATGCTCAGGGATGGAGACTTAATTAGAGCAGCAATATGCACACATTCTTGTGTATGAGGGAGAGTTCCATCTCCACACTTCCTAACTATTTAAACCATGCTGAAGTACTCAGTCATTTGATCTCAGTATCATCTGGGGACCAGCTGTCTTGCCAGCTCTCCCACTCCCCATGTGGTCTCTGCACCCCATATGTTTCCGGCATTTTTTCCCACATGCCTTGATCTCCCTGCACGTACCAAATACCCAGACTACAGCTCCTTTACTTACCTTACACGTTATCTGAGCATGGTACAAATGGTGGCTTCCACCTCCATTTTATCCTTAGAAGGTATCTAAACAACCTCCCTTTTGCCACGTTACAGAAAAGTAGCCTTTCTGGTTAAGTTCTTGGGCTGCTTTGTAGAATAAATAAAAAGAACAAAAGATGAGGGAAAAAAAAATCAGATAGGGGGTTTTGGGGAAGATATGGTCTCTGAGGGCCAATGACTGTCTATCTAAATACCAAAATGCTGCTAACAGCACAAGGTTGGTCACCAGACAGAGTGAGTGCCTTACCTCTTTCAATCTGCTTCTTCAACAGTGATGCTGAAGTAGCTGGAGGTGTTACAACCCCTCTCTGCAGTTAGATACCCATCTTTACTCCAATCTTAATATTACAATATATAATCTAACATAATCTTGGATCTAATTCTATTTGGTTTTGACTTTAAATTTGCTACTCTTATCCTACCATCCTTTTTCAAAAGCTTTATGATCATTTATCTAGTAATATAAACTAAAATTTGTTTCCAAACACTTCTCATATTGTGTTATATTTATGGACTACATTTTATACATCCTCTAATCAATCATGTATGCAAAGTAAATTGTCTTCACAGCAAACCAACTTTAGAATGCCACTTTGACTTGATTACAGTCAAGGTAAAAACAAGGGCTATACTACATAGTCCCCATCTGAGCTCTGACTAGAATGTCTTGAGAACTAAAAAAAAAATACAGTTTTTCCAAGGTAACACTACTTATTACTGGATAAGATCTATTTACAAAATATCTTCAAAAACAAACATGGAATTGCAAGTTATCTCTGTACAGTCCCTTGTCTACTTTCAGGTAGACATAATCCTCTCTCCTTACATGAATCTAACATTAATTAAACCACACTTTTCAGCCTGGGATTTTGCCTTGAGTTAGGAAAGCTCTAACAGCCACCTTCACAAGTGAAATGTTGAAAATAATCACTGTAGACAGCATCTACAAACTGCTCCCATGCAACTTTGCCATTCAGGATTAGGCCCTGAGATAGCAAAGCACGAAGCAGATGCATAATTCTAAGCATGACAGAAGTTCCTTTTCCTACAATGAGCCAAGAGTTTTTCCAGATCAGAACTCTTAAACCCATATCACTTAGGCACAATCAAGCTAAAAATCTAGGAGTGAAACAGGATAGGGCAAGAACTCTAGGTCCAGAAACTTGTGCAAATTCAATTAGGCTTTCAGGACCTGAGGACAGTCAAGAATTGCAACAGGTTGCCCAGAGAGCTTGATCTCCATCCGTGGAGGATTTCAAGACCAGAGTTGGTAAAGCCCTGAAAAAAATGGTCTGACCTTGTAGCTTAATCTTCTTTGATCAAGAGATTGGACTGTAGACCTCCTGAAAACTTTTACAACTTGTACAAAAAATTATTCTGTGACCTTATGAATATAAGGATACAAAAATTCAAATTCAAAAATCAAAACCTTAAATTGCATCAAATTATCTGTGGTCTTACTTCTCACATACAATAATATTACCACAATTTGCAAGAATATAGGAAAAAAAAACATTTATGACATGGACCAAAGATCATGAGAGGTTTTGGCCCCAACTTCTGGTATTTATTACCTGGTTTCTCTCTCTTCTCCCTCATGACGATTGAAGATACTTGATAACAGACATGTTTTCAAAAGCACAAATTAACTGGAGGAGAGGATCAGTGTTTGTTGTGCCTGATGATGATCTTATCGGTATAACAAAGGGACACAACAAGACGATCCTCATGGCTTTGCACTTCAGAAGAAATAAAAGTTATCTAAAAGTATTTCAGCAGTGTCTAACTGGACATGTAGCTTAAGAGGTTTTCCAAATGGGTGCCTCTGATGAGGTTCCTCTGCTTATGTAAATACTGAGAGGCAATGCTTGTTCTCATAGCAAAATGTTTTTCTAATTCCTATGTTTCTTGATTGTAGCATAGGTAAAATGACAGAAAGTGTTATTTTGCAGAACAGAAAATTACCGTAGCACTGAGAGGGACTTGAAAAAAATTTAAGAACACTTTCCAGAGCTATTGCAACAATATTGTCATAGTAACCTATTCCTGCTGGACTGTGATTATAGGAATCGAGGAGTGAGCAAAGCAGTCGTGAGGATTTTTCTGGGTTATCTGGCTTTGAAAGGATCATGTTCAAACCCTGAAAAGATAAAAGAGAGACTATACAGAATGTAAGCTGGACCGTTAAACATTTCCATACGACAAACTCCTCTCCTGAGATCTGACCTGCCTGTAGATTTCCCAGTTTGCAGATCTAAAGGAACCAGGCCCACCCGTGCCTGCTCTAAAGAGAAGAAGCTGGGTCTGACTAGCTTTTGAAAACTACTTTTAAATTCTCGCCAGAAAATGCCTCAATAAAAAAGGAAGATCTATCCATAAAATATTCAAAAGAAAATTCCATGAACCAGGATTTTTAGAAAGTAACTCATCTAAAAATGATTGTAAAAACACTATCCTATGTAGGCATTTCTGAAAAGAATAGCTGCCTTCTGTAGAGGACATTTTCCTACAAATTACTGCTAAATTATATCCTTAGGCAGCAATCCTGATGTTTATGCACATGCATAACTCCAAGCACATGGCTAGTTTCAAAAACCACAATGGAACTATCTGCATTCTTAAGGTTAAACACATGTATAAGCACTTGCAGGATTGAGATTCGTAGTCCTAAATCAAAACTTTATCTGCCAGGAATAATTATGCTGGTGGGGTAGAAAATTTGAGGCACAAGTAGTTAGATGTGTTAGGTGTTTCTCCATCATCCAGAAGAGTGATTCTCTTCTATAACTCTAGCATCTTCACAGATGCTTGAACCTGAGCTCATGTTCCATCCTGTGACAAGGCAGGGCCTTAGGTAAGTGACAGTAAAATCTGGGTTTCTTCTGTCTCAGGATGGTGCCAGCTGCACACCTACCTACAGCAGCCAGTGACCAAGTAGATACTCCAGCTGTCACTGTATATCACAGATGTCCTTGTCATGTTGTCATGTTGTCATGTGACTGATGTCAGGCAAATACTGTAGCTCAAGGTCATTCCAGCAAACTCGTGACATCATGTATCACAAGACCAGGAGGGATTTGCAGGCAGTCTGAAATCACTCTGCTCTTTGAGCAGGCCAGGCATGCACCACAAAGCTACAGCTATATGCCCTATAGGAGAAAATATTGATACTGCTAGAAAGCATTACTAAATAGCAAATATTAACTGAAACACAGGAATTCTAGAAAGAAAACTATTAAAATTGTAATTTTAATCAATTAGCAAAGTAAAATCAGGCACCCATGTTAATATTAGGTGAGCAGCCATCATATAAATACAGATCATAGAATCAATGAATCATAGAATAATTTGGGTTGGAAAAGGCCTCTAGAGGTCATCCAGCTCAAAATCCCCTGCAGTTAAGCAGGGACACCCTCAACTCTATAGATTGCTCAGATCCTCAACAACCCTCACCTTGAATATCTCCAGGGATGAGGCCTCAACTACCTCATCGGGCAACCTGTTCCGTTTTTCCACTACCTTCATGGTAAAGAACTTTTTCCTAAATCTGATATAAATCTGCTCTTCTCAAATTTAAAACTATTGCCCCTTGTCCTACCACCATAGGCCCTTGCAAACAGTCCATCCCTAGCCTTCCTATGGGCCCTCTTCAGATACTGGAAGGTCACTATAAGGTCTCCCTGGAGCCTTCTTTTCTCCAGGCTTATGTAATATCAATTTTAAAATTAAAGGGAGTCAAGTTGAAATCCACTCAGTAATTTCTGACACCCAAAATACATGGGTGCACCAGTCTTAAGAAAGTCTAACTATTTAAAAACTTAGCAAATGGAGAACAACTGCTCTGTCAAGTTTCCCAGTTCCCGGTAACTACTGTAAACCCATTCAAGGCACTCATTTCTCATCACAAATTCCCTGTTAATTAAAATAATAATATTGTATCATCTACATCATCACATCCAGTTATTAAAAAATGCTACTTTGGCAATTCTCATCAGCTAGTGTTTTGTGAAATGTTAGTTGGTATTGTTCTGCCCTGTGCTGGGGAAATCTCATGCTCACTGGAGAGCTACCCACAAGTTGTCTTTCAGCTTAGCTTGGTACCAAGGCCCTCGCTGACAGAAAGCTCCAAATGTACATCTAGCTCAAGAAACTCCTCTGTGTAATCATTCTGAGGTTTTAAAAACCTTCTTTTTCCTGCCATGTCTGTCTTGCATAAAAAATTTCTCACTTTTGCCAATTATTCTTAGCAGACCCACAAGCCTCCTCACCAGGGCACATCCCTCAGGAACCTCTTGGCAGTCAGCTGCACACAACACAATCACAACCTAGCCATCTGACAGCCCAGGGGTGTTTTACATCAGCAATCTTAAATCAGGAAATTTTTCACAACTGCAAGTATCAATAGCAGCTGTAACCATTATAAGAACTACAGAAGTTAGGAAGCCTGGTTTCTTGTGACTTTTGTTTTGTGGTTGAATTGCTCCATGTCTAATGGAGTAATTCCTCCGTAATACACTACACATGGATCTTCTGATTCTAATATTAGAAAAGATGGTATATCTTTCATTTCTGCAAGCCCTTCTCCACTTAGCCACCTCAAAGCCTGTGGAAACTTCTTATTTTTTGAAATCCCTATTCTTGTAGCACACTTGTTAGAAATTTGCTAGCAATTTCAAAAGACAATAAACAAACATTTAGACCCCCTTTATGAAATGTTTCTTCAGAAAACTGGTCTAAGAAGAGCAATTTTGAGTTTTCCTATTGCTAAAAACATCACTGTGAATAGTAGCTCTCATCTTCACAGGCTCATTTATCACTGCCTTGTGTTTTGAAAAGTCATTTGAGTACAGCTTGTTTAGATTATTTAATTTTTTTGGTTTTAATTTTTAATAAACAGCTAACTTAAAAATTGCTCTAGTAGCCCTCTCAGACATATTTCAATTATACTTATTTTTAAAAATAAAGATGAGTTCTTCCTAGTTAGGGTTTCATGCTCTCAGAACTGCACAAGAATACATAGACAATGATCCTCTATCAGAGGAGTATCAAATACATGCTTCAAATTATTAGTTAAAGAATGATACTTCTTTCAATCCTACCATTGTCTGCAGAGAAAAAACTGTTCAAAACTTTCATGCTTTAGGACTGACTGAAAATTTGAAGCCTGAAGTATGGAACATAGTTTGTTAGGCTGAAAATCCAGAGATTTAAAACCTTGTGGAGATGGAGTTAAATCTTGGAAATCATGTCTATAAACTGAGGGGACAGTTGCAGAAAACACTTTTTAGTGACATGGTATAGAAAAGTAAACTCAGCTGAAGCAAAAACTTTGCTTTAATGGGAAGAAGGAAGAGTTTTTGCAACTGAATATCTGTGTATCTATATATGAATCTATTAGAGGTCACTTTCTCATGAGTAATAAATGAGGCCATTTTTAAGCACTATAACAGTACTTTACCAATTTTTTTTCACTAATAACACACTTTTTGCTAACACTTCTGATACATTTTTAGTTGTTTTCACTACATATGGAAAAATGTTGATTCTTAACCTTTATATTCTTATCTGTGAGAAATCAAATTAGCTGTCAGTATGCATAATTACAAGGTGATCAGGCTCAGGAGCTCTTCTGCAAGAGAAGTTGGAATAGAAATGGACCTATTTTCTTTCCTCTCCAATTTTCCTTTTTAATGCTATTTACCCCTCTCCCAAAAGTTGTCTTGTCTTCAGCTAGCCCACATGCTTGTTCTTTGTCTTCCAACTTTTTATTTCCAGGGTGCTTCTGACTTGCAACTAAGCAAATCTTTTTCCCTTTGATGGTCACATTGTTCACATATTTATTTAAAATGCTTATATATTGCATCTGGTTATGCCATCACAATTTTGCAAAATTTATATTTTTCTGTTGTTTAAACAATTTTAATACATTTATATTTAATTAACAATTATTAATTGTATACAGATTAATATAGTTGTAATTTCTAAGTGTCACAGATCTCTGCTTTGGCTTCAGAGTCTTACAAGCAGAAACTGAAATAACTTGGCAGAGAAGTTAGTAAAAATAAGGTGGTGAAGGGCTGCCTGTTGATGCTGGCCACAAGATTCTGGAATAGCTTTTTTTCAGTGGAAACTCAGGGGGGGGACACCAAATTAAAAAAAACAAAAATAATAATCTCGTAATTTTTAGGTGGAGCTAATAAATTTTTTCTATTTTTGAAATAACCAGTATGTTGTGATTTCTGCAACATACAGGTATGATGACTGAGTTCAAGTTCTATAATCTTGTATCCTCCTCCCATATGCTAGATGATGATTAAGTCACCCAAGGGAGGAGAGAATTAATAGTCCATGCAAATAGGAACTACTACAGTGACCTGCTATTATGCACATCCGGCACAGAATAAGGTTCTTTTGGACCCCTTTGTGACTATGCCATTCACAACCTGCTCCTGCTTTTGTGAGGAGGCAATGAGCATTTAATGAGTAACTTCAGGCTCTGCAGGCTTAAACAGGAATAGTGGTGTTCCCCCCGGGATTTGGTCCTAGATTTTAATTTCTATCCTACCAGCCCTAGAACTGAAACTACTTTAAGACAATTTTGGAAGTTTTAGCTATTCTGTCAAATTAGGATGGCAGTTCAATATTTCTGAAAAAGTGAATAGTGAACAATCCAATAGAAAAATTGAATTAATTTTCTATCTTTCACTTCCCAATATTGCAGTAGGAAACTGGAAAACACGGTACCCACTTTATACCTTACCAACAGCTACTCAGTCAAAGCAGAATTCATAGCAGATAGAGACAAATCATCTGATGGCAGAGGTTAAAAGAAACCTGTTACTATGACAACAGATAGGGTCAGATAACAAAATGAACAGACACTTTTGATCTTCAAAAAATTCCTTTTCCTTTGCTCTCTCCTCTGTTATCTGGACCACTCCATCAAACACCTAGCAGATAACAGAGTTGAAAACCCAATCGACCTTCAAGGAAGACCAGACAAGTTGGAAAGTCTATGGAAAGGTTACTATTAGAGTGGAAATGCTTCTGATTATATTTTGTGTGTGTATGTGTATGTGTGTGTATTTTACCAGAGTAACAGAGGACCATTCAAAAGGCTTTACAAAAGCCTTGAATATTGCAATGTCGAGGTGTGGGTTTTTTTCTTTCTTTATAATGCCACTCAAGGACAGGAAAGAGAATACAATGTGATCTGAAACGATCTGTGTCATGGTTTAGGCCCAGCCAGTACCACCCAGGCCTCTGCTCACTCACCCCCACCCCTACTGTGGGACAGGGAGGAGAAAATCCATTGAAAGGCTCCTAACAGAGACAGGGACAGGGAGATTTTCATTCCCCTATTATAGGTAAAAATCAGACAGGTTCAGATTGGGAAAAAAAACCAACAACAAACAAAAAACAAACAACTAATTTAATCCACAAGGAGAAAGAGAAAACATGGCATCTTAAAACCTTCCTCCCACCCTTCCCTTCTTCCCAGTCCCGGATCCCTTCCCTGCTGCCTCCCCCTCAGGGCACAGGGAGGGGCAGGGGGGGTTTAGGGTCAGTTCCCCACACGGTGTGAAAA
>JAAWXA010000005.1:38066293-38122564 GCA_038090715.1 Florisuga fusca
GCTCCTTCCTCCTCAGGGGGAGGACTCCTCACAGCCTTCCCCTGATCCAACGCGGGGTCCCTCTCATGGCAGAGAGTCCTTCAGGAACCCCTCCGACATGAGTCCCTCCCACAGGTGCAGTCCCTCAGGCACAGACTGCTCCCGCCTGGGCTGCACACAGAGTCGCGGCTGCTTCGGGAACAGTCACCCCCCCTGGCACGGGGTCCTCCATGGATGCAGATCCACATCTGCCCCTCTCTGTGATCCCGCACAGGCTGCCGCTCCTCGTTTGCCCACCTGTGACACTTCAGGGGCTACAAATCTACATTTACCCCACCGTGGTCCTATAAGGACTGCTCCACCGCGCTCCTCCATGGGCGGCAGGGGCACAGCTGCCATCTCACTGCGGGGAAATCTTTACTTGGGCACCTTTCCCCCTCCTTCTTCACTGACCTTGGTGTCATTGCTCTGGCACTGCTCTCTCGTCTCCTCCTTTCCCCTGCTCTGCAGCTCTCTTTTTAATATATATTCCCTGCAGTTCGGTTTCCCCTTTCTTGACTGTGTTACTCACAGAGGCACATCCAGCTTCCCCTATATTTATTTGCTCAGGCTTGGGCAGAGGCGGGGCCAGGATTAGGAGTAGGGGAGCTTCCAACAGCTTCTCACGGGAGCCACCCCTGTGCCCCCCACTTCCCCTTCTCTTCCAAAACGCCACAGCACTAACCCAAGACACTCTGTTGCACTGAGCATATTGCGGTTTTACAAGAAAAATTGGGTTAGGCATTTTGTTATTTTGGAACTGTAAATTATTGGGCATGCCTTACTGCTAAACGTTACTTCATGCATGCTAAGAAATCTGGGAAAATACCTCTGAATTCTAAGCCCTAAAAATATTACAATGCTCTATCTTAGTATTATTTTACAGTATTTGAAAACGTCTACATTGCTAAAAAGCAATAAGTTACGGCCTGATGTGTTGGAAGGAAAAACAAAGCACCATGGTACATGAAAAAACAAGAGCAAAGATTAAAAAAATTTAGCAAAACTACACTAACTGAAGGGAAAATCCTGCCTTTTCATCTATGATTACTGAAGAAGTAGATTTTCAGTGTACAAGCTAAGGAGTCTGTGTAGGGAATGGCACTTCCTACACATAGTAATCCTTTTGTCTGAAAGGGATGTCTCAGTCCAGGAACTGAGCTATGTAGGTGAACGTTTTTGAGGCCGGTGGTTCTACTCTGACATTATTTTCTAATCCTCCTCCATATGGCATTGCTACTGAATGGTGAAACGAAATAGTGACTGTTCCAGACATTGTGTTAATTTCAGCTAGGTATGAAAGATCTTCAGTGTCACATGCTGTGGGTCAGGAATCTCTCCTGGTGACTATAGCCCACATCCATCTACAGTACTTGTGCAGTATGTAAGATTAACAATGTACATCAGAGGAAATATTTATTTTGCACATAAGCAGAAGTTGTGTGAAAATTTTAGGACTCTTGCCTTGATTCCTCTGAGTTTCACACAAAACCAACTGATGTAAAGCTAAAATTACCAATCACCAAAAAAGGGATGACAAAACATGATTCCTTTGCAGAAATTTCACTGGTACTTTCAATATTGCTAATAGATAGAGACAATCACTGTCCTCACATTAGTGAAACTGTTTTCCGAAATAAAACTGAAATCTCTACCTTTGACCAACGTTTATATTTAAAATATATTCATTTCACTTGGCAAATGTTCCTGTCAAGGCAAGACAAGATATTTTCATTTAAGCTGATTCTAAGCCCCCAGAAGTTCCATCCATTCCTGGTCCATCCAGGCCCTACATTTCACTAAAATAATTTCACAATTCATAACTTGCATAATTTGTTGTTTCACAATGAAACACTCAAATTAAGTGTTTTCAAAATACATTTCTAGTAGTTTTCTATAGCTATCAGAAAAGAAAACATAAAAGTTAATGTTGGTTTACATGTAGTTGTACTGACTTTTGAATTTTTTTTGCCAAATATTAAATTTTTTTTTTTTAAGTTTCAGAGATTTTTATTTCATTTTTCAATAGTTGCTTGTTCATTATAACAAGTTTGGAAGTTTTTTGGGAGTTTATCACCTTTAATTTTCAGTCTGAACAGATATTTTTATTTAGCTTAACCAATTGTAAATACCACGCTCTCCAACTCATATAGCTTCTGGCCACAATTCTGATGGTGAACAGGGACAGAAAGTGCTATGCTATAAGCATTACACAGTACTAATCAATTTCTGTGTATTAAACAGTTTCTGTAAATTAATCAAATTTTATGAAATTCCTAATCCATAGCAAGAATTATTCATGGTGTATGAGTGTAAATCATTACAATTAGCTCGTCACTGAACTTTTCTAGAAACCTGAAAGTTTTCTGTTCTCAGTGAAATGATCTCAAAAAAGTCCCAATCTCTATTCTTTACAGAAAGTACCAAACCATTATCTATGCTTTAAAACAAGAGAGGAAATGAAGCGACTTCGGGAAATTCTGCATTTGAGCAAAGACAGTACTGTCTTCTCAACACCTGTTTACTGCATAAAAGTATTGTGCTGTTGGCAAACTGTGGGTAAAATGTCAGGTTGAGGTAGCTCTCAATTCTGGAACAGCAACACGTTGTACATGTCTCTATCCTCACCACTAATATGCTGGATAACACTGTTGGGTCACAGCGGTCAAGGGATTAGTTTTAACATAGCAGTTATTTAAAATACTGTTCTGTGTTTTAAGCTCGATCTTTCTAAACTTTCCTTGTGATTCCCTCGCAAACCTGTACGTAATTAAGTGAGTCAGTGAGGTGTTTATTTCTCTCTAAAAATGGAAACTAAGTATTTATATAGACAGGTACAGGTGAGGTTTCAGACGCATCATGAGCTGTAAACAATGGGGGAAAAAAGATCATTCAGTTTCAACTTCCCTGCCATGGGCAGGGACACCTTCCATAGACAGGTTGCCTAAAACTTGAGACTTGGATGAGCACTCTTTAAGATCCCTTCCAACCCAAACCATTCTATGGCTCTCATGAGGCTACTCATGAAATCTTTGCAGAATTTAGAGGCCTCATGTTTCTACTGCTGGAGTGTTTTACCAGATATCTCCTGTAAACTAGAATTATACCCCCAAATTTAGAGGCCTCTGGAAAAAAAAGAAACCAAAGTACCCAGCATGTCCTGTCAGCAAAACCAGAAATGTTTATTTGTTTTTTTCCTTATCAGTTGCCTAGTAGAGTTGGGTGAAAGTGAAGTGATATGAGGAAGCCAAATTAGAGTAGTCCTAAACTGCATTTCCTATGCTGGCCCACTGCCTCATGAAAAAGGTACTAATGTTCAGGAAAATTGCATAAATGTGCATATTACTGAATGAATATTCATAGAAGGAGACAGGGTAAAGGTAAAGTAAATCTCTCATTTGTTCAGGTAGCATGAACAGAGCAGCTGCTTCACACTCTTGCTGCCCTCATTCTTGAAGAACTTCTGTTCAAGTTATTGAACCCTCTGTTGAAGCAATAACAAGGTCACCAGTTTTCACTGATTACCAGAAACTGGGCTTGGATGTGGAAGGCCTTTTGTTCAGGCCGCTCAAGAGTGGCCAGTCACCTCCAGTTATTATTCAGCTGATCTTGAGATGAACCAGAAAGAAAACAATCCATGTCAGAAAATTTTCAAAGGACACATATCGTACCTAAGGCAGAAAAAAGTATTTTTAGAGAAAAAATATATATATCCTGCATAGTATGTACAATGCATCTACACCCGAAGCTAGAAAGAAAAGCCCAATTCAATTTTTTTTCCTCAGCTCTATACATATGGTAGTAGTAATTTCTGATTTTAGACAATGAGTTCTTCTGCATAGTGACTTAACTAGTAGCATGTGTTATTTATTTTTTTCTTTAATATTCTTTCATTTAAGAAAAAAATTGTAGATAATTCTCAAAGCACTGATGTCAAAAACTCTGTAAATGGCCACTGTTTGGTAACTGTTTGTCATGGTTTAACACTGGCCATATAGGCCAAAAGATGCTCTCTATTAATCCCCCTCTCCTCCCTGATAAAGAAAGGAGAGAGAATAAGGGAGACTTATGGGTTGGAAACTAAACTACACAACTTTAATAAAACAGTAATGATAAATAGGAAAAATTACTAAATATATACAAATATACAGGAAAATTGATACCACATTCCCTCCCCCTTTCCCCCAGTAACTCTCACTTCACCACCGAGGCTTCAGGGCAGCCCTGGGAAAGTCCAGGCTGGACTCCTGGAGTCGGGAACAGTCGGGAGCTGGAGGCAGGAACACACAGATTCAGGCTGGCACGGATCAGGACCACAGGCAGAGGAACAGATGGAATCCTCCCAGGATGCTGAAGCAAACAGGGACAGGTGAAGAAGAGGAGGAAGGGAAGGGGTTTGACCCTCGTGGTCCCTGAAATTTATACTGAGTATAAACAAAATACTGTGGGATGAAATACTCTGTTTAGACAATTTTGGTCATTTATCTTATCTGCTTCTCTCTAAAGGAAGGGTGCAGGTGTGACCTCTTTACTCCTGTTCTCCTACCAGAGGGCAAAATATTCCTCAGAACTGAGCAGTGTCCTTGGTTTTGCAGACCTTTCTCTAGCAGTAACTATAAACATTGTGTGTTATCAGTCCCAGAAGCAGACACTGTCTGAGAAACTTGCTGTTAATTTCAGCAAGTGCAGCTACTTACAAGAGACTTAGCTGAAAGCAAAAGTACAAACAGAAAATTGCCTTTATCCTGTCCCAAACCAGGACATTGTTCAACTTGCCCTTTTAACAAACTAAAAGCATTCAGGTGAGTATTGTAAGTATTGTAGGATATGAAAATAACTGTGGGGGAAAAAAAAAAAAAAAAAAAAAAAAAAAAAAAAAAAAAAAAAAAAAAAAAAACTATGCTAATTTTTCTCTTCACTTTTAATTACAGATCAATTATACTTTGCTGTTGACATTTAAAAATGCTGAACTGCATGTAGAACACAGACTGAATAAAAATATACAATGTGGTACTGAATTTACCAAATCAATAAACTTTGCCATTTAACAAACAGTAGCATGTAAATAGTTACCAAGATTAGCAAGTGTAAAAGACTATGCTTTGAGTGCTTAATTATTGTTTAATAACTCCAAGCTTCAGCTCATTGACAGAATTCCACTGCTGTGAAAATCAGCCATTCTATTGTTTGTTTTCTTGCTTTATTTATACATAGCACCTCTTCCAAAGGTTTGAGTTTCGCTGAACCAAAAGCTAAACAGCACTCAGGCAACCTCTTTACATAATAAAGTTCTTAAAGATCAAATGGTGAATAATTGCATAGGTTTTAGCTTACCATTCCTTACTTATAGATATTATTTATTCCTTTAAAAATGCTTTACTGTGACACATATATCTAATAAATAGGATCATGGCATTAAACAGTACTTACATATGAGAATATCAATATAATATCAATGATTCTGTTTGAAACTAAAGGCCAGAATCAATAAAATGCCATTCAACTTTCCTATACCAGCTCATGCTAAGATAAGCAGGAAAGAGCAATTTTTTCAATATTTTGATCCTGCAAACCGTTTTTCGTTTGTCTTTTATTTTTCTTTTCCTCCTCTGGGTTTTCTCTTTATTGCAGCAGTAAGTTGAATTTTAATTGAACATTGTCACTGCTTGATTCCCATGCAAACAAAATATTTCTAACCATGTTAAGTAGTGTTTTAACTCTGAGGAATATACCATAAGTGAAGCCAAAACTAACAATTCAGTGAAAGAATCAGTGACTCTGCTCTTAATGTACATATATTAAGTTCAAGAGCTTTTCTGTCCCAAGCTAGGATGATTATTAAACATGGATAACTAAAGGTAAAGTTGCAGTCAGGATGACCTACAGTACTCAATAAAGCATGTGACCCAGAATATCATTTCCAACCTAAATGATCACTGTAGTATCAGATGCTACAACTGAAATATTCCTTTTTTGCTACTGTGTAAGATATGACAGAGGTTCTGATACCAGAACTGGATGTAAAACGGAAACCGTAACCTGAGAAAAATATTACATTTTTTCCTGAAGAAAAAAATACATAATGATCAGGACACCAAAAAAACAAAAGAATGCCACAGGTTTCTTGTTCCTCCTGCAGCCAGATTAGGAGGAGGAAAGAGATGCCAAAGACAGGTAAGTGGGTTTGTTTGCCTTCTGTCTATATACTAGTTCATCTACAAAAATATTGACAAGCCTTTTCTTGGGAAGATCAAGCAATTCTCTTTTTTGTATCAAGTTGATGTAACAGAGTGTATAAAAAATAACAGTTTAGGGAGGAAAAAAAATATTTTCCGTTGGTAAAACATTTCAGCAGGATATTCCCAACAAGCTCTATTTGCTGTTTACTTCCTGGAGCTCTCAATCAGAGCTGAACAGATCAAGAAATGGTCTCATCAAAGCAGCTAGTGTATATTTGAAGATTTAGAGCTCACTTTTGCAACAGTTATTGATGTTAAGGACCACTTACTCTTGTAAGTAGTTCAAACTAAGTCCCTTTTAAATCATTGGATTTACTATTTCCTAACTGGGTTAAGTATGTCCGTAGGTCACAGAGCTGACTTAGCAAAGTCTGCTTAGGAGACTTTAGACAAAGTAACTCATACCAAATGTGTTCAGTGACCAGGCATTTTCCCTAAGGAGTTTTCCCTGGGTGATACCAGTCTCCTACGGTGTAAAACATAGAGATACCTCAATCCCAGATACACCATCCAACATAAGAGTGAGAACAACACAGGAATGGGTGAGGAAAGGTGAAATTAAGGAGGGATTCCTTAGAAATGTTTTGGGTTTTTTTATATTGCTACTAGGCATATCAAATGGATGAAGAATGGTGATTAACATTACAATTTCTAAAAGTTGTCGTCCTGGTGTACACACCACTGTAGTATGTTTGAGATGGTGTGCCTAGGCATGTCTGTCTTGTGATAAGTCTGTCACTATATCCATTATTTGATTTGCCAGGATTGCTCAGAGGACACCAATTGCTTTAGAGAAGATAATTTCAGAACAGAGCTAGAAAATGGAAAAAAACCAACCAGACAAACAAAAAAGCCAAAACCAAACACAACAAAAGACTTGCTCCTGGGACTACTTTTGCATTCCACACATCATAGGTTGGATATATATTTGAAGCAGTCATGGCATGATGGACTGAACAACCATTTCATATGGGCTGTTTTGGAAAAATTGTACTGAGTGTGCTGGTCAGTGGAAGTCCCAGTTTAGGTGAGTAAAATTTCCCCTGTCTCTGTTTCATGACTGTGAACTACTGTTCTAGAACTAGGCACAAAATAGCAGTTGTTGTGGCACAGTCTCACTATGCCTGTATTTTGCTCTGGGTTTGATCCCCAGGCTCCCTACTGTAATGTCTGTGAAGAGCTGGATGGCAAACTCTACTTCACCTGGCACAAGGAAGACAGAGCCAGCTAAGCCAGTCACTAGGGGAGACCAGATCTGACCATCTTAGTTTTATTTTCTTCCTTGGCAGCTGCAATTCTGAACAGATTTCTTGCATTAGGTTTCAAGTATGTCATAGAGAAATATAGCGTGGTGTCTACCCCCTTACCCTGAATGCCAAAGTCTCAGATAGAATGTGGAAGGTCCAAGTTGCTGATACATCTGATCCACATCTGACCTTATCTGATCCATATCAGGGATCAGAAACTCTCATAAGCCTGAGGATCTACTTACTAATTCATTCTTCTTGGTTCCAGGGCTATTATTTTTGCTGAAAGCAGTATATGGATTCTGTATGTCAGGCTATCAGAATACACGCCTATGAATCAGGCTAAACTCCCCTGTACAACAGTGGTTAATTTTTTCTTCAGCAGTTGCAAAAAAAGAATATGAAACACATAACCACTTCTGTCCCATCACTTTGTATCAAGCAGAGGACATCCTCCATCTTGGTCCACCACATCTCTCTCATCTGAGTGCTAATTGAAGTGAGGTTAAAGGCAATGAGCAGCTCCTTTGGTGCTGTGTCATATAGCACTCTGTCCATTTGGCACTTTCAGAGAATATCTGTTTGACTGGATCCCAATAGTGGGACAAGCAGAGGAGCATATAGATCATGGAGTGCCAGCAGTACTTCACTGCAAGTGCCATGATGAGTCCAAGATGTCATGGTCTTGTGACAGCATCTTAGAATATAGGCCATTAAAAAGTCTTACACAAAACTAATCATTCTCATTGTTCACCCTTGCACTTGTGTTGCCACATGAGCCACCACCTTTGGCCATGTGTCCTTGCCCCATGCTGCCTCCTGCTCCATCGTGCTGGTGCAAGTGTCTGTCTGTCCAGATAGGAAGCCAGATCAGGCCTCCATGCATAACTAGCATCCAGAGCAGTTTCATCAACCTGTTTCACCTTGTGTGGGCACACAAACACTTGTATTGGCAGAAAAGTAGCACCACATGAGGACAGAACCTCTAGTCAAGAACGGGGAGGAGAAAATTACAGCTTCACATAGCCTGAGCTGCCACTGGGAGTAAAGTTATAATCCAAGCATCTCCATGGTCTACTGCACTAGGAACGTGGTTAGATGTTTTTATGATGACCTCACCTCCTTTTACCTTTATCTTCTTCCTGCACATCACTGTGACATGGCAATGATGCTCCACTTTGCTCCATGCTTTGTACTCTGTGACTGACAGACAGCCTATGCTGTTTGACCTAATACCTTGAATAGTAAACTTCTGGTCAAGGATGTCAGAATTGGTGAATTTACAGTACCCGAGCTGAGGCCACCTATAGTGTTAACATTCAAAATTTCAGCCATTCAGAAAAAGTAGTAGATTTCTACTTTTTTTCAGAAAAAAACTAGAAAGACTTCCCCAAACAGTGGGTCATCAGAAACTACAATTTCTGGGCAGAAAATATATTTTTTTGTGTTTGCAAAATAAATTCAATAAGTTGCATTTATTTTATATTAGGAAGGTCTGGGAAAATATTTTGAGAAACATTCGAGAAATACTAAGGCAAAGCACAAGAAAAAATTGCTATATATTTTGTTGCCAATGAGATTCTGATTTCAGTTTTTCTGACAACAATATGGTCAATATTAAAACAAAGCCAGCAAGTTTAGCAAAAGCTTTTGGTTTTCTCTTATATGAGCATCCATGTACCTTCAGCCCTGAATACATTATAACAATGCCTGACTGACCATGACAATTGCCAGTATGCATTGCCAGGTTTCATCCATAGCACTCATAAATACCAGGGTAATGGAGAACTTAACATGACATTAGTCTGCTTTAAAAGTACCTCTTCAGTTCTCTTTTTCCAATTCATCTTCACATGATAAAAATAGACTAAAAAATACAGTTTCTAAAACCACATTCAAACAGCACTTGAAAATTGTATTCTCCAGTAAGTACTTTAAAACTGTAGAGGAATTACCAATGGTGAAGTATTCAAGAGAAAAAAAGAAAAATAAAAAAAAAGCAGATTATTCTAGGCACAAAAATATTTAGTTCAGAAAATCCTATTAAATCAATCAAAAATACTGTCTAATTGGTTTTTAAACTATCAAATAAAAGAGGTAAGATGTAAATTCTGAATTTTAAGAATCTAATAACTTAGATAGAAAATAGCTGAATATGAAACCAAAATGTTAGAAATATTTTAAGCATTCCAGAAGTGCATTAATTGGCTTACTGTTCCTCCTAGTGTAGCACAGCTGGCTTATAAAGGAAATACAGATACGGCTTAGACATCAACATATTTAACTGGATATTTTAAAAACTGATTGGAGATATTTTTCCAGATCTTCTATTCTTATGTAGTAAATATGAGGCAACTCAGAAACAAAGCTGATGGGTGAATATGATTATGGTGATTTCTAGCATTCTTATCATAGTGTTCTGAAGAAATTTAATATTGGTATGCTTAAGCTCTTGTCCAAAACATCTATCCTGATGTTTTAACTGCCTGAAGTAATATATTAACAGGCTGATATATTTCTATTGCATCAAGTGTTAGTATGGAGAGGACAGACAAGAAAAAGTTACTTAAACTACAAGTAAACTGGGTAAAACAAGAAAGTTATACAACATAATTTTTACAAGGATGCTGGGCTGCATCAACAAGGGGATCACCAGCTGAGATAAAGAAGTCATCGTCCTGCACTACTTGGTGCTTTTCAGACCACACCTGGAGTACTGCATTCAGTTTGGCCCCTGCTCTACAGAAAGGATGTGGACAGGCTGGAGAGGGCCTAGAGAAGAGCCATGAGGATGTTCAAAGGACTGAAGTACCTGTCATATGAGGAGAGGCTGAGAAAAGTGTGTCTGTTCAGACTTGAGTAGAGAAGGCTTAGGGGAGACCTTATTAAGATGTTCCAGTAATTAAGAGGGGGATACAAAAAAGATGGAGACTCCTTATTTACAAAGAGTCATATAGATAAGACAAAGGGCAATGGGCACAGGTTGGTGTGCTGGGGACATTCCGATTGGACATGAGGTAAACTTTTCACCACGAGGACAGTCAGACATTGGAATGGTCTCCCAGAGGAAGTGGTGGATTGCCCGACTTTGGAAAGTTTTAAGTCTCAGCTTGATCTACTATAAAGCTGTATTTGTGAGGTTTATTGTCAGCCTAGTTAATGTGATTATCATCATGACAATTGGAAAAACTGAAAACATTTGAAGAACAAGCAATCTGTTTAGGTGCTGAAGCTGTCAAATCTTTCAGTCAGTGTATTTCTAGCTTTATGGTGAGAAATAATTTAGTCGTTCCTCACTAAGGTTTTGGTAAGTGGTGGGGTAATTGGTGATTAAATTTATTGCTAATGTATTCCCATCCTGTGTTTCAAGGAGAGGATAAACCCTTTATATTTAGTCCAGCTGTGGCAAACAAAAACTTTCAGATTGTTTCAGATTGCTGAGTGCTCTCCAGATATGGAGGTTCAGTCAGACAAGTCCTGATTCCATTGATCTTGCTGTATATAGTAAAGGAGGCAGTTCTTATATACAAGGCAATGGGTTATGAAAAAATATCTCAACTAAAACAACAGGATGAGCTATTATAAGATTTTTCTAAGTGTCTCTGCTGAGATAGAGTTTCACATTTTTTTGAGCAGGTATTGCTCAAATAAAAAAATATTAGTCTGTTCATATATAGCATAGTCATAGATTATATAGGTGTGTATATATATCAAACCATTGTCATTTAAGTTTTTGTACCACCTGAAAACAAAATTGTCCTACTGTTCTGATTTCATAATGTGGGTGTATTGTATAAATGGAAAGCTGCTCTATTTCTATTAAAGATTAAAAGTACTCAATGAGCAGAGGAGTTGCAGGAATATAATTCAATTTAAGACCAGTAATTTGTGTAAATAAATGTCTAATACGAAAAAATCACCATAAGTGGAAATTATGAATGTTCAATTTTTCATTATACTTACCAGAAGAACAAAAGAGTTAGTGCTCATTTTAAAAGTTCTAAGAATAACAGTTTTACCCATGGGTTCATATTAATTTTTTTATTTTTATTTTTAAATTAGGATTGTGGCTTGATTGGATGTGATTGATACATAGAGGTTTTGTGCATACATGAATTGAATTTAAAGTTTTCCTTTTAAATTATTAGCCATGGGTTTATCACAGAAGGTCAGAATTGTCATGGTTGGAAAAGACCTCTAAGATCACCACGTCCAATCGTAAGCCCCTCCCAAAAAAATAGCAAATCACCATCCCACTGACGTGCCTTATCTACATGGTTAGATGTACATTATCTACATCCCTAAACACCTCCAGGGCTTGTGACTTCACCACCTCCCTGGAAAAGCCCATTCCAGCTCCTGACTGCTCTCTCAGTAAAGAAATTCTTCCTAACAGGAGGCTTCCTTCTCCTAAGCCTCCCCTGGTGCAACTTCAGGCCATTTTCTCTAGTCCTATCACTATTTACCTGAGAAAAGAGGCCAACACCCACCTCCATACAACCTCCTTTCAGGTACTTATAGGGAGAAATAAAGTCTCCTCTCACCCTTCTCCAAACTAAACAATCTCAATTCCCTCAGCTTCTCCTCACAGGACTTGTTCCCCAGACTCTTCACCAGCTTGGCTGCCCTTCTCTGAACTCACTCCAGCAGCTCAATCTCTTTCTCACAGTGAGTGGCCCAGCACTGAACACAGCACTTGAGGTGCAGCCTCACCAGTGCCAAGTCCAGGGGCACGATCCCTGCTCCTGCTCCTGCTGGCCACACTATTCCTGACACAAGCCAGGATGCTGTTGGCCTTCTTGTCCCCCTGGGCACACTGCTGGCTCATGTTGAGCTCTCTGTCCACCAGCACCCCCAGGTCCTTTTCAGCCAGGGAGATTTCCAGCCACTTGTCCCCAAGCCTGTAGCATTGCCTGGGGTTGTTGTGACCGCAATGTAGGACCTGGAACTTGGCCTTGTTAAACAGCATTTTATGGACTCCGGCCCGTTGGTCCAATGTGTCCATGTCCCTTTGCAGAGCCTTCCTACCTTTGAGCAGATCAACACTCCCACCCAGCTTGCTGTCATCTGCAAATTTACTGAGGGAGCACTCAATCCCCTCATCTAGGTCATTGATTAAATATTGAACTGGTGAACAGCTGCCAACTGGGTTACGCTCTAAGATGAGTAATATTGAGATATTTTGTATTGCAGAAGTGTCTGTATCAAATGAACTGGTTAAAAAATAGCCTCGAGTTCTCTAAGAATAGATAATGTCTTTGCAACAAGAAGAAATGTGATGCCTGAGATTAACCTTAGTTTGGGGGGCTCTCATTAGTTCACTGGTGGACTGATTAATGCTGATAGATTATAGCAGTCAATGCTCTTCCACACAACAGTGGGGAAACTAAGAGAGTTGTAAAAAAAAGAGGAGCTGCTTTAAGGTTAAAATATATATCAATTAGGTATTTAAATATCAGTCTGCCCTTAGTTTGGAAATATTTTTTCCAAAATGCCAAAGGAGCAGAAGGGATGCTTACTTTTAATAAAGGTGGTCGCTTTTAATACTTAGCAAATGACCATGTGCATTTTATACAAACCCATGTACTTCAGCAAATTGGAAGTAAGCAAATGGTGAATGAAACTAACTTTCCAGCAAAAGTGGGAAACACACAAGGATGAAAAGGAAGAAACTCTTTTTGAGAGCAATAATGTCCAACCAAGGGCTGGAGCACTAGATTGTGGAGTTTTTCACAGAAGGTAAATAGCTTATCCTGAATGTTAATGTAATCATTCCGGAAGACATAAGTTCTGAGCTCCTTCATGACTACTGTGAAAAAGCCTCTTCCTGTGCAGCCTTCCTACCTGCCCCATTCTATATCATCTTCAATGTTGCAGATGTAACAATTGTGCACTGCTGTGTCAGGCATTCAAGTCTCAGGTTGACAAGACAACATCCTGTTGACTACACTTTTGCTCATTTTTCTCTACTCAGACACAGACACTTGTAAAATTGTGTACTATGCAAGGAACTTTTATGCTGTATAAATGTATAAATATATATTTATGTTTATTGAGATTGACATTTTCTATAAATTTATCCTTTTTCATAGACTTCTGTGTAAGGAGACATGCCAGAGAAAATGATTCCCTACGAATTTTAGCATTTTCTCAGTCTTTTTATCAATGGAGATAGCTTTGAGCTTGATTAAGCTTAGATGAGATTAGGCTTAAATGTGACAAAGACATTTAGTTGATCTCTAAACTGAATATCAGTTCCCTGTGGTGAGATTCTGATGGAGTTTTCAACAAATAAATTTTGATGGCTACGTTTGAGTTTATTACTTTAGGCTGACCTTACAATCAACAGAGAGAAGTGCTTCTTAGGGCAGTTCAGCTATCCTGTTTTAGGTGGCTATCTTAGTATCTCTGGAGGTGCTCATTTTCCTCCACTGACTACAGAGAGGACACAGAATGACTGCATCAGAACTAGAAATCATACCTATAAATGACAAAGTTACAGCAGAGGTATTCACCTCAGTGACGAAGGTGAACTTGTGTTATACAAGTCTTGAGTACATTAGCAGCCTTTTTATTCTTGGGCCACAGAATATCACAGAATCATAGAATTAGCCGGGTTGGAAGGGACCTCAGAGATCAAGTCCAACCCTTGACCCACCAGTGCGGTTACCAGACCATGGCACTGAGTGCCACATCCAGTCTCTTTTTAAATGTCTCCAGGGACGGAGAATCTACCACCTCACCGGGCAGCCCATTCCATTGCCTGATCACCCTCTCCATAAAGAAATTCTTTCTAATATCTAACCTAAATCTCCCCTGGCACAACTTAAGACCGTGTCCTCTTGTCTTGTTGAAAGTCGTCTGGGAAAAGAGACCAACTCCCCCCTGGCTACACCCTCCTTTCAGGGAGTTGTAGAGAGTGATGAGGTCTCCCCTGAGCTGTCTCTTCTCCAGGCTGAACAGCCCCAGCTCCCTCAGCCCCTCTTCATAGGGCCTGTGCTCGAGTCCCTTCACCAGCCTGGTTGCCCTCCTTTGGACCTGCTCCAGGACCAGGATTTTGTTAACTCATCTCTGTTTTCTAAGGAAGTAGAAGTGTTTTTCCTTTCTGTGCCTCTGATCATTTGCCTTCAGCAGGTTTTGTGCAGGATTATTAACTGTTCTGTTCAAATCACCTGCTCTGTCCCTCTTGTATAAGTGACTGCGTGATATTCTCAGTGTGTATATCTTTTTTCCCATCAAGCCTGGATGACTATGTAGAGGCAATCATGTAAGGACAATGAGGTGTTGCCAATTACCAGGTGGGAGGCATGAGCTCCTGTAAGCCCACCTGTGCCCAATTAGGGCTGGCCCCAACTGGGCATGAGCAGAACTGGGGGACCAATAAAAGGTGGGCTTCCAGAGGCAAGGCAGTCTCACTCCTGAGCAATCTGAGGAAGAGGCTAGTTGAGTCTGGAGTGTTAGCACTGAGCTAGGCTAACTGAATTCGAAGGCAACGACTGGAGTACTGTTCTTACACGTTGGCAAGAACACCTACTGGACCTCAAAGCACTGTGGCCCATGAAAGGTTTGTCTGCAACAGATTATGTCCTCACTTTCTGAAGTTCAAGTGAAGTTGGTATCTGTACTTAAGTCTGGGTCAATCAAAATGAAGGAAATTTCAGTGGTTCTCAACTGTAAATGAAAGGTGAAATACACCCTTTAACGGTGTATTTCTTATTCTTTGCTCAAAAGATCTTTAATATATACTGAATATTGTGGCCTCTGTTCACACACCGCAAACTCAGCATCAAAAGCGAGGAATATATTTTTTTAAAAGTAGTCATTTAAAGTCTTCATAGTCATTTGTAAGTTGCTATGTTGAGCCAAGTTTTAGGCCCTCTAGAGTGAACCGCTGGGAACACTTTTAAGCGAGGATACCAACCATGATCATGTGAATTAGCAGTGTTACCAACAAAGTCAAAATATATAGGAATAAAAAAATATTAAAGAATACAATTTCAGCCACTGTATTTTAGAGCAAATTTTGTTTAATATTTCTATTTCACCTAATGAAGTGTTTAATACTGACAATGCTTTTTGAAATAATTGCCTTTATTTGTCTACTATTACATTCAGAGAATGATAACATCAATAATAACATTATTTGGAGAAAAAAAAGAGGCAGACTAATTATAGAACTCTGCTTAATAAAAACATAACTCCGTTGCCTTCAGCATTGACATAATATAGTATGGCATAATGATTATAGTTTTTGGAAGGAAATAACCAGCATGTTTGTCTCACCATCTTTATTATTTAAATGATCATATATTATATAATTACCTTCAATGTAACCATCTTATCTGATGGAAGATCTGCGGGAAAGGAAAATAACTTAAATCTAATTAATTTTCTGGCACAATCAGTCCTTCGTTCTGCATCTTTTTATGTGAATGAGTATACTGATACTGATTTGAAAAAAGTAGATTGGAAATGCGTGAGAAGTACTGCCTCAAATCACCTAGGTACTGTAGTTTAACTACCTTTCCAGTCATTTGATATTCAGATCTTATTCACAGAAACATACCTAGATCTCTGCTGAATGTCTGATTCATCTTGCCAATCTTACTCAGGATTTTTCAGAGGACCACAGGGTTTTTTTCTTTTGCTTTCTTCAGGTGCTTCTTCAAGCTTATTCCCTCCTCCCACAGCTTTGAGCTTCTCTGTCCCAGCTCTCTTTGTAGGTGCAATTTCATAGGAAAATGTTACCATGTCACAAGACTCTCTGCCCTCCAGCTCAACTAGTAACTGAAACATTATGCTGGCAAATTTCACTACAAAGTCACTTGTGCTGTGAACCCAACAACAGGATCAGAGAGCAGAGGGAAGAGGGAATGTGTGTGAGAATGAGAGGAGCTAGCACGGGAGTGGGAGAAGAATGTTGAAAGTTGGAAGCCCTCCAAGTCTCATATCTCTGGAATGATGCTTGCTTATTTGATAGCCTTGCCATGGGCTCCTACAACTAGGTTAAGCCCTGGGATACACAGCTGAGACTGAAGGATGGGTGGCAGTTGCTCCTTCTGCCAGCCAGACAAATTTATAGCAGACAGGACCACTGGCATTTGTATTGTATGCTCTTCCGTGTGACACAGGACCCCTATATTCTCGATTTGGAAGAGTTCACGTTTTTTACTTAAAGAATTTACCACAGTCCTATCAAAGCTGCTCTGGGAGAGCCAGTGGCTCCTTCAGGCAGCTAGACAAATGATCATTTTCTCCATTACATCTGCTGTACTTGAGAGAAGAAACAGCAGCTGGAGGATACTGCCAGAGACAGAGGCCGTGGCCAGCAGCTTTACCAGTTTCTTATGAGAAAAAGCTTGCCCTCAATCCCAAACACCTGCCACTTTTCCATTCATAAGCCCTTCCCTCAGCACCCAAAGTATTCACTCATTTATTCCTCTGAAGACTGAAAAGAGTTGCACAGGCTATGTCTTTTCTCAGGTTTTCCTGAGAGAAGATGTGTTGCCTTATCACCTGATGTTTATGATTTTATGTAAGTGAACTCAAACTATGCAAATTATCTTATTAGCTAATGCCAAATATGGAACTACAAAAAGCTCAACAAATAATTCATCTGCTCCTGGCCACAGATTTGGCAAGACTGTAAATTATTACTCTGGGGCTATATAGACATCAGGAAGAGTACTGAAGTGAAGTCTGAGTCATTCTCCAACACAGAGGAATGAATGTGCATCTACTTTGGGAAAATACAGATGACTGAGAATAAATGATGAATTGATTAAAAAGCATATGCTTCTGATGAAATTTGAAATATAATGTCACAAGTAAGTTATACTAAAGCCAGTGACTAATTGAAGCCCCTTCAGCACATAAATATCTGTGTCAGGTGTGAGCCAGAAGAGACCTAGATTCCTATGGCTTCAAACCTTGAAAATGAGTTGGCATCAAACTGTACCATGGCACAGTGATTAGCCACACTGTGAATAAGCTTGCACCAGTGTTTCTTGTTGAGTACAGATTCTCAAATCTGTCCAAAAGCCACATGCAGCGATATCATCTTGAACAGTGGCAGGGTGAATTTTTCTTGGGTCTTTCACATTTGAAGTCTAATGTTGAAAGTCCCACATTCTGGGTCTACCCAAGGAACAGAAGATTGATTAAGTGAAAACAGCAGGGGAGGATGAAAGAAGCTGACTGAGCGAAGTAGTCCACATGTCAGTAAAAGGGAGCTGGTGCAGTCTCAACTGGGAGCATTTAAGAGCCCCCTCCAGCATGACACACCCCATTCCTCAGTTTGCAAAAGGACACCTGATAAGCCATTTCTACAATACTTAGGAAAAAGATCCCTTGGCAGGATAAACCCCATGATGTATGACAGTCTTTGTGACAGTCCTTTTCACTTTTTCACTTCCTAGTTTGTTCTGAAGGATGAAGAAAACTGCTGCCTGCTTAGTGGTGAAATCAGTAGCCTACAAGCACACAACATCAAAGCCATATGTAAAGGACCAAGTTGAACTTGCAGATATGTTTTTCCATGCAACAGTGATTTAAACAGCTGCTACAAAATCTGATTGAGAATTGCAGCTATTATGTTCAGGATGTTGTAATTGGGTTCCTTTTCTCAAAACTTTTTGTAAGTACTGCCTGACAGCAACAGGACTGTGTGGCAGACCCTCAAAGGAGAGGTGATTGCTGTGTTTTGTGGCATGAGAACCACAGGAATGCAAAAAATGGCAATTGGGAGTCTTTTATGTTTGTGCTGCTATGAATTCCCTGAAGTTAATGTTACTATTTGGAGTGCCTAATACTAGTCAAAGCTTCCTTTAGGTAGCACATTAATGTAATGGGTTGTTTGCCATGTCTGTTTAATTTTAGCAAATTGTTTGGTTGCCTCAATATTGTAAGTTTAAGGAAATCCCACTGTCAATTCCTATTAAACTGGACTGAGTTTTATATTGTTAATTCAGTTGTCTTTCACACTCTGGCTGCTAAACCTAAAGAACTCTTTACAAAGGCAGATTTATGATGGATGCCATCTGGCCTGATAGAAGGAAACAGATATTGATTTTTAATATTTTCTCCAAACTTGTTTACTCTAGGATAATACAGCAGCTGTGTGGCGGCTTGTCTCAGAGTGGAAAGGATTATTACCAGTGCCTTTTGATGAGATAAATTACCTAGAATGACTTGAATGGCTAAAGGGTATACTTTGATGTTATGTCGCTTCATTTACCCTTATGACTAAATGATTATTGATTTTATATTTTTAAGCTCTTGAAACGTGAAAATAAGTTGGTAGAGAAGCCTAGCTGTGTTAGTTTTATTAATTTATTTCTGCAGGGCATAATTCACTTTGGACCAGGTTGTGAAGGTTTTGGGTTCATGACCGACTCCAGATACAGTTGCAAAGAAATGGCTTATTTATATAGTCATTGCAAGTAGTTCCAAAATCAATACAGTCTGGGATTGGATGATTAAACTTAGTCCCTTTGTGGGATTCATTCCTGTAGCTACCTCTGAAATGATCTTGACTGAAGCAGATTCATGTGATCCAGTCTACAAATAGCAAGTTTGTTTAAGTTGAAATATTATTTTTTGCTCATCATTTTTTTATCTACTGTGTTCACTCAGTGACATTTTAACAACCAGAAAAACGCGGTTGATTGAGTACTTCAATGAAATCACTAATCTGCATTCAAAGAGTTGCCTCCAAAGACTACTTAGATTTTCCATGGATAGATTTAACTACTGCTTTGATCAGTTAGTCCCAGTATGCAGTGGATTTAGGTCTCTGTACTTATGTAGGCAGCAGGAATCCAAGGTGTACACTGAACCTTTAAATAGTCTTCACAGTTCAAAACAGCTATTTGCCTTTTGTATACAGCAGACACCTACATATTTCTGTGAAGTATTGCCTTTTCTATCATCATTTAACATGTTGGTGCTATTTAATGTTTGTCTGAAATGTCTCTGTTGTCAGTCAGTGGAAGTATTTTGTAGACACTAGAACAAGTGCAGAAATGTGCTAAAAAAAAAAAAAAAAAAAAGCAACAAAATTCTCTCTTTCTCCAGTTTCCCACATACTATTTATGTATGCACTTTGCTTGGTGCCTTTTTATACCTTAAACAGCAAGACTTTTAAGCTGAATTTCTTCTGGAAACATTCAGCAATCAAAATGCTGCATTATCTTATTTAGTCTCAAAGCCTGTGGTTCAAAATCCTGACATTTCATTTATAGAGATTGTGAGCAAATTATAAATAATATTGCTAATAGTATTTCAGCTGTCTAAAACGAACTGAAGGCAATAAGCTATAGCAAAAGCTATGACTCTAAGAAAGTTTATTACTCGGAGGAGTTAGCAGTGCATGAACCTGCACAGGATTGTATAAACTAAAGAATAATGTTTCATGATTCAACAGTACGTATCTATCCATCTCCTGTACAGGCCATTAACCATATGCTTGTCTCTTGTTCCGATGTAACTAAATGTGGAGTTCTGTGTGTTTTTTAAACATCTATGTCTCACTTAAAACTAAGTGATTCTAAAACACAGAGATATTTCTAAATATGAAGTTTATGTAGATAGTATTATTTATTTGATATATGTGTGTGTGTGTGTGCATCCATGTATTGTCAATCAGGAATATTATTCCCCCAAAGAATCTTTTCATTGTTATAAGCCTTAGCAGAATATTTTACAGAGGTAAAAAAGGTGTAAACTTTTTTCCTTACTTTAGCCTCATTATATGTATAATTAATGTGTAGTAAATTATATAGCCCAGTTTAAGGCTTGTTTAAATGCATAGGATTTGAAATCTAATGCAGGAATAAAATAACTTTTGGATCAGTGTAATGTAATATGTTGATGCATTTTACAAGGTGGTGGTGATTATTTAATTAATCACCTTTTGACAATTATTCACACTGGTCCGAATCAAGGTCTTCATTAAAACCAAAGAATAGCTTCATTACAAATGACCCATAAAAGTGTCAAGTGCTGGCAGTGAAGACAAGTAATTTCCTTTCCCTTTAAAACCATTAGATCGAATGATGGGGGTGGGGAAGGTGATGAAGTGCGTAATAGTGTGATTACAAAGAAAAGCTTAAACAGTAAATTTGACAGCCATGTTAGAGTGGATAGAAGATAAGGGTTATAAACTGTTGGTTCTATACCTCTAAAATCTTTTAATTTTATAAGATGACAGGAATGAGTGGATTATATTTTTGCAAAACTTTTTTTATCCTCTTTTGGTGTTTACTTATAAATTGAGAATTGAAAATTGTCTGACTCAAATCCATTCAGATACAAAATAAATTCTGCATTGCCTTCTGAATGTTGCTTAAAATAGCAGTTAATTGAGACAAAATTGGTTTACGGCTCTGCAACTATTTTCAAAGCCTTCTTATCTGTGGAATCTTTTCTCTATCTTACTGGTGAGAAAAGCAGCAGGACCTTTATGTCAGTGTAATTATATTGGTCACTTTCTTACATCTGGAAAGTGCCAAGAACTACCAATTGATTTTGTGTAGAGATAAAATTGCAGTTGTCATTGATTAGAGATAAATACTGCACCTCTTGCTGAAGGTACTTATCTTCTGGCTGTACCAAAACACATGAAGCTTCTGACGAAATCTTGCATATATATCTAATAGCCACTATAGTTTCTCTACAAAAATATTAATTCTTTTAATTTTAATTTTGCACCTTGAAAATCAAAATACCATTCTTCCTCTTCAGAATTAAATCCTGCCAAAACCACACTGAAATTCTTTACCTTCAGAAAAGCATAAAAGAAAATTACAGTTTCGCTTTCAGATGGTCTGAACAAAATAAAGCTTTTTTCACAAGCCATGTTCTGTCTTTGGACATGTATTTAATAGCAGTTGTAGACCTTGTCATTTTGTTTGGTTGTGCTACTTAAGATTGTGGAATAAAAGTAGTGACCATAGCTCTCATGTTGGCACATGGGCTTCAATTTGTGAGAAAGAACTAACAGGTGGTGGCTATTAGTTCAGTCATCATCACAAAAGGACATTAAAATAATACTTTCACTTGAAGGTTTGGGATAATCTTGCTAGCATAGATTCCACTTACTACAGACGATGGATATATATTTGCTGATTTTTCAAAAGCAAAGCAAATATTGACCAGTTCCAGAGACGTATTTGTTAAATCTACTTGTCATTCTTTCTTTGATCTTCATTTGTTTTAAAATCTTGCACCTAACGTTGGACTAGTTACTGCAAAAAAAATCCCAAAAGTTCAAGTGCTGCTTCTAAAAACTAATGGCTATTGACTTTCATTAGGATTTCTGTGATGTTATCTAACCCTGTAAAGACATTTGCGGTATGCAGTTTACATTGTATCTAGTGATTGTATAATCATTATTGATTTTTCTTGTGTGTAGTACCTATGTCAAACAACCTAATATATTTAAATTGTGATTATTTCAGCCATATATCTATTATTAGATAAGATCAAAGGAGGTTAAATGTGTAGCAGATAGTGTGATAAGATGATATAATGTGTATTTGTGCCAGTACCTACGCCCTTTTGTGCATAAAACTGCAATTCATAGTGTTTAATGATTAACTCTCTGAAGCATGTTGTGATTTCTATCCTGTAGTAGGTTAAAGTATGACAGATGGATTAAAGGAAGCCCAGTTTTTAAGCAAAAAGCCTAGGAGTTATGTAAATGTAATACAATTAGATGAATCACTTTTCAAAGACCATGGGAAATCACTCTGTATGTTCCATTCACTTCTTGTTTTCCTACCAGTACTTCTGAAGAAAACTAGAAATACATTTAGAAAGCTGCATGATTTCCCGAAGGATATAATTGCTGTTAATCCCATGAGTATGGATTAACAGAATAACTCGGCCCATAACAGCGAGTTATTTCTCAGGCTAATCTCATGAGTAGAATGGTTATTGTATTTTATTAGTGATCAAACAGTATTCTACTTAGACTGTAGTAGAAAAGTGGCAAATCTAATGCATTCATTTAATATCAAAGAATGCAATACTTTACTTGTGGAGTTTCTCTGCTTTTCCTAATAATGTTTCATTAAAATATGTTTTTGGTCAGTAAATAGAAGTTAAGATATGCATTTAATGCAACTAAAAAGTAAAAATTAAACCAACCAACCAAAAAAACCCACAACAAAAACAGACAAAAAACAAATGTAATGTTGAGGTGAGGTTTTTCATTCTATCTTATTATTGTTACTATTTTATCACTTTCTTCTTGGCTCCAAAAGCAGATGCTACATTTAAAAACACAGGATCTGATCATACAAAATGTTCACTCAATTGCTTTAATATACTTTCTTAGCAAAACTGATAAGTTTAGTGGTAATCTTTTTTACTGGTTCTGAAAGAGTCCTGTGATGGTGCCACAGGCCCACAATCATTTTCTGTAGCTCATTTTCAGTTTTGAAATGGTTCCTGTTATTGCTCACAAGCCATCGTACTTTGTGCATGTACCAGTTCTGCTAGTGTTAGAATGAGACCTTGTCTGCCACTCTTCATTAGGCACTACAGAGATGCCTTTGTTGGCCACTGTTCAGTTGCTACACATATCCTCAAAATTTCTCTTTGATTTCATTCTTTATGTCTTCTGCATCCAGCTGTAAGAATGGAAATCATTACCATCCCTGGTTTTATCTTCCACTGCAAAATTACAAACATTGGCAGTCAAATTCCAGAGCAAGCCATGTGATGTTCTCCAAGTAATCTCAAGAAAAATCAGACATATTAATTAAACAAATAACGTGAGTGTGTCCCGTAACCTGTATGAATCCTCTTGAAGCAGCTGAGGAATGTCTCAAAAACTAGTAACTCAGCACTAAAGGTGATCATTCTGATGACCAAGTAATGAAGGGGTAACACCAGCAGAGAGTAGTAATGAGCAGTCAGAGCATTTATCCATTTGCTGAGTTAAAATCAAGATGCTAGTTCCCAATGGGCTGCTGTGTTTTAATAAGTTCACAAGCATGAAGATGCCTACTTGGTAATATCCTGGCTCCAGTCCAGGAGGGTACTCAGTGCAAGGCATTCACACAGTGTCCCTTTGTTGTAGTTTGCCCCTGTGGCCCGTTCTTGAGATCCCCTGATGCTCCAAGCTGACTGCCATCCTGGGCAAATGTGAGAATCCTGATGATGATTATTCTTATCTCAGATAGGAGACCACTGCTTTCAGCTGAGAAAGCTGCTTTGACTGATGGTGAAGCTCCTTGATCCATTCTCAGTTATGGAAACTTAAAGTCTATTTTACTGGAAAAATTCCACATGTGACTGAACAGGGAAGCAAAATTATATATTATTTATTTTAATAATTTTCTCTATATCTTGATTGTGCAGGTCTCATCAAAGCAACGTCAGGAATTTGAATAATTCTGGTAAGGCTGCAGAATAGTATGTGCTGCTATAAAGCTACTTACCATATGGGAATGCTAAGGACAAATTTTAGCCTGCAAAGATGACTTCTTCGTGTTTCAGATTAACTGAAGATACCTTATTCAGCACAAAGAGTTGCAGCCCAACAATAATTATTGACCTGATATTACAAATTGCCATAGTTGTTCCTGTGCAAATCAATCAGATAGCCTCACTTGCAGGACTAGGAACTATGGAGATGTAATTATCTCTACTGTACATGTAAACACACCGGCTGAACATGTACCTTTATGCAGTCCTACAGTGTGTCAAGAAGGCAAACGGGAGTAGGAACCACTAACTTGAAGAAGCAGAAACTCCTAAATAAAGGTGGCTTCACAGAGGATGTCCCACCACCGCTTTCATCCACGTACTCATGATTCAGTTCCATCTCAGTAATGTTCAGAGCTGGGAGACAGCCTCACACCAGAATAGGCGGAAAACCACAAGTGACTAGTTCTGAGACACTTATTTAACTGCAGGAAGTGCAAGCATGAAATTTTAGATTTCATATAGAAGTTTAATTGTATAGCAGTTTGCTCCTTGTCCTCTGATACATTGGGCTTTTAGTAGCAATGCAGTTATTCGTGCTAGACTGTAAGTCAGCCTATTGCAGCCATTAGAGAAAAATAAAGAGAAAAGGGTTTATGATAGTCATGTCTGGAGTCTATAATTCCTTCTGCTATGGGCAGAGTGTGGGAGAAGACAGAGTAAGCAGCCAGAAGCAATGCTATGAGCAAGCTTGCAGGGGATATTCTAGCTGTCAAGTTATTCTCCTACATTTCTGAGTGTGATCATTTAACTAAAATACTCATTTGTTTATTTTAATGGTGTCTTTTCCGTGTACAGGAAATAAGGCATCCAGACAGGAACAAACTTGATCTTTATGTAAATGTGTATTTTAATAATGTATTTTTAAGTTGATACAGTTCTTTCTCAAACTTCAGGCATATAAACAATCTAAATGAGTCTGTATTTACTGCCTGAAGCTTTAGAAACATATGTTAAGCAAGTTCAAGTAAACGCCCCCAAACTTTAAGTCTCTTAATCCCAAACACTAAATCTCATGGCATAAGGATCCAGAGGCCAAAAGGGTGCCATGTGGCAATTTGCAGGCAGAGCCTCTAATTCTGTGTCCTTGAATGTTATTGCACAATGTCTGTCTCCATCAAAAAGGGTGCAAAAAGGAAGCTGGGAGGAGCATGTTTAGAGAATGACAATTATTATCTCTCTGTATCATGTAGAGCTGCTGTGCCAAGGAGCTCTGTAGCAGTTGGTTACAGCTGCATAACTTCTGCACATCATAGCTTTGGGCTGCAGTAAAATGATTCCTGCCTCCACCCTTCCCCTCAACTTCACATTGTTTTTCTCCCTTGTTAAGCCCATTCCATCAGACTTGGAGCAGGACACAGGGGAGTTGGAAAGAAATTCCACTACTCCATCCTCACTGTGCTTAAGGACTTGTGTCTGGGAGAGATTCAACATCCAAGGTGTCTTTAGGATCAGGAGAAACTTACAGTAGATTTTTTTAGGGTAGGATGACTATGTATGCCATCTTTGGTATTTTGCTTTGATCTACCTCTTGAGATGTGACAGGATATTTTCTCTCCTGCTCTCAGGTCATTGTCCATTTCCAGCTGTGTGACAAAGCCTGGGAAATAGACACCCTGTCCCTTGTGCTGGACTGTGCAATCCCTTAGAAAAAGTTTGCCTCCAGATAAATGATCCATTTGCAGACCCATGCTTCCTTTTGTCTTCTGCTGTTAATACTCTGGCCAAGGACTTACCTCATATCCCAAACTTTTATTTTTACATTATAGACCATCCTGAATTATTTGCATCCTTGGCTCTCTCTGACTCACCTTCATTATGGAGGTGCTGAGCTGGATCATTACACTGTATCTGAAAATTTTGATGGGGAAGAAAATTCTCCTCCCCAAGGGAAAAAGAAAAACAAACCAAACAACACACAATCACTGTTTTCTCGCTTTTGACTTTATGGAAAAAATGAAGCCTTTTTAAATGTAGCATCAAGATCTGTGGGACTTTAAAGGGAGAGAAAGGGCTAGTAGGAAAGGTTTTGCCCACAGATTTCTCCCATGTGAGACCCATATAAAGGCTCCTTCACGGCAGGACCAGGGACTGGGTTCTGCCCGGTTCACCCTCAGAGCTGTTATTCCAGAGACATCTCACATCTCATTGCCCTGGTTAGGGTTCTTCAGTGAGAGGGGGGAATTACCCAGTCAGCTGTAGATCCAAGTTGCTGTCTCTGTACTGTACCTAAATTGAACCTTTTTTAAAAAAAAAAAAAAAAAAAAAAAAAAAAAAAAAAAAAAAAAAAAAATTAAAAAGTCTGTCTTTTCATGTGCTAAACATGGAATAGGGTATATTTTACTGAAATTACAAAAAAAACCCGCACACAGTATTTTAGGTTATAGTCATTACTTATACAAAATAAATGATCAAAACTAAGTAACAAACTCACATCTCTCTTTTGAGATTTCTATACACAAAGAAATTGGGTTATCTACAAACGCATTATGGTTTTGAAATGTGTTACTGCATTCTAAATACTTGAATTAAAACAATTTGGCTTGAATTGTACTGCTATAAGAGACTCAAAATCCTTTTATCAAAGGTTCTTTTTTTTCCCCTTTCTTTTTTTAGTATTATTAAAGGATTTCAAGCTTTGTTATTTGAAGGAGATAAACACTATGGTAAATAGGAAAGCCAGCATATTTTAGAAGTCTGTGATTTTGAGTGCATTCCAAAGAGACAAGGTAGTATCTGTATCCTAATATTTCCTCAGTGAATGAAATGTAATAGAAGGTAGCTATTTCAATAAGATTCCTTAAAACCTATGAAAAATCTTGATACAGTGGAGATATTGCTTGAGGCACACTTTCAGCATCAAGGTCAATCTTTATGCCAAATCATCACATCTTGTTTTTGCAAAGAAGAACATAAGATTTTTAAAGTAAATCCTAAATGCTAAGGAAAAATATTTTACTTCCAGGTTTGTGGAAATTCTACCTGTGCATGTCCTTTTTTGCTGGACAGGTGGCTTAAATGGCAATGTGAAATGAATACCATATGTCTTTGCTATTCAAGTGAAACATGAAGTCAATATTAAAAAGTTCCTAGTTGAAGCTTAGTAAGTAAAGTTGGCCAAATTTCAAAAACCTTGAAGTCTCAGTTTACAAGCCTGGATCCTAGTCTGAAGTCTTCTGAACTGTACAAATATTTTGGATGTGAAAAATGTGGACAGACATCTTGGAGAGTTGCGTTTTGTTTCGAAATCTGTGTCCTTCAGACTTATTTCCTTTTTTGAATCAGAGCCATGTGCATAAGGACATATGGCATTGTGCACTTGCTAATGGTCACAAATCCTTCAGAAGGTGTGTCATAACCACAGTAAAAAGAGTCCTAAATACGAACGAAATTAGTTTCCAATATGCACTGACATCCCCATTGGATTATATTAGTTCAATTAGCAAATGTCTTAGACATATTGTTGAAAAATACATTCCTTTTTTGGGGGGGTTAAATATCACTGGATTTCTATTTTTACTCATTTACTAATTAGGCAAAGTCTATGAACACATCATAATATTAGCTGTGGAAATTTACCACCAGAGGAAATAAAGGCCAAGATGTTTATAGAATTTATATTTTTATAAGCCAAGAACTTTAAATATGCCAGGAATTTAATCTATAAAAACCAACCACTTAAGTGCATAGACCAGCTACTAGCGACCTTGTGGTAAGGATAAATCCTATGGAACAGTACAGCATTTTATATAGCTCCTTCTGAAACATCTCTGTCACTTGCAGAGATGGGCTGCTCAACTAGATGAGCCTGGGTTAATTTTTTGTAGTAACAGAACTTGCTACATTTGGAATTGGCTTTCCACAAACACAAGTTATGAGAGTTCAGATTTATAGTGACCAATCCAAACCTTCTTAATCCTACTCCTTTCATCAAACTGGGCAGTTTTCTAGAAAACATATTGCATTTTCATTAAATGAGGGGGGGAAGTCACCTTTTTTTAAGGAAATGTTTATCTTTTGATAAATGATTATTCCTGAGTTTTAAACATTCATGGATTTCTTATGTGAGTATATAAAGTATCTTAAATTATCAGAAAAACTGAATATGTGGAAAAAAAAAAGATGGAGTAGCTTGTAACTTAGCAGGACAGCTTTTCTCTCTTCTTTTGCTGATGTTCTTGCTTTTTACTTTAAAAATAAAACAAAGTCATAAAAAGGGTAATTTTTTTACTCAAAAGTTTTACTCAATACTTTTGAATGGAATGCTCAAATACAGTGTTTACTGAAAAACTGACTTTAGACATATACTCATAGAATTTTATGTGAACTAGGAACTTTACCTTCTTTTTACACATCACATATTGTTCTGAAGAAGAGTCATGGTCCAAGTCTTGATCTGCTGTTGGGTCTGCCAGAGCCTCTAGCTCTTGAACAAATTGCTGCCTTGGTGGCCACAGAGAACAGACATGAAAAATAATGAAGGAGGCAGATTCATGGCTAGTAGGACACTTATTCAAATAAAACTGCTCTCTTTTCTTTACTTGCTAGGGTTTGGGTTTTTTATTTGGACAATGGTGCTAAAAGACACGGCTGACAGATCCTTTTGATAAGTTAGGAAAAGGTCTGTACAATAATTCTCCCAGTGCCATTACATGATCCAGGCTTTCATCTAGTGAAATAAAACCTATTAATAAAGCACATTTCATACTGTGTGTGCCTACCTAACACAAACATTGCTGCACTCATTTTCTCCTTTTATTGGCAGCCAGTTTTGTGGCAGCAGTAGACGACCGACAAGCTTTCAATAGGCTGACATCAACTTCTCTACCTCTAGAGGCAGTAACTACTACCACTAGTAAGTTATTCTGGGTTTCTTTACCTCAGATTCTTTTCCATAAACTAAAATACTATTCATTATGGACAGACCTCTTTCATCCATAAGCACAAAAAAGGCTTCTGCAGAAGTGACAAATATAATTAAAATAAATATAATTAGTCTGAGTTTGCAAGTAGGTCAATGGGCCTGAGAGCATATGAAATTATTTACTCCGTGTCAAAGACTAAATATGAGTCAGTAGAAGATTGAGACTCTACTGTTCTTTTTTTGTGAGTCTTTGATCAGCATGTGTTTTAACATTTTAGTGACTTATTTTATAAATAGCAGGATGAAAAGTTTACAAATATTTCACATATTTAAGATGCTTAGAACCTGATTTCAGTAGGCACTTAGTGCAATGCACTGCCTTGTATCTTCAGTTCTAATTTACATCTCTTCTTCTGAGTTAAGAGAGCTCAGGATGTCAAGTACAAATCTAAAAAGATGAGAAAAACATAAATAGTGAATACAAGTGACACCATTGATTTGGGTCATCTTCTTGGTCTGGAAAAAGGGAGGTAATGCAACGATGTCTAAATCATCCTGCCCCATCATCAGCTGCTGCTTCAGAAGTGTGTGGGTCTTCCTTGGCATGTTATATGTGACTTTCTTGTGTAGGGCTTACATACATTCTCTGGACTCTCTGTTTAGGCACCTGAGTGACTTCCAGGAACCCTAGGACAAAGATACAAGGATTATTCCAGGGTAGCATTAATCTGTCCTTTGTTCACTTGCATTCTCCATCTCTGTCACAGCACCATGTCCAGCTTTCAGGGCGATTTTCCTAACAGGCAAGATGTTACATTGTTATGCTATCTTGATTCATTCCAGAAGGAAATTATAGGCACAGACACATCTGATGAGCCTTTCCCTGGGGAAAACAACTTCTGATCATCCTGTCATCCCTACCAAAAGTTAAAGACTACTGTAAAAGAAAGGATATTTGGATAAATAATACAGTTGCTTGCCAGTAAGTGGGAAGGCAATATAGGTACCTTGGTAAAACCAGCATGAGCAAACCCCCTTTTCTATATGATCAAATATAAAGTGTAAATCATGATGATAAAATGTAAATGTAAAGGAGCAAATAGATAAAATTTTGGCAGTAGTTCAGAAAAGACCAAGCATCTGAACATGACCTTCTGCAATGTTTTTGTAGCCAAAGAGGGTTGTTTCCATATTGCAGTCCTTTTTATCTGATCCTAAAAGATTGGTCCAGTTGACTGAAATAACTCTCAGTCACCTGATAGTCAGCGGAGCAATTTTTATTATTAGAGAGGTTACAAAGTTTCACTAAAGAAAATTTGAGCTCACTGAGATCAATGAATAAATGAACTGAACTCAGGTCTTTTATCACTTTGGTTAGATGTTCAGTATCAGAGAGAGTAGAAGAATGGCAACGTTAACTGTTCATACTGAAAAAAAAACCTCAATTTTTGCCAGTTTTCCCCAGCCACATTCCTAACTACAGATGTATGTCTGCAGAACCCTGAAAGATGAAAGTGACAGTCCTTTAAAAAATAATGTACATGGCTGATACAAGATTTCTAAACATTCTTAGCTTGGTGAAATCTAGATAAGAAAAATGCTTATCTAGAGAAAGACTCTGTGTTTTATTTTAGTGAACTATTTCTGTATGAAAAGGCATTTTCCCATTTTCCACTCCCATATATTTCATATGCATATTGGTTGACAAAAAAAAAAAAAAAAGGGGGTTGAAAAGTAATATTCTCTGGTTTCTAAGACATATACATCTGAAAAGCTTTCCTCAAACTTTACACAATTTTTGTGAAAAATAATCTTCAGGATAGATGCCCTTAGCAGGTAATTTCAAATAGAAATGAATACATAAGTGTCACTCATTATAAGACACATGAAAATATCATGTGGTGTTGAGTTTGCCACATATTTTCAGCATTCAGGTTTTTTGCACCAATTCAACTGGAAAGGTTAAACATAAAATTACAGCTTTTTTGGGGGTAGATCTGCCACAGCAACAGTTAAGATAGAGTTCTGGAGACTTGTGGCATATAAATGTTTTGGAAAATATGGTCTCTCGAGGGTCAAACTAGAGAATTCCTCTAAATATTCTAAGTATGGCATTAAGGCTGACATTACATATAACTTAACAGGGGTGTAAGGGAAAAAAAAAGAACCATTGTACTAGAAACCTCTATTAATATAGGTCATATAGTTTGTTTTTTCTGTGGCTGGACATTAAAATGCATACAAACACAAAACAGATTAAAACATATCTCAACACATTTAGGACTTCAAAATATCCTCAAAAACCAACACAATGTAATATAATATTCAGTGTTTTCTGAATGACTGATGGAACATCCATATTTGTTTCTATGCAACTTTTCTTTACTTCCCTTTCCTTTACTTTCCTCTCACTTTTTTCTTACCATATCTTTATAAAGAAAAAATCTATTACTTAATGAGAACATTGGTAGTAGAGCTTATTCAACAAGGATATGGGACATAGATTTCCTTTGGCTTACTCTTCATTGTAGAAACTAAAAAGAAACCCTCTTTAGTGAGTGTTGTATGAATATAAGGCCTTAAGAAGGTAGAATATTACTAATACTAAGCTATTCCATTCTCATAAATTAGCCAGCAGTCATTTGGAGGCTTACTTTTGTGTACTAGCACTGTAAGACTGTTTACAAAGTACTTTTACTATTAGCATTAGAATTATTGAATGATAAAGCAATTAATATATTAATATATAATTTAAAAGCTCATCTTTTGCGATATTCTTTATTTTAAAATAATTAAACACATCATAAATACAGAAAATTCCTTCTATAGGTAAATTTATTCAGTATTTACTTTTCCACCAAGATTATGTTCAAGATACCCCTTGTTCATGTTGAATAAATCTGTGCAGGAACACCCATAATGAATTATAAGTAGTATTTTTTTGCAGGGGCTGTAGTTCAATATGTTGTTCAAATAACCTGAGACACTAACTGAACTTCATTAGGTTGTACCAAGCTTAGTATCCTTACTTCTTGTAATTGCTACCTAAAAAGATATGACAACCTCTGTCATGGTACAGAACAGTGGATGAGGTACAAAGCACATCAGTGGAGGAAGCAAGCATTGAAGAAAAGGTGCGAGAGTGATGGTATTAAACTTTACCTTGTCTGCAAGGTAAACTTTGTTTGTCTGCAACCACCCTCCAGAGGTGATTCAAGTCACTTCCCCTGAAATACCATCTCCAGCAGCTTCTAATCTGAGATGTATTTCATCAGTGTTTTCCTGTTAACATCAAGTCTTCCATGTCCAAAAAAATATTGGGGAGTGTTTTTACTTACCTATGTATTTCAAGGAGGCATCCCTTCCCACTAGCTCTTTCCATTTCTTTGGTTTTGACTGCCACTGGACAGCATCAGGATGCCCTGAAGGGGCATCTGTAGCTGGTCCAGAACTTCTCTGACAAAAAAGCAGAACAAAACAAAAACAACAAGAACAAAACAAAACCAAAACAAAACACAAAGAACCAACTAAAGGACCTCCTGACCTCCTGCTGTCTCTGTTCACCTGTTTTTTCAGGAAAAAAATTTGGCCAGGAAACACCTCTCTTGCTGCCAGTGTTCATGCCTGCTTTTCAGCCAGTTGTTGCACGATCTGAGTGAGGTATGACCACGACTAAACAGGAGAAGTTATCTACATGGGTACCTGCTCTGCAGCACAGACTGAGGGTTTCAATGTAATGAACACACTGTGGCATAGCTGCTCAACTTATTTAGCTGCAGTATGATTCTCATGTAAGTTCTGTATTGCAGTTTCGATGCCATCATTTTATTTTCACCCTGTTTGTCTCCAGTTTAGAGACAGGACACATGGTTTCTACTGACACAAGTTTCTACTGACTCCTGCTTTTGCCATTATAAACCTTTCTGCCCTTACAGGGAGCAAGGCAGACACAGATTATAGAACTCCATTTCCTATTAAAATGCTCTATTTCTAACAGTCTCCTAGTAATTTGTTATTTTGACCTCTGTACATATTTTTGGAGACAGAAAATTGGAGAGGGCAAGCCTGGGACAGGTGTAGGGAAACTGAGTTATAAAGAGTTATGCTCAGAGAGGAAGACATAACTGTTAATTCCCAGACATTCAAATTCTTTCAGAAAGTAGAGAAATACTTCTTAAAAAATAAAAACATGATGTTGACTGTTGGGCAGCAGCTGCATCCCACTTTTATTGGAAGTTAGCGATCTGGCTCTTAATCTTGTGTTTTGCAAAGAATTTCACATATGTAAAAAATGTACCTGGTATTATCACAAGTTTCCAGACCATATTTTGGAATCATTGAACAATGAGGTTTCAGAGAAACAAGGATGGAGCAAACAGAGATCTGATCATAAGTGAGGAGATGTGAAGGATGGGGTGCAGCCTAGCTCAAGCACCATGATTGCAGGAGCACTCACTGCAAGGGAGAGCATAAATGAAGGAGGAAAGGTTTAGTGCCCTCAGTCACCCCTCTCAATTCATTCTTGCAAGCTGTAGTCCAAGAACTGAAGGCTGACAACAGAAGAATGAAGCCATGGCTTTGCTTGTACAAATTGCATTCAGAGAACTGCATACACACACACATGAGTTTCATAACATGCTTACTAGCAGATCTAGATCTGTTCCAGGTTAAAAACACATGTTAATGTATTATTCTTCAGAAGTGATTTCCTTAGCTGCCTTAGAGAAATGGGACCTGAAGGGCAGGGCAGAGGGGAGTTCCCCTGCTGGAAAATATGCCCCTTTCTAGATATACACATGAATCGGCAGGAGGGCAACTTCAATTTATGACTACACTGTGCTTCAGGCATCTGCTGGGGTTACTAGCACTGGTTCTTTCAGATCTTCTTCCAATACCCCAGGTAGTACTTAAAGAGATTATTTCAGTCAGCTACCACAGACAGCCCCAGACAGTAGTTTTTGCAGCCAGAAGAATTTTAAGACAGATAGTTTTGCCAGGTTAAATTAAAGTAGCTATGCCATCAGTAGAAAGCAGTATTATGTATAGATATATTAATTCCCCACAGGGTAACATGGTCAGCTGTAAGCATGGCAAAGTAGTCAGTTCCCAGGGGCAGCAAAGAGTCCTGGACCTACTGTCTTCTTTCCCCTTTCCTGGAGAGCCTGTGCTGCTGACGACCAGTGCTCAGGGTGCAAGTAAAACAGGTGCAGTTTGCCCAAAGAAGAAAACATTTTTGGCCAGGAACAAAAAACCTGTTCAAGTCTTCACGGCTCTCCCCTCAGCTCTTTATTTGATTCTACCCTTTCCCTCTGTCCATTCCACTCTCTTTGCAGGACTTCCCACCCTTGTCCTAGTTCTGGCATCCTATTGCTGGGGAGAAAATTCTGGCATCCTGGGGTGCATTAGAAGGGGGGTGGTCAGTAGGTCTAGAGAGGTTTTCTTCCTCCTCTACTCTGCCCTGGTGAGGTTGCATGTGAAATATTGTGTCCAGTTCTGGGGCCCTCAGTTCTAGAAGGACGAAGAACTGCTTGAAAGAGTCCAGCACAGAGCAACCAAGATGATGAAGGGAGTGGAACATCTCCCTTATGAGGAAAGGCTGAGGGAGCTGGGGCTCTTCAGCTTGGAGAAGAGGAGAATGAGGGGTGACCTCATTAATGTGTATAAATAGATAAAGGGTGAGTGCCAGGGGGACACAGTCAAGCTTTTGTCAGGAGTGACTAACAATAGGACAAGAGGCAATGGTTATAAACTGGAGCATAAGCGGTTCCATATAAATATTAGGAAGAATTTTTTTACTTTGAGGGTAACAGAGCACTGGAACAGGCTGTCCAGGGAGATTGTGGAGTCTCCTTCCCTAGAGACATTCAAAGCCCACCTGGACACATTCCTGTGTGACCTCATATAGGTGACCCTGCTCTGGCACGGGAGGTTGGACTCGATGATCTTTCAAGGTCCCTTCCATCCCCTAACTTTCTATGATTCTATGATTCAAGGAATTAATGGTACTGAGAGAAAGGCCAGGGTCCACAGGGCATTACCTCTTCCTTTTCATTTCTTCTAGTAGCAGAAGCAGTATATACAAGGTCTGGACATTACAAGGCTGATGTAATGGAAACAGATTTTTTATTACCTCTCTTTGGTCAGTTGTCCTTGATCCCATACATGACTGAATGTGGTAAAACACCTAGGACAAGAAGGAGAAGATTTATAGAGAAACGGAAGAGATTTTTCATTTGCCACGTTTAGTATAGGAGAGGAATGTCTGTGCTGGTTGGGAATTCACAAATTCTTATTCACACACATGCACTCAGTAATCAGGTGGCTTTTGTACAGCACAGCCCAAATGATCTGCCCAGCTTGGTCATCACATTTCCTGGCAGACATTCTGGCTGTCACAAATTATGGTATGTTATTGTCTATTTATGGTCTATCTTTCCACAGATGAAAATATTCCTTCTAGACAAGGCGTAACATATGATATGGTAAACTGTGCAGTTATAGAAGTTTACAACCCCTTGTTATTAATAAGTGTGGTGGGCAACACCCCTTATATCAGAACATCCGCCTTTGAAATACAAAGTAACCACAACACATGATCTGTCAAAAACTATCATGATGATAAACAATGGGGTGAGCTCCAAAATAAATAAATAAACACTGCCAAAGAAATTATTTGCATATTTTTCTCTCTCCCCAACCAGTGCTTGAAAAATGTCCTCATTCAATGTGCTTGCTCATCCACGCAGCTGCCAGCTGTGCCTCCTTCCTTCAGCAGTAGTCACATGTTACATGGTTCGTAATACCATGTCCATATTGCTGCAGAAACCTGAGCTATGAAATACAACTCTCTCTGTCCCTTTAGAGTTTGTGTGGAATTATGATTTCAGTACTCCAACTAAAATTTGACATTCAGTTAAAAACCGTGGCGTGCAGGAAACCAAGACAGACAGAGTACATACAAAAATGTCCAGACACTAAGAGACATCTCCAGCAACCCTCATGTAATTAGCATAAATCTGGGCTGCCAGAAGTACTAACAGCACTTGAAGCAGCTTTGAAATCCCAAATGCACGACTTCTAAATTTAGAGCTCCGTTCTTACTATATTCTGTTATGCACATGTTTAGGTCTCTGTTGATTGTTTGCAGAAGAAAAGGAATGCAAAGGTTACTTGTTTAGAGCAAAACCTGGCCTACAACTGCAACACGGTATTGGGGGATGAAGAAAAACTACCCTGCCAGTGCAGGGATTTAGAGGGGCACCGTGATTCACAATGAGCTCAGAAGTGAGGCAGCTGCTCTGCGCTCAGAGAGAGTGAGGCTGGCGACTGCGGAGTTTGCTAGCATACTCAGCCCACTCTGTTCCCCATGCCCTGCCTTCTGCAGATGCTAAAAGAAATGGTAGGTCTGCACAGCTGTTACCCTCACTGAGTGTGAGATCCTGACCATAACTGTCCCCATGTGGATGGCACAGATATGGGAGATAAAATTAGAGCACGGTGTAGTGGAGCTGCAGAAGGTTGCAACGGGACCTGAACAGAAACGCAGACCTCAGGTATGGAGGAAGAAGGTAAGGACCAACGTGGATTTTTTTCTTATTCAGGAGCGTCATCCTTCCAACTCTGGTACTCAATAGATACACTGATATTTCACATCCCCTTTAACATGTCACAGGCAGCCAGTTTTGGCTATAATGCAGTTGTTTAGCACCACCTAATTATCCATAAGGTCTGAATTTTTGATCTGTGTATTTGTTGCAGGGCTTCTACTAAAGCAATTCCCCTTGGACATTTCTCCCAGGAGCTTTTAGGGCATGTCTGTGCCATTACATAGATGATAGAAGGAATACATATCCTACGCCTGCTATTTTATCTTTTTGTTTTTAATTATTTTCTTTGTGGAAGGAAATCAATAAAAGATCATACTTTTCACCTACTTTCTGAATTCTAAGTCTTTCTTATTTCCTATTTCTAGACTTATGTGCACCTCCATGAAGCTGAAACTGCATTTATGTGTGCTTCTCTAATGATGAGACTGTTTTGCTTTTACATGCTTTTACACCATTATGAATCCTTCATCTTTTTTTTTTTTTCATTTTATTATTCCCTTGTAGTACTTTTAACTCCATAAAATGTAATTTGATGTGACAATAGATGGCAATTATTTGTCGATATCATTAATTTTTCCTTTTTCACTGTTCCTTTGGCGCAATTCCCTAAGAACTGTCTCCTTTTACCAGCAACCAGAAAACTATGTTTCCAAAAGTTTAAGGTCTTTTTATACCAATAGCCCTTCCTTTTCATTTGAAATAATTTTAAAAGTATTCTACAGGAGAAAGAGCATGTACCCAGTGGAGTACAAAGACACAACAGAAAGAGGCAGATTGCATGATTCTAATTGATACCATCTCAGTAGTAGAGGGAATAATCTTGAGGTAAGGTATTAGGTTGCTGTTAATGTAACCATGAAGACAGAGGGTGGTAACAGGATAATCCTAGTAGATATACTCAAGTGTTTAAACCAGTTTTGTGGTATCCCCCACAAGATAATGTAAGCAAAAGGGGGCAGATAAGGAACACATTTTAATCATTTGTATATTAGTGAAAGGAGGCTAGATAATAAAATAACAGCTGGAGATACTCTTGCCTGAGAAGGAATATTCTACATTTGGTAGTGGAAATATGATGTTTGTAATGACTAAAATAGCCTTTCATATTTCTAGCTACTTCCATACGGATAAATTAGGGGAAAAGGCACAGACAGGCATTTCACATCAAAGACACTGTTAGCTGTTTCTGATGGCTCAGAACTGGAGGCAAATGTTATGGATGAAACGCCTTCATAGAAGGAAAAAAAAAAAAAAAATCTACTGGGCAGTTTGTAGAATCTGCAATAGAAACCCTATTTACAGCAGCTAGCAGCCTGTACTGTTCTTTAACATCTGTCCATAATGTGTAACACAGCTAAAAATTTTAATAAGGGTGACTTCATCCTTGAAGGTGTTTGCTCATCATCTCATGCATCACAAAATTTTCCAGAATTTCTAAAAATAATAAATGGTAATATCATTATGCAGAAACTCCTGAACTCAAAAAGTTAACTCAGGTTTTTGATCTTATTTAAATGAAGTGAATTAATTGCTACCATAAAGCAAATGGTTTTCTACATGTAGATATCATGATCTGATTCTATCCACCCTGTGCAGAGAGAACACAGAACCAGACTATTTACAGATGCACACACATATATATATGAACTTTGTGTAGATTTTGTTTTTGTATATTGTACAATGAAAAAGTTGTTTGTATATTACATATTTTACATGATAAGTATTAGCAAACTCTGAGAACTTTAAAAAACAAAAATACTGCGATATCCAAAAGTATGGTTCACAAGTAAAAGAAATTATACTGAGCAAGAAGCTATCTAACTTTAAAAAAGAGTGAAAACAAAATAGAATATAAAATACCAATACAAAACCTGACTATTATAAACTACGAGTCGAAATATACTCAGCCTGAAAAAAATGACTCTATGTCTGAAAGTTTGTCGGCTTTTTCCAGTTATATCTGCTAATTCAGTAAATATGTCCCCTATCCCTGCAAAATTTTCACTAAATACATTCTCATATAACTGTATTTACAATATGTAATAACAAAATTAATTTAAGTGTAGAGGACCAATAAAACCCCAAAGTTATGTATGCTTATTCTTGACTGTAAGCTGTAGCAAGGTATCTAAGTTCCATAGATACATTTCTGGTTGTCATTTTTCAAAAATACTGAACCAAACACACTCAATGAAGAGCCAGAGACTGAGAGTTCATCAGCTTCTAAGGATGACACACTGAGGAAACATGCTAAAATGGCAGTTTCAAATTAACATATCTTATCAAAAACCTTTATAAGCAAAAGCCTTATAAAAATAAACACAGACTTTTGAAAAAAACACTACAATGCTTTTGTAAATATATGAAAAAAGGGGAATTTTCAACTATTAAAAAAAATCCAGTACCAATACAATTCTGATAGAAGGTCACCCAACTTGGTTTAACTAAAATATCTTAAATATAGAATTCTATCTACAGATAAACTTGTGTGAAAGAATTAATGCCAAACAACCATTTTTACCAAGATTACAAGTTTAATCAGTGTGTGCTACCACGATAAACCAGGATTTCTCCTGAGCACAAGACACTTCAAAACTGATAATACACAGGTCAGGCTAAAATTAGCTCACTAAAAGATCTCAGACTGAGTAGTCCTGTTTCTAAGGAAGTCTTTGAGGGATTTTTTTCTTTTATCCATATTATTTTACACATGTGCCAGTCATCTAAAGTTGGTACAAAAATTTTGTTAATAGTTTTTGCAGATAACACAAAGGCTAGCGAGGTAGATACGGAAAAGGATGATCAAGAATTACCCAAATAATCTATTTAAGATGACACACCCTAAAAAACACATTAATTTAATAAGATTAACATGTTATCAAGTAATATACCTGGGAACAAAGAATGAAAATTGTTCCTGAGAAGCTCTGCTTTATCAAACTGTGGCAAAAAAGATCATTTTAAAGGTAGTGTGGACTAACTACATCAATTACCAGTGCAAACATATGGCAAAAAATAAAAAAGACTTGCTGTAATCCACAGAAGTCTAAACTAGAAAAACGTCAAGTGGAAGCAGAGAGGTGGTCTTTCCTCCATACACTTCCTTAACTCCCAAACCCTAGCTGTGGGACTAGTTAAATGGGACTCTAAACCAAAAAGCTGGACTGCCAGATCCCCACACACAGATCACAAGTATGGATGGGTTGTGCCAGGGGTCACCCAGAAGAAGAAGCTCCACTGGTTCCACTGGTGTGCCCATGTGAGCCTCTGACCAAGCACTGATTTAGTGGGGCTTTGCTTTCATCACAACAATAGCGTGAGGTGCATTGCTGGAGAAATCCCCTCCAGACAGCAATGCCACGGTCTTAATCTCTCCTGTGACATGCAGCTCAGCATCCCTTAAAACTGGAAGCTTTAAAGCTAGATAGTTTGCTTGGTAGAAAGAATTTATTAGAGGCACCTGAGCCACTTCTGGGAGTAGCAGTTTGGGTACTGGAGACAGCAGAACTGCAGCCAGGAGCTGCCACGCCTGGACTGTGTTAGCTGTACCTCTTTCAGCACTGCTCCCAGTCTGGTGCAGGTTTATTGCTTCCTGTAGCTGAGCTAATTTGCTCAGAGGTAGAGTGGGTATCTCCATACAGCACTGCACCATGTCATGTGCATATACCTTTTGTGGCCTGTAATGCATGGGATGTCAGGCTAAAGTGATCTAATAATCCTTTCTGGCCTTAAACCGCATGAAACCATCATCAGTCAGTCCCATTAATCTTCCGTGAAGGAAAATAAGACACCTGAACATAGCAAGACAGTGAGATACAGCAGTAAAAATGTTGAAAATGTTTCTCAACTTCACCCTGCTCTCTTTCTAATTCTCCCTTAAATTACCAGCCCAAGTCACATGCTGTCCATGGAGACACAGAGGCACTCTCAGACTTCATCATGCTGCTGCAGAGGACTTAGATTTGGGCTTGCTACCTAGGCAGTAGCACAGTCTGGGGGGAGGGTGAGAAAGGGGCAGTTGTACACAAAGAAGACCAGTATGGTTATCAAAGCCCCTGCATCGTAGCACAAGTATTCTTAGGCAGCCCATAGGCCCACCATGTTAGGTACTGTTGGCCAATGCAGGCCTTGCTATTTTCATGAGAAAGAAAAAACAATCTTGGATTTATTCTCTCTGTTTTTATGTGTCTCATATAAAATGCACTGAGCAAGTTGCAATCTGGAAATGGGTAAAAGCTTTGGATCAAAAAATCTGATGGATCTTGGCCAGTTTGCGCAGAAGTTACCAGAACATGGTCTCATTGCTCCATACACAGAGAACAAACAGCTGGAGGGCCTAAGCGTCCATGTGATGGGGGTTTGAGACAACCAAGCCTGGGAGATGTGCTGATTTTCTCTTCTGGCATGTGAATAGGTTTATTTTGGACAGCATCTGTTTTATTTTTTTGTTCTCCGTTGTATGTCATGTTCATTTAAAAAGGGAGTGACTAGGTCAGATGGACCCCCTGGAGGGAGCAGAGATTCCTCCTTTCCCTGGAGAGCAGATGAGCATGCTTGAGGACTGGGTGGGAGGAAGAGGAGGAGAGGAGGAGCTTCCAGGCTTTGGGGTGTAGAAGGCAGAAGAGAAGAGAAGAGAGAGAATGGGAGCCCTAGTGAGAAGATGGGAGCCTGCTGTTCATGGAGAGGTTCACGAAAGGAGCAGGGAATGTAGGCACAGGCAGGCTCCCTGGGCGACAGGAAGAAAACTCCCCAGGGATCAGAGAAGACTGTGCAGAGCTTGCTGCAACCCAGAAAGTCACTGAGTTGACTGAAACCAAACCTGGAGGCAAATACCCACTTAATACCACACAGGGGGAGAGGGGTGAAGCTGTTTCTAAACTTTATTTTGGTTTTGTCCTCACAGAGAGAGAAAATATTTCTTTATTTGTAAAATTAAGTATTTTCATTTCTATTCTATACAAATTGTCCTTAGAGTTTAAAAGACCTTTTGGTCTCTTCAGGGAGCTTGCAATAAGAAAAATGTCTAAATGGTCATCAAAACATCTCCCCTATTACCAAGCACAGAACCAGAAGTGCCCCCCAGATTTTGCTCCTCAGCACCGGAGATACGTGAATGATAACAATCTATGGAAGTAGACAATTAAATTTGGTTTGTAGCATAAAACTGCCTCTAAAAGGGGTATGAAAAAAATGGGAAAAATTTATTAGCTAACATTTCCTTAGTAATTCTTCATTTACTTTTAGTAGGTCGAATAGGATGAAAAATTAATTTTTTCTTCCTTGGTAGTTTAGAAAAAAAATAGATTATTTTGGATCAGATTGCAAACTATTTTCTGTGTTTATAGTTTCATGAAACATTGCAAAAGTGATGTGATTCAAAATAGTTTATGTGGGTTCAAACCTCTTAAAACTGTTGTCTCAAAAAATTGAATGGAAATTTCAAAATGGAACGTCATTTCAAATTAAATAAATGAAATGCTTCATTTACAAAAGTGTCAAAAGGAAGCATTTGATTCTTTCAAAATATTACAAGGTTCATTTCGAAGTGAAGCACTGAACAAAATTAATACAATTTTGCAAAATATTTTGGTATATCTGCCTCTACTGCTGAAAAACAACAAAAAAAATATCAGTTGAAAAATGTCACTCAGTTTCACAAACAAGCAAACATTAATAGCTAAAAAAGCTTGTAAGCACTGAACTTTTTTCTGGGCATATGGACCAGAAATGCCCCTGAAGACTTAGTTTAGACACAACCAGAATAGCCTACCAGAAACCCAGATCTGTGAAGAGTAAAAATTAAAAACAGATATGTCATGAATGTTTTTTGTTGCTCTTTATTATTTTCCATTTTCTTTTACATTCTTTCTCTCCTCCTTTTGCCCAGTCTTTCTTAGATGCCTGTGTACCAGACATTCCAGGACAGAACATCTTGTGATCCCCACACAAATACCTCCCCCATAACAATTATGGGTCAAAGTCTCTGCTAGCAGAAATTGTCTGCCTGTTCATAAACTGAATTATGTTAGCTGGAAATCACACCTGATAATGGCAGAAAAATATCAGATACAGCAATGTTAAAAGCTTGTTCTAGAGTGGCTCAACATATTTTTGTCAGTTCTTATTCTGTAGATTTTCACAAGCATGACGAAAGTTTCCTATTTGGGACTTATAGAGGAAACAAAGAGAGAGCCAGCATCACTAGTGAATTTCAGTTATTTAAGAAGCAACATTATTTTCAGGACAAGGTGAAAGGCATGCCACCTCCCTTTGTGGGCTAAGGACTCTCCTGAAGATCTGAGAGGTAAAGCAGAAAAGGAGCATTTGCTGACAAACTGAGCCTACAGAGTATTTTCACACATTCCCAGACCTCCCAGAAATCTACAAGCACATCAAACTGTGCTAGAGGAAGAGTGCCTTGAGCTAATGCTGACCTGAAGTGCTAAGCCATATGGCCTGCTGCTGTGTCATACAGATGCCCCATCTCCAACTGTCAGATGAGTTTATTAGATTTAGTATCATACCTCAGGAATAAAGTTACTTTGCTTTTGAATCCACACAGGTACCCAAAGTACCAGGTATTCACAATTCTAAGTCACAGGGAAAAACACTATAAAAATGTGTTAATAAGGGCTAGGCTTATGCTGTTCCTATTTAGTAATGCTGGGTGAATGTGGACAACAGAAGGCATCAGGATGCTGGAAAATAAACCAGGTAAAATCAATTTTATGTCCCTGAGATAAAAAGTATCTGCTCTGTTCCTAATCAGCTGAGTCCTCTGGTGCTAATGAATTCATATGGAGGACTTCTGTTGTTTTCAGTGTTTCTCTTGAGGAAAAATCTTCCTTTTATTCAATCAATATTATCTTCTCTTTCTTTTCTCTCTCTCTCTCTCTTTTTTTTTTTTTATCTCAAAAACATAATTCACTGGAAAATCTGGAAATCTCTCTCAGTCCCTTCCTTCTTCTTCTTTCTTTCCTTCTTTCTTTTTCTCTTTCTCTCCTCTTTCACAGAATGATCTTTTAAATGTTTTTTAACATTATAGGAATACCAAGTTTGGTATCTACCATTTTATTTTTTCCTGTAGCAGCTCTGGGAAATCTTGTGTTCTGGGTGTTCTGGCACTGTTGTATAAAGAATGAGGATCTTGAACAAAGACTTTCTTTGCCCAAAATTGTAATTAGTTGCTGAAGTTGCTAACAAAAGCAGAGGCAGATGAACAAAATTATTCTAGACATTAAAAAGCTTGTATGATGACAGACTGAAGAGATAGGGACTATTTAGCAAAAAAAACCAAAAACTAGGTCATTTTTGTTCAGAAGAAAAGCAGACTTATTAAGCAATAAAAAAAAGGTAAAAATAACATAGCACAATCACTATGTCACTGTATAAATCAGTGTTGTGCCTTGATGTTAAATACTTTGCTCTGTTGGCTAAGGTACCATCACAAGAGTGAAGTCGGCTTTGAAAATTATTCTACATTTCTGAGTCCTTGCCACACTGAGGACAGTGAGACCTCATAAGAGGGTGGAGCTGTTGATAAGAAAATCCACATCTATTTACTGAATCTAGCTAATTAATGAGATTTACAGGATTAATTTTGTCATATTTTGTGAAAGTCAAAATAAATTACAGCTTCCAATCTTGTATTCACTCTTTTGTTATCACACCCAACAATTAAAAGAATGTGAATAGCTTAGAGAGGCACATATTTCTTTTACAGAAGCCATGGCGATCTGTCGCCATCATATTATTTTCAGCTGGGTCTTTTATAATTCTGTTTTTTATTAGCATTTCAACCAACTTTCTTGCTGCTAAAGTAAGAATTCTTAGACTTGGATTTCCCAGAATGACCTTTACAATAAAATACCATTTGCAACAGAGCTGTTCTCTGACAGAGCAGCTATTTTATTCTGATTTCTTACACTTGTTTTTGAACCTTTTTTACTAATATTTAATTTTTCAACTCTTATACTCAAGAGTTGGCAGACTATTTTTTTTCTATATATTATTCCTCACCTCCCAGAGCTTAGTCTGCATCTATTTCCCAAATAGCACTACACTAAAGAAATTGGATTTTACTGTAAACCCAAAGGCATTCTCCCAGGAAGAGGCCATAGACAGAAGGGCACTGCACACGGAGTAAAAAAGGATCAATGGGGAAGCTGAGAGAGAACTCAGAAATCAAGTTATGGAAAGGCAGCAGGGTAGCAGAGCAGGTATCTTATATTTCCAGCAGGCAATGGATTGGGTTTAAGTACTTGGTATATGATTCAACTCTGCCTGTTACGAACACATAGGACTCTCATTGCTTCAGCAGTCCAGATGAATGCAGCAGCAGGACCTATGACTATGACTTGACCAAGAGTTATTTTTCCAAGATAACAAAAACTGAGCACACTCTTATGGTTCAGACCACGTTTGCCATTCATTTCCTTGCACAATAGCTGTCCAAGCATTGATGAATACATCATGGGTCCTGATTTTTACAGGCTTTCAGGCTCTGCTATTTGTGGTTGCATGCCTAGGAATCAAATTCTAAATTAGGGCACTAGGTAGGCAAACATTTCAGAAGTTTTCTTTTGTCAGTCAGAGATTCAGATGAACCAGACCAAGGCCAACAAGGTATAGGCTGCCAGTTTTGCCACTGAAAATGTCTTTTTGGCCCAGAAATCTTCTTGAAATAATGCCAAAACACTCCCTAAAACCAAGGCTAAGATGATGATGCAGCTTCTTCAGACAGATCTTAATCACAGGAATTTACCCCTCTCTGGAATTTTGGTTCTGTCATCACACCTGCTTCCCCAGACAGCTTATTGCAGTGGCAGTTCTGTGATCTCCTAGACAAGTCTGTGGGCAGTATGCCCACCAACCACATGTTTGTGGCACTATATGCTACACAATGTCTGGGTCTACGCAGTGGAGGAGGCGCACTCCATGGTGCATTCTACAGACTCGAAGCCCTGGTGAGCCAGGTGATCATAGCCGTTTCCTTCAGATTCCCACAAGAAATCATTTTTCTCAAACAGAAATGAAGGGTGTGTGAGCTGAGACAGGTTTTCTCCTGACATGCTTACCTCTAATCCCTTGTGCTGACCCAGAGAGCACACGTAGCTGATTTGTGAAGTGCACTCGAGCTATATATTGTTCTTGAGCTCTATGCCAAAAGTTAATGTGACATTTACATTTTATATACAGCTCCAAGGATGAATCAGTATGTGCTCTAATGCTTGAAACTAATTTTTGTCTTTTATCTCTTGTTTGATAGAACTTCTTAAATTATTCTGCTGAAATCTAGTGTTATATATCACTAGATCACTATATAAAGCAATTTTTAATTGTGATACTCAGTAAAAAATTTAACATTTAAAAGTACAGAAAATTAAGTATAGTAGCCAAAGTAACAATCTAACTTCTGCTCCCTCGGCTGAATTTCCTCTCATATCATTTTTGAGCTCCATGCATGTTTTAAAGAATCAAGGAAGATAAGCTCCAAAGCACTCTGAAAAACTTTTTTAAAAGAGCTGTGCAGTAAATAACACTAATGGAATACAACAAATGAATTAAAATAATTAAATACAACTTCTGCATGAAGGAAACAATTAATGATACAGTTTTAATAAAAGCAGATAGAACAGTCTTACTGCTGATGCTTTTATATGCTTTAAGAGACAGAAAAGATAGAAAAATAGTCCCTGAAGGGATCATTCTTGCCCAGCCTCACATGCAGAAGTTCAAGGGTCTCACTTAGTTTGTTAATGCAGGGAGGAACATCACCAAATCCTTACTTTATACTAATACTTTATACCAGTCACTAGTATAAAGCTTCATTACTACAAATACTAGTGGATGCCTCTAATTTGTTCCCTGTCTTGTGGCTCATTCTGTATAAAGTTTCACCTTGTGTGCACGCTCAGCGGTCACCTACACCATTCCAGCCCTGCTCTGCCCTTGGTCCTGCCCTGGGCTGGAAAAATCAATTGCTTCCAAGGTCCTTCATCGGCTAAGAATCTCTTGGATTCTTCCATGCTTGTGATCTTTTTTATGACTCAAGTTATGCTGAAAGTCTTAACTTGAAAAATATGTTGCATTTCTAAACTTACTAACAGTTCTGTAAAAGTCTGCTAGCATAACTACTTCCCCAGTAGTATTCACACATTAGTGCCCTATTTACTGTACAGGTTAGGAGCAGTCCTTTCTTTTAGCTGTGTGGTTGTGCTGCATCGGATTTTATGGAACCTTGATCTCCTACACCATATAAAAGAGCAATCTTGAATATCGATGAAAGAAATAATATTTTTTTAACTTCACTGATCTTTCTTATGGACAAAATTGTGAGCTTGAAAACTGAGGAGAATTGTGGTCCACATGTTCCATTGACAAAATACTGGGTGGTGACTTTGAGAAAAATAAATTTGATAGGCTACGTGGCCCACTAAAGTGCAAAAGAGAGAAAGCAAAAGACTAGCAAAAGTCTAGACCCAAGTAAAAGTCACAGATTAGTTAATAGTGTTGGTGGTCCAACATTTTTTAAGAAAACTCTGCTAAACAGAATTCTACCAAGAGAATTGAAAAAAAAAATCTGTTAATCAGGTAAAAAGATAACAACAAAAGAACCCCAAAACAACTACAACAAAAGAACTAAAAGAAAAAAAAGACCTTTTAAAATTTATTGTTTCTTCATTCAATTGCTTATTGGAAATTAATTAGAATAGAATTTATGGTTTATCCCCTCATACACGATTTGTAGACAAATTCATGGAAATATTTTTAGTGCATAGTGATCACAAATCTAATAAGGTATATAAATTCAGCTGAAACACAGGAAGTGTTTGAAGCTAAGTACCTACCCCTTGGAAAAAAAAACAAACAACAAAAACAAACCTAACTGATAGGGAAGTGCATATATTGTATTAACTGTGTTTGTGCAAACCAAAAATCTATTATACATTCTTACAAGAGTGGTTCTGAACAATTTCTTAAATCAGTGAATTTATAGAATTTTTTTAGTTTATAAAGAAATCTCACCAAACCTATAGTGAACCTCTGAGCTGTCTGAGTATAGAACCAGAGCTCAAACAAGACGTAGCTCATAAAGTTCTTTTGGTGAGATTATTCCCTTCCGAAGGTCATAAAGGCAAGTCCACCATTGCCAAGTCACGATGCATCTGGCACACCATTACTTTCTAGAAAGTCTCAGCTAAGTGAAGGGAGTAGCAACAGAGGAGGAAAAGAGTGATAGAAAGGGAGGAATTTTTAATTATTGCTGTTTTGACAATCTAACAGCTTTAAAAAAAACTTAAATACCAGAACACTCTACATATTTTGATGATTCCAGGATAAAATTATTTAATGCAAAATGTCATCGTGGAGGCTGCTGGCTAATCAGTTGCTTTTTCTTCCCATCCTTATCATTTCCTATCTTTAATGTAAAAGGACTCCTCCAAATGGGCCCCAGATGAAAAAGTCAGGCAGTGTATTTGCATGAGAAATAAAATTTAAACATTGCGTACCTCTGGTGTCTGAAATAATGACATCCCGTAATTCTCAACAACAGTTTCAAAAATCCATGTTAAAAAGTGCAGAGGAGTTACGACCTTCTAGGACTTGACTAATTAGCAATTGGGCAACATCCAAGAAAAGAAAAAAAGGATCATTTTACTACTTGCCTTTTAGAGATTCATTAAAAGGTCATGTGTTTTAAGGCTAAGCTGCACAAAGCAGAATTCATTGGCTCTTGATAAGAATGAATCATAGAACCATAGAATGGTTTGGGTTGGAAGGGACCTTAAAGATCAAGAGATTTGTTCCTTTAAACTCCTGGAACTTACACTTCAAACATAAAATGTCTTTTTACAAACTCAAGAAAATCTGGTGATTAGTTTGTGTTGGCATTAGCTTAATGTAGATATTCTAGAAGACCTCTGCCAAGCTTTTTTTCCCCAGATGTCTTACCACTAGCAAAACAACACAAGACTTCCAAACCTTCCACAGAGTGAAGCATCAACCTATACAGAGTTTTAGCCACTACAGAACTGCACTTTTGCACTGAGCATAGCCAAACGCACAACAAAGTCAACAGTCCATGTCAGTCTGAAAACTGGAATCAAAGCACAACTCCTTTTCAGCTAGATTTCATTCTCTGCTTCTGCTGATGGAAATGAGACAGAGGTATGAGGAGAAATGTGCATGTATCTGTAGACTTCTCCTTGGCAAGTTGATGACCAGCATTTCCTGGACTAGAGAGTCTTAAAATCTGCACAATTATGGCTTGAAATGATAGAGGCCAGATGGTCCCTCTGCCCTCCCTTTACATGAGGTGTAGGAAGCCTGTAAACTTGGTTCAACTGAGAGCCATCTCTAGCATTGCTACAAAGCCAGGAAAAGCAGTTAGACCATATGAGTAAACCTAGATAGCATTTTCTAACAAATTAGAAGAGCGTTATATGTTTTTTGCTCTTAAAAATATTCAAAGTAGTAATGGGATGTTTCCTTGTTTACCATTTATATATGAAGTACAAGTAATATGAAGCATCTTCCCCCAAAATTTCAAATATTATTACTTGGAGTAAAGCTTGAAGGTAGAGAATAAGTAAATAATAATAACAATAGTGTTATTAATTCCTTAACTAAATCTAAGGAACACTGGGAGTTCAACACAGATTTAGAGGAAATCTCAATTTGAAGGAAAATATGAAACTAAGAACTTCAGTTACCCTTGACTCTACCCATTAATGGAAGATAATGCAAAATTATTATATCAAGCTACATGAATATTTGTGAACTGTGCTGCACCAATTTTAAATAGATTTTTTTTATACCTCATGTTATCACTAAGAGCACGAATATATAATAGTTTTCCTGAGTATAACTACAGAATTTTGTCTTTTTTTGGTCTACTTTGGGAAATAGACCAGCAACCTCGAATGACTCTTGAACATACAGTGGGAATGGCTGATTGTTCTGAGAAAGGAAACTACCTGCTTTTAAATAGATACAAAGAGGTCACATCGTTCAGGAAGATTGTTTTCTGGAGTGAGTAGGACTTTCTAGTTTGGGAGTGAGGGGGTAAACTTCATCCATATGTGTGTTTCTGGGTCTAAAATGAAGGGCACACATACACGTACAGACACAGGCAGAGGTGAATGAATGCATGAATGAATGAGAGAAAAGCACAAAGCAGGTGAGCAGGTGCTCTCTAGTGTTAAAAGCAGTGATCAAACAGATGATGGCAATTACAGGAAGGGAAAAGGGTCTTGCAAAGTGACTTCAAAATTTTAATCCCGGTATGAGGAAGAACCCGTAGAACCCCATTTATACGCAGCTGCTCTGGGTGAAGTGCTCCCCGGGAGCCTGCCTACCAGTGCTCCTTGGGCACCCAAGTGCCCGAGCCCAATTGTTGAGTATTTCCATGTCAGAAGAATCTGCTTTAACATGAGCCTTTAAAACACGAGCCTTAACGCAAACCTTCAATTAAACCGTCCCGCTTTTCCTTTCCTGTCTCCACCAAACACTTTGCAAGCGTACCAGGCGCTGAAGGGATTCAGCCTCCCACTAACTCTGAAGCAGTCTTTCCGAGACACGCTGGTCGAGTACAAAATCCAGAGGCAAAGACGTGGTATTGACTGCCTGGCTCCGCCGGAGCCCGAGATAGGGGGATGGGAACCGCTTCTTCCCCCGCCAGCATGCGGAGCAGAGGGGGGGAAGGGGGAAAGGGGGGGGAAGACTGTCTCCTCGCTCCTGCCTCACCCCCCCCGAGACANGCTTCCCCGCGGAGCCGGGCAGAGTGGTCTGTGGCGTTCGGAGAGCAAATACACTGATGATTTTTTCTTTCTTTCTTTCCTATCCCCCTTAGGAAGGAGGAACTATCCCACCTGTGGATCGTACACTTGTTCTTCCCCTGAGAAACGCTGCCTCCCTTCCAGGTGAAAATAGCAGGCTCCAGGAAAGATATGGAGATCTTTTATCTTGCACTTTATGGATACTTATTTGCTTACATTTCCCTAAGCAGAAAATGGCTGAGAATCTTAATAAGTGTGACATATGGGAAGAAACTTTTCTACGCTTCAGATCTGCATTAGTTTGTTTTGGGGTGGGGTTTTTTTTGTTTGTTTGTTTGGTTGGTTGGTTGGTTTGTTTTGTTTTGTTTTAACATTCCCCTTAGTAACACCCTAAAAGAGGGAAGCTAAATCCCCACAAACACATGGCCCGTTATTAGTGCAAAATGTTGAAGCCACAGACTCCCTGGGGGGGGGGAAAAAAAAAATAAATTAAAAAATCTTAAAATAAAATAAATAAATAGACTAAGCTGCAAAGAGGGGGTAAGGTTCATATGTACCTGTGAGTGTTTGAGTGTTATAGAAAGTGGTCAAAATTCTTGCATTGTCTTTTGAAAATTAAATACTCTTACTTCTCTCTTACCGAAATGGAAAGGACAAAGAAAATAGGGATAGGGGGAAAAGAAGTGACAGTAACTCGTGCCAACAGTCCGCCTTTTGGTGCAGGTATCACGGGCCGACAGTCAGATAACATTGTTAAGGAAAAGTACTGACTGAAATGTGGAAAGATACCTCGGGGAAGGCGCTTACAGAGACCGATAGCGCTGCCGGTGCTGCGGAGAGCGGGCGATCCCATCGCCACAGCGCCCCCTCCCACGCCCAACTCGAACCGACGCCTTCGTCTCTTCGAGATGGGGGAAGAAAGTTCTTTTTTTTTGCCTTTCGCCCTTGCAGCCTTCCCCGCTCTTTGCTTTAACCCTGCGAGCATCGCTACGGCAGAACGGCTCGCACGGCTCACCCCGTCTTCCCTCCTTCGCACAGGTCTCTCCTACAAAGCGCCTCGCTGGAAAAGAGCCTCGTAAACCGGGCTCCTTTTGCTAGAAAACTGGACAACTCCGCTTGCACAGTACGCGTGTGTCATTTGTTATTTTTTAAACACAATAGTCTATTATTTCACGTCGTTGTCTCCGGGAGATGGTGGCGGTCCCCCATTTCATGAGAGAAAGGAGAAAGCATTCCCAGACCATTGTGTGGTTATGTCACAGGAAACTGTTTCTGCTGCGCATTGTGTTACATCTCCAAACCCCACCAAGTTCCACTTCGCTCTGCTTAAAAAGTTGCTGTGACCGGTGTCATGACCACTGGGCAATTGGCATTGTCCGAGCAATAGGCGTGTGCGCCTCTCCGGGCCCTCCCGCGGCGGGGGAATCTCTACTTCACGCCAACAAGGGCTTTTCTTTTCTTTTCTTTTCTTTTCTTTTCTTTTCTTTTCTTTTCTTTTCTTTTCTTTTCTTTTCCTTCTCTTCTCTTTTTCTCTTCTTTTGCCTTCTCCTCTCTTCTCCCCTCTCCTCTCTTCTCCCCTCCTCTCTTCTTTTCCTCTCTTTTCTCTTACCTCAGCAAACGTGGGGGAGCGGGATGCTGAGCTCACGGCTAGCAGGCAGGCAGGGGCCCGGGCGCTGGGCAGCGGCGGGCGGCCAGAGGCTGGAGGCAGCGAGCGCTTCCGCAGCGGGGGCAGGAGCGCCTCTCCCATGGACGTGGCTTTCAACTTCACTCGCCCGAAAACTTCAGCCTCTGTCACTAGTGCAAGGAGATGTAGCTAATAAATGATGAACCGCAAAACCTGTCTCCCAGAACGGCAATAAACGATAGCTGAACGGATGGGAGGGGGGAGTATAAGGGGTGGAGAGGGTCTCGACTACCTTCTCAATTGTGTTGGAGCAAACTGAATTAGATAAAAAAAGGCGAGAGCACGGCTGAAAATCTGTGAAGGTAAACGCTGCAGTAGTTAATACATTACTGAAACAAAAACACAGTGTGTAAAGTCTCAATGTCTCTGTGTAGGCATATTAATTTGCCACGGTTACTACAAATAAAAAGTACGTGTAATATTATTCTGCTGTTTAACTGCGCAAGTTAGACGGCTTTTTATTAGTGACTGGTAGTATTATGGGAAAATTCTGTTTCGGCGGTGCAGACAGGCAAGTGAAAAAACTCTTCCCGGAGAAAGACATTCAAATCAAACAGATATAACTCCGAAAAGAAGTTAAATAAAGCCACGTACGCTGACCGATATTTTAAAACGTTATTGACACTTTTTTCTGGTTTGTTTACAGTAAAGACTTCACCAGCTACATTTAAATGACCCCACTAGCTACGGGTTCTCCATATTGTGCAGAGTCAAACTGGTGATGTACATGTTGTAATAAAATGCATACCGTCTCCTTGGAGTGGGCAAATCCATTTCCTTCTGAAGCCCTATAAAAATTATGCAAATCAAATCAAGGCAATAACTTGCCTTTTGAAATGATAATACTTCACTCCATTAAACTCTGATTGAGAAATTAACCCAGTTTCAGTATATAAAACAATATTTTTGGGCTACACAAATTAAAGCATTAGAAATCTAATCTGTTGATATTTGTATTAGGGGTAAAGGGAATAATGTTTCTGATTTAAACATTCCTCCCACCGAAACCACGAAAAAATATATTTCCATAAAGAGAAGAAACGCAGGTGGAGGCAAAACCAGCACCTACATTTTACGCAGAAGGGCATGTATACCTAGTATGTATAGCATAAGTACGTGCGCGTAGATACGTATGGAGATTTCTATCTCTCGTATGTGCGTTTGTGTCTGTGCGCATCTATACACACACTGAGCTGCACTATATCAATTCTCCTGAGATCACGGTATTTATTTAAGTACTCTTCCCAGGTCATAACTGTAACACTCACTTAATATCATTAATCCCTTGTTATAATGTAAACACAACGTCCATTGTATTCCCAATCTGTATTGTTCCACTAATTATTAAAGAGGAGGAACTAGAAGCAATCAATTCGCATAGATAAACACTTATACCACTCCTGCTGGAAAAAAGCAGCCTTAGCTAGCCAAATAAAAATGCAGAGAGTATAGCACATTTTGCAAGGCATGCAGGTTGACTTAGAGAGATTCATGTATGACTTTGTAATGTTATAATTAATTTTGCATTCTCAGCTCTCCAGCTGCTACTCCGTTAGAAGCAGAGCTCATATACTTAGAAATCGGTCTGCGGAACACAAAAATTGACTATTCAGATGTTATCGCATGATATCGATTATTCCATAGAGCTACTGAAATATGAATGTGGTTTATATAAAGCTCTTGTTTTTAGAGTTTCTATTTTTATTTAATATATGCGCATTAATCACTAAGCAGGGAAGCAAGTGTCTTTTCTGTAATCTGTTGCACTGAGTTTACCAGTTGTTTATCACTCTCTTATCAGGAAGTCGGGAGTTAATGACAAGAAATACCTGTTGGTGTTAACCTCCTCCCTCTCACCTGCTTTTTAAAGGATTGCCTCTTCTACAGGCCAGCTGATAGGTCTGGATAGGAATTAATCCGGTGTGTCTGGTGGCCAGATCTCTCCTGCTGCGTGCAGGGGCAGGGGTAAACTGGTATGTGGTTTCACAGAGGAGGAGGAGAGGAAGAGTAAGAAATAAAAAATCAGAAAAAGAAAACTGAAATTTTAGATTGCTTCAGACAGTGCACGCATCCCGGTATTTGACTGTAGTTTCAATACGGAGTTTTTCCCGCTGTGTCCCAAGGCTCCTGAAACGGCTTCTCGAAGTGAATTTTTTTTTTAATCAGCTGCATGTTTAATTGATTAACAATAGACTGCCCTGCTAACCCGAGATTCTTCAGCTATTGCAGCCTCTCTTCGGCCGGTGGCGAGCCGATACCCCTGCGTACCTTACCAGGTGCCTTTTCTCCATTCTACCTTGCTGAAATCAACCTGAGTGTTCCATGAAGAAGTCGGCCGCAAACGTCAGGCGACTTCATTTAGCTAAATATGGGATTAGTACCCACTCATAGATGCTGGAAAAATAAAAAATAGGCTTCGATGAACTTTTTTGTGTGTGTGTGTGTGTGAGAGAGAGTTTTAGTAATTTTTTTTTTTTTTTCCAGGCTTGTCGCGGGCTGGTAAGCCTGCAGAAGTTGTGAGTGAAGGGCGTGCGGGAAGTGTACTGGCTTCCATCCCCAAAACCCCTGCACCTCTGCATGACGGTCTGACCCTGTCCGTCCGGGGCGGCGGCGGTACGGGGAGCAGGTGCGGGCCAGGAGGCGCGGAGCGGCCTAGCGCTCCTCGNGGGAGGGTTGTAAGTCACCCGGCTTGAGGCGAGGGCACACACTGGGGAGAACTCCTCGCTGTAGAAGGGCATCGCACCGCATCCCAGGAAGCAAAGGCCACAGCTCATTTGTGGGCAGTTCGCTGCTGGTTTCTGAAGAGTCCCTCTGGCCTAATCATTGCAAAAAATGCACACACACCTATATGTTTTTGTTGTTTTTTTTTTTTTAATGTTTGCACTGGGAAGGAAAAATTGGTGTCTTCGTTCTTGTCCTCCCGGTGGAGGCATTGGCTAAAAGATGCTGGTGGCCAGTACCAAAGGGAGGGGCAGAGGAAGAGATTATGTTATTTGGATAATTAATTACATCGTGATCGTGCTCCAGGAGATTTATCTGAACTGCAAAGGGGCGAAAGGGGGGGAGGGGGAGAGGGGAAGAGGAGGGCTAGGTAAAGCAGCTAACCCTCCGGAAGAAGACACCCAGGCCTCTTCCCCGTGTATCGGGGCAGGAAGAAGAGAAATTAAACAAAGATGAGGGGTTTGGAGGTTTTTTTTGTCCTTCACGTGCAAGCGCGTCCCATGACTAGATCTTTACTGTTTGTGGCAACTCACAAAACTATAAAGCCCTCGCTGCCAGGAACAGCAAGATCTTGGGTATGCTGATTTGGGCAGTAGCTTTTCTTTCCTACCATATAGGGCAGTAATTTTACAAAGTGCTCTTCTCTTACACACTCCCAGCTCCGCCGAGCCTGTCTCTGCGTACCCACAACGGGTACAAATCCACACATCCACGATACGTGTGCGTGCATACAGCGCTCCCGCAAGTGCATGTGTGAAGGTGTTGTCCCATCAAAGGGATGCATATATTTATGATATATATTATTTTCTGTTTCGTGGATACAGAAAGAGGGAGAGAGGGGGTGTAATCGAGAGCGTGCGAAAGCGTATTTATGGCTCCGCGATTTTGGAGAGGAGCTGATGAGCAGTATCATCGTCTGGCTTCAGCAGTGTGCTCGCAGTCGGAGAGGCTGGCTTGCATTACAAAGCCTGCCTTCAGTGCCTTCAGTGCCTTCTCTGCCTTCTCTGCCTTCACTGCCTTCACTGCCTTCTCTGCCTCCTTGCCTGCCTGCCTGCCGGCCGCGGGAGGAGACGGGGCCGGAGCGGGAGGGGGCGGGCCCGCCGCGCTATGCAGATGAGCGGCGGTGACGGACAGCTCTGTTTTCCAATGTCCCTCAGAAACTCGAGTGCTCCTTCCCTCAACTCTTCACTTCAGACTCTATACTTCCCCCAAAATACAGGCTCGCAGGCGCTGGGGGAGCTGGCTGGCTGGCTGGGAGAACTCCATATGCAGCAGCCACTTTTCTGATTTCGGGGGCTCGCTTCTCTCTCCCTCTCTCTCTCTCTCCCTCTCTCTCCCTCTCTCTCTCTCTCTCCCCTTCTCTTTCTCTCCCATTCTCTCTCTCTCTTTATTAACCCTCTCCTCTTCTGTCTCTCCCAGATGCCGTTCCCCTCCCAGTTAGATTTCTGACCGCTTGATTTATTTTCCTTTTTTTGGGGGGGTGGTTTTTTTTTTTCCTCCTGTTTGTTTATATTCTGACCGGGTGCGCATGGGGGGGAGCATATAACAATTCTGATTCTCTACATAACTGCACAGAGCCAGTCGGGGAGAGAGAGAGAGAGAGAGAGAGAGAGAGA
>JAAWXA010000005.1:38130653-38560823 GCA_038090715.1 Florisuga fusca
GGGGAGGGGGGGAGGGCGGAGGGAATTTACATGTCGGTCGATGTATTGCCTTCTGGATTCGGACATTTTCCGGCTGCTTTGGCAAGCTTCTCACTCTCCAGTTCGTAGAAAAAACCTTTTCTATTGTAGGGACCGAATAATGATGGGGAAAAATATTGTTATTAACAGTAACACTGCACATTAAGTAATATGAAGTTCACCTCTTTGTTTTTAATTCAACAGCTAATAACTCAGGTATGTTCCCGGCTTCTAAAGACATAAAAGCCAGGAAAAGAAAGAAGGAAAGAAAAAAGTTTAGAAACAAAGGGATCCACTGTGAATATTCAAATTACTCATGAATCTAATCACTGACTATTACTCGGCGGCGCTGAAAAATAATCTTTATTTAAAACACAGAAGGAAGGCGCCATGGTCGAGACAGAGGCTGGCAGATAGGTAGCTCGGAGCTGCAGACCGCGACCTGGAAACGGGTAGGCTCTGGAAGAGCTTTTTACCTGTGAGGGCCCTGGCCGAGGTGACAGCCGGGCTTCCACAATCTGGACCCGTGCCCCCCTCTCTCCCCCAGCCTCCCCCGCCCCAGCCGTGACTCAAGGGGAATGTCACCATTTCACATCCAATCCGGGCGGAGCCGGCTGCATTTTCCCCGAGCAAAAGTAAGGGATTGAAGAACGCGGCCGCTCTGCCTCGGGGGCGGCCACGGTTAATTTTCTTCTTTTCGGGATTTGGGGACGGAAAGAAAAGAGGGAGGGTGGTCACACCCGGCCCAGCGCTCTTCAGAAAAGTAGGAGTGCAGGTCGACAGCCAAAGTCACTTCTACTCCACCCAGGCTTGTGTCATCCGTGAAGGGGGTTTTCAGAATCCTCACGAATTTTTGGGAGGGGAAAAAAAAAAAAAAAAAAAAAGAAAGAAAAGAATAATAAGTATGTGCATTTTTATAGGGAGATAAATTGACAATTTATTGCGTATAACTTCTGATCAATTATTAATCGTTAGTGTCAACAACAGGGTTATAATTACCTTCAGTTATTTAAAGGAATATTTATTTTTTCTTCTCTCTGATCTGGTAATTAGTTAATGCTCTGGAGTAATGAATTCAAAGCTGATTTGATAATGATTGAGACAGGTTTTTTCCTTCTCTTTTGGCAACCCCCCTTGCGGAGGAGGGGAGGGGGAAGGAGGGAGGTGTCTCCACCGTTTGCAGAAGAGTCCATGTAAAGGCAAATCGAGGCGCGTTTACTTTTCAGACCATAAATAACGATTCTGGGAGGAAAAGGACGAAATGACAAACAAATAGGGCGCAGCTGGGATGAATAAGGCCGATCAAAGTTAGCGAGGGCCGACGCTTCCCGCAGCCGCAGGAGATCTGAGTCCCACAAAGGTGCCAGCAACTCTTACCTCTCTCCCCGAGATCAAGGGCGAGGACTAACAGGACATTTTAACCCCCTGACATCTTTTCTCGAGCAGAGGAGAAAAAAAAAAAAAAAAAAAAAAAAAGGAAGGGGAAGGAGGGAGCTGAATATTTCTTGTTTTGGGGATTATCAATGCTTTCACGATCGCACATGGAAGGGAAGGGGGTGCTTTGCCTGCATCCCGCGAAGCCCCTCGTTCAGCCCGCGTAGAATGCGCAGGAGGCGGCAGGGGAGAGGAGCAGCGCAACGCGGAGCTATGTTCCCCTCCTCAGAGAAGGAGAGGCGCAATCTTGCGCGTTGAAACGATCCTGAACCCGTCTCAGCCCTGGGGATGGGGAAGCAAGAAATTTTTTTCTTTTTTCTTTTTTTTTTTTTTTTTTTTTTTCCTTCTGGCGGGAGCTCGGTAGAGTTTCATCCTGAAGAAGAGCAGCAAAAGGGCAGCCCGCAGGGACGGCGGCTGCCGCCTTGCTCCCAGGTCTTTGGGCGTGGGTAACCCCACCCCTGCGGGCCTGGGACCTGGCAGCCAAAGGCGAGTTAACCACTGAAAAGCCCCCAGCCCTCCCCTCACCCCCGTCCCTCACCCTCTCCATACAGACGTGTGGCACTGAGCAGGGGTAGAAGCTCCACGGTTGCCCCCTTCCCGCTTTCATACAGCCCTCCCCCTAATTTAGCGCCAGGAGAGGTCTCGGAGCCAGAGGGACTTCGCGTTTTTAGCGCGATGGGGATGGTTTCACGGCATGTCTGTGTAAAATGGAATACGTAGGACTATTATCTGTAATAGTCGTACGTTTTATACATAAATGTTTCCCCCGTGCATCAGAACTGCAGTGGGAATTGCAGTGCAAAATGCAAGTTTTAGAATTAATTCATTCTGACAGGTTTGACATCTCCCGGCTCTCTTTTTCCTACATCTCCGTCCGCAAATGAATGCCGCTTCTGGAGTGTATGTTTTAATTTGTCACATCAAGGCAATAAAAGGCAGCAATATATACTTAAGCCAGTTAACATTGTAATAACAGGTTTAAAGGAGCAATTAAATGGTAGTGAGTCGCATGTCTGACTTTCTATAGGCATTACCACATCAATGGTACCTTTTAGACTGACTATAACTTAGCATGATTGTCTCAATTAGTTTAGCTACATGATAGTTATTGTGAACTCTTTGTGAGTAATCAATGTTACGCAAGCTTATGGGAAGGAGTCTTTAGCAGGGGTGAGCAGCAGCTAAGTAACACGGACCTCCTATTTCCAAAAGACACCTTTCTTTCTCTCTCTCCCTGTTTTTTTTTTTTTTTTTTTGGTTTTTTTTTTTTTTCCCCTTTCCTTTCCTTCCCTCGTCATTTCGTTCCTCCATCCCGAAAGAAAGAAACAGTAATTTATAGACTTATAAAATTGTTTCCGAGATCAGTGTAGCTGAACGCAGATTTATAGACAAATAAGGACTTCTGCCGCGGCTGACAAAAGAAACCACCGCTCCAGCCCAGGTACTATGGCGAGGAACCCCTGCTACGCTTCTCCCTCTTTCTTCTTCTTCTTCTTTTTATTTATTTATTTATATTATTATTATTATTTAGCATTGTGTGTCTCAGCTGTTCATCCCCGAGCCACAAATAACCTTGAGGGATGCTCACATCAAATGACACGCGCGTACATAGCACTTTAGGGGCGCCTGGGTGTCCCCTTTCTGACACCGGAGTCGATCCGAGTCGGCGAGTTGCGGAGAGAGACGTGTAAACTAGAAACGGGTACGAGTGTGTGTGTGTTTCAGAGGGACGGATGACTGCAAAGCAGGGTTATAAATACGACGAAATGCAGAGAGAAAAGTCCTGCCGGAGCAACCGGCTGTTTAGTGACTTGTTAATTCTTCTCCACCTACAGAATCTCTCATTAAATACCGAGCCACGGGTGTCTAATGCCAACTACAGAGGGATGGAAATGTAGTGGGAGTTGCGTGAACTGTTTCAAAACACTAAGAAGTTTGCGATGTTTTCTGTCACGGGAAAGAAAAAAAAAAAGCGAGAGAGCGTGCACCATTAAAATTTAAGATAAAGCAAGATGCAGTTGTTGAAGTTATTCTCATTAGTCCTAACAATGTCTCACCATTAGACAAGGCTGGAGTCAGTCTCAGTCAGATTTCAGATCTGCAAGCTTCTTTTTTTTTTTTTTTTTTCTCCTTTTGCATGCACATTACATTTCTGTCATGCTTTGCAGTAGAACACGATATCCCCAAAGAACCCCAAGAAGAAAAAAAATACTCTGACAGCAACCATTAGTTAAGAGTGCAATGAATAAACCCCTTGCACAAGAGTATCAGGACTAATTAAGATTCTGTTTAGCAGCTCTGGATGGAATGTTAATGCAGCTTTGACTAACTGGGAATAAGCAGGGGGAAAACTGCATTTTAAGAGGAATGCTGGGGTGATAACATCTCTCACTTCTTCTGTCCAAGGTCTGCCCAAGCCTGTTACAAAGTCATTATCTCAAATTACTCCTGTACTTCATTTTTAGAGGGTTTGGGCAAGATCCCCTGGCGTTGAAGCGCTGCCTAAAGCCTCACAAAGCCAATACTCTCTAAGGGGATAAAGGCTGAATCAACCCACTATCTCTACCTTCGAGAGTTTGCTGGTACCAGTTCCTTGGACAAATACAGCCAGGATTCTGGAGGCAGATTAGGATCTATTGCTGGCGTCTCCTCGCAAATCCCTAAAGGGTTTTTGACCCTTTGAAGTTTCGTCTATTTTGCTTACACAGAAGTTTACATGATTAAGTCAGGATTTTACAAGGCTCAACAAGGCAAATTTAGTCACCTCGGAACACTCAACAGAAAAAAAAAAAAAATATCCGGTTGTCCTGCTAGTCGTTTAGCTCCAGAAACACTATCATACCATGATATTTACATTGATTAGTTTAATAAAGTAGAAAAATATCTGCAAGACTGCTTCATCAGAGAGGGTAAAAAAAAATCCTCTTTCCCCACGGGTTTGTATTATTATTATTATTATTATTATTATTATTATTATTATTATTATTATTGTTATTATATTATCTCCAGCCTTTTATATAATAATTCCCCCTCCCTCTGTTCCCAGTGATTGTAAATTCTTCTCAGAGAGTGGAAAAAATTTCCTAAAGTCTTCCTAGTCTTTCTAACATTTCCAGCCTGCCTTGCCTCCTCCTTATCCAGGCAGTTGTGTTTTTTCCATGGTCGAGCAAGAAGCCCGTCTAATTCTTCTCTCTGAAGTAAACTTTGGCAAATGCTTTACTTGTTAAAAGCAGCCTCACACAATGTGAATCTTTACTTGGAAGGAGAGGGCTGGGAATTGATAGCATAAACAGGAGAGGAGGAGCAGAGATCTTTCTCAGGGAATAGCTACCTATTTAAAGAAGTTCCCTGCAACCAGAGAGGAAGGGCTGTAGGTAGAGACCGTGGCTGCATCTGGCCCATCATACTTGCATCTCCTTTTGAGGAATACAAACAATCTTCTTTTCTCTCTCTTTTACCTTTTCTCTCTTCCTCTCTTCCACCAGAGGCAAGATTGCTCTGCTAACGGATTACTGCTTCAGAGTTATTTTTTACAAAGGAAGAAGTGATCCGTTCAGGCTCTGAATAATTAATAATAATACTAATAATAATATGACAAATAAATAAATAAACAGACCTGGCAGCCTCAAAAGTTTCTGTGGCTGGATCAGTGAGTTGCAGGGACAACAAGGCCAATCAAGCGAGCTGCAGATTTCTCTTCCTCAGTTGATTTATAATTGATGAATGGATTTTCTTGTGCAGCTGCAGCGTGGTTAAAAACTATTGAAGAGGTAGGTGTCCCGGGAGGTGTTATTTTGTAAGGGAGACAGTTAGGAGTAACTGGGTGCATTTATCAGCAGGAGATCTGAGCAAGCAACACGATTACATTAGCTGTTGGTGGCTAGGATTCAACTTTCCATAGGCCTCCAGCACCTGCAGTCTCATAGGTGACTCAGAGGGAAACGGGTTGGTGTTGGCTGCTGGCTGCGTTGGGGCATTGATTTGGCACAGAGCTCCCCATTGATTGGGGCAAGGAGCCCCGTGCCCATCTCAGTGGCAGACGTTGTGCCACTGCTGTTCTGGCAGAAGCCAGTCAGGTCTGGTTTTGCAAGAGAGGAAGGAGCAAGGCCTTGCAGAATTTCTCTCTCACACATTTTAAAGAACTGGAAGGGATTTTCATGCCCTTCAAGACAGGCGTACTTCTGTTTCTGCTAGGACTTTTCCCCCTCCCAATAGGGATATACGTGGCAGATAAAGCATTTGCAGTGTCCCCTAAAGAGAGAGAAGGTTTAAAATGTATACCAAGAGATATGCAAAGCTGTTACCATGCCTCTGAGTTGTGGGTGTTTATCACAGTTCTGGATGAACTTTAGGACCAGGTCCCTGAGCTGGGGGGTTATCCATATGTTCTGGATTCACACTGTAAACCATCTGGGCTTTGGTGTGGTACCTTGTGTTTTGTGTTGCTCTTTGGGAAAAAATAAAAAACCTGTTCACAAAGGACAGGCCTCCAGGCATCAGGACCTCCCTGTACCCTTTTGTAAACGTGCTTGGGTCTATATTCAAGAGAGGGACAAGATGTAAATGGAATAGAAAAATCCTATTTGGCTTTTTATTTGGCGATCATTTGGCTTCGGTAATGTGCTCTTTTTCTGACCTTAAACTCACCCAAGAACTCATATGCTGATTTTCCTTATGTCTAGAAAAGCTTCAGCCTTCTCAGAGATGAGATTATTCATAACCATGTTTGGGATGTTGACCCAAGCAGACCCCCACCCCAGATCCTTGAAGGCCTCAGGCCCTCCCTTAGCAGTCCTAAAACCCCATCTGCTCGTAGAAGGTGGTCACCCTTGCCTTCTCCAGGGCAACTGAGGTGAAGTTGTTCCTGCTGATAACAGCACAGCACAAATCCAACACCAAAACTTTGGAGCAGGGATAGAAACCTATACCCAGCAGACTGACCTAACAGCTGGGCAACTCAGTCATGTCCCCACAATGCTTCCTACTCTTCTGTGCCCTATCCCTCGCCTCATTTTTATTGTGTTGTTTTTTTTTTTTTTTTTTTTTTGCACAGCCCCATCAGAGGAGGGAGACTAAAACCCCCACCCTGTTCCACATTCTTCACCTCTCTGTGAGAGAAGAGGTACAGAGGCTTTCCCATAGAGGAGGTTCCAGCATATGGATGTTATCTTCCCTGAGCTTGGAGCCGTGTGTGTGTTTCAGGGAGCAGATTTAAGCCAGGCTTTGCCACTTTTTGTGTTTCCTGTAGGACAGTCGCATGCAGGCAAAGTGGCTTCACATCCAGGGAGAAGGCTGCTCCAGACGTTGCCCCCATGAGCAGGGATTTGGGGGACAGCTGCCAAAACGCAGGTGAGGCTCAGTCCCACTGACGGGACAGTGAGAGGGAATTACGGGATTTATTTCCTCTCTTCCTCTTCCTGCTTGTTCTTATGCTGGGTGGGAAGAATCTTATTCTTTGCACATGTTTCTTCTTGGGAAAAAAACCAAAACAAGAAACCCAAAACCTCCAGTGTTGTGCTCAGCTCTTTCTGTTTCTGTAGATGATGAGATTTTTATATATTTTTGTGGGTTTTCATTTGTTTTTTGATTTTTGTACTTCTTTCTTGCTAACTTTTACACTCTAAGACTGAGAGAGAGGGATTCATCTATAAAATAGTCAAATGTGGAATAATTATCTCGTTACTCAGTTCTGGGATTTGAAGTAAAAAAAAACAAACAACTGAAAAAGTACAAGTTTTCTCATAAAACACTCAAATCTTACTTGACTTTAAAATATTTTCATTGTAAGAAAAGTGACTGCATAAGTACATTCTATTTCTCCATGTTTAGTCAGTGTTAATGTAAGCTAGATCTTCTTGCTTCATTTGTCCACATTTTTTAAAGAATTCTCGTTATTGCTGCAAAATGTGGTTATAGAGGAATAAAAATCTACCTCCTTTGGATTTTTTAATATTGAATAATTTGAACTGCAGAATACTATTGGTGAACACGTATGAACACGTCATTTAACTTTCTGAATTTGGAAAGTTGTCCATTACAAATAAATTGTTTATATTTTTTTACAAACGTTACATAAAAACTATACAATAGAATCCTTCAAACTGCCATTGTGCAGAACCCCTTCTGAATTACAAACACATAAGTCTACTTCAGCTGACTTCAGTGGGATTTAAATATCCGAGAAGTACCGTTCAAATGAGCTTTTCTTTATATATAATAGCAAGAATTAAATCATAGTCCTGCAACTGACATAGCAGGAAAAAATGTGTACACAAACTGAGAGACTCAAGAAACTACTCAGTTAAAAGCACAACTTTTAGGATGTTTTAGAAGACTAGAAACAATAAAAATGTCTGTGGAAATATGGTCCATAATATCCTTGAAAAATCCATACAGCTGAGTCCAATTTCTGTTATTAAATCCAGTCCTAAAAAAAAGTGGTAAAGTTGAACTATTCATCCTTAAGTTATTTTAATGTAGTGTGCGCATAAGCTTATTTTTATTAATAGAGTAAGTTTGTGATTCTGAAGATAATGTCACAGTGCAAATCTATAGCAAACTTGTTTTCAAACTAACAAAAGGATTGGACAGCAGATAAATCTGTACATTTTGTCTTTGTTTCTTTTTTCCCCCCTTTTATTTCATTCTAATCCCTTCTATAATGCATGAGAATACTAAACACATTAGGTACTTGTGTGAGTCAGTGGGAAATATGGCTTCAGTCATGTTCTCCTGTTTGCTTCCATTATCACTGTCATTATAATACTATAATATAAAAATACATAATGAATGTGCAGTAAAAAATCAGTTGTGAGAAACAGCCTCTTTTAAAATATGTCAAATCACTCATCAGAGCCAAGAAATCAGTTTCTAGCATTTTCTTATTGTGAATTAGCTAATTTTGCATTCAAAGAGAATAAAAGACTATGCCAGCTCTAAAATCCAAAATCTAAAATGCACCGATTGAATGCAAGCCTGCTAATTAACCAGAAGAATTTTTATTTGGGAAATGACATCTTTTTAGCAGAAAATTGCTACCATAGATAACAACTTCTGTACAGAAACAAGCAAAGTCCAGTGGAAAAAAAGTGTGGTCACATAAATAATTACTTTATTGTAAAATGTATTCAAAAGACAGCAAAACTAAGATCCCACAGCCATTATTTATATGATACCCATACTCCCAGCTGCTTGAATTTAAAGGTTACATAAGTTAAATACACATTTTTAAAATTTCTCAGTTTTTAATTATTTTTGTATTGTAATGCTCAGGATTCCCTCAACTGAGCCTTATAGTGGAGGATCAAACTCCAGGTGCTTCTGGATTCCGAGACTATAATGATCATGCCTCCAAAGCACACTGGACATATGACAAGGAGGTCTATTGTCTAGAGCTGGAGCTGGGGATGTTTGGGGATTTTCTTGCAGAAATCTGCTGCGAGGCACTTCTCGTCTCCAGCACTGTGCCATAGCTTCTCTCCCAGTCTGTGTTTCCAGATGCAGCTGGTTAGTAGATCACAGATCAGGTCAGGCAATTGCATTTGATGTGTGGGGGTCATATGTAAGGCCCATATGTAAGAGAGAAGGAGGTAGGGAAAGAGGGAGAGAAAAAAAATAGCACTGCCTTGCAAATGTGCATGGCACAAGTACAGTAAAAGGAAGATGTGTTTGGAATCAAATGGCATGAAATGTGTGAGATCTGATATTTTCTTATGTATTTTTTTCCCCACATCTTAAAATAAAAGATAAAAATAAGCTGTGCTGTAACTACCTCTTACCGTCTGTCATAATCAGGAAGAATCCAGCATTTTTTGTACAAACCTTATCAGCTGTACTGAATGTCCATTATGTTAGATGGCACCAGACTTGGAGGAGCTGGGAGCATGCTGGCTTCTGGCAGCCTAGCCTAACTACCTTCTTTTCACCGTGGTTGCCAAAACCATGAAATATTTCTGGAACAATATCTAGTGGTCGTAGAGAAAGACTTCTAGTTTCCTGTCAGACAGCCATCACATAATTAGCTGATGTATGGTGGAAAGAATGGCAGCATATTTTACCTTGAAAGTGTGACATCAGATTACTGTAGCTCTACAGAATCACATTAAACATATTAATGTGTTCAAATATGTTAATAACCCATGAATCAATACATAAGAATCTTTGAGTCAACTTTAAGGGGATATGGTTGCCTTTATCTAAGAATGTAAACACATAGACTTCCTAGTAACTTCATAAAAAGTCCTTCTAAATATATATATATATTTTCTTAAACTATCGATGAATCAGGCTTTGCAGTGTTAAATAACTATACAGTGGGATTTCAACAGGAGATCCAAGATGTGATCTTGAAGAGGAATCAGGAGCACTGTAATGTCTTCAAGATACTTTCATTTCAGAACTTTAAGTGTGTTTACATTTTTGCATTACTATTAGGTGTATATTGGGTAAAAGTAGTCATTGGCTTTACTCAAAAGAGACTGGTAAATTCACAAGGAGGAATTTGGCCTGATGAGTTTAATGGGAATTGAACATGAGAAACTGATCATGTGTTTGACATGGTTACAAACATATACAGGTAAGCAGACAAACTTTGAAAGGCATGAGATATAATAATCACAGTAGATGGTTAAAAATAGATAGCATTCAAAAATGAGCACTGATATGCATATATATATGCTGCAGATGGAGCTGGAAAAGAGATCCCTATTTAAAGATGGATAGCATTTTCCTGTGTAAGATTCTGGTGTGTTTCTTATTGTTCAATGTAATCATTCAGACAAGAATTTTTATGACTGATGTCTGCTTCACACTGTGTGTCTTGCTTTTATATATAAAGAAAGCTTCAGCAAAACAGTTTAACTGTTTCCAGGAATGATTATAGGGAAAGATGATTTAGTTTGCTAATGTTAAAAATCTGTGTGACCTTATTGAATAAACTGCTTTACAGTAAATTATGTCAATCTAGGATGGAGGGCATCTTGAGGCCAGAAAAAGGTGCATTTTTTTGTTTTCCCTATAAAATACACATCCATTTGACAGTTATCACTGAGTGTAGTTGATATAATAGCTTGCAGTTTAATTCTTTGTAGATTTCATCTGTAGTGTTCATATTCAAGGCTGACAATCTCAGAGCAGAGATAAGTATGCCATTCCCTACAATTGTTCCCCTTATGTGCCTCAGTAACTCTAGAAGTGGGGGTGAGACGACTGTCTTTTTTCTCTCATTCCTCTGTCACTGAGGGCAGTCTGAAGAAGGACAGGTTAATCAGCCTTGAATCAATGTTGGAGTAGGGAGAGAAGCTGAGTGAGGGGTAGGTATCTGCAGGATTCAGGATCTGAAGAGGGTGGCCACAGGCTCTGTAAGAGGTCATGGACAAGGTCAGTAGGTAGAAAGAAAAGAAATCAGAAAGAGAGGTGAAAACAGCTTGTGCTGAGGAAAAGATAGGGGTAGAATATGACAGATTAGAAAAGACCATAAAAAAATCTATAGTCACCAAAGCATATGATCTTCCAGAACCTGGGGCAGGACCCAGGACTTCTGTTTTTCAGGGTTCCTATGCTACTTACTAAATATGTCACTGGTAGTGTAAATCTCTTATTCTTTATAGTGTCCACATCCACTGCTGATTTTTCCCTCGTCTCAGGTGACAGACTTCTGTTGGAATTGAGATTCCAGCAAAATTGACCACAATATGACAATTAGAAAGATTTCATATGATAAACATTTTTGTCAGACTAAGAAACAAAGAAGTGATTTTCTTTTTTCTTCTGTAGGCACTGTACCATTCTGCTTATTTGTCTACTGGATAGACAGATCTCTGAGAACAAGGCCCTGTTTCAAAAACTAGCCTTTACTCATGGGTTTCCTGGCTTTCCAGTGTTTGGCCTTGCAGCTCCAAGATTTTCTTTAAACTTGATTCTTGAAAGCAGTGAGTGATAGAAGAAAATGACACAGCAGGGCTTTTTATTTTTCACTCGGTCCATATTGTGACTGTTATATATGTATATGTGAATGTACACCTATACATGCTTCATATATGTGTATATGTATGTGTTGTTGTGTGTTCTCTCTTTTCATATTCCTTTTTTGTGGGATGAAGATGGAATAGAGAGTAGCAAGGAATTACATAACCCTATAAACAGTTACTCTGGTAAAGCAATTTACCTTATTGGAGTGAGGACTGCCAAATTCAGCATGAGAATTTGTGACATTGATGTTATTCAGATGTGAAAGTTTCTAGATTGCAGTTATTTGCTGTAGCTATTTAGAGACTTTCTATTTCTTCCAGCAGTATCCATGTTGCAATATGCTGTAACTAACTGATTGCAGCAAGGCTCCATGCTAAATTTATATGTACAGAGCTCCCATATCTGTCCAAAAATGTATGCAGATAGCTAGTGTCAATGCAGGCACAGAGCCATTTGTAAGTTTAAAGTTACTGGTTTACATTAGCTTTTGCAGAATATAAGCCTTGGTTATTTTGTTGTCTTCCTAAATGGGAAAGACATACGGATGAGGCCAGGCTAAACTGCCAGATGTGTTAGTCCTGCCAAAGCATTTCTAGTGTATCTAATGCTTTCCTTGAGCCAGTTGGTCAGTCAGTCAATGATTCTCCCCCCAAAAAATTACTCCTAGGAAGGAAAACAAAACCTAAGAATTTAGCAGCAGAAAGGGCATGTAAGAGAGAAGAATATACTTTTCTCTTGCTTCCTTTCAGCTTCTCCAGAGAATAGGACATGACATAACACATATAAAGTAACAAACATCCAACCCTTGATGCCATCCAAAAAATTACAAAATGGAACAATAGAAATCATACGAAAGGAAATTTTGAGGATCATTCAGTTCCCAGTTATGCATATTAATAATCACACCAGCATGAATTCAGTTCTCTGGTTTCCATGTACATGTAAGTATATCCCCTTTTCTCCTGGTATTTTACACTCATGTGTGAGCATGTGTGCATGCACACTTCTCTCTTCCATAATGAAGATTGTTACTTAAGCACATCTTCAGGAAATTTTGTCCACAAATTCTGTATTCCAGAGAGTTTGGCAATCTCTTATTATTATTTTTGATACCGAGTCATTTCAAAGCATTTTTGCAATAGTCAATCAACAGCACTAAAAAAAGTGTATTATGCCATATAAAACCTGTCAATTGAAGATAATTTAGGTATCAGATTAGAAGAGCATCATCATCTAAAAATAATTCTGTTTTCATGAAGGCAATTCAAACTTGCTTGAACAGGCCAGATATATTTTCTGTGGCTTTGGGGTTAAACATTTCTCACTTTACTCTTGTCTTGCCTATAGCCATGTATTGTGCTTCTGTGACACCCTATGAGGTTTCATATGTTTTAAAAAATGATAAAATGCTGTCTCAATATGAAAAAGGTTGAGAAAATAAGGAAGCCAAATTTTGGAATGGTTTGTCTGTCCTATGTCTGACTCCCTGTGCTGCACAGGACAGTGACCTCTGGCCTGTGCTCCCTATGACTTCCTCTCAGGCAGCGACTGAAGGACTGTGGTAAACTGGAGTAACTCTGTTCTGCCGTGCCTGCTGTTTGCCATCATGTCACATCAGGGAATGTAGCATCCCAGGGTGAAACTGGCCACTGCTGCCTGGAGATGTCTTTTTCACTGAAGCTGCAGGGGAAGAGCAGTCTTAGGCTGAGCAAATACCACACTTGTGAAAGGACTGTGCTCAGATTTGTGTCTAAGCAGGTAGTTGGTTTTTGGTTTTTTTTTGGTAGCAGTAAAAACAAATGAAAAAGGGCACAGGGAGCCAAACTGTGCTGGACTTCACACTAGAAATTTGGAGGATTTCTTCAGGATGCCTGAGGATATCCATACGGGCTGACAGAAGTCCAGGGAGAATTCAGTTTTGTCTTCTCAAGGTTAAGGAGCTTGTGCCTGATGTGGGGAAGTAGGGGCCAGCTCTGGGGAGCCACGCATGCAGAATCTGCTCCATCCAGAGAGATGGGGAAGTTGTGGCTGCATCATCTGTTTGCAGAAGTGTGGTGCTCTGTTTCACTTTCACCCTCCCAAGAGACTTTCACCCTCCCTCTAGCAATCCCCTGCCCCAGCCAGCTGTTTATTTTGCCTATGTCTATAAGACAGAATTAAAAAAAGATAAATTATAGATACCGTCCCATAAGAGTCCACTATAATATTTTGCTTGTATATCTCTAGATTTTATAGGTTCCTCTTTATACATGTTAATAATGTGTTAGACAACAGGTTTTAAAAGGTCAGAGTAAGTATTGTGGATAATTGGGTTACGTTGTTAAGATAGCCCCTAGTAGGCAAAAATGAAAATTAATCGGAGCTAAGAAACACATAAAAAAAACCCAAACATAATACTGTTAGAGAGAGTCTTAAATATAGCCAAAACCCTGGAAGCCTTGAGAAATACAAAAGGGAAAAATAGGATCAATTAGATACAGTATTTTGTGCTTTTCCTTTGGAATTTGTTGACACTTGTTTAAGTTACTTTTTACAGTCTGTTTTGTAACTGATAGAATTGAATTCTTCACTGTTTCAGGTTAAGCAATAAAACCCTTCCAAACCATTGATTAAATCAAGCGACTTGTGCCAGTTTGCAGGCCTTACCAAAAGTTTACTGAATTTGTCAGAAAATCTCCCTTTTATTTAGTTGAAATGTGGATGAAGTTGTAACTGGAATTATTTTTTAATGTTTATAAATGTTTGATAAGAATATTTTATCCTGTGACTTTTCAAACCTTTTTGTGGCTCCAGAAGGTGAAGTGGCTAATGCTTTGAGCATTTCAGCTACTCAGTGAGGACAATATGCTCAGTCATTTTAATTTTCATCTATTTTAGTTGTCAAAGATAGGTAGAGATTTTTATGCTATTATTTTTTGAGATTGCTTGTTAAATAGTATCGAGTATCTTTAGACAATGCACTAACAAATGATAGAATGAAGTTCTTATCAGAACAACATGACTAAACATCAAAGTGATCTGACATAATTTTTGATGTTTGAGTTGAACTCAGTTTACCCTGAGGTTTATTCTGTTGTTTCTTATTTGTTTATTTGGTTTGTCCCTCTTCCCCCTACTGTCCCCACCTTACCCCACCCCTTTTTTTTTTTTTTTTCCTGCAAAAGTACAAAAGAATGGCAAGTCTAGTTTGATCATTTGGCCCCCAAAACCATACTTTATAGATTACATTATGATTTGATTATATCTGCAGCTAAAGAGGGAGGGTGAATTCCCAGAAAGTTAGTATTTCTTGTTAAGCAAATCTGGAATATAGATCAACTGCAAGTACCTAACATGATGAAAGTGAATCTGGAATTTCTTACTTCTCCTCTTGCAAAACACAAACAGATGCAAAATATCCAACATCATACTTTTGGTCACTTTTTCATGACCAATTTTTTTCCCTAACTTTCAATATCAGGGTTAATTTCCTGTGTACTGTGAATTCTGTGTTGTGCAGCTTCAAGATTTTGTTTTGAAGAACTTTGTTTAATTTACAGCCACTCTGGAATAACCCTTTGAGCTTTCTGTTAATTACAGCTGAACATTAAGGAGGTCCTGATAGCAGAAAAAGTTCATTTATTTATTTTTTTAACTTATAGGTGTTTGGTTGAGGTGAGACATTGCAAATGTATCGGGTAGTTTTGCTTTGATTTATTGTCTTTAGTAAGTCTTCTTGTAGTAGTAGGAGTAATAGCAACAACAACAACATCAACTTAATAATAATAATAATAGGACCCCCTATGATTTTTCTCCATGAATTAAACTTTTGAATAAGTTTACTCCTTAACTAAATCTCACTTAGAGAGTTCTCTTCCTTTCAAGACAATCAACTTTCAGCAAATTCACACAGGAATATTAGTCTTATTNCATAAGAGTCCACTCTAATATTTTGCTTGTATATCTCTAGATTTTATAGGTTCCTCTTTATACATGTAAGAGACAGGTGTTAGACAACAGGTTTTAAAAGGTCAGAGTAAGTATTGTGGATAATTGGGTTACGTTGTTAAGATAGCCCCTAGTAGGCAAAAATGAAAATTAATCGGAGCTAAGAAACACATAAAAAACCCCCAAACATAATACTGTTAGAGAGAGTCTTAAATATACCCAAAACCCTGGAAGCCTTGAGAAATACAAAAGGGAAAAATAGGATCAATTAGATACAGTATTTTGTGCTTTTCCTTTGGAATTTGTTGACACTTGTTTAAGTTACTTTTTACAGTCTGTTTTGTAACTGATAGAATTGAATTCTTCACTGTTTCAGGTTAAGCAATAAAACCCTTCCAAACCCAGAGGCACAACGTGCAGTAGCTAAATGAGACTCTTTAGACTTCTGTCAATTGATTAAATCAAGCGACTTGTGCCAGTTTGCAGGCCTTACCAAAAGTTTACTGAATTTGTCAGAAAATCTCCCTTTTATTTAGTTGAAATGTGGATGAAGTTGTAACTGGAATTATTTTTTAATGTTTATAAATGTTTGATAAGAATATTTTATCCTGTGACTTTTCAAACCTTTTTGTGCCTCCAGAAGGTGAAGTGAGATGTGTAATGCTTTGAGCATTTCAGCTACTCAGTGAGGACAATATGCTCAGTCATTTTAATTTTCATCTATTTTAGTTGTCAAAGATAGGTAGAGATTTTTATGCTATTATTTTTTGAGATTGCAAACCCGTTGCCCGATTGTTTGTGGTGCTGTGGGTAGGGTGGCATGTGAGTGTTAGAGCCAGCCAAAGTTTTCAGTGGTCAGTCTTTGCATCTTTTGTCCAGTCCCAAGCGTTCGGAGTCTGGGAGCCCTATTGAAAAAAATGGGCTGTGGCCGCTAAGGGGTGGTATATTCGGGTTTCCTCCTAAAATGCAAACCCGTAGCCCGATTGTTGGTGGTGCTGTGGGTAGGGTGGCATGTGAGGGTTAGGGCCAGCAAAAGTTTTCAGTGGTCACTCTTTGCATCTTTTGTCCAGTCCCAAGCGTTCGTGGTTTGGTAGCCCTATTGAGGAAAATGGGATGTGGCCGTGCAGGGGCGGTATATTCAGGGTTCGTCCTAAAATGTAAACCCGTAGCCCGATTGTTGGTGGTGCTGTGGGTAGGGTGGCATGTGAGGGTTAGTTTTCAGTGCTCACTCTTTGCATTATATTTCCAGTCCCAAGCGTTCGGTTTTTTTTTTTTTCCTGCAAAAGTACAAAAGAATGGCAAGTGTAGTTTGATCATTTGGCCCCCAAAACCATACTTTATAGATTACATTATGATTTGATTATATCTGCAGCTAAAGAGGGAGGGTGAATTCCCAGAAAGTTAGTATTTCTTGTTAAGCAAATCTGGAATATAGATCAACTGCAAGTACCTAACATGATGAAAGTGAATCTGGAATTTCTTACTTCTCCTCTTGCAAAACACAAACAGATGCAAAATATCCAACATCATACTTTTGGTCACTTTTTCATGACCAATTTTTTTCCCTAACTTTCCATATCAGGGTTAATTTCCTGTGTACTGTGAATTCTGTGTTGTGCAGCTTCAAGATTTTGTTTTGAAGAACTTTGTTTAACTTACAGCCACTCTGGAATAACCCTTTGAGCTTTCTGTTAATTACAGCTGAACATTAAGGAGGTCCTGATAGCAGAAAAAGTTCATTTATTTATTTTTTTAACTTATAGGTGTTTGGTTGAGGTGAGACATTGCAAATGTATCGGGTAGTTTTGCTTTGATTTATTGTCTTTAGTAAGTCTTCTTGTAGTAGTAGGAGTAATAGCAACAACAACAACATCAACTTAATAATAATAATAATAGGACCCCCTATGATTTTTCTCCATGAATTAAACTTTTGAATAAGTTTACTCCTTAACTAAATCTCACTTAGAGAGTTCTCTTCCTTTCAAGACAATCAACTTTCAGCAAATTCACACAGGAATATTAGTCTTATTTCATTTAATCACCAAATCCTAACAACTAAACATTCACTTCGTTAAAGGCACTCAAAAATTCTGGCCAGCTGTTGCCTGCCACTTGGCTGAGGACAAGGTGGAGAAAGACAAGCAATTCAATCCTTGATAACTCTCAGTTGTGTTCAGTGTAATTCTGCCACATAATTGTACTTTCATCATTTTATTCCTAAACTAGTATCTGAATCCAAGTGACTTTTGGGCTTAAATTCTGACCTGTTTAAATTCATGTTGTACACTTTAAAATTTCCAGAGATTTTAGTAATCATCTCAGACAAATTCTTTGTTTTGTCAACTGTTACTGCTTTCTTTTCCTTTATTTCTTTTTTTCTTTAAGAATTTTGCATTACAGTAGTCAAATGGATTGAAGAGGGAGGTATAATTAACATACTAGTTGTATATACAAATGATGGATTGGTTGCTTGCTCTATTCCTGGAAAAGTGTAGTTCTGGTTCAAGTACAAAATTCTGGAAAATTAAGAACTCTTTGCCAAAGATCAAGGTGACTGCAGTGTGGTGTTTTTAAAGCTGGTAGTAATTGTCATGCACCAAAAGTATGAAGAAATACTGATTACAACTGAAGAGTGACGTTAAAAAATATCTATTTGATTGTATGAACTGTCAGGACTGTTGCCTGTGAAAGTAAGTGCTAAGATATCAAATCATAAATCAATATTCCAAGTTTAGTATCCAAGCAAACGTAAATCAGTGAAGTTACACAGACTTCAGCTAAGCTGTGCTTATTTATAGAGCTGGGTCTGGCTATTGGGTGCTGCAAAAATGGCAAAGCTATTCGGTTTGGTCGTAATTCAGGAGAACTCTTGGAGAAAGATATGCTTGTTTCTGGAAGCAGAATTTAGTGTTCTGATACAGCCCATGGGAAAGATTAGATGTGCCAGGAAGGGATCAAACCCCTCAACCAGCCCACAGAAAAGCTGAGCAGGGCTGTGTGAGATCCAGTCCTCCCCTGGGGCGCAGGCAGCCCCTCGCAGGCATCTGCGCCTGCTTGTGCACCACAGATCTGTGTCCTCCCTCCAATATAAGGCTGCTGCTGATTTTCTTTGAAAGAATAAGCAGGACACAGTCTTTTAAATAAAGGAAGTCATCTGCCCAACAGCCTAGCAGCTGCAGTGTCAGCACATTTTTGCAAATTTTGTTCTGTCCTTTGTGTAACTTGTGTCCCCATTCAGTGTCCTGAACACCCGAGCCAAGGGAGTGGGATGTATGGAGCTGTATACCCTATTCCCACTACATAGGTTGGTTCATGAGATAAAATGCATTAATTTTCCCTTGCCCTCGGGTTTTAAAATAGAGGCACAGCTTCTCATGATGCCACCAGCAGATTGATTTTATTACAACTTCTTGGGCATACTCTGCAGGCTGTGATCTGAGTCAGGCAGATCAGCCAGTAGGGATTCATTCAAAGGACAAGAAGTATCAAGCACATACTAGACTAGACATACTTGACTCTCTCAGGGGACTCAAGCCTAGTTTGTGATTCCCACTGGATAATCAGGGTGCCCAGCTCCTTGCCCCGACTCAAACTAGAGCAAATCTGAGAACTCTAAGGCTCATGCTAGCTTCAGTTAGGCTAGGAAAGGTTTTGCATACTAATTTTAGATTTAAATTTGTCCTAAACTCCATTTTAGGTGCTGTGTTCCTGGCTGGCATACTCCTCTAAACACTTATCCTCAAGAGGTCTTCAGCACATATATAAAATTTAGGCATAAAGCTTAGGTGTTACTTCTAAGTAAGGATGTTCTACTGAACTCAGTGTGAGCAGTTACAGCTCTAAGTAAGGAGCTTAGAAAGTAATGTAGTGAACTGGTGCACTTTGTAAACTATGTGGTCTCATCTGCTTTTTAGTTTTGTGCATACAATACTTGGTGTTGCTTTGATTATTACTATGCAATTTTGGAGAAAGTTCTATTCAAATAATACTAAAATTCTGCTTGTTTTTCTCTGTCACATGGTGGGAACAGGAATTCTAGCTTTCATAAAAGGCTTTCATAAAAATTAGTAAGTAAAAATAACAAAGAGAGGAAAAGTAGGTAGGTGGTAATCTGGCACTAAGGCATAGACATTTATTTCTCTGTCATGGTTACTGAGCTTACACTGACCTGTTTGCAGTAAAGATGAACATCATGGGGAAGTAAAATAGTATTTGCTCAGTGTTTCTTTTCTCCTTCAAATCCCATTGTAACACTATTTTTCCTCCTGCTTCTGTTCATTTAATCAGTAACTTCATCTCGATGGGCTTTCATGCCCTGAAGAGATATATGGGCTTACACGGATCAGATGGTGTAGGGATATAAAACTAGGAGACTTGCTGACTGCATAGATGAGCCAGAAACCACCAAAACTGTCACCATTGATTTGCTAAAGCCTAGCTGTTCTCAGACCTAGACAGTATTACTTTCCTAACAAGGATGATAAAAATGTAAAATTTTGGAATATATATTTCCTTATTGGAGTTTTCAGCTTCAGCAAAGGCAAGTTCTCATCTGACATGAGTGAAAATGATTTTTCAAAAAGCTAGCTTTGCTGCTAGATCCCTGAAGGAATTGAAGGAGGTTTAACAGCCTTCAGTCAGGTGATGATTTTTTGTTTAATGCTGGAAGATGGTAAGATGCCTCAGACTGGCTATCACTGTAGTGAGTAAGCACATCCAAAAATTGTCCTGGAACACGTAAGAGAGAAAAGAGACTTTTATCTTGTACAGGTAAGTGTTCTGCTGAGTGCTGTGTCAGCCCTGTAATGGTCAATAGCAAACAAGGACCTGCAATGCAGAATGCAGACTGGCATTATCAACTGAGCCATCCTTTTCAAAAACAGATGGAGAGAGATGACACTCCTTATTTTCTGAAATGCAGACAGAGAAAGTAAGTGGTATCTGTGCATCTTCCAGTAATTCTTTGCTAAATTTATGACCTATGACTAAGCTTTGCGTCCTGCCAAGGAAGAGACACCTTTTGGTATGCACAGCGGGACTGTGTTGAACTCTAGGAAGTTCCACTTCAAAAAGTTTTGATTCTCACAGATTTTTTGTGCTATGTTTTTTATCTTACTGGCAGACCTAGAAGTCTGAGATAATCACCTTGATACCCTCTTGCAGTCAGCAGGGGGACAAACTGAGTCCCTAGAGCCTTAGTTAAAGGCCTGAGGACTTAAGTGTGTGACGTTACATATATGCATGAGGAAACACTTAAGGCACATACATCGTTTTGTAGAGCAGAATCCTAGTCATGTCCTCAGAAGTTTCAAGCACACACAAAGCTATGTAACCCTCTCCAGACTACTTCTGTCCTGAACTGCAGGGGTCTCTGAGGTAGGCCAGATTCCCTTGCCATTCACTCCATGACTTCTCATAAGACTCCCACCTGGAACAAAAGAAGAAGATATGGATGTCATTAAAATCAGCAACCGGTTGGCACATCCAGCCTTCTTAAAAGCTGTCGAACGTCAGATTTAATGATGAGACTGCTACCAGAACAATAAATACAGATCAGAATCCTTGACAATATTAGCAAAATGGAAGATTAAAAAAAGAAATTAAAGATTAAAAGAAAGTTTGGTTTTTCTGAGTTGACTTTATTTTAATATTTCTTTGAATTTGGCTTCAATAACAAAATGAAAGAAACAAAAAAAACAAACAAAAGACCAAACCTAGGACAATTCACCCCAGATATTTTTAATACGTGTGAAACTGTTGAATCATTTACAGTTTGTCCCTCCAAGTGAAGAAAAGCAGTTCTGTTCAGCTGATGGCTGAGTCAAACTCAGGGGGTTCAAAGGAAACTTGTACAAGTCTTTGCAGGATAATTACTTTCTACCATGCTGTCACCATGCCACTCACTATCTGCATGGAATAATCTATTGCTGCTGCTGTTGCTGACACAATCTTTTTATTTTTTTTCCCCCATGTGCTTTTCCTGCCCAACGGCATCTGTTTTTGTTCAAAGAGGCCTATGCCTTCCCTCACCTTGATGCTCCATTGCTGTCTCTTTCTGGCAAAGAACTCAAAAGATTTGGCCGGAAGGTTGCACTCAATCAATCCTGCCTTTAGGGTGTCCTAGAAGCGCTTTCTTGGATCACCACTGCTTCCTCTTTCCACACTCCAGTTCCCTACATAGGAGGTACTTGAACATATGTACACCATTGATCCAAGCCATATGTCCTGCCCATTACACCTGGGCCTTCCATGTGGATACGCTGCAGGAATTCATCACTGGTCAGCTTAGTGTAGCATCTGACTCAGAGCAAGACACATAGGTGCCTCTGGTGGAACTTCTCCAGCTGGCAGATGTGCTTTCTATACTATGTCAAAATCTTGTGTCTGTTCAGCACAACAGCCTTGTATAATTTTAGTCTGCATTATAGGCTGATCTGACACTGAGTCCATATTTGCTTAGTAAATCTGGCAGAATACTCCCCTAATTCTATGAATTCAGGCAACTCCCTCTCCATCAACACTGGAACGATAAGTCAAAATAATTTGAATGTAAGTGAACTCATGTGCAACAAACAGCTTGGTCTCACTGTGTTTAGCAGAAGGGACAGTGTGGTCTTGTCCATGTTCCATGACATGCCATCTCAGCTTTTGTCAGATTTATGATTCGTCTGAATTTTTGTTTGTTTGCTGTGGAAGTAGCATATTTTTACATTAAGATGATCTGAAGATCCTGCCTGATGTGAGCCACTGTTTTGTAACGATGACCATACTGACATTCCTATGTCCTCTGCTTGGTAAGCTTAGGCCCAGTGTGCAGTCCTCCTGTAGTTCAAAAGTGAGTCCTGGTGTTTAAGCTGAGGTTCCATTCATTTTATCTTAGAATAAAATAGCATTTTCTCAGTTAAATGCATCAAGGACAACAGCAAACAACGCTCCATTTCATAAGAGTGATTTCTGAAAAGGATGTAAGAGACAATCAGGAGGGGTCTGAATGTTGTGCAACTTAAAGAGAAAAATAAAGGCAGCAGGAAGAGGAAGGAGAGAAGGGGAGAATGAAGTCAGAGAGGTGGATGTGGGTGCTATAAATGAGCAATGAACACTGAGGGAGGATGTTGAGGTTAAAACTAAAGAAAGAAGCCTGTCATCTAGGCCTTAACAACAACTGACTGAAACTTCATTGCAACAACCAAAGCACTGGGAAAGCAAGAAGCTGCTCTCAAAACACACCTAAGTGAAATTAAACAGTTTTTCAGTTCTGGAAGTATTAATGTTAACAGCCTCTTAGAAATATTCTCCCAAAGGGAATTTTAAGTGCTGTGCATAAAATATTTTGTAAAAAGGTAAATTAGATCACGTACTGGTATAACAGTGAATCAATAAGTGTGAGATGTCAGTTATTTCCTTTTTTTTCCTTAAAATTACTTCCATGTATTCACTTTAACAGCAAAGAATCTGCAGTGCAAAGCCTCTGTTTTATAAGCTCTTTGATGCCAACCTTTCATGACATATTTACTAATTGAATGCCAGACTCGTCACCGTGTTAATTCAGGTTTACATCTGTATATCTCATAGAACTGGATCAGTGGATTTGGAGGAAGAAATGGATTGTGGTTTGTATGCTTAAATCTTTGTGGGTTTAATTTGCTCATTAGAACAAGTTTGCAAAAGGGCGTTGCAGTTCAAGAACTTCTTTAAGTTCTGCAGAGTTGGGACGACGGCTATGTCAGAGAACATGGAACTCTTCACGTGCACTGCCTTATTAGCAAACTATTTGATAGTGTCTTGAAGAGGAATAAACATAAAACATTTGGCTTGGTCTCACTCGTTTTAAATGATTGACAAGATAACACTATGTTATGAAGAATTTAACTAAAGATTTGAAATAAGTAATTATAATCTCACAACAGGAGTTCCAAGTTCTTTTTTTTGAAGGACCAGTGTTCTTGGATTACAAAAACACTGATAGAAGTCTCAGTACTGTGAGCTACGTGAAAAAAGAAATTTCAAATTAAGAATGATAATTACAAATAAAAACCATTTCTTCTGTGGGGTTCTTTTGGGTTTTTTTTTTTGTTTTTTTTTAATAAAAGAAATTTTTCCCAAGAGAAATATTTACATAGGAGACACAGACAATAAGTACAAGTGTTGTGACATGAAACACGCTTTCTACAGCAGTCTAATTTCAGAATTGTCCAATTCTGCAAGTAGTCCTGCCTTTTATGAGTGAAGAAAGGAAAAGATTGAAAGACACCTTTCATATTTTCTCTTATAATTTTTAAGCAATCCTTGCAGATGTTCAAGTGCTCAAAGAATAGTTGGAAACTGTAATCTGAATCTATGGGAGGAAGGATGTTGATCAAGCCATTCCATATTGCAGAAATCATGTTCTCATGATTAAGGAGGACCAAAGAAAAATAATAATCCAAAGTGATCAAACCTTATCTCCTAAAGAAAGTTTTAAATCTGCTCACAAGCACATGGATAAGATAAAACATTTGTAAATAAGAAGGTGAGGTTGCATTGATTTCAGCGTGATTTACGGTTATAGCCACAAAGCATCAACTTTCCTACTGTGGATTTAGGAGCCTAACACTAGGCATCTAAGTTTACAACGGGCTACTACCATGTGAAAGGAAGCTGTTGTATGTGCTTATAGAGATATCAGTAAGGGTACATGTCTGAAGGGATGGTATTCTTGTTTCAATTAGTGGAAAACTTAGTAACCATGTCAAAATATTCTTGGACTGAACGCCATAAACTCTAAATTAGGCATGGAGATATAAAACCAGCTACTACATTCATTCTAATCTTGGAAAAGCTGTAGGGATGTTGGTAGGTTGATTGGAGTGATTTTTCAACAGATGAGGTTGAGGTTTTTTTATAACTAGAGTCTTGGGGACTGAGCCACAGCTATTTATTTATTTATTTATTTATTTTTAATACAAAGGAACTAATTAATTACCTTCAAGTCAGGTCTTGGTTTGCTTTGTTTTTCCCCACTTCTGATTTTGCTATTTATTAAGTAACAAAAAGCTCGATTATAATGATTCAACTGAGTAGTACAACAGCGAGGTATGAATAGCAGAGAAAAATTTGAGTTATATACAAGTAATTTTCCAAGATTTTCTTAATGCCTTTGAAAATACAAAGGGAACTGTACATAATTGAAAACTTTTCCATGAAAAACTGTACAGGATGTAATTTATCTTTGCAATATACAAAAAAGTCCACACCACCTTACCTCACAGGTGGAAAATAAAACTTATTGTTACTACTTAAAATTCGTATTCATATACTACTTAATTCATCTTGGTTTGATGGTGTTTAAATGGAATTTAATACAACTTTAAGGACATCTCTGCTCAATGCAAAGAGTAACTCTGGGGTATCATCACTTCTAGTTATTTCAGTTTTATTTAGTTTAGTGTAAGTTAATACTGATTCTGATTGTGAACAGACCTGTCAGACACAGAGTCAGAAAGTTTTCTGAGAGTACTTTATTTAAAAAAATATTTATTCTGGATTCTAAAACTGCATTGAAATTCTAGATTAATATTTCATCTTTAATGCCCTGTAAATTGTTATTGTCTCTGATTAAGAGACACCATACTTTTTAAAATTATGAGGTAGAAAATCATGGGTATTTATTCCTTTAACAAGTGGCATAGCTGAAGGGTCTCTTTCCACAGAAGACCATAGCATTTAATGTCACCTCTTTGGGAAATGTATGTATATATTTATCACAATTACTTAATGTCTTTGTTTTAGCTAAGAATTGATTTGCTAGACTTCAGATGGAGTGGGATTCTTTCTGACAAAGCAGGAAGACAATATTGAATTCAGGTGAAACCTCGGACTTAACATAAGTAGGGTACAGTTCTTACCATTTGGGAAATGAAGTAGCGTGTATTTCTTACCGTTTGGGAAACCTACAGAAGAGTGGGCTGGTTTTAGTTTTCTTAACGTTTTTTTTCTCTTATTTGCTCTTTCTTGATTTTCCCCTGTCTCACTTTGAAGGATGGTATTTGCTTCACTTGTGGATACTACTGTGTCATGTCCAGGAAGAACAGGCTGGGGCTGAGGGTTGCCCTTTTCCTGAAGAGCCATGAGTGGGATAGCCTCGCTGGTTGAATATTTGGAGGACAACATAAGAGTTTGTCCACTGCTGAGATAAGCAGGGATCAAAAAGGGAGCAGAGCCTTGCAGAAGGCATGAAAATAGGCTGCTGAAGGAGTCAGAGCAGTGGTCTGCCCATTTATAAAGGCAACCTAGTGGAGTGGAGTCTGTAACCAAGCGCTGATGTGCACTTAGAGGTTCATAATGATCTTTAATTCCATCTTGTCTTACATTGGGCTTTTGAATTTTAATTGTTCTGAAAAGGACGTTGTAATTTTTCTAAATGCACCCATCATTTATATTTAAATACATCAAGTACAAAATGTGTGTAAACATGAGTCCTGATTTTGTAAGACTGTTGGCTTTATACAGGTGCTGTCAGTTTTACCTCAAAGCATCGAAAGCTTCTGAAGATAATTTTAGAGCCCTAGTAGGAGATTACAAACTTATGTGAGGCTCAAGGTCTGATATTAAAGTATGAATGAAGAGCCAAATGTATATTTTCAAAGAGAAAATGTGCTTAGCATTAAGTGCCATTGTTTTCAGTATTAAGCTTTGACATTTAAAATCTCTGATACTTGCTTACATTTTATGCATAGTTTGTTGTTTGTAAACCAATGCAAGAAGTCAACGTATATAAATTTCTGGATTCCCCATTGTTTTTTTGTTTTCACACCCTTAAAATACTTGGTTCATGAGTAAAATTTGTAATATTCACTATTAAGCTTAGAGTCTTTTCCATTTAGGATCCAGTTAATGTATGACTTTCAACTTAATCTTGTTTTATTTTAGTCTTAGTTCTTCATATTTTTCCTTAAAATGAGTTAAAGTATTAGTCAGCTGACATCGTTCATAGGTACAAGAAAAATTAAGAAAATAAATCTGAGTATGGAGGTCATTTTCTTCTTGGATTATTTCTTGGTATATTGGCTTTAGAAGTGAATTGTACATGCCCATCAAATACTAAGGTCAAGGAAAAGATAACATTTTAAACAGGAATTTAGTCAGCATACACATTCATATACTGTGGCTCTAATCCACTGCTCAGGGTTTTTAAAATAAGTGATTCATAAAATAGTAGTTTGTTCTGTTCCAAGTAACCCTTCCTGCTGGTCATTTGTTGCACATCCTACTTGTGGGTAATCAGGCTACTGGAATAAAGGCAACTGTACCTTTTGTACATTATTTCATCTACAGAACTGTAATATTTGGAACTATGTTCCACTAATATGTAATCTCCACAAAAGCAGTAAAATGCTTTAATAGTAGAGTGTTATGATAGATATCTTATAATTAAATAACCTCATTACTTATGGTAATCATGAGGAAAATTTGCAAATAGTATAATTAAAATAAATACGTGTCTCACTGAATTAGAGTGTGTTTTGTCTTGTACAAAAGGCCCACGCCTCCACAGGTCAAAATAAGCAGTCTGATCTGATTTCCACCTATTTCTTTTTGTCCTTTGTGCTCCCCTGGAAGACTGTGACTGCCTCTCTCAGATACAGACCATGCTACAATAATCCACCCCTTTGTCACACTGAGATACAGTCTTCACAGGATTTTGTGAAGTGCTTTATGAGATGGCTTTGAATCATGTATTAAACGTGGTTTGGGAGGGTGGTGTTCCTACATCAACTTGTCCATGCTCCTGCTGTAAGGTGCAATGTAAGGCTATGAGTCTGGCCTACATGGTCTAAAGGGAGTGGGGTGGAAGATTAGTTTCTCTCCATGTTTTTTTTTTTTTTACACTGGATTTGCTTTTTAGCTTCACCTATCTGCAGGTATTACTCTTTGAGTCACGATGAAGGGCAAGGCTTTCTCCACAGGGCTTTCTGCAGGGCAGTGTGAGATTTGCCTATAGCTCAGTGGTCATTACTACATTTCTGTACCAAGTAAGGGTTTCTAATACACATTCCCTGGAGCAGTTCATTAGTGTTTACTTATACTATAGAATAAAGTCATGCCATTTAAACTTGTATAAAGAAATTGCAGAAATATCTGTAACTTACAATTGATGTAATTTACAATGCTGACACCTATCATGGTAATTTGCTGTCCCCTTTTCATATTTCACCAAGCTCTTATCTCAAATAACTCATAGTAATGGCAAACAAAGAAATCATGACATATTTTTGCAAACTCTGAAAGGGAAGGAGGAACTGTTCGAAGACTGATCTCAAAGAAGACCAGACAGCTCTATGTGAACCTCCTAACAGCTCTAAGTAATTATCCTTAGAGAAAAAGCAACTGGCCACAAGATGAGCACTGTTTTTGTAAGGGGTCTTTGCCCTGGGACACTCACACTTATCTGGAGAACATGTTTGTAAGCCATTGACAAAGACCCACTAACCACCTTGCTATCCACTGAGTTTTACTATGTAGTTTTCAAACACAGACTACAGATTTTTGGACTTTGACCACAGTTAGTATGAATGACAAATAACGTCATGTTAGTTCACATGTTCACTTTAAGAACAGAGTCCCACCTAGTCCCAAGATCCCAAGAGTCCAGGATCTGATTCCCAAGAGTCCAGGAGCTTCAGTAGATTCATTCATAGTCTGGAGAAAAAACAAAACAAAACAAAACATGAGGAGAGACCTTATCGCTCTCTACAACTACCTGAAAGGAGGTTATAGCCAAGGGGTTTCTTTTCCCAAGTAACAATTAATAGAACATGAGGAAATGGACTCAAGTTGAACCAGGGGAGATTTAATTTGGATATTAGGAAACATCCCTGCACTGAAAATGTTGTCAAGTTCTGGAACTGGCTGCTCAGGAAAGTGGCTGAGTCACTATCCCTGGAGATATTTAAAAGAGGTGTAGATGAGGATCTTAGGTACATGATTTAGTGATGGACTGGGCAGCATTAGGTTTTTGAGTGGGCTCAATGAACTTAAAGGTCTTTTCCAACCAAAATGATTCTGTGATTCTATGATTGTTACAACCTGACTTTTGTAAAAGCTTGTTTAAATGTCTTCCACATGCTAACTCCCAAGTACTTCCTGAGCTCTCATTTTTCAGGCTAGTTTATCATCTACTGCTGGCAATCATCCATGCTGATATTAACTGACAATTTAGGAAAAATATTAAAATATTCACAAATATTTTTCAGAATTTTCAGATGGCACTTTGAATTTGATGTGCTTTCATCTTATATATTCGTGCTACACAAACACACAGCTTTGAGCTGTGTTTTATTCCTGTAAGTGCCCACTGCAATTAGAGAAGTGCATTCAGGACTAATTTGTTATAGAAATAAAACTCAATTTGATTTTTATGAAGGTAGAAAGAAACTGGTAAGATTAGATGATCCAATCAGAGCAGAGAAACAAGACCATGTGGTGTGTTTGACTTGTCAATAACCTTACAAACAAACAGAAAAATGCTTTCTGAGTATTCCATCAAATAGTCAATCTCAGCACAACTCATAGATCAAATATTTCAATTTGACAACTTACTACAAAGTGCCAGTTTGCAAACCAGCCAGTCATTAAGATTTCCTTGCAGATGAGTCACTCTTGGAGAACTCGCTGAAAGTGACAAGGGACCGTGAACTATTCCCAGCAGTTTCCCATGCAGTCTTTACTTGGTCTTATTTAGCATTGCATTGAACTATGTGATGATGACATGAAAAGCTGAGGTATCCAATGTTAACACTAGGTTTTAGAATACTCAGCTAAACATATCACTCTCGGTTTGAATAAAATGTTTTTTGCTAGATTTCTTAGAATAAATAAATACCTGGATAAAAACCAGTCAGTTTTAGGTTAGATGGACTTTAGCAGGGATGACAATCAAAGGAACAAGTGTAACTCCATAATGCAAAAGGTCAGAATGAGTCAAAGTTTTATCTTTCTAGTCTGCTTGCTTACATTTTGAGCATAGTTCTTGGAAAACAATGCAGGCATCAAACTATTTTCATCAGTCTTTTTCCCTTATGTCCCCACAGCTTAATAGATCCTCTACTCTCCCTCTCTACTCTGCTCTTGTGAGACCCCATCTGGAGTACTGTGTCCAGTTCTGGAGTCCCCAGCATAGGAAGGGCATAAAGCTCCTTGAACATGTCCAAAGGAGAGCTTTTAAAATGATCAAAGGGATGGAGCACCTCTCCTGTGAAGATAGGCTGAGGAAATTGGGGTTGTTCAGCTTAGAGAAGAGGAAGATACAAGCTGACTTTCCAACATCTGAAGTGGGGCTACAAGAAAATTGTGGTAGGGCTTTTTACATGGGTGTGTAGCGAGAGGGGAAAGTATTAAAACTTGAGGAGGGGAGATTTAGGTCAGACATGAGGAAAAAATTCTTCACTGTGAGGGTGGTAAGACACAGGAATGTGTTGCCCAAGGAAGTTGTGGCTGCCCCCTCCCTGGAAGCATTCAAGGCCAGGTTGGATGAGGCTCTCAGCATCCTGGTCTAGTGGGAGGTGTCCCTGCCCATGCAGGGGGCTTGGAACTGGGTGATCTTTAAAGTCCCTTCCAATCCAAATCATTCTATGATTCTATGATTCTGTGGTCCTCACTAGCATTTGTGCATTCTGTCAGTTTTAAATAACTGCAGGATTACCTTTTACTTGATGGTTCACAGATGATATAGAAAAACCAGAACTATATTAAGGTAATTATCAATTTGCTATATAAATCTTAAAAATAATAGAGAATTGAACTGTCTCAGTTTTTGAAAAATAGGTAAAAATTTATAAACTGAATGTAAAAAATGTATAGAAAGATAATAAATATTAAAATTTCCAGGAATTTTTATTCAAATATTAACAGATCAAAAGCAAGTGTATCATGCTATAAAACTAATTTTGATTTTGAAATAATTTTTATGAGAAAACAGTACTTTTATTGCACTTGAACAACTTTATAGGAAATTTGAAATTATCATGTTCTTACTTTAGTTAGAGTTTCCATTTTTATTGTGTTTCTTTGGAAATTAGTACTGCTGAAAATCTGTATTTTTATTTCTCCATTCTCCTTTTTGATAAAAAAAATTTAAAAAATAAAAAACATAGAGATACTAATTTAAAATATCAATTTTTTTTTTCCCTTTTTCATTGTGGAACTTTCTATACATTGCTCAAGATAAGAACAACTGCTGATAGGCAAAAGAATAATGAAAGCATGAAATCATAAACTAAAAAAAAATATATATACATGTGTGTGTATATATGTATATGCATATATATTTAAATATATGCCCACTAGATTATGTCCTGACGTGTCTCATCTATGTTTTTTTTAAATACCTCCAAGGATGCTGACTCCATCACCTCACTGTAAAGCCCATTCCTGCTTCTGAGCACTCAGTAAAGAATTTTTTCCTAATATCTAGCCTAAATCTCCCTTGGTACCACTTCAGGCCATTTCCTCTAGTCCTATAATTATTTACTTGAGAGAAGAGGCCAACACCCACCTCCCTACAACCTCCTTTGCAGAGGGCAATAAGGTCTCCTGTCAGCCTCCTGTTCTCCACACTAAACAATCCCAATTCCTTTGTCCTCTTCTCCCAGGACTTGTTCTCCAGACCCTAGTTATATAAATTGATAGAATATCAATTAAATATAGCAACATCAAAATATAGAATTACAGAAAAAAAATAAGAAAAATTATCTAAAAGGAGTTTGATTTAATATTTTTCTTGTAAAAAAAAAAGAATCTTTTCTAAAAGAAAAGGAAAGCGGATTTCACCAGCATCCAGTGATCTGAGAATTACTCACTCAGCTCTGGTTCTTGTCTATTTGTATTTCTCTAACAGAGGCTTGTCCAGACTCCTGCTGAACATATATAAGCTTTCCATATTTCATAATTTTGCGACACAGTCTCCCATCCTAACCACACTGATTTAGGAAAGATCTCCTTTTCTTTGCTTTGAACCTTTCTAGCAACATTTAGTTCCTCAGTTTACTGTAGGCAAATGACAATGAACAGGTCACCTCTGCCCATACTTTCCACCCTTAAGATGATTTTATAATAACTATTCTTATAAATACTTGCTTATTTTCCAATATCTTTAGGAGTAACAAATAGAAGAAACTTCATAGTAAAAATGGAGTTGTCATAAACAAAGCAGAAAAGTGCAAGCTGGAATCACTTAAGTGTTAGAAACAGCTGCACACAAGTAGCAAGGGAAGACTAATGTAAAGCGATGCAAATACAGCCAAATATATTTTAAAATTATAACTGGAGATGGTTAAAGGATTTTCTGTAGGTCATCACTCATTGACAATTTCTAGGGAAAATCATATGTTGTTACAGTAATGGTAACATGAGAGTGCAGTCTTTTCCATGCTGACCATAACCAATTATGTTGTGCTTAGCATTCAGCTGTTTTCCTTTTTGCTTCACTTAAGATACAACATCTGGAGGGCCTCATTAAATGAAGGTTAGATAATCTATTAATAAACTATTTAATTAGGAATTTGCCAGCAGGAAAAGTACTAAAGCTGTTATTTGTCTTTGCTCACATTTATTAGGGAGAGAAAAGAAACCACAGCAGTTGCTGGAATATTTTACATCTTTGAAAAAATCAGTTTTAAAACAAACTTACTGCAGTTAGAAAAAAACAGCTAGAGAATTTGCAGTTATTATTTGAAGTAGTGCATTAATGCTTCAGTACAGCTTACCTAGCTTGTTTCTGCTTTTCAGATTTTGTCCTTTTCTTATCTGTTCTAAAAAGAAAAAAAATCGAATGCATTGTGTATACACCTGATCCTTCTTGCCTTTTCATACCAGCACTTTTCCTAATTTTTTATACATGAGTAATAGACATACAATATTCTTTTGCAGTAAACCTTAAGTGCATTCATCCTGGGCTTCTTTAGCAGGTATTTTCATCCTTTTATGATCAGTCTAGTATGAAGTACCCCTTGTTATAATAAAGCTATCAGTTTTGGTGAGAATGCTGAAAGAGGACCAATGCTGAGTATCTTCTGAGTTGAATGCTCCTGTTCAGTATCAACTAGGGTTGAGAACTTCTTAACACATTTCACTTATGATCTTTTAAAGCTGTCAGGATGGAATGATTTTTACTCACGTTGCTCTGCACTGGGTTTAAAATGGTGTCCCAGAGGTGATAGATTAATAGATTAAAACAGCAAAGTATTAATCTAATGCACTGTCCTGTCTCCTTACCCATAACTTATAGAATAACTGTCATATGATTATGGCAGTTCTCTGATGAAACAAAGTACCAATACTTTACTCTCTGTAAAGCCTTTCACTGACTAGTGCGCTTATTATTTCAATACTTCATTCTGTATGGAATGGAACAGTCCCCGGAACTGATTTCTGAATAATTAATGACCATACAAACATTTATTTAGAATATTTTTAGACATTGGAATATGGACTTAATTGTGTGTAGTAAATATGAACATTTGCTGGAAGAAGCAATTTTCCTGGGAACTTGAAATGTGTTCCTTGTATAGTTCTGAATCTCAAGAAGGCAAAGAATGTTTTAATCCAAAACACCCTCGTTCACTTCAGGTTTTTCTCAGTAGCTCGGATGGACAGATGACAAGAAGCAAGCCACTTGTTGTACAGAATACAAAATTTATTTTTCAGTTTGCTAATTGTGATGGAGAAGATTCTATGTTTACTTGTTTTTTGATGTGTGTATCTAGGGGCTACTAAAATATTTTGGCTATTTCATGTATTTCGTGTTTGTTGTTTTTTTGTTCTGGTTTGGTTTTAACTCATGAATTTGCTCTATAAAATTATTTTGCTAGACTAAGACCCAGGTTAATTTGGCTAAGAGGTTCCCAAAATACAACTATACTTAAAGTGACTAACTTCTACATGCATTTTTGAATTTTCTGATAATACTTTTTCTAAAAATAAGTCACCCTTGCATCCACTGATGTCCATAGTTCCTGTCCTGAACCAAGAAAAATGCCAGAAACATGTTATTTTAGAGGGAATTGGATTTACATTTGACTCTTTGGAATGATGTCTTCATGTATTGTGGGTAAATTAGGGAGCATCTACTTATTTTAAGAATGAGTATTAGCTGGAAAGCAAGAAATCTATGCCCACAAGGTGCAGCCCATTTGCAATCAGTGGCTGAAATAGATGAGCATATGACTGTAGAACTGTCAGCACAGTTAACTAGTATGTTTGATGAGACAGAAGATGTGTAAGTACAGACGACAAATGTCAGTTGACTTAAATTTGGAGATCTGATTAATGCTTGTCTCACCTTATACCTTATTCTTTCTTATACACTATTATATTTCTTATGTATGCTGCCACTTTCCAGGCTTATGAAGTATAGTGAGATTTCATGCCACAGATTTTCAGTGTTTTTCACATTTAAGCCACTGCTCCCAAAAGAAATGTCAAGAAATCCACAGTTCTCATCTCTTAGTTTGCATCCTCTACGACTACTCCAGAATTTACATCTCTCTGTGTTTGCACAGGCTGCCGTGCCTTCTCAGTGCAGCAAAGCCAAAGCTTGACATCTTATTCAAAGAAAAAAACCAAAAATCAACATTAGGATAACTACTGATTTGAACATACAAAAGGTGGTAAAAGAGTCTGAGAAACAATTCATAAAGACATAAAAAGTTCTAATAATTTTTCAAACACACCTAGAATATGAAGCCTGACAGGAAATCTGAAGGGAGCTCAGAGAAGAGAATTTCATAGTAAAATAAATAAATAAATAATAAAAAAAATGTTTCATGAGAAAAGTTTTGAGATGTCTAAACACTGTGATTCCCAGTTTTGGGAGCAAGTCATAAGATCTGTCTCAAAATAAAGATATGCATAGAAGGAGCTGAAGAACAAATCAGCTCTAAACATAAACAGTTCAAGTCCACCTTCCTCTCAGATCTGTAGGTCATCTTGTATGAAATAGCTGTAATATTAGCATATAATCCCTTTGAACACGAACTTCAGATGTAGTTTTTAAGGGGGTCATTCAGGGACTAATGTAAGTTTGTAAAGTATGTGTGTACCCACAAAATTGGTAGAAATTATAGTAAAGGAGGGAGTGAGATAAAACATGGATAATTATTATATATTAGGGATAAATATAAAAAGGATTGTAATATATTAGGAAAGAACCATCAATTTGTGAAAAGAGTTCTAATCAATTAATGAGATATTAACAAGTATTTTGATAAGGAAGATCAGCTGGTGTAGCCATTTGGTTTTCCAAAATAATTTCTATTTCCTCTCCAAAAATTCTTAAACGAACTTGCCATGAGATAAAAGAAAAATCTTTTCACATGGATAAAATAAAATGGTATGACAAAAATACCGTAGAAAAAAGTTTTCACAGTAGAAGAAGATCAGCAGTGGAGTCTTAGATGGGTCTGAGTCACATATGAGTTGTTGTTCACCAAACTAATGAATGATTTTAAAAAGTGAGGAGTGAGGTTAAAAAAATCTACATATTTTACTAAATTAATAAGGGGTATAAAAATGAGAGGTGCCTGCACAAAGAAATAATGATGATGAGTATGTGACAGACCGACTGGCAAATTAAATTAAGGGTAAATAAATTTGAAGTGATGTGTATCAGGGGACATCCCCAACTTTGTAGTTCCATGAAAGCTATGTTCAGCACTGGTTAAAAAACCAAAACAAATCATATTATAAAGTATGATGACAAATAGAGATCAGAATAGAAGATGTGATGCAAAAAATCCCCATCTGCATCATGAATATTGGATGTAGAACCAGTAACCCAACTTCAAAGGGAGCACAGGATCTGGGAAAGTCAAAGAACAGCAGGGATGATCAGAGGAATGGAATGTCTACCATGCAAGTAAATATCTCATATGACTAGAATTTTTTTTGCAAAGAAATATCATAGGAGAGATGTGACCCAAGTCTATCTATTCATGATGGGAACGTTAGAAGAATATTTAGCATCGTTTCTTCCACTGCAATAACTTTAAAATTGTCAAACGAAAAAAAGTCATTGGCAGGTCCCAAACAAGGAAGACAGTTTTTCTCACAGTGTGGGGTTAGCTGTAGAATCCCTTGCCAAAAGGATGTTTTGGGTGTTAGAAATTTAATTGAGATAAAAAGTGGTTGGACAGACCAATGGAAGAAAAAATTATAAATACGAAAATGGTGTTTCTGGCTCAGAGGTTTTAGTTGCCACTGAACTATGACAGATTATCCAGCAGAAGCATCAGTTTGAGTTTGTCCTGTTTCCCAACTGTCCCAAAGACATTTTCTGACAGGTATTGTCAAAGAAAGGATTACAGGTATCTTTGGTTTGGCAAGGCGTTGCCATCCCAGTGGTTTCACTTGTTCAATCCTTTCCCGACTCTGGCTGCTCAGAAGCCCATGCCTCAAAAGGCACCATCACTCACTAATAGTAGACAAATGGAAGTGGTAGCTCAGGTGTGAGGTTTGCACTTATTCTGTGTTCAAAAGGAGAGGTGAAGCCACATAAAGGCTGGTTTGCCATAAGCTAGCATGTATCAGCTGCTTGTAGAGCGATCCAGATATCAGTGCTGGTTTTGCTTGCTGTTCATGCTGTCAACATGAAAAGGAGGAGGTACAGGAAGACTGAGGACTCAATTAGACCAGGACAGAGCCTGCTTTGTGGGGAGCTGATGATAGGGAGACACACACTGATGACTCTGAGAAGAGAAATATTATCTCTGGAGCTAACTTCTGTTTGCATTGCATTGCAGAGACATGAACTATGAGTGAACTGATAGCTCCAGCACATGTGGGCAGTCATGAACAGTGAGGCACAGTGCACGTCTTCAGGCTGTCAACATTATAACTGCATGGGTTTCCTCATGCAGTTTGCCTCCTGTCTCTGATGCTTCATTTACAGTGTTGCAATAGTAGTGAAAGAAGAGGGACAAGAATGGTCTGTCTTAATGAAAGATACCTCCTGTATCTTTTCTTCTTTTCTTTAAAAAAGCTCAACACACACAACACCCTAAAACAGGCATTGCACTATAATAAGTTGAAAATGAAGACAAATGCTGCATAGATGAGAGACCACAAGAGAGAGAAATTCTGTGCACTGACTAATGTGAAATACAATGGGCATGTTTGTAGATGCATAATTTCACTTAAAATATAAACAGAGGCAAAAAAAGAAAGGAGAAAGACAGACAAGATATCTGCCAGTATGACCTGCAGTTTACTAGAGGAGATAACCTGGCTGAAAGTGAGGAGAGTTATTCAAACAGAAGTCTTCATGGTGTCTTCACCATATGGTGTCAGCTGTCTGGGGCAACAGCCCTGCAGGGCACTGTCAGTTTCCAGAGGGACGTTTTTGTAAAACTCATTTTAGAATTAGGAAAATGCTTTTTGATAACTCCATATCAGCTAAAACACGTTGCAGGAGGAAGGTGGCATGTCAGACCAGACAAACAGCAGGAGATGAATGGGCAATTTTCTGGTCAAGAAAGACACAAAAAGCAGCAAATAGGTATTAATATTTACTTTCTCAGACAACAAACAGAGGTCTAGCAGACAGCAGAAAACCAAGCTATAATCCATTGTCACGCTACAATCTGTGTCATGATAAGTAACTTTATTTGGTATAGCAGTAATCATATCTTATACAGACTCTTATAAAAAAACACTATTTTTGATCCACTAAAGATGAAAAAAAGAAGTTGGTATTGGTTATACTCAAGATAGAAGTAGTTCTGCCTTTACTAGGCCAGAGATATGTCACACAGCCAGAAGGGATTTTGCATCAGAAAATGAAGTATGATTTATTTCTCTGGTGGCTACCCAAAATTATCTGGAAATGAAAGGTGAGAGGTGAGACTGCAAAAGGTAGGCAACACTGTCAAAGTTGTTTGGTTGTTGCTTTATTTTCAGATTCAGGTCTGTTTTGTCCTCAAACAGGAAATTTTGGACAGGAGTCTAGGCCATACCATTTTGTAAGTGCTTGTAATATGTGGAAAATACCCCACAAAATACTTCTGGTTTTATTTCACTTTCTTCTCCCAACTTAAGAACAGTTTCAAAACTGGGCCCCAAGATCAGAGCAAAGCAGCAAATATGGGAATTAATGGGTGATGTTGGGCAACTGGGAGGCCGGAGTGTAAAAGAATGTTTAATTGACTTTTTTATACTGGCAAAAAAAGTGCAGTCCATGCTTAACTGGTTATTATTAAATCCCAGTGGGTTGCATGATGGACCAGTCTTTACATAGGTCCATCTTTTTTTTGCGCTACCCTTTTATTTTAGATTTCTTTCTCTGATGATAATATAAAAATGTATTGGGCAAAAAATAGATCCTTTCAGGACACTGCTAAAGACAGGTTAGTTAGATGATGGGTGTCCATTGTTTGTAAAAAATTTAGTATTTTCTCCATTAATATGGTATGTTGATAATAATTTATTAGCTCTCATACACTACTCAGCACAATTATATTTCTGTAGCACAAGTAGTACTCATTGCTTTTATGCAGCCATGTATCAATAGAAGTGAAGAGGCTGTCTTACATGCTTCAATAGTTCACACTGGTTTACTAGTACACTTATGTTGGGTATAGGGAGGTGCTGTGTTGTTTCACCCTGTCTATTGTTCAGTGCCTGATAAAAGTACAAGCATGTGTACAAAAAATGTAATAAAACTTTAGCAAAAAACCCTCATTTTTTTCTAAAGAATCCTTATCAGGTTTATTTGAAGAACACTATTTTCCATAAAATGAATTGTCAACAATTTGCTGGTAAGTTCAAAATATCATCCTGTGAGCACCTCTCCACCTTGACTTCTGCAGGTTTTTTTTTACTAACTTTTTCTTTTTGAACCTGTAAGTTGATGGGAGTTGAGCCAGTGTTGCTTCTTGTCCCTTGTATTTGTCAGACGAGTCCTGAGCCCAGGGTCACAGTGGAAGGTACATCCCCAGGCAGGGAGCTGGGAAGCAGTTGCAGACAGTTGCTCTCTATCACTTCAGATCAGCTAGATGTAAAGTAACTCCAGCAGGAAGATGTGGAAGCACATTAGCACAGGGCTGTGCCTGAAGGAAGGAATGATCCCTGCTGGATCTAAGCACCTGAAGATAAGCACCAGCCTCTCTGGGGTAGAAAGCATGTGGCAGATACAAGAGTTCAATGGTCATGACTGGCTGATGAATCCTTTCCCCCTTGTCAGTAAGGAGCCTAGGACTGAGGGGATACCCTAGTAAAGTCTACAAGTATCTAAAGGGTGGGTGCAAGGAAGATGGAGACAGACTCCCCTCAGTAGTTCCCAGTGACAGGAGGAAGGACAACAGGAATAAACTGGAGCATAGGAAGTTCCATTTAAATATGTGAAGAAACTTCTTTAGTATGAGAGAATTGAGGCACTGGAACAGGCTGCCCAGGGAGGTTGTGGAGCCCCCTTCTCTGGAGATATTCAGACCCTGCCTGGATGCAGTCCTGTGTAATGTGCTCTGGGTGATCCTGCTTTAGTGGGAGAGCTGGACTAGATGATCTGTAGAGGCCCCTTCCAACTTTGACAATTCTGTGGTATTGATCCAAGCATTTTGGGTGCAACAGTCATAGACTAAAATGCACAAGCAACTTTGAACTTTGAAGCAAGAGCTTCCTCACTTTTTCTACACTTTTAAATGTCACACTAGTTGCCTAGTCTCTACACTCTGATTTCTGAAATCGCTGATAAATCTTGCTGTTAATGTTTATAATGCTGATCCTAAAGTAATAATGCCCTCTTATAACATTGTTCTTAAAGTAAAGATTAACATAAACTGCTTACATTATTCATAGTATGTTGGTTTTGTTAAGCTTAGGAAGATGAAACCAGAATGATCACAAATATGTTCATTTGAATATAACTGGGTAGTATCTTAGGATCTATTTGCTGTCTGTGACTGAAACAAAATATATAAAAATATCCTCCTGCTCCTACCATCCAGTAAAATTAAAAATAATAAAATAAATATTTCATTAGAGAAGAAAGAAAGTAAATAGTGGAAAACCACAATTTTCAAAATGGAACCTGTGAGTGAAATTTACAGCACCACAGTATCACAGTATGTTAAGGGTTGTAAGGGACCTTTGAAGACCATTAAGTCCAACCCCACTGTCAGAGTAGGACCAAAACTAGAGCAGGTCACTCAGAAATCCATCCAGACTGCTCTTGAAAATCTCCACAGAGAAGGAGACTCCACAACCTCTCTGACAATCAGAACTTTTAATTTTTTTCCTTTCCGTTAATGAAAACTGCATCAATGTGTTCATATGCTGGTGAGCTAAAAATTTTTTTTTTGATATTCAAACACAAAAGGCTTTTTAAGGCAGGTATACTGCATTGTCTACAGCAACTGCCTCCCATCCCTGTCCATAGGCAACTAAGATCCACCATTTAATGCTCAGGAACCACAGAAACAACTCATTTTAAAGACCCCCTTCTTTGATTTCCTTTAGGTTTTTTCCACCTAAAAATTATTTCCTAAGAATGTAGATATTTAAAAGCACTTAAATGCAGTGAAGTATTTTCACTCATTAGCAACAGAACTGTGTAACCTTTTCATAAATTTCATAGTAATTTATAAAAATACCAGAAAAAGATAGTATCTAAATATTAATACATTAAAATATTTTCCAGTCTCTGTTTTGTAGTGGAAGTGATTTCTCCAGAATTAGCAGTGATCTGGCATAAAGTGGCATGCAATTTATTTTTTTACCTCTGTATGTGAATATTGAACTGGTTTTTATTCATCTGATAACATTTTTTGAATACTCTTTGACTTCCATTTTTTTTTAATAAACAGAAGTTTTAAATACTTAAGGTGAGGTGGTGATGATTGCTTGAAGATTTTAACACGATTTAAAAGCCTTTCACAACTCTAAATAAATATTTCTCATCAACACTCAACAGATAAAATGGATTTTATAGTAAGCCATTAAAAATTTTGAGAGGACTGTTCCTCTGTAAACATTAAGCATTCAATACTGGCCCTTTGCTGAAACAAGACACCACACTGTCTTCTGCTTTCGTCTGGTGGCAAGTTGTTTCTCGTTGTGCATTTCTTCTTACAGAGGTAAGTACTTTGGGATTTAACAATGCAAAGGACAAGCATCTGTTTTGAAACCATCTCAGACTGTTCTAGTCACACATGAGAATGGTGTTACCCTGTTTCCTGGATAGTGTTTCTTAGGATCGAGTAATACATGGCTGGGTCCAAATATTCCCATTTCAGAATCAGTACACCTGTTTGGACCTGCCCTTTCCCAAAGAAACTTTGCCTTAAAATGCAAGGTGAGAGTAACTGTTTATAGGAGGAATTTTATGGTTTTTTACCCACACCCACACTGACCTCCTTTCAGCTACTGCTCTGCCAGATTCATTTAATTATTGCCATAAACCGTAAACACTACTGCATGACCATTTCCCCTTTAGCAAGATTGTGTGTGTGAAAAAAGTAAACAGATTGTATAACAAAGTGTTCTCTAGCTGTCAGCAAGGGCTTTGAAAATAAAACACTTCCCTCCCGACTCACAATTGGCTGACAGTCGGCACATAATGAATAATAGCTCCTGGGGACCAGCAGAAAGATGTGTGGGAAAACTTTAATTAAAAGCTTGTCAGTACACTTTTACCTAGGTGACATCACCTGACTGAAATCCTGCTGCCGGGCTTTGTTGTCTATAGTATCGCAGGTAGCACACTTGTTTTGCTGACAGCAAACAATTCAAAAAGTACTTTAAAACACTGGGGGGAAGACTCTATGCTGCCAGTAAAATATAATCCATTTGTGGTGTTCTAATTTTCTAATTAGCAGCTGTAGAAGGCTCTACACCATTGTGGGAGGAGTGTGACAAACAGGTTTTTGTAGCTCGTTATCTATGATGCCCTCTTGATTATGTATTTTCTTGACATTCCATTCCTGAAAAGTGTTTTCCAAAATCAAATAAATTTCTGAAAGTAGACAGCTGGGCTTGAGCCAGAAGGACAGACCTAGCATCAAATTCCCAGCTTGAAGCTCTCTTATATATATTAAATCAGAGAACTGAATCCAAACAACCTAAAAGTTCACAGCAGAGGACTTCTAGGCTGTGAAAAAATCCTATGGAATAGGATCTATGTGAGTGTAAAACCCAATAAAGAGGTAATACAGAAGAGTCACAGTGATGGATTTGTGTCTACCCAACTCAGTCTAGTGGTAACCAACGCAATGAGGTGGCACCCATGCTTTTGTATACCAATTACTGTAAATGGAAATGTGAATCTGAAAGCCTGAACTTGGTCCTAAAATTGTAATTAGTAATATTCATGGAAAGAAACTCTCATCTAACACTGCTGAAATCATTAATACTAGTAAAGCTTGGCTATTTTACAAGTAATTTGTAGTAATGGAGAGTAGTTCCTCATAATTCAATAATAACTAATTCTGTTACATCACGGTCTAGATCAATCCTGAGCTGACTTCAATAGGAATAGGCTGAGTCTGATCCAGAAGTTACTGAGTCCAATGGGAGCCTTTCCATTGATTTCTGAGAGAATTTGGTTTGGGTGTGCAGATGAATGGAATTTATTTACCTGAGAGAGGAAAGACTCTTACTGAAGTGTGTTTGCCTTCCTTATGAACATTCTCTCAATTTCCTTAATTTTATATAATTATGATTTGCCAAATGTTGAGGAAAGTATTATATCTAATTAGTGGTGAATAAAAGTAAACAGAAGGTTTATTTTCTTATTACATGCTAAAATTAAATGCTGTTCTTGGGCATGTATATGTGAGTAATAAGACACAGAGCAACTCCCAGGTAAAACTAAAGACCAGGCTTCTAAACCTACACAGTTCTAGTGCATTTCTGTGCCAAATACTTAATCTGAAGATTAATGAACAAGGTTTCACTGCTTATTTTGGTAGAAGAGTCTAGTGTTAGGCAAGAAGGAAGGAAAACAACTGGCATAATTATTTAAGAATTTTCCTTTATCCTTTACTGTTCTAACATACTGTGCAATAACTCAGTCTTTAGCAACAGATATGGCTACCTGGGGCTTTCAGTACATGGATATTAAAAGAGAAACAGGTGCTTTCACACTGCAGAGGACAAAAATAGTGTTACATTAAAATGTAAAATAATTGTCATTTGCTAGCAAAAATATAAATCGCTTATTTGGTGATGAGCAATATTTGCAAATTTCAGCTACTAGTGCATGACAGTACTCATCCATAGCTAGATTCACCATGCCACATCAAGAAGGAATTTTGCAGTGGGTGAGCATTAGGGCTTTCAAAGGAGGCCTGGACTCCAAGGGCTGTTCATGAATAAGGAATTTCTGATTAGGCTAAATGATAGTTGGCATTCTGAGAAAAATCCACAAAGCCCTCTTTCATGTGAAACTCCAGTCTGTATGTGGCTGGCAAGTACCGTAATGGTTAGGCCACAGAAAACTCACTGACTTAATAGTTTCCTAACCAGCAATTATTCTATTTTTCACTAATGAACAGGTCAATGTGTATGAAAAATGTTCAGGGAATGAGAGGAGGGAAAGTGACCTGGCATATCAAGCATGGTGTTTAGAACATCCCTGTAAGGAAGGAGATACTACAGCTTTAGCATTATGTATTTTATGGAGCAGCAAATGGAACTCAGTGTTCAGATCTCAGACCTGGGGAGCCTTTTCTGTTTCAGGCATAATTTAGTTATGACATAAAAAGTGAACTAAAAGTGAAAAAGCTTCAAAAGCAGTGCAAAGAAAAGTGCATTGCATCCAGCTGTTGTGGAAGAACTTTGAACTTGTTATTTAGAACATTTTCTCGGGAAATCTTGCTGGCAAAGGCAGAACTCAAAGCTGTATTTCCTATAAATTAATGACAAGATTGAGACAAGTTCACTGTGCTTTTAGGGACAAACTTCTATTCATTTAATTGAGGTTTCCTTTAAATATGACTGTGCTAGGTGTTGAAAAGAATGAAATTTTTGGCATGATTCACATTTATGTCATATTCCACCTTGCCTTCTTTAGTACTTTTTTGTTGAATCATTTGAGGAAGCAATGGGCTTTTGGAATTGGCTAAAATGAAAAGCAAACTTTTCTCACACTGCTAGCTTCATGCAATACTGAGTGTTTCAGGTGGAGGCTCTTTCATTCATTAGTGTTTATTCTGGCTACCAGAATGTTGTCATTATGTCAGTCTTGCCAGCCACTTATTCTTACATCATTTTTTGAGAACTCAAGCTTCAGAAAAAATGACCTTCACTGGCTAGCAGTAGTAAATCTGAAGCTCCAGGATAGAGAAATGTGACAGGTGGAGCAGGAAGAATACATTAGCTGTCTCATGAAACTAGCTCGGTGATTTCATTCCGGTTTCTGTAGACAGGAATTCTCATTACAAACTCCACAATAATTGTGATTCTCAGCAGGGTTCATGGGGAATTTAGAGGATATTCTTTTCCCTTCAAGAAATTATCCTTCACGGTTACATATATTAGTTATACTGTACAATGATGGTTGCAGTCTTCCTTGTGTATAAAAATCTAATGTCATACACCACTGTTTTGCATAGATATATTGGTGTAAGTGAACTTTCTAGTGGGTTTTTTTAGTAAGTAAATTCTGTGTCAGGTAAAGCACTAGACCAAGCATGAGAAGACAGGTTTTCAGTTACTGGCATAAGCTCCCTGTGAGATCTGGAACAAGTCATTTATGGTTTAATTCATTAAAGTGTTAAGTGATAAGGATTAGATGCCTACATTTTAGGCCACTATTCTGAAGAATTCGGATACCTAAGTGGAGGGGGATTTATAGCCTCCTGGTTTGTTTTCTTTTTGTGTGTGTGGTGTGTAAGATGATTTAGGAGCTGAAACAGACACATGTCAAATGGAAGATTTGTATTTCTAGGCCTGGCAAAAAGAAAAGGCTTCAATGTGTGTGCAGTCAGCCTGTGTGAAATTCCCACGTTGGTCTGGAGGAAAGAACATTTGTCCTTTATAGTTTTGAGCTCAAAACTAACTTCTAAAGGAAGATGGTTTAGAAAGTTAAAATTTACAGCCAGCAATAAAACATTAAACCTATTTCTTGCCTTGATGTCTTAGATGCTGATTCGTATTCCTTCTTGTGCTGGTTTTATGTAGCCCAGGGTTTTTGTCTCCTCAATCCTATGTCTTCCATAAGGCAAAGGAGAAAGGACGTGTCTCATTTTTCCCTTCTCTAGCTTGACTCCTTATAAGTTTTACTGTTAGTATGCTTCTCTGGGATCTGATAGACACAAGTTTGAATTCCTCTGAAGAGGAGTGGTAGAGTCTGCTTTGTATTTTGTAGGTGATATTCCATTTTAACTCTATGGAAAAAAAAGCAGCAGTACCACTAGTTCATGTCTTTCTGTTTACAGAGAGAGCAACATTGGCTGCTGTGTTTTGCTGGAAATATTATGCTTCAATAACACATGCTTCAAATAACCAACGGGATCAGGCATATCGAGGGTGGCTGAGCCTACCTGAAGGTGCTCAACACTGGCCAACCTCATTTCAGTGATATCATGCATCTGTACCTGTATAGAGTAATGAGGTAAGTAGATAATTTATGACCTTTAAGATCATCCAGTACAATAAATATTGGTCTTAATGGCAGCTGAGAAGAAATCCTCTGGTGGCAATAAATTAATTCACAGACTGAGACATAGCAGTCTCTTGCTTAAGTCCTGGTTTAAGTATCTATACCTTTTTTTGGTTGTTTTTTTTTTTTTTTTTTTTTTTTTTTTTTTTTTTTTTTTTTTTTTTTTTTTTCCCTGATCTAATAATAGAAGTAGGCTGTGAAATTCTTGTTAATGGGAATAAATATTCTCCAAGTATTACTCCAATCACAACTTACGAGCCTACTTGTGTAGGTGGGAAATATGCCTCTCTGTTGACATTTAGTTATGCCTTGAAGCAGGGCTGCAGAGTTCTTAAAACTATGCCAGTTATACAAGTTAGCAGATGATAGTTGTTTTCATCACCACAGGGTTGTTACAGAAGCTAATAAGAAAAGTATAAGCAGATACTTTTATTTATTATTTACATATTATCAAAGTGAAGGAAGCCTCTTCTAATTTAGGAAAGCTATGAAAAAAATATAGAAAACATCTTTGCTCTCAGTGTTTGATGAACTGTAATCTTTGATTGTACTTGATGATAAATTAGCTGACTGGTCTCAGTGTTCAGTCTGATTTACAAGAGATTCTTTTGAAGTGATAAATGCCTATCAGCCTGCAGTGCTACACTGTAAAACAGAAGGATGTGAACATACTTGACCAAACAACACCATGTTTTGTTTCTAATAGATAATTCAGATGATGCAATGGAGACATTTTAAATCAGTTAAGAGTAGCAAAGCTCCTGTGTCATATATAAGAAAAGGTACTTTATTTTAAGACTGACAAGTCTGAAAACAGAAGTTAACAGAAAGTCACAAGTCATTCCTGTGACAAGCGCATGAAATCTAAAGAACAGATTCCATACGGTATCATATTTCAAGTTGTATGTCAATGACTTCATCAGAAAGTTATACCCTTCCAGTAGGAGAAACGATACCTTTGAAAACATGTGTGGCTGCATGTAAAAAGTAAGCTCTCCCTGTCTTCACAGAGAGCCAAGACACTTTCTGCTGAACAGGCAGACAGAAGAGAAAGAACAGATGTAATTATCAATCATACACTGTCATTAGCCCAGCTTTCAGAATCTGCAGAAGAACAGAGCATAAACTGGTCAGTTATTGATGCAGACTGTAGCTGCCTTCATTGTAGATTTGTTGCCTGCTGTTTATACTCCAGCATAGTCAAGGCAGGACTAATCTACATGTCTGACTGTTTAGGCATGAGGATGGCTGCCAAGTCTATATACATTTGTTGCCACTTGAACATCTCATGCCAGTGGCACAAGTGAGATCGGCCAAGTCACAAAAATTTCAAGCATCAGTGTAAAATTTGAACAACATCCTGTTCAAATTATTCAGGCTTCTTCTCTTTGGCATAGCAGACAGTAAAACTGCATAGTTCCGATCTGCTTCAGAGTTCAGATCCACTCTTTCTACAAACACAGAAGTGGTCACCTACAGTGTGGAAATGAGGCTTCTTACCACTCTTCAAAAGGAATCCAAACCCACACCTTTAAGATCCCAGAGGAGTGTGCTAACATGAGACCACTGGTACACAGTAAATATTTAGTTCATTGTTTCTCCCCTGAGCTATTTCTACTGTAGAAAAAATGTTTGCATCTATGCTCATGTACTTGTGTTGTGGATAATTGTATATAGCTGCAGATAAAGATGCACCTAAAATGACAAAGCTCTAAGGGCTTGTCTGCAGAAGTGGAAAAACAATGCCAGTGTTTTAAGAGATGCTTAGGTTCAGCATCTGTATTTGTTTCCATTCTGGATGGCAATCTGCTAATTAGAACTACTGAGTTTGATTAGATTACTGAGCTCTTGAAATGTGCATTAACAAATATGAGGTTATTAATCTTTAAACATGTATTAATGAGACTGACTTTTCTCTGCATTTGAAAATATAGTCTCGAGTCACTTGCTTGCAGCTGCCTTGTCACTTTGTGTTTTTTAATCCAGATGATTTCCTGTATATTTCACTATAGCTACTTAATATATAAGACCATTTTTTCCTATTTTAATTAGGAACAATACTTACTGTGTCATAGTGTGCAGCCTGTAGAACAGGCTCATAAAAAGAAGGAAAGCCACCCATCTAACTTCAGTTCCTTCAAGGAAACTTCAAGGAAATATAATCAATGAGATCCAAAGAGGTGAATGCCTAAGGAGCAGTATAAATAATGAATACCGGTTCTAATAACAGCCAGTTCTCCAGAAGGTTAAAAAACAATGGGGGAAACATTTGCTAGAAGTTCCTCAACCTGAAAGACAGTGATGTTCGCAGAAAAAACATAACAGCCATGCGCATTACTAATATTTTAGTTGACTATTGAAGAACAGTTTTACTTCTGCAACTTTGCATTGACATTCTAGAACAAGTTACTTCAGCTTGAGCTTTGTTTTATCCAGTTGTGAATGTGAGGGCAAAATGTTTTAAGCACAGAGATACTCTGATTCTTTGGAAACAGTGAACTGACCTATTGCTAGACTGCTTACCTTGAATGTCTGCTATCTGCCTAGGTCTGTGATGGTTAACTAGCATAAACCAATAGGCAGATTTGTGGTCAGTAAAAAATTACGCTCTACTTATCAAAATGCCACTTTCTTCAGAGTAGGCTCACAGGTCATGAGGACCTGGATGATCATAAAGAGTTCTGAATTGACCTTTCCAGAAAAAAGAGAATCCATTTGACAATACTGAATTCAAATCTTTTGGAGTCAAAAAGGGGAAAAAAAAAAAGAGATTTAAAACATATTTCTAGGAAGTTATGTCCTGCTCAAGCAACTAACTGTCAGACTTGCACAGATGGTTAAAATATTTGCAGAATAAAAAAACCCAAACAAACCCAATAGCTATGCTCAGCTAGAGAACAACTTTTATGTCAGTAATAAGCAGTAAGCTCAGCTACTTATATCATTTACTAACCAGAACAAACCAGACTGCCAAAGACCTAAATCTTATCTTGAGGTCTCTGATTGAAGGATTTGAGGTTCTGACTTTAACACAGGGATCTTTCCAAAGTTCAAATCCTGATAAAACTGAATGGTGAACACTGGTTCTTGTTAAAACATAATTCTTCCCAGGTACTCTTTATAACTGAAACCAACAAAGATATCTAATGCAAAATAAATAGTCAAGGCTCTTCATTTTATTTTAAATTGGCCTGACTTCCTTCATGGTATTCATTTCAGTGGTTTCCAAACCACAGCCTGAGAAGCCTCTTATCAGGTAGGATTTTGTTCCAGTAAAGTTTTTAATCCTTATATTTCAAATAAAGAAATTCTCATTGCCAAAAGGCATCACAAACTGGATACATGGTAAAACTGAGGACTAGGGATTCTATGTTTTGTTGCTGAATATTGATTTCAGTTTACAAAGCTATATATAAATATATGCTTATATGTTCATACACAATGTATAATTTTTATGTAAGCATAAAGTCATATGATATATATATTTATATATAATAGACACTGGTTTAATATTGGCATGAATCATCATGTGTTTGTAACAGAAGCTGCCTACAAAGACCTAGGAAAGTTTCAAGGTGTGTTCTCTAGTAAAACAAAACCAAAGAAAATCTGTAATCATAACTGTTTTCTCTACACTGTTGTGAGATTTGTGCTTTCCAGGTGTGAGACGGCTGCTATTGAGAAATGCTTCAAGACTGCAGTGCTTTGTACTTTGAGCCCTTTCCTTTGGAGCAAACGCAGCAGAAGGCATCTACTTGTCTCAGGTGGTGTTTTTGAGAACTGATGAGAATTAACCTGGAAGTTGACGTTTTGAAGGTGCAAATGCAGTCTGTCGGGTGCAAAAGGAGGTCCTGCTCACTGTGTCCTGTGCTGCAGGTCTCATCCAGTAACAACCTCTGGCTTTTTTGATTGGGAAAACTCCAAATAGGCCCTGGGGCCTGCTGGAAAGCCACCTATTCTCTGTCACTACTGGTGCTTATCGTTTCTTGTGCTCCTCCTAGCATGCCTTTTACTCTGCACCCTTGCTTGCAGGTTTGCAGCTTGCTGTGTTTCTCCCCACTGCCAAAAGCAGTGCCCAGCTGGGTCTGTTTGATGTGACTCTGGAGAAGAGCAATCTTGCCTCTAGCCACAAGCTCCCCTCAGGCTCAGTCTGTGGGGCCAGGACAACTCACAGATGCAGCTATGTCCCAGCTGCTCAGCTACAGCTTTTCTGAAGAATTGTTTTATTCAGCAAAGTAAGAAGAATCAGACTGCTATAATCCCTCCCACCCTCTACACTCATCCACACTCAAATTTGGGGGTGAACTACAGTATCATCTTTTGTAGTTATATTGTTAAAATGTAGTTTTTTCACAATTAAAAAAATATGTTCCATCTTATTTGCACTTTCATCGTTATCTGGGCACTACTGCTTTTTTTAAATTATTCTGATTTTATTTTATTTTATTTTAAAAGCTTTTATTTCAAATCTTATCTCCTTTCTCCTGAGAGATGGGAAATCCTTTGCAACTGATTTCATAAAAAACTATTTAATCTTCCTCTTCCCTGGCACAAAAAACCAAGAACTTTTTTTTCCTAATTTTTTTTTTAAGTTTCTTTTGGAAGTATAACATTTTATTTCATGACCACTATTTCTTCTTTGCTCCAGATGTGATTTCCCCAAGTATTTCTTTCTACCGTTCCTTTTGTTGTTTTCTGGTAGTGCCTGTGTTTCCAGTTCCAAAGTACCTATATATGTGTCTACAGGGCAGAGGCTCAGGGGTTTGAATAGCTGGTTATAATAGAAACCAACGATCAAATTACATACGGTGTAACAACTTTAAGAGTTCTCCTAATATCCTGAAACATTTCAATAAACATATTTACCTCCTTATATTTAGAAAAAAGATTTTTTTAAAAAAATTATGAGAATACTCTTTAGAGGAATATTAAATCCAGGCTCATCAACAGGGAAACTTCTGAAACATCCACCAGTTTTGTTTGTCTGGATTTCAGGATGATGTTTCCCAAGACACTTCAGAGCTCTTAATGAAGAAATACCATTCACTCTCCCATGTTCCTTCCTTCTAAAGGTAGAGGTTTTCATATCTGTCCAAGAAGATGGGTAACACATGTCAGGAAAGCAAAATGCTTATGGAAGATTTTAGTAAGTAGTTTTAGCAGTAGTTAGCTCAAAAAACAAATACTGGAGTTTTTCTAAATTTATCTACTTGTTGTGCACCTGAGTGGATCACGAGAATAAGGTATGAGAGCATATTAAGTGAAGAATTCAGCTGCTCTGCACAAGGAGACGACTTCTTCTGGCATTTTTCTGGGACAGAAGGGATCCCACTTCATTCATTGGTTTGTCAGTGGAATCCAGTCAGCAGAAGCTGGCTCAGCCAGGCATCTCTGAATCATGTACTGAAGAAGAATCTCTTTTTGTGGTTTTCTTATTCCACACAGTGGCAAGAGTGTAGTTTAATGTGTCTGCAGTTACTCAGGAAAATCCCTACTCTAAAAAATTTTGCAGAAAGTAAGGGAAAGAATTAACTGACTAGCTCAGTCTTTTTCTCATTCATATGGTCAGATGGTAACCTATTTAATTAAAACAACAACAAAAAAAATCTTTCAAATTTTTCTGGTAGAGAAATCAAGGAATAAAATTGTAAGCACAGTAATTTTTATTACAAATGTGACTTCTATCTGATTGTGAGCATTTTAAATGGAAGACATGCATTTGATACTTCACTCTGCTGGTGTGGTGCTAATCAGCCTTACGTAAATAAGAATTAGGCCTTGATAAAAAAGCAGTTTTTTGTAAAATGCTAAATCAATACATTTTCTAACTCTGTGACACAAAGAAAATTCAATATCCACCTTTATATATCTGAAAATGCATTTCGATACTTTATCCAGACCAAGGAAATTATCTCTACCCAGAAAGAGCTAAATAATTGCCAGTTAAACTGGGAATAAACCCAAGAATTATGAAAAGTTGAATAATTTATTTTGTCTATGATAGATCTACTATTTGAAAGGAAGTTCTTCATTTAGTTGATTGCTTTTCTGTAGTCTCAAAAGCAGTGCCCAGCAATGAATATGGTAATACTTAGCAATATCGCTTTAGAACTTTATCACGGTGTAATCCAACACATCTGGAGTATAGTCTATATTGTCTAATTTCTTCTAGAAAAATGTCTTATGCTGGATTGAAGAATGGGCAAAAACACACATAGAAAGCACACCAACACAACAATAGAATGGCAGAAGCTGAGGGAACAGGGACTGGTCAGCCTGGAGAAAAGGAGGCTGAGGGGGGAACTCATAGCTCTCTACAACTACCTGGAAGGAAACAGTAGCAAGGTGGGGGCTGGTCTCTTCTTCCCAGTAACAAGAAATAAGACAAGAGGACATGGCTTCAAATTGTACCAAGAGAGGTCTAAATTGTGTTTTAGGAAAAAATTCTTCACCAAAAGGGTAATTAAGTATTGGAACAGGCTGCCTACGAAAGTGGTTGAGTCCCTGGAAGTATTTTTAAGATGTGTGGATACGGCACTTACCGGCATGGTTTAGTGGTGGACTTGACAGCAATGTTAACGTTGGACTTGATGATATTAAAGGTCTTTTCCAACCAAAATGACTCAATGATTCTGTAATTTTTTTTTCAATGAGATCTGTAACATTTCCTTTTCAAAGGAAAAAAAGAAAAAGAAAAAAAAAAGAAACTGGCTTACCCTCAGAAGACATTTGAACTTAGGTTTATAGGTTTATAGTAAAAATCACTCTCATTATAAAAGAGTAGACCAGAATTTACTAGCTTTTCGAATGCTTGGTGAGCTGTACTCAGCTCCGCAAATATAGTGAGCAAAATAAAAAAACCTTGCTTGTTTTAGGAAGAACTGCATGCTTAACTGTTACTATGTAAAGTGGAGACACTGTATCTATATCTGATTTGCAATTAACTTCATTATACATGACTACTCATGTGATTCTGGAGGAGAAATTTCTCCTTTTGGTGCACAGGAGACAGGAAAACTGGTGCACCATCTCCCTACTGTCCTATATTCCTGATTTGAAGGAACACAGAGGCAGGGCAGTTCATTCTCAAGGCCAACACAGCCCATGCCCTTTTTGCTGTCTAGGTGTGATGGTGTCATAACATTCTGTGTACTGATGGTTTACAAAAGTGCATTTGGATTATCACAAAAGAGGAATAATACAGTAAATCTGTGGCATGAATGCATAGAAGAGCTCAGCTAGATTAGTGTTCCTGAAGCTGAAACCAAAGAAGTTCACTAGAACATGGTTTTTATTTGCTTCTTTTGAGAACTTCAGGAAGGAGATGAAACAGGAGGAAATAAAGGGAAATATATGACCTTATTACTTTGATGCTTCTAACTTAAGGTTTGATTTAATTTCCCATTTAATTCTCTTTGTAGCTTCTGTTTTATAGGAATAATTTAGTACANTATGCAAGTCAGATTATCATACTTAATTCTGGTCTTGATTTAACCAGAATGTGAAATAGTCCTAGTACTTTTCCACTTAAATATAGATTTTCTGCCATTCAAATCTGTTTTCCTTTGCATATTGGCCTTCTCCATTCTACTGTTGTAGCGCTAAGTTTCCCATTCCAGAGAAGCCAAACATTGACGTAGTGAGGTTTAGCTATACTGGCATTTCAGAATCACTTCTCAGAAACCTGTACCATGCCATAGATCCGAGTGGGGTTATGGCATACTGATGTAACTGTAAGTCAGTATCGTTATTTAAAAGCAAGTAATGATTCAATTCCAATAAACCTCTGTCACTCAGCATTAAATATATGGAGCCTTTTCCCCCCTCTGCTTCAATCAAGTGAATACAGAACTAGTACATTATCAAATATTAAAGTAGTAGAAGGCTTTAATATTGAAAATGTTTTGGTCTAGGTGTATATCTCACTGTGAACTTAACACATAGTTTATCCATGAATATTCATCTGGAGGCCATAAATGCAAAACAGAGGTAACTCATTAAATTTTTTTATTATCTGGGATCTTCATTTCTGAATTGCAGGAAAAAAGCTTAAGTGCAGATGGCAGCAGCTGAATAAGGAACAACAACTAAAAATCAACAGCTTTTTACTTTTTCTTGAAAATTTGCTGTAGATATGCCCACCGTTTAGAGTTCCAGGATTCTGCCTCTTTCTGTAGGAATGCCTGTACCTTTCATGCACAGAATGCAGTTCAACATAGCAAATTAATGTATTGTTTCTTTCCCCACTCTGAAGTGTGATCAAAGCACAAGACACATTCTTGGAAACTTGGGAGCCTGTTTCTTAGATAGCCAACCTCTAGACCACTTCTTTATCTCTTCATGGGAAGAAACAATCTCCACAGGTGTTTTGATTTTCCTTTTAATTACTGCAAATCAGATAGGTTTAGTAGTGAAATTCAAAGTTTTGAAAGTAGAAGCTAAATGCATCAGTAAAGTAAATGCATTTCCAAGGCTTCATTATTTTACGTGCCATTTTTTGTTCTCATACCTCAGTGTGTCCTGTGATGATTATAGTGCACTGGATTGAGCACAGTGTTATGCTTTAAAACAACTTTATCCTTAAATAATGCAAGTATCTATATTCTCAGTTAAATGAAGACATCTGCATATTACTTTAGAAGTGTAAAGTAGTCTTAAAATGAGTATAAGCTTGCTTTAACTTACTGACTTTTGCTAGAAGTATTTAAAATTTAAAGTAATACATTCTACATTTTTATGTAAAAAAAGAACCAAAACAAAACCAAACAAAGCAATGTCCTCTTTTAATCTTCAAAGAGAACAGAACAATTGTGCAGAGTATGCAAAAAAATGCCACTGACAAAGTCGAGGTTACTGGTGAAAGTTGAAGAGCAGTAGCCCAGCCAGACTCTTGCTGTACTTCAGTGCAAAAGGAATTACAGCTGTAAAAGGAAGGAAAAAGTCGATCACAAATTCATTGAAGTGCAGAATTTGTTTTTTTTTCTCAATATTACTTTTTCTTTGTGATTAGGATCATGAAAAAATACGCTGTAAATGGAAGCAAGATCCGTATTTCACTTCACAATAAGGGTCCCCTTCCAAAAAAAAAAAAAAAAAAAAAGAAAAAAAAAAGAAACTGGCTTACCCTCAGAAGACATTTGAACTTAGGTTTATAGGTTTATAGTAAAAATCACTCTCATTATAAAAGAGTAGATCAGAATTTACTAGCTTTTCGAAAGCTTGGTGAGCTGTACTCAGCTCCGCAAATATAGTGAGCAAAATAAAAAAACCTTGCTTGTTTTAGGAAGAACTGCATGCTTAACTGTTACTATGTAAAGTGGAGACACTGTATCTATATCTGATTTGCAATTAACTTCATTATACATGACTACTCATGTGATTCTGGAGGAGAAATGTCTCCTGATTTGAAGGAACACAGAGGCAGGGCAGTTCATTCTCAAGGCCAACACAGCCCATGCCCTTTTTGCTGTCTAGGTGTGATGGTGTCATAACATTCTGTGTACTGATGGTTTACAAAAGTGCATTTGGATTATCACAAAAGAGGAATAATACAGTAAATCTGTGGCATGAATGCATAGAAGAGCTCAGCTAGATTAGTGTTCCTGAAGCTGAAACCAAAGAAGTTCANAAATGCATTTCCAAGGCTTCATTATTTTACGTGCCATTTTTTGTTCTCATACCTCAGTGTGTCCTGTGATGATTATAGTGCACTGGATTGAGCACAGTGTTATGCTTTAAAACAACTTTATCCTTAAATAATGCAAGTATCTATATTCTCAGTTAAATGAAGACATCTGCATATTACTTTAGAAGTGCAAAGTAGTCTTAAAATGAGTATAAGCTTGCTTTAACTTACTGACTTTTGCTAGAAGTATTTAAAATTTAAAGTAATACATTCTACATTTTTATGTAAAAAAAGAACCAAAACAAAACCAAACAAAGCAATGTCCTCTTTTAATCTTCAAAGAGAACAGAACAATTGTGCAGAGTATGCAAAAAAATGCCACTGACAAAGTTGAGGTTACTGGTGAAAGTTGAAGAGCAGTAGCCCAGCCAGACTCTTGCTGTACTTCAGTGCAAAAGGAATTACAGCTGTAAAAGGAAGGAAAAAGTCGATCACAAATTCATTGAAGTGCAGAATTTGTTTTTTTTCTCAATATTACTTTTTCTTTGTGATTAGGATCATGCAAAAATACGCTGTAAATGGAAGCAAGATCCGTATTTCACTTCACAATAAGGGTCCCCTTCCTGTAGTAGACTTTGTTGTATTATTTAATTTATTCTACTATTAAACCAAAAAAAAAAAAAAAAAAAAAAAAAAAAAAAAAAAGAAAAGAAATTATGCAAGTCAGATTATCATACTTAATTCTGGTCTTGATTTAACCAGAATGTGAAATAGTCCTAGTACTTTTCCACTTAAATATAGATTTTCTGCCATTCAAATCTGTTTTCCTTTGCATATTGGCCTTCTCCATTCTACTGTTGTAGCGCTAAGTTTCCCATTCCAGAGAAGCCAAACATTGACGTAGTGAGGTTTAGCTATACTGGCATTTCAGAATCACTTCTCAGAAACCTGTACCATGCCATAGATCCGAGTGGGGTTATGGCATACTGATGTAACTGTGAGTCAGTATCGTTATTTAAAAGCAAGTAATGATTCAGAGTCCAATAAACCTCTGTCACTCAGCATGAAATATATGGAGCCTTTTTCCCCCTCTGCTTCAATCAAGTGAATACAGAACTAGTACATTATCAAATATTAAAGTAGTAGTAGAATTACATATTTTCAAATATGTAAGGGGTGAGTGTCAGGGAGATGGAGTTAAGCTTTTCTCAGTGGTGACCAGCGATAGGACAAGGGGTAATGGGTACAAATTGGAGCATAGGAGGTTCAAATTGAATATTCGAAAAAATTTTTTTACTGTAAGGGTGACAGAGCCCTGGAACAGGCTGCCCAGGGGGGTTGTGGAGTCTCCTTCACTGGAGACATTCAAAACCCACCTGGACACGTTCCTGTGTGATGTGCTCTAGGTGGCCCTGCTCTGGCAGGGGGGGTTGGACTAGATGATCTTTCTTATACACATCTAACCCCTAGGATTCTATGATTCTATGATTCTATGAAGGCTTTAATATTGAAAATGTTTTGGTCTAGGTGTATATCTCACTGTGAACTTAACACATAGTTTATCCATGAATATTCATCTAGAGGCCATAAATGCAAAACAGAGGTAACTCATTAAATTTTTTTATTATCTGGGATCTTCATTTCTGAATTGCAGGAAAAAAGCTTAAGTGCAGATGGCAGCAGCTGAATAAGGAACAACAACTAAAAATCAACAGCTTTTTACTTTTTCTTGAAAATTTGCTGTAGATATGCCCACCGTTTAGAGTTCCAGGATTCTGCCTCTTTCTGTAGGAATGCCTGTACCTTTCATGCACAGAATGCAGTTCAACATAGCAAATTAATGTATTGTTTCTTTCCCCACTCTGAAGTGTGATCAAAGCACAAGACACATTCTTGGAAACTTGGGAGCCTGTTTCTTAGATAGCCAACCTCTAGACCACTTCTTTATCTCTTCATGGGAAGAAACAATCTCCACAGGTGTTTTGATTTTCCTTTTAATTACTGCAAATCAGATAGGTTTAGTAGTGAAATTCAAAGTTTTGAAAGTAGAAGCTAAATGCATCAGTAAAGTAAATGCATTTCCAAGGCTTCATTATTTTACGTGCCATTTTTTGTTCTCATACCTCAGTGTGTCCTGTGATGATTATAGTGCACTGGATTGAGCACAGTGTTATGCTTTAAAACAACTTTATCCTTAAATAATGCAAGTATCTATATTCTCAGTTAAATGAAGACATCTGCATATTACTTTAGAAGTGTAAAGTAGTCTTAAAATGAGTATAAGCTTGCTTTAACTTACTGGCTTTTGCTAGAAGTATTTAAAATTTAAAGTAATACATTCTACATTTTTATGTAAAAAAAGAACCAAAACAAAACCAAACAAAGCAATGTCCTCTTTTAATGTTCAAAGAGAACAGAACAATTGTGCAGAGTATGCAAAAAAATGCCACTGACAAAGTCGAGGTTACTGGTGAAAGTTGAAGAGCAGTAGCCCAGCCAGACTCTTGCTGTACTTCAGTGCAAAAGGAATTACAGCTGTAAAAGGAAGGAAAAAGTCGATCACAAATTCATTGAAGTGCAGAATTTGTTTTTTTTTCTCAATATTACTTTTTCTTTGTGATTAGGATCATGAAAAAATACGCTGTAAATGGAAGCAAGATCCGTATTTCACTTCACAATAAGGGTCCCCTTCCAAAAAAAAAAAAAAAAAAAAAGAAAAAAAAAAGAAACTGGCTTACCCTCAGAAGACATTTGAACTTAGGTTTATAGGTTTATAGTAAAAATCACTCTCATTATAAAAGAGTAGATCAGAATTTACTAGCTTTTCGAAAGCTTGGTGAGCTGTACTCAGCTCCGCAAATATAGTGAGCAAAATAAAAAAACCTTGCTTGTTTTAGGAAGAACTGCATGCTTAACTGTTACTATGTAAAGTGGAGACACTGTATCTATATCTGATTTGCAATTAACTTCATTATACATGACTACTCATGTGATTCTGGAGGAGAAATGTCTCCTGATTTGAAGGAACACAGAGGCAGGGCAGTTCATTCTCAAGGCCAACACAGCCCATGCCCTTTTTGCTGTCTAGGTGTGATGGTGTCATAACATTCTGTGTACTGATGGTTTACAAAAGTGCATTTGGATTATCACAAAAGAGGAATAATACAGTAAATCTGTGGCATGAATGCATAGAAGAGCTCAGCTAGATTAGTGTTCCTGAAGCTGAAACCAAAGAAGTTCACTAGAACATGGTTTTTATTTGCTTCTTTTGAGAACTTCAGGAAGGAGATGAAACAGGAGGAAATAAAGGGAAATATATGACCTTATTACTTTGATGCTTCTAACTTAAGGTTTGATTTAATTTCCCATTTAATTCTCTTTGTAGCTTCTGTTTTATAGGAATAATTTAGTACATATTCTCAAACTTTATAAGTTCAAATGTGAAGGAAAAATTTTTGCAGGTCTCCTTTTAGAAATAATTATAACTTTTTGGAACCCTTCTACTAGTAAGTGGCTCCTGTACAACTTTTTGTCTCCTTCAAAAAGATGATAGTTACAGTCTCACTAACTTTCAAATATAGATTGCAAGAAATTAAATCCTGACTATAAAATATACTTCTCTTTTTTTCTTATCTTTTTCCAATGATACAACAATAACTTTTTAGCAAAATGGCCACTACTTCCAACAACTTGCAGAGGTATTTTAGCCAATCAGCAGAATGGAAATACTTTTGTTCAGACAGTTGCAGCATCACAGTGGCCTGACTGGCCACTGACTCTCATTTTTCCAATGACATTCAAGTTACAGGTTGCCGCAGGGAAACGGCAGACCTCTTTCTTAAAATTTGCACTTATATATTTGAACTTTCAAGCCTGCCAAAACATGACACAATCACAATGTTCTCTAAGTTCTCAGAATATATAACAACTGCGTTTTCTTTTGTGGTCACTATAGCTGAAAGATTGTAAAGGCTTTTCAATTATAAAACTTGTAAGAGAGTTTTGCATCATGTGAAGGTCACAAGCCCTTGAAAGAAGGAAAAAACCCCACCCTGTAATGTCATTCTAGGCAACCATAAAGTATCACCAGTGAAGTTTCTAGAAGAATGTAAACTTTTTGTGTCCTACTTCAGAATGACAACAACTGAGTTACTGCTGGCTTTCATGTAGATCCAGCTGCATAAAATGATGCTGTGCATTTCACTACCTTAAGGGTCATCAATAAAAGATTGCCAGCCAGCAGAGAAACAATCCAGGGGCTAATATGGATGTTTAGAAGTCAAATATCTCACTTTCTTCTGATTTAGTACTTTGTATTCTACTGCTTAGAGTAGGAGGAATTTGGTTTCCAGGTGCCTAGAACTGTAGACCTTCCCTTGGTGGGAAGGAGAAACAGCTGAGGAGATAAGATGACTGCACAGTCAAGGTTGAAGTACATACTACATGCAGAATCAAACACTGGCCTAATACATGTCTGACACACTGGTCTAGTCTTTGCTAAGTCTTAGTTACAAAACTGGTTTGTTTATAAAATGAGAGGAGAGAATAGAGGGGAAGGATGCCTGTATGACTGACACTTATGCTAACAGAAGCACATCTACCGTCTAATGAGAGATTGTATTGGTTGCATCTTCACTGCTTGAAGGAACAATGTCACTGTTTTCTTGAGCTGGCTGCCACAGGGGTATATCCAGGTCCACACTTCTTCTAGTGATCTGGTCAACTCTTCACAGACTACCTGTCCATAAGAAGAGCATTGAAGTTTATCAGTGAGCAAGGTTCTGGATGTGGAAAGAAGCTGCACTCAACTGTGCTTGAGATAAATCACTGAAATGTTTTCTTAGTTTTTATCCATTAAAGTACCAATGCAATAACTTTGTGGAGTACTAAACTGGAAATCTTTTATATCTTTAAAGCATTTTATGTTTCCTTGGGAACTTGCCCAACCTGACGCTTTTAAGGAATTTTTCATTAACCTGCCACAATTTATAGTGAATAAAGGAATTGCTTCCATGAACTGAGTTAGTGCTACTTTTGAATGTTACCAGACAGTTATTCATAGAGTTGTGGCTACAAATCTTAGTGTAAAAAGTGTTCTGCAATTTTTGACCATAGCTCAGTGGCGTAGGAGCATAATAAGCTCCATAGTCACAAAAACTGTGACTGTGTAAAGTAAACTCCACAGTCAGAAAGACATCAGATTTTTTTCTTTGTTCAGCACTGTTGCAGTCAAACTCAGGAGCAGCAAGCAAAAAAGTTCCAAGAAGGATTTGATTTATTCTTGTGACCACCTAAGTAGGCCTGTCAGAGATCTAAAGCAGGCTATCAATCCCACAGCATGAACAATTTTTCACAAAGCCTCCTAGAGGCTCTTTCCTGGTTGGTCAAAATGGGAGCTCGCTGAAAGGTGGTGGAAAAGCTGGCGTGGGTCTTCTGGCAGTCAGTCCTCTGAGGATGCTCAGTATTAAGTGTTATGTGGAAGGTTCCAATTCTTTTGTTATAAGAAAAACAAATATTGTGCCTCTTGGGTGCTACAGGGAGAATCTTTGGTGGTAAATTCTTTCTGATTCCTCTAAAACAAGTCCATGCAATTTGCTCTTCACAGCTTGTCATGGGTCATACATCCCTGTAGTGAACATAGTATTCCTGGTGATTATATCTGTTGGTGGTCATTCATGAGAAAACAGATTTGGACCTTATTAATGTGGAGAATCCTTAATGGTAAAATACATCAATAATCACTAAAGAGAGGCATTTAGTAGACAGTACAAGTTGAATAAAACTCCTGAAGAGTGAATCTGAAATAGCAGATGGATAATCTGCATATTTGGTCTGGGTACTCTCAGGTTGAGGGAAAAAAAGAAAGGAGCGAGAAGAGGCAGATTTATCCACAAGCTGTTTTGCATTAGCCTACAGAGGAGCCTTTGGAAGGAATGTTACGTTTTCTGTAGGATTCTTGTCTGGAAGTTTTATATCTCACCTTGTTCATGTACAGTGGACATGTGAATGCACCTCATGTAGTAGAATAACCCCCATCATGTCCATGTGATTCTGATGGCAGTCCCTGTGAGCTTAGAACAAATGGCTGAAATGCAGCCTAGCAGCTGCACAACCTTCTTCTCCACTCTTTGAAGTGGGAAATTTTCCCCCTAAATCCTTAGTGAGGAAGAGGTTATACTAGTTACCCCAGAAAAAGAATATTATTTTCAATCTGTGCATGGTTGTCCTTTGACACTGCTCTAGTTTGACTTTACAGAAAAGTAGCAAGGTAGTAAAATGGAAAAGATGGGTATCCAAATGTCTGTCTTCAGACCTTCATGGGAGTTTTCCCTTCAGAAACATAAATATTTTCTCTGATGTCTTTCAGGCCTAATTAAGCCTAGGTCTGCTTTCTGCTTGGTTCTCCTTTGCTTCCCTAATCCATGTAGAAGGGACAAGAGAAGTGCATCTGAAGTCATCATGAAGGGTTTCTCTTGCTTCTACCACAGAAAAATGGTGCCATGGGTAGAAGCTGAGGAAAGGGTAGGGCCTTGCTAACACAAGGACCTATTTCTGGCATATATATTGAGATGAAATTTGCTTTTCTAAACATCTATGAGTAAATAAATTAATAAGACATATTATGTTCAGGCATCTCTGAAAATATCTTAATTTTAGAAAATAATAAAACTTGAAAACATCAGAATCAACCCCACATATAGATATTTAATATGTCAAATCATTCAAATGTGGCATGGGCTTCTGCAAAGTTGATGAGCTCCAGAGATTACTGAAGGGACAGCAATAGGAACTGAGAGAAGATTTGAAACACTTTTCTTGCAGGTCTACATTATGTTCTCTGCCTTCCCCTCATCACCACACATTTTGAAACCTGTTAAACCATCCCTACCTCACAACACACCCATTGGGAGAGGCAGCTTGAGGCAGTAGACATTCCATCTTTGCCTCGGGGAAGCACCTGAGACTTCTACTTTCACTGGAACGTAGCTTGGGGTTTTTCTCCTTGCTTTCCAGACCTCTGCCAGCCTTTCCATCTTGCCACAGCTCTGGCACCATGCAGCAGGCACACAAAGCTGAGGTGAACTAAACCTGAGGTAGACCACATAACCATGAAGAAAGCTGGCTTCAGGCAGGCAAGGTAGAAGAGCTGGAAAGAATGTGACCTGAATGGCTGGCTATGCCCAGATTAATTCAGAGATGTCTGAAGTGGGTGTGTTCCCAGGCTATAGCTGGGTAACAGTAAATAGGGGTGAGTTTTCCCCTTACTCCTGCTGCTGTCTTCCTTCCCCTCCTTGACTCCCCCAAAAAACATGGTAAGAAACAGACAGAGACATGTCACCCAAGAGATAACACCATTCATTGAGGTTGGACCACACTACTCAGTCTAGCTATAGGGGAGTACTTTACACAGGTAGGGGAGATGGCTCTTCTGACCCTCTATCTTGGAAAACTTGTGCCATCTATTTTTTGCAGTGAAGAGCAAAACCACAGGACTCTGTTTCTGAATCTACTAAGTTCTGTAAGACTCTCTGCATCGCATGACAGGAGAAACCATCTGTTGAGCTGTCAGTAGCTTTTAGGATGACATAGTAAACAACACTTTGCCACTAACATTAACACCAAGACAATAAAGTTTATGTGCATCCTTTCTGGTGTAGCCTCAGTGATCCTCTGATGAGTTTTAGTACTTTAGAGGAAACAAGGTTGTGGAGTTTTGAAATTTCTCAGTTTCTCAGGAAGAGCATTTTTGAAGTTCAGCTGCCATTTTCCAGAAGGACTTTTCCTTAACACCTAGCACCAAACTCCTTCTTGTCAGTTTCCTTTTCAAACTAAAAATTTTTGTTTTGAAGAACTAATTCATGCACCCGTCCTAGAACTTTAGAAATTACTGGGTATATTCTGAGATTTCTAGACCTCTTTGACTTTATTTGTGTGGGTGTTTTGTTTGTTTTTGTTTGTTTGTTGTTTTTTTCTTTTTGCTAGTACTCTAGCTTTATTTCTTTTTCCTTGTAAAAACAGTAGGATGAATAGAGATGCTTCCTAGATGCAAAGTTATCATAGGCTTTGTGTGTGATATACACAAAATAGGCCAAATGATCAGTATTCTTTGTATTTGGAAAGGTTATTTTTCTAGAAATATTTGACCAATACTTATATTTAGATTGGAAATTCCAAAACAAAACTCTCCCCAGGAAAAAAAAATAATTGTAAGTGGCAATGAATAAAAATTAAAAATAATTTCAAATCATAAATTTGGTTGGTCAGGTAAGAATCTAGAGACATATTCAGTGTGAAAATACAATCAAGTGAAAACTTTTTCTCCTTTCTGGATGGTTCTCTGTGTGACTGTTCTTCCTAAAGTGCTATTAAACATCCTACTCATAAACCAACACTAAGTTGCTGGACAGCTAAACGTTACTCTCTTGAAATTTCTTTCCATTTAAGAAAGAAATAAACCAGTTATAAATAAATTTACATTGTAAGGCTGCCACAGTAAGGTCTCATGCATCAGTAGTTTTTACACAACTATACTCTACTATTCACTGAAACAGAGTAGTTGCCATGGTAACTGTCACATCAAATATATCTTTTCAGTGCAGATACTTAAAAATTGAGCATTCATGCTATCATGATTAGTACTTGTGTTGGGATTGTGACAATAGGTTGCTTTTACATTCTTTTTCATCATGATTACATATCGTGGAGAGGAACAGTATTCTTTACAGTATCATTTTGATTTTAATTCCTTCAGTACATTACAGCAGTAAAAATTAGTTTCAGGATTCAGAACTGGCTCAGAGTTTACTGACAGTGAACTGGATGAGGTTATGTTTATGTGATGGAACTATAGACACAGCGAACATGAGAGAACACCTTGCTTTCAAAATCCTACAGTAAAAATTTGTATTATTTAAGCCATGTGGTATTTTGGAAAGACACCGGTATTTCCAGTTACATGTTTGAATAACATTGCCATCTAGTTCATTCTAATCACAAATAAAATAAGTATAATAACAAGTTATTCGCACCCCAGCTTAAGTAGGAAAACTTGCCAACATTCTCGGCATGGTTAGGTATTGTTATTCCAGTTTTCAAATAGCTAACGGCACTGCTTTATTAAATTTCCTTTTTAAAAATAAGCTATTAATTTGCAACATGTACTGTCTTTACATATTTTATGTTCAGTTTGTTTTTATTTAATTCCCGTAGCTTTTGTCAGAACAAATAAACCCTACAAAGCTTTCTTCTTTTCTCTAATAACTTCTCACATGATCATAACAAGGCATTTATTGCAAACTGAAAAAAAGCAAATAAACATCAAACCAAATTTAAAATTAACATTAAATAACTTTTTCTTTTTCCTGAGAAATCTTGCTTTCAACTGCTCTCACGTTTCCCTCCCATCTTAATGTTAAATAAGTCTTAAGATAGTAGATTGTTCTTATTTGTGCTAATGAATCGTAGAGTAGTACAGCTTACTAATTTACTATCCCATTATAAATTAACTCAAATGTACATTGCAAATATGTGTTTGAAAGAAACTGTGGAATCATGTTAGTTGATTTAGCATGCCACCTAGCAAAATGACAAAATTTTACTTTAGTGTTGTACAATCTTCTATGTGCCTAGCTAGTCTTTGAAAATAATATTAATTTATAACTGTTAGATGTTTTCTAGACTGTAGGAAAACAGTCCTATATAGATATTTCATTAATAAATGTTATAAGAGAGTAAGAATACATCATTAAATACTCTTTATCAATCAAGCCCTACACTCTTTATATATCTGTAGAGAGAGAGAGACTTGTAAAATTAAAATGAAAAAAAATGTAAAAATTAAGAGACTTGGGCTTCTTCTCAGGCTGTAGATGGATTTCTCACTATGTTTGTGTGGCAGTATACCTTAGTGACCATTTGACTCTGCTACTGGGTTTTTGGGTAAGTTAATTTCTCTTTAATAGTCTTTCCCTTTGTGAAGTAGGATGATGGAACTGAACTGTGTACTGACATCTGCAGATGAAAATATACAGCTAGGGCTTGTGTTATATTTTGATTGAATTGGGATGAGTGTTTCAAAGCAGCCAAAAGCTGTTTCCATAATACATTATGTTAAAGCAAGAAAGCTCTTGGAACATGTTATCACTGTGGGAAAGTGTGAAGGAACAAGGTAGAATGGAGAGTGGAGATTTTCATGGTAACAGATGTTTATGTTTGGTGCCAGTCAGTACTGTACACAGAAGATGTGTGCTGAAAGGTACAGATGAGTCATAAGTTTTCTAGTTGGAGTGCTGTCTTACAGCACAAGGTGTTTCATTTTGCCTTTCTCTTCTCTCAAGTTTTCAGAATTTTTTTTTTTTTTTTCCATATGACCCATGTGGAAAAGGAGGAAACAGGAGTGTGAGAGGAGAAAAGAAAGGTAGTGGAGTTATGAAGTTCATGAAAGAAGCAAGGCCAAGTTGTGAGTTAAGGTATGGGTGCAGAAAAGAATGATTGATGGGCACAGTGGAGACAAATGAAGAATGGCATTTTATGGGACAGGCGATGAAATGGAGAAAGGCAGCCAAGTAGGGGGTATTCATCAGTGTAGCTAACATAACATAACACTGATTCCCTGCCCAGGTCAAAGCAGTGGTAGCATTGGGGTAATGATATCTGACAACAAATTGGCAGAATAAAGAGCAGATCTGAAAAGCAACCTGTCAATAAAATAAGAGCTGAAGACCTCTGCAAGATTATAATTGTAGCAGTGGATTGGCTTTGTTTTTTTTTATAGCTTGTAAACTATTTTTAAATTAATGAATAGATAGACTTCATGTTCAGCATGTAATACAGTTATCACTTCTCTCTGCCTTCACTGGTGTAGCTTTTAAATTTGTAAAAAATTGATGCCTGAGATCATACACTGTGTCAGTTCTTCCAAATTCATAAGTTTTCCCTCTATAGTAACAAAACTATGCACAATCAGTTCATATGTCCAGTTTAGGATAATTCTCTGATTAAGATGATTATCAGAAAAGGCAAATGCATTTGACTAACGGGTCTCTGGTCAGAACTCAACTTTATGATGTTTGCGAAGCATTTAACCTAAGGAATTTAAAATACCAAACATGAACCAGTAATACAGTAGGACATTGTTTGCTGTGACTTCCTTTGCGTGGCAGTTTTGAGAAATTATTAATTTTTATGGGGAAAGAGAAGATAGAATATGCTTCATATGTGCCATATGACACATGCCTGTTTGTGCCTAATTAATCGGAAAAACTGCTCAAGAACTGTTGAGCTATTTTTGAATATGCTGCCAAGGTCAATGGGACCTTTCCAAAAGTACAGGTTATGTGAGCTAAGGGTGCTTGAGGCAACTTCAACTTAAGAATTTTTTTATATTTCCTTGTTTTATTTGGAGAGCAGATAATCCAACGGTTTTGGCAGGCTCATCTCTGAGCTTCATCAGTGGCATAACTTGGAAGGCTCAGAAGAGAAGGTTTAGTTTGACCAAGTTTCTAGTACCCAGGACTATACTACAGAGCTGAGAATGCAGAAACCTTATTCAGACACCACAGGGTTTCAAGTCAAATTCCATTCTTACGATAGTGGTAATCCAGAGACAGAAAAGAGGTATGTAAGTGTGTTAATTTCTTGTCCTGTCAGCATTATATTGTATATTCCCAGATGGCATCTCGAAAATGTGGAAGAGCTGATTCCAGTTCTGAAACAGTCAATATGTAATTTCTGAAGGATTTGAAAGTTAAAGAGAACAGTAATATCATGTACCAAATGCTGCTGTTCTGTGTGAATCTGGAAACAGTAGTTAGGTAAGAAAATCTTAGTAGGTAACTACAGGTTATGTGTATATATATGTGAGGCTAAGTGAGTTGGTTTAAAAGTTTGTAGTGAGTGGAAAAAGTTGCTGGATAAAACCTGGCCACATTTACCTAAATTGTTTGTTCTTCCAGCCATTATTTCTGCAGTGTGGTTTGGGTCTGGCTTCTACCTGTTGCAGACAAAGAGGGAATTCTTCAGCAGAGACTGAAAGGTTAGAATTGAAAGAAATCCAACATTCAAGTTAAACTTTGAAGTTTAACATAATCCAAAAATAGGGAAGAGTTTGATCCTGCTCCCACGAGAGTAAGTGTGAAGAGAACTAGGCATAAAAAATACTTTGTTTCCCATATTTCTCTTAACAATTAAGTTTGGAATAAGACTATCTCATATATAAGCAAGCCTGCCCTGGGTGTGGTTTGGTTTCCAACCAGGTGGTTAAAAACCACCTCCAGCAAGCTTTGCTGCCCTGGTTTTGGGAATTGCATTGTCAGTGCTCGGATTAGTAGGATTTTCCTTTGCCCACAACCTCTGGTTCCCTGAGGCTTGGACCTGGAATGGCTGATGCGTAGCCCCACCTCTGTCCTTGGCTATTCTTGGAACTGGATGATATTCCTTTGGCAGGAATATTCCTGAGGCAAAACAGGGTGATGATACAAGTTCACCTGGAATGTCACTTGTACCATTCTGTGTGTTTTGCATTGTAATTATTCCCTGGGGGTAATTGCATGATTTTTGGACTTTCTTTTTCGCTCCCATGCTCAGCTCAAAAAAAGCCACAGGGCATTGCTGAACTGTTCCCAAGGAGAACAGTAATGTCTACTATTCACTTTGACATTATTGCCATTTATAAACTCTAAACAAAAGAAAATAAAGGGCTAGATACTGATATCCCCCATCTATCTGGGATGGGACCGTGTATGGGATAGACACGGTCTTATGGTTGGCAGTCCATTTCCCAGTCATGTTAGATCTAGACTAACCATGTGCTCTGGCATGAATATTTTGGCTATGTACCAGTGTTATTCTACAAGAGAAATGTTGGGTATGTATTGAAGTGGTAAAAATCCCTACGTGTTTCCATGGGTCCCTTTGTATATGTGTCAGTTGAAAAAGTTATCCAAAAAGATAACTGCATGCTCTATATCCCCAAAGTAGTGAGGACATGTCTGTTTTGTCCAGAAGAGGTTTGGGGTTCAAGGGGGGAATTTTTCTTCAACACAATTCTTAGATGGTGCTGCTCTCTGGTGATGAAGCTCAGTACCACCCTTTCCTCCCATCTCTCTCTAGATGTAAAATAAAGATTTTGTGAAACTCTTTATTATTGATTAATTTCTTATCTATCAGGAGTAATGTGCTATGACAAAATCAATGCACCCAAATATTTCTCATTTTCAAAAAATAAAAAGATTTAAAAGCCTGCCTAAATGAAAAAATTGTAGTATAAATACAGAGCATTCAAGACTCATCTGCCTTGAAGGGGTATATGAAATGTCCGTTTTGCAAATAATGAAAAGCATCTTCCACACTCTACAGGAGAATGAAACAGAGCACAGCTAGTTATGGGACCTAGGTAAGAACCAACAATATTAATTAGAAGTAATTTTTCTAAGTGGATTTTTTTACATACTAAATTGAATAATTGTTTTTAGTTTCAAGAAATTACCAGTTCATTTATCTCAGTTCAATTCATGTTAAATAAATCAGATGCTTACTATTTAATAAGAACTGCCACAAATTACTTAGAGAAGGATTCTTTTACTGTTCCTAAAAGCCAAAAAGTATTAATTTAGAGTAATTTACTTGCCTTCCTAAACGACTTCTCGTTTAATGATAATCACTACATATTAAAACCCAGCAGAGTTAAACACACAGCATCAGCCACAACACTGCAAAGCTTTACTGGTGTATGCATTGTGAAACTTGCATTGTAATCTAATGAGTAGGCAGTGGAAACTCCAGCTTACCTGTGTGTTGCAGTGGGAGCTTACTTCCCCATTGAGAAACCTCAGTACAGGAATGTAGTATAGCTATACTCATTCATCTTTTTTGCTCCTTGGGGGAAAGTGGTATAAATCTCCCCTAGAACTTCAAAATGTAACAGACGATTCTTTGAGGAAGTGTTCCTTTTCCTTTTAAAGAATAGTCTTCCACCCTGTATGAGGAAACTGTTTTCAGTTCTGCTCAATCTGCAATTTTAGCCTTTTCAAATTTTAGATGGGAAAGTTCCCTGAGATGATATATTAAGTGCATCTGAAGAGTTTGTTTGTTCACCTCTGCAACCTATCCAAGCTAAGCTTAGAGCGAGCTCTACTTATGACTTTCTTAAAATTAGTTCAACAGGAAAACTTTAGAGCAGTTACTTCTGTCACTGTATTTATATAGGATCAGGGAGAGAAAAAAGAAAGAACAATTAAAAAAAATAATTTTTAAAACTATGGAAACAAGAGAGATATTTTAGACTGACAGAGGAAAGTACCAGAAGAGAAATTTTATTCCTTGTTGAATGAGGCAGCATCTCTGAATTTATGGAGCCTGGGAGGTACATGTACAGATGTGTGGAAGACAATCTCTAAGCCTGCTTGCAGCACAATGTCACCCCAAATGCTGCTGTACTTGATTTAGAAACCACAGAACTGGGTAGATGGAGCAACCCATTCTGCAGATAGAGAAAAACCACCGAACTGAATGGTACTCAAGAATGTACTGCTGCACTTTGTTTAATCAGGGCCTGGACTTTCTTCCTGGCTTCAAAATGGCTGGGAATTACAGCCTTCCCTTTGATTTATGGTGGGCCAAAGCACACGTTTCAGACCTCTCGGGGAAAAGTTACACCATATTTTATAGCTATACACTTTCATAAATAATAGACAAGATAGTAGAATTAGAACTGTGACTGAAAACAGTGAAAGAAGAACTTCAGGGAAACACAGTCACCATTCTGACATACTGCTGTTTTAGAACAGTCCATTCACTGTATCCAAAATGGTATTATAATTTACAGTCTGTCACATATGGAAGATGTTAGCAGTTTCCATTGCCTCGTTCCACTTGGTAGACTTACCCACTGAACCTATACAAGGTCCATTCCAATGTAGGTGATTTGTGAAAAGTTTTCATGCTTCTGGTTCTTATAAAAACTGGTATATAACCAATGTTTGCTTTTTAATTTTGTTTTTGTTTCCACAGTGTGATCATCTTGTTTTAGAGAAAATCTGATTATAGCATTACTCTTAATAAGTTCTAACGTTAGTAGGTGGAGATCTCCTGATTAAAATCTATTTAGTCATTAGTACTATCTGCATGACAAAATGAAACCTTTTTTCTAATACAGAATATTTATATGATCTTTATCACTTGTAACTATTAATGAAAAATGATAAATTAGACATACACTTACAAAATAACACCTGGAACAGAACTCCCTCTATAAACTTGTTTAACCTTTTATTTTTTCAGTGACAGATTGGAATTTATTATTTTGAAAGTCTTGGAGCACCTGGTCTGTGATTTTATCAGAGTTATAAGAAATGCCTTGCAGGTGAGGGTGGGGGAATGGTTAGAACAAGAACTGTGATTCTTTAAAGAGCAGCTTTTATCTTAAGACCAAATTTAGTTTGAAAACTCAGAACACACTGGACTGCAATTCGTTCTGACAAATCAGTTCTTAAGGTGTTAGCTATATTGCAGTTAAATAATCTTAAAATCTATTCTGGCTTTCTAAGTGTAACCTCTCATCCTGTGAAATCTGATTAAGAGATAATTGTAAACGGAAAAGTACACCAATTTTTTGTTGCATTTGTCTCTCCTCTAGAACAGTTCTTGATATAAATCTTCCTATATCCAAAATGTGATTAAATGTAGTTAAAAGTACTTTTCAAATTATATGAACAATTAAATGCCACCTAATAGTGACTTATCCATAATTTGCCTTTTAGGCAAACACATTATGAAATCTGTAAATTTTCTCTTGTCTCAAAATAGAACTGCACCATTTGCAGATGCAGCGAAGGGATAGTTTAACTCCTTCCCTCCTTCTCTGTCACAAACAAATGATGATGTAAGTACTGGAGATTTCTTTTCACTGTTAAGCGCTTGAAATGTCTTAAAAGGTGATTTTTCTCAGATGTGCTGTGCGAACTATGACTGGCCCCAACTCTGCAAGACAGTGGTTACAGTGTCTGAGTCAGTGGAGCTGCTTGTATCATCCCAGGGCTGAGTCCTAGGAAACCTGCCTGTCTTCTAAAAGAATCTGTTACTCTTTGTCTGCTTCATTAGTTGGACTTTGACAAAGCTAGGCTTGAGTGATTGTTTTTATTTGAAACTTTTTCACTGTTAAGAAATGCCTGCCTTCAAAATCAGACTAAAGCTGTTATGAATGCAGCTGGAGGTACTATTTTTGTGCTAACTTAGATATTAGGCTTGGTGCTGGCATGTCTAAAATCAGGCTGTCGTCGAAGTTCGAGAATGCAAATCAGCACTAAATCCAAGGTCAGTATAAAACGTTCGGATCACTCCACAAAGGAGTGATCCTTTTTTCTGCAAAAAAGGAAAAAGTCCTATAATTTAAGAGCACAGTTCCGTGTCTGCAAAAATGCAAGTGCACAATCTGGGTAGCAAAAGAAAGATGGATTTTTGCTCTAGTGCAGATCAACTAATTTTGTTTTCTTTCCCATCTGTCCTCCATGTGAGTCTGTCCACATGAAAAATCCCGCTTGGTGAAGCCCCACAGGGATGGCATCCATATCACAGCAAATGCTGGGACCATTCATCACTTTGGTGCCTGGGATAATTTTACAATAACCTTGGCAGGCACATTTCTACGAAAGATGATTTTCAGCTGTAGGCCTGAAACCAGATTAAATCTTGTTGTTTAATCACCAGCATAGTCATATTCCCAATGCTCTTAAGTGAAGTTTCTCTGTGCTATGTATTTCTTCATTTCAGTATTACCCTTTGGATGCATAAAGAGACTGTGCTATAAACTCATCTGAGACATTCCTGTATTAATCTTGGACAAAACCACAAGGGGTAAAATTCATGTGATGTAATTAGTCAAATTGTAATTGAGTTGAGATTAGAGTTTGTAAAATATTTTAAATTTCTGCCCTTCATAAAAGGGATAAAGGATGAAAAGTATGGGGATGGGGTAGTTCCAGACAGAATAGATGAGCAACAATGAAGTTTTCAAAAGAAAGTTCACATATGTCTCTATGACAGTGAGATTTATGATTATTCTGAGTTGTTCACTTCAAAGTATCTTTTAAGAATGGTTATTGTAAAATAGAACAAGGCAGAGTGAATTTCACATTGGGAACAGAGAAAAATTATCAAGTACCAAGTATTACCAATACCAAGTATTATCCACAACAGCAAAGTGGAAAAATGAGCTACAGTCATTCAGATTGTCTCCTGACTAGTGTCATACAGAGATTTCTAGAAAAGACAAATAAAGGTAAAATGGGAAAAGTTCTTCTTTCACGATATTTTTGTCTAGTTGTGTTTGTAATAATGTACTGTTACTGATGTCCCCCAGTCCAGTGTTTTCTGATGTCACTGAAAGCTTCTGATCAGACTCTAATAAGAACTGGATCAGGGCTCATATGAGTGCACTAGAAGACCATTTTGTATTCTTTCTTTTTTTTTTTTTTTTAAAATCAATCTCACATTTGAAAAAACTCTGCTGTTTCCAAAAGATGTAGAAACACAATCACAAGAGGTACATTGCCTAGAAACATATGTATTTTCCAAAGTATTGTTTTGAGTACCATTCTGCAAAGTTTTTACTCTGAAATCCGTAACCATTAAAAGCATGCTAGTTTTGAAGTATTGAGGAAGCCATGGCCTGTTCTTGCTGAATGTAGGTTTATTTATGAGAGCAAAGACAAATGATTTCCAGTTAGCAATAATCAAATTCAAAGTGAAACTCTAGAGCTTTGAACCCACATGACCTGAAGCAGAAACCAGTGTTCACACCAAACCTTGCAAGGCAAAACTGCTGAGTTTGGAATAAATACCAACCATTCATCTGAATAGTCAGGAAAAAAATAGTTTCATGAATATCAGCAAAACAAACTGGTTATTTTTAATTTATGAAATTTATTGCTGCATTGTTTGGCACACTCCCATCCCTTGAAATAATTACATATTGTAAAATGTTTTGTGAGAAACAGAGTAATAGAATGATACTCATTTACCTAGGCAACAGGAGAAAAATTTTTGAGTGCATGCACTCTTACATGTACTTACAGGAGTGTAACAACAAGTATGAAGGAATACAAATATCCATTCTCATGCACGCATATGGAAATGAAACAATTTTCATGCATAAATTCTATGAGAAACTTTTTTCAAAACTTAGGATGAAACCACATCCCCAGGTACTGGAAACTGAGTGATGATCATTCTGATCTGTGGGAAATAAGCTAGTCAAATAAAGTTGATATTATCAGTGGATTTAGAAATTTGCTTACAAAAAAGGCCTCTGTTGGTGTATATGTATATGGGTACATCTGTAGGTCTCACCATTCTAATAAGGGGTAGGATCAATTCTTGCTTCCCTATGTCAGACCATATGACATGCTATGTTATACCACCGGCTCTTCTCTGGAAAGTTACTGTGTGCCACTTCCCTGTCTCACCATTCCTCAGATGCTTCTATTAATTCTGTTATTCATTCCTCTATTCCAGAAACCCTCACTATCCTTGAAGCTGCATAGATGACAGTTTCCTATTTTCCGTCTTTTCATCATTCCCCAGTTTTCTTTGTTATTTCTTTTCCCTTTGTTTGGGAAAGGGCATAATTTAGGATGTCAATTAGTAATCTTTACTAAGGAAAAGAGCACATTTGGGCTCATAGTTCTTTGGGGAGAGTTTTGTTTGTTTGAAATTTTTTTTATGTCAGTTGAGGGGCTCTAGCACACATCACTTCACATAGCTGAAAGCTAGTCCTGTGTGAAGTCATTAGAGAAAAGTAAATGGGTCAAAACTGAGTTTAAAACAGAGCAGCTAAAAGAGTCATCACTGTGTACAGTCATTTACAAGGAAACTCAGATTTCTGTTGCGCTCAATCCTTTGCAATAGTTTGGAAGTATAGAAAACCTTTGCTGATAAAATTTATACATAGTGCAAAGACTAACAGAGCTTAATATGAAGCACTCATACAGGGAACAATCTAGACATTTTGGTAAACTCTGTGCTGGAAAAAAAGCAGATATTTTAAGGCGAGAGCACAGACTGACATAATCCTCTTAATGCCAAAATTGAAGTCACATGTAAGTATGTCCTTCACTCCTTCACATAATGATCTAACTCCAGAAGGAAGTTTCAAGGCTAGCTGTGATTTACAAATTAGTTTCCAACATTTGAGCTATTTCCAGCTAAGCTGCTACCAACCTAGCAGCCAGAGCAGTGAGTGTAGTGAATTATCATTCTAGGCTGTATGGACACTCGAGGAGATCCTTAAGTCACTACTTTTATATGTTGCTGGTTTCTCCACTTTCTTTTCAGGGGACCAAAGCACTTGCTACAATGAACCAAGAATTAAGCTGTGACCTGGCATTTTAGTCATATGAGGGCTCTGTAAACACTTTTCCTAACCAGTTATACTTCCATTCCTTCTGTCCCTCACAACAACATTGTCCCCAAGTGTTTGCATCTTAGCAAAATGTGGTCAGTTGCAGCAGCCCAAAACCAGGAGGACACAAAACTGACAAAACTATAGAAAAGTAACAAGCATGTCTTCAGAGCATGAGTATGTATAACCAGGAAAAAGGCCATGCATAAAAAAGTGGTTAAAAGGAAAAAGTGTTTAAGGAAAAAAGTGGTTCCTTCTGGCTCTGACATCACATCGGTGTTTTGCACAAGGCTATGGGATGCTGAATAAATGAAAATGCCATTCAGTCTCTCAAGAACACTATTTTTTTTCCTCAGGAGAGCAAAGACTAAAAAAGTTGGAAGAAACAGTTTCTGTAGAGATCTGTGCTACAAGAAACAGTTGCCACTGAAACAACATTTAGGAAAACAAAATATTTGGAATTTGAAGCCAGATACAATAAAGTTTGAAATAAGATGCACATTTTAACTGGTGATGATAATTAATTATAGGAGTTGCTTATCAAAGGATGTGCTAGATTTTCCACCACCTGCAATCTTTCAGCAAAGACTGGGTATGTTAGTGATTATCTCTTGTTCAGCCAGAGGTTATGGGCACTGTTATGCAGAAAATCAGATTAGAAACTCATAATGGGCCCTTATGGCTATAAAGGTACATGAAAGTCAATGGCACAGATTTGCAACAGTCAGTGATTTGGTTCAAGGCTGAAACTTTTAAATGCGGATTTCTGTTTTCCATTCTGAATGACAAAATGTCTAATGTGGCAGGAGCTTAATTCTGGCTGCAGTTAGATTGATGTAACTCCAGTAACTTCAGTGGAACCACAAGATTTGATACAAGGATTTTTTTAACCTGCCTATTTTGACAGAACTATTATTGCCACTTAATCAAAATCTTTTACCTTGAGAAGCTTGTTGCCACATGCAGTTATTGTGAGGAGTGTATCTTTTGTGAGGAGTATACTTTTTTTTTTTCCCTCTTGGAAAAAAAGAAAAAAGGAACATTTTAAAATTATAAATGTACTTGAATTGTTTTACTATGCTTGCCATAGGAATCATCTTTAAAATGGTTTAGTAATAAAAAAATAAGTGTCTGATTCTTAATATGCAATCCCAAACTCACTCTCTAAGGATCCTGGTAAGCTATGAGAAGTGCTTTGTTTGAGAGGTTAGGATACTTCACTCTCATTCTTTCGAGTTGCTATCCGCCATACTGAGCAGAATCCCACAACTTTACAGGTGGAGCCACATTGCAGTTAGTGACACAGACAGATGACATATTTATTAGCTTGTCAAAGCTTCCTCTGTTTATGGAAGACTCACCCAGCTAAACAAAACAGTCTGCTTCCCATTGGCTAATTGAGCTGGCCCCTGTTGAGAGTCTCAGCAAAGTGCTTGATGAGGCATAAAATGATGATTAATTAATTTACTGCTCAGTTGATCATCAAACTGAGAGGTTTATGATTCTCACAGCGGTCAACACTCTCTCTTCAATGTGCAACAGCATGAGCAGCCTTCGCTCTGGCCTGCTGCTGCCTTTGCTATGACCTGAGATATGGTGGCTTAACTCAGGGGAAATGGGGAAAAAAATTAAGAGAAAAGTTTCGAAAGGGATGTACTCAGCAGCCTCTTTCAGAGAGGTTTGTGAGTTCCAGAATGCTTCTCTCAAAGGGGGCTTTTCATATCTCAGCGTTAACTGAAGTGACTTGGGTGGACACATTGGTTCAGTGGATTACAGATATAAGAACCTCCCCCAAAATAACACTTTCTTCTCTGATTACATGACCAAAAGTCAGAATGAAGCACAGAGTGTATAGACTAATGGCTTCACAGCTGTAGCTATAGGTGTATTAGAAGAGATCAAGATGTCAGCAGAGATACTGAGTGTAGTTCTCTCTTTTTTATTCCTAGAGATGAATTTTAGTAATTTAAAACTCCTTAAAAAAATCAATAATAAAGAATATAAAAAATTTAAAGAGTTAATTAATAACATTCTGTGTATGGTAGGCACCACAGTGAAAACCATCATTCAGAAAGCATGTTTTTTTCGTTTGTATACATTTGCACCTTGTGTGTAGTTATCAAGTGTTTGCATATGGTGTGCAAACTTTTAAATATTGACACCTGTGATAATATTCTGACTAATTTTTCTCTGAATTTTTCTCTGCGTATACCTAGTGTGAAGACAACTGAATTCTACTTAGCTGCAATAATTTAATTCCAAAATAGTACCAGATTAATGGATATACATATAAGAAAAAAATTGAATCCTGTTTTTAGACAAGTATGTTTATACCAGCCACTTGGTCCTTTTTTCACATGAGCTCAGTGACAGGGCATACACATTGGCACAAAGCATGTGTGTGCTAGTGTATACACATTTAGAAGTTTCTTTTCTCTCTCTTCTGTAAAACTGTACCAGAGTTATCAGACGTACTGGAAGACACACAAAAAAGCTTTCTAAGGCCTGCAGGTCTGAGCATCTGGGTGGCAAATAAGTAGTTTGTCTGCATAAGGGGAAGATAGGACCAATTTGCAAGTTAAGCTTTTCTGCAAGTATGTATAACCCATTCTTAGACAGGATTCTGGATAGCAAGAATCCAGGCAGAAAATGAAGATGTTTGATATTTCTTTAGTCCTTTTATTTGGATCAAAAGAACAACAGGAACAATAAAAGAGTGCAAAAAAAACCCCAAAACTGGGTTAGTACAGGCAGTGGATAATTTGTTTATAAGCTATGCTTTTTGATTCAGTCTTCAGGAATCTTAGTTTAGATAAAAATGAAGAAGAAAACTCTTTTTCTCAGTAAAATAAAGCACAGGAGCCTAAGGTTGTATATTTACACAGAATATGCCATAGTGCAGGAAAAGAAACAGAAAGAAACGGAGCAGAAGATCAATAAATTCTGTCAGAGCAGTTTGATGACAAGAAAAAACCCAAGTAACAGTGTAGAAGATATGAAATATCAACATGTTCCAAGCACTGGAAAAAGTCTCACTAAGCAACGTAAATCACTAGATCGCATGGAACTATTTAAATAACACACTTCTTCAAATGCAACTTACCTATCTTTGGGAAAAGGCATATAAAACAAACAAAAGAAATAGATGAGAACTGACTTTCAAAAGATTTAGGAGCAACAACAGACAAATATATAGTGTTAAAAACCATCACAAGATGTGACAGAATGGGCTGATGTTCACCTCTACGTGTATAAATGGGGGGTAGGCTTTAGGTGTTGGAGGTTTATCTCTAAAAATGGGACTACTGATAATGCACAGGTTGTATAAAAAGGAGATCTGAAAACAAATTTCAAAATCATGTTCGAGTCAATGAAATCGAACTACTGTTACCTGATGTAAGCTTTATGCTAATATTTCCAGATTTGTTTAAGTGTTGCTGAACACATCTTAAGAGAGTTGATTGCATATTTTGGTAACTTGTCCACCTGAAACTGCAGGAAGCAGAAATGGTAGACTTAACTTTACAGTAGTCAGAAATGGATTGTTGTATAGCTATGGTTCTTTGGGTCATCATTTAATCTACCCTTATATTGCTACTTTCAGTAATGAGGAACTTCATAAAGGAAGCTCTGCAGATCTCTCTTGGTTGGACATTTTTGCATAAAAGCTTGACCGCCTCTGATCAGTCTGACTTTTTCCCATGCTGCTCTATGTAGTATCATGATCTAGAATTTATCATTCTGTAACCATGTCTGCTTTCTCTCATCCTTCTTTTTACGATCTCCTTCTGAGGGTCTGCATAAAGATACATAGTGCTTCATTTTTATAGCTTCATAAAATGTAATGACAAAAAACCATTAGCTAATCTGGCTGACTACCTTTGAAACATGGGCTGTAGAATTTCACCTGGTTGTCCCTGCACTGAGCTGAATAATGTGTATTTGACTAAAGCCCATCTTCCAGATGGATATCTAGTTTTGATTTGAAGACATCAAAGGCCACTTCCCTGACAGTTTTGAAAACATCAAAGAGTGCCGAGCTTGTGGAAGATAAAAGAAAAATGAGCTAATTGCCTGGATGCTGAAGGGAAATTTACAGCAAATATTTTGGTCCTATTCTGGCTTTTAAAAAATCTGGCTTACGGTGAAGACTGTAAGCCATTATTACACACTTAACTAAATTTTGCTTTTTTTTTTTTTTTTTTTTTTTTTTTTTTTTAGTACAGTCTTCATATGGTAGACAAAGAGGTCTTGTAGGAAAAAGAATAAAAGAAAAAAAAAGTCACATTTACCAGTTTTTGTAGTCTTTGTAAAGGACGGGCTGAAGTGGAAGAAAATTATCTGGGTGTCTCTGAATGCAGAATATATCAACAATTTTTTGTTAAGTTGTAAACTAAGATTCCTGAAGACTGAATCAAAAAGCATAGCTTATAAACAAATTATCCACTGCCTGTACTAACCCAGTTTTGGGGTTTTTTTTGCACTCTTTTATTGTTCCTGTTGTTCTTTTGATCCAAATAAAAGGACTAAAGAAATATCAAACATCTTCATTTTCTGCCTGGATTCTTGCTATCCAGAATCCTGTCTAAGAATGGGTTATACATACTTGCAGAAAAGCTTAACTTGCAAATTGGTCCTATCTTCCCCTTATGCAGACAAACTACTTATTTGCCACCCAGATGCTCAGACCTGCAGGCCTTAGAAAGCTTTTTTGTGTGTCTTCCAGTACGTCTGATAACTCTGGTACAGTTTTACAGAAGAGAGAGAAAAGAAACTTCTAAATGTGTATACACTAGCACACACATGCTTTGTGCCAATGTGTATGCCCTGTCACTGAGCTCATGTGAAAAAAGGACCAAGTGGCTGGTATAAACATACTTGTCTAAAAACAGGATTCAATTTTTTTCTTATATGTATATCCATTCATCTGGTACTATTTTGGAATTAAATTATTGCAGCTAAGTAGAATTCAGTTGTCTTCACACTAGGTATACGCAGAGAAAAATTCAGAGAAAAATTAGTCAGAATATTATCACAGGTGTCAATATTTAAAAGTTTGCACACCATATGCAAACACTTGATAACTACACACAAGGTGCAAATGTATACAAACGAAAAAAACATGCTTTCTGAATGATGGTTTTCACTGTGGTGCCTACCATACACAGAATGTTATTAATTAACTCTTTAAATTTTTGAAATTCTTTATTATTGATTTTTTTAAGGAGTTTTAAATTACTAAAATTCATCTCTAGGAATAAAAAAGAGAGAACTACACTCAGTATCTCTGCTGACATCTTGATCTCTTCTAATACACCTATAGCTACAGCTGTGAAGCCATTAGTCTATACACTCTGTGCTTCATTCTGACTTTTGGTCATGTAATCAGAGANGAAAAGGAAAGGAAAGGAAAGGAAAGGAAAGGTCGTCTTAAAATTTGAAGGAAATGGGAAGGGAAGGGAAGGGAAGGGAAGGGAAGGGAAGGAAAGGGAAGTTCAACCATCTCAAACAGATTTATGATATGCTTCACCTTAAGAACAAATATGCTTTGGCTAATCACATTTCTCTGGCAGTAGGTTCAGCCATGGACCCTGGACAGTTCCTGGAAGAACAAGCTGCCTCCTGACCTTTTTTCATGCTACACTTCTACAGCACAGCCATGCCAGTGTGGCAAACCCACAAAATTTTACCAGATAGCTTTAATAGCCAATAGGTTTGCCATCTAATATTCTCTTCAAACATAGGAGTCAGTGGGCTTAAAAAAATCTTCCATTATTTACTGGACTGAACTACTTATTCCTGAAGAGTGTTAAGTTCATTATATTGTTCTGTTAAAGACAATATTGGAAGAAGTGGTAGAGAAGAAAAGGCAGAAAATACACAGCTCACACTGCTTTGGGAAGCACTGTGGTTAAATCCACAAGGACAGAGTATGCATACTGTCAGGAAAGAATGAGTAGAATGGACAGAATAAGGCTGAAGAGAAATGTATAAATTCAATTATAAATAACTGATCATATGCAGATCTGGAAAAAAACATTTGTAATAGAGGTAATCCTGCAGAGCACTTATTTTTTGTATATATTCATGAACTGACTTGGTGAATCCGGCGCATTCCTTTTTATTCCTGTAGTTGCATTGATTCAGGAGGAAATCATTACCTGAAACTAAACTCAAGGCATGTAAAGAGTGATATAAAATCAAATAAAAGTGCAAAAATCTATTAATTGGTATAGATTTTAGGTCATCTTCTGTTATGTCTACTTGTTCAAAGCATTTCTTTCTGTCTGGATTTTTCTGATCTTACTCACTTTCAATGAGATTTTCAGAATAGGGATGACATTTGAAGACTTCTACAAGACTACTTCACCAGTTTCTTTCCCTATTTTTGTTCAACCATACTAGACAGGTACAATGCAGAATTAAAATTTGTGTCAGCAGCCATAAAAACCCTTTATGTTATAGTTAAAACATAACTGCAGGTCTTTCTACCCATTAATAGAGAAAGTGTTTAATATGAAAGGATTTGTTTTAACTGATTAAAACCTTGCTGTGACAGATCAAGACTGATACCCTAACAGCTAAAATAATTGATAGCTTTTCTTTATATTGTCCTGATGATCCATTTGTAATTTCAGGCAAATCTGTATGCTTATTTCTCCTGTGGTTCCATGGCTATGTAGCTACCTGAGACCTATATACATACACAATTATGTTTAGTTCCAGGAAACCTGGGACACTTATTCACTCAACCAGAATAAGAATTAGATATATGTAGCTCTGAAATATATACCTCAGTTTTCTAAAATCAGATTAAAACCAATTGACTTTGAAGGCAAGTTAATTCCTCATACCTTAACATGACTTCAAGCTTACATTTTCTTGTGAATTTTTTTGTTTTCTATATTTCACACCTTCTCCATTTTTTAAACAAACATTCAAACTAAGTCTACTATAATTTTGGCAAAATCATAGTTTCTGGAAAGTATCTTGGGTGGCGTTTACTGAAACTACTACACTTGTCATATTGTAAATTACTATAGACTTTTTAAACCAATTGGTATGAATCTAGTTAGATACTGTGTTAGAGTGCTGATTATTAAAAAAAAAAAAAAAAAAGATGACAGAAAAACTATAAATCAAAGCTAAAAGACCAAAATAGTACATTTAGGCTTAACATTTTTAATTTTTTTTTTCAACCATAAATGCTTATATACTGTCATTTGGCTTTTCCATTACCCATTGAAATAGAAAAAAATAGCCTTAATGATCCTGGTTATAATAAATCAGGTACCAAAATTCTTCTCAGCTTCAAATTAATTTTTACCTGCATATATTCTGAGCTAAAAATCACCATAAGTTTCAGGAGAGTGAGTAGGGATTGCGAGTTATGACTGTGTGGACCAGAGTTTGACTATGCTCTGCTATCAGGGGCACTGAGAGTTTTGTAAAAACAAGTCTTAAAAGGCCTATCAAAGGCAATGAAATAAGAAAACAAATAACACTGTAAATTGAAAAGAATAAGTGTAGTGTTTAATGAACACTTATTGACCAATAACCTGCAACTAATGTAACTATAGATTTTTACTTTCTCTATTCATAGCTCTAAAAGGCAGTCATTTGAAGCTGTACAGACAATAGAGTGAAGTGATGGTTAACAGAAATACATTTCATTAAAAGCTAAATCAAATAAGATTAAATTGGAAATAGATGAAAAAGCCTGCTTAGTTTTATATACCCTTGGCCTTTTGTGTTGTTCAGCTTTGATGGTCCTTTAGCATGTAATGTGGGGAAGTCAAAATCTGAGGGTTTTTTTTGCCATTGCCAGCAATTCGACCAGAAACTACAATTTTAGCTTAATACTTTTTACAAATAACCTGTAAGTCAGCAATGACTTGCAATGAGTCAGTAGCTGACCTTCTGAAGTCATTCAATAACAAGGATTGTACATGGCAAAGAATACATTCTTTATGTGGCACTAAATTGGATAATATGTATTTACTCCAGGGATTATACCACCGTGGGTAGAAATATTTGTTTTAAAAAAGAGATACATAGAGAATTTGCTGTTTCCTGTTGTTTGTACCAGAATATAAAAAAAATCTTCAGCAGCTTAATTTCTGCCATAATTAAGAGGAGCTTAGGGTCTTAATAGGTAGCTCTAAGAGAGATCTATTAGGCCACATAGTCCAACAATGGATCTTCCAGTATGACATACACCACTGATCACAAACACAAGCATACAACATATTTACCAGATCAAGTTGCAATTTTTTTAGCTCTAAAGGGAATAAATTAAATTCAGATATTGAGGATATTAATAATTCTCCCTTATAATTTTTGATGTCATTTAGATGTGCATGACACAAGGCAAAACTAGGCATCATATGTATTACCAAACTTCTCAATATCAGATATGATATAAGAAAAGAAATACCTGGAGAAAACAATGCGATAATATTCTGATAATGAAGACACATGTTGAAACAACTGGTATTTTTAGTGCATTTCACTTTTAACTTATTTTAGTGAATTTTATTGAAAAGTAAAATAGATATTTTTCAGCAATAAAAGCCAAAAGATGAAGGAAGTTATTTCATACATGTAACTGTCTAAATCAATAATAAAAAAAATATAGTTTGGCCCACATACAGAAAACTTGTTTCAAAAGCAATGAATGGAATACACAGACTTGATTAACACTTCTGGGATTTCACTATAATGAAAGATAAGACAGTTTTTACCTCTTCCTATTAACTTTCTTTGCACATTACTTTTATGTGGAGTGTCCGTGTGAGCCTGCCAGGTCTATGTGACTGAGACACCAACCATTCTTGGGCCTACAGGGCTCTGGCATACTTAGATGGGCATGGCTTGGATGGTGTTCTCTTCTTAAATATGGAAAGCAGCTTGGGTTTCTCAGATCATATAAAGTTTGTCTTTTCTATGTGAAAGAGATGTCAGGCATCTCTGATGAGTTTAACAGAGCAGGAATGCAAGTATGTGTTGAATATGTAGAAGCCGAGTGCCTCAGCCTCAATGCCAACAGTAAAGTCATGTTATAGCTTAGCAGCAGCAGAAAAATTGATTGGGGCACCTTACTTTGGGCTCCTGGGACCTGTGGCTTGGAACTTGCTCTCCTGATGAATAAAAAAAATTAATCCATTTTTCATTAACCCTCTGAAACAGAAAGGTAAGTATTAATGTGTGTTCATATAGCACATCAGGCTATAGCAAAGAGCACTTTTTCTTACAAATCATCACGTCCTTTTGAGAGCATTTAAAATACTGGAAGACTTAGGATTTGAGTTCACCGTCATTCTAATGGTGAGGCTGGTTGTCAGGCAGTTGTGACATTGTTTTGGAGTAGGCAAGGAACAGTTCAATCATATCTGCTCAGGAGAAGTGCTCAGAGAATGATGGTCCAAGCCAGGATTCCTGAGGCATTTCTCCACTGCCACTATGTCAGAAGAGATGACCAGTTTTTCTTTCCCTATAGTAGCTACGGTAGCTTGGTTGTATTTTGTGACAGTGAAGAGTAAGGCAGGATTTCAGAAGTACTTAAAGAGGTTGACTCCTAGTACCCACTGATACTATGAAGGAGGAGAGGAGGAGTAAGTGAAAATTACCATTCCCAAAAATTCCCAAAATTCTGAAATTCCCATAAGGTATTTGATTGCTTTTTGGAATTTTAACCATGGAAACCAGAAACATGTAAGGACACTGTTTGCAAACTTCAATAAATAATTCCTTTTTAAAAATACACCAACGTTCTAATAAAATTATTTGTCTTATTTGTAGTTTTTTTCTTTTTTTTTTTCTTTTTCTTTTTTTCCCCCTGTACATACAATGCAATGCAGCTTAACTAGCAAAACAATGCAGTAATGCTATATTTGTGGACTTAATTCAGTGCTGTTTTTCATCTACTAGTTGCTTAGTATAAATCCTGGAGGGGGAAGGGAGAAGAATAAACCATCAGCTAATCCCTAAAAAATGGTCCATTCTTCATCCTTAATACAATAATGCAAAAACTAAGAATCAAAATATATTTTAAGCTATGCATGAAGAGAAATTAATTGACATAGTTAACCAAAGAAATGGTACATTTTGTATGAAGGCTATATTTGGTGCAGAAGCAGCACAGTTTGAAGGACAAATCATGAAATAAGAATGCATCTTTGGAGAAAAAGAAAGAAAATACAGGAACACAAAGAGGGAATGCATTTTAAAAAATGTTCTATCCTTTCTGACTCAAAGTATTATAAAGTTGACAATCCCTTTCATTAAGTTTACCCATTTTCACTATTTGCTCTCTTAGGTATGTTTTCCTTAAAAAGAAGGAAAGCAAAGCCCTACCCAGATTACTTGTTCTTGCCACTTAGTCTGCCACAGGGATGATGGCAGACAGTACAAGTCCAGCACAACAGGTATGATTCTCTTTGTCCAGAGAGCAACACTAGGAGATCTGCAGGACTTGGAAGCCTGGATCCTATTTAACTGCCTCACTTCAAGCTCCAGGACACAGTATGATTCTAGATTCATTGGATCAGGAATTAGAACTCAGGTGTCCCCTTTCCAGGTAAGTGCTTTGTCCAGGAGGTTAGAATAATTAATATTTTCTCTCCAGCCCAATTTTTTTGTTGATTTGTCTCTGCAAACATAGCTTCCACTAGCAAAACTAACAGAACCTTTACCCTATGAAGCCCTATACGAGAGTAATTATGGCTTTCGCTTGAGAAATCTGTACTGTGAAACAAAAAATGCTTAGGCAGAGACTGACAGTAAAACATGGCAACAAGCTGATTGTTGTCCATTGCATAACAGAAGATTATTTATTACCACTTCTATGTGTGTAAAATCTTGCATGAGTGACCTCTCATATTAAGTCTAAGGCAGTTAGTCTATAAGGCAGTTATAGACTTAAGTCTATAAGGCAGTTCTGAGTAGTGTTTTCTGAGATATCAAACCCCCGAGAAGGGTGGGTTACTGCTCACTAGTTTCCCCAGACCTCTCATGTCTTTCAGTAGAGCTTCTCTACTCAGTGTCTAGTATTACCAATTTTTGATGCAGGGGCAAGTGGAAAGAACTTTCCATGAACAACTCTCCTCAGAAACCAAGTTCTTAGAAGGGAAGAAACAGTTCCCTGGCCCCACAGGTAAAGCAGATAAAATCCATTTTAAATCTACTCAGGCCCCAAAACTGATCTTGTCCCCTCAGCATATCCTGATTTCCTTTGTCCAAACGTGTTCAGCTGTAGTCTGGCTGAGTGCTCCAGGTTCCTCTCTTATCTTGGTGTCTGTAAGCAGCTAGTTTTAGCACCTCTTCTGATAACATGCTAACATTTGGGATTTTGTTCTTTATTCTTCAGCACTTATTTCTCTATCTTTAACCAGATCAGGAGCTCAGGGAGCTGGATTTCCCAGGCTCAACAGATAGGTAGATATTGGACATCCCTGGTGTCACAAAAAGGAGACTTTTTATCATTCTAGTCTAGTGTGCCTCAGACCAGTTCCCAAGGTGGTGGAGTTCAGAATAGCTCTCCTCAGAGCCACAGCCAGTAGACACAACTAACTTCTGAAGCAGGAAGATGGGAGAAATTTAAAAGGTTTCAATGAAATAGGATTTTTTACGCACAAACGTGTTTCTTGGGGTATTTTTCTGTGGTGTAATCTTCGTTGACAATAATCCTTACACTGACAAAGGGAGCTTTCAAGAAAAAGAGAGAACAAAGAGTTTGGGTTGTTTTTTTTTTTAATTGAGTACAGGAAAATATAAGGACACAGGGAAATTAAAACTCAAGGTGAGCTTCAGGGCGCTGGGGGGGTGGAGGTGCAGAGAAGGGAAACAGCGAGCAGTGGCAGTGATTGAAGAAGGGAAACTGAAGGGAATCACAGGGCACAGACTTCCACACAAGCTTCTCCATAAGACTCCACAAAGCAGGTGTTGGCCTGCCCCCACCCCAGCAGCCTTCCTCAGCATCATAAGGCCATGACCATTTTTCTATTGCTTGCCCTTGAAATGCTGAAAAGGATAAAAATCTCAAATCTTGACACCACTACTATACGTGCAGATGATGGAAGTCCATGAAATGTAGGTACTGTAAACCTAAAGTGGAGCAAACATTAAACTGTGGTTTGTAAAGGTTTCACTTCGTTTTAATACAAACAGTGGAGTTACGCATAGCTGTGAATATGCATTTGTTCTGTCCTATCTGTCTGGTCATAAAGAAGACAGTCCAACATTGTATTCACTTGGGCAAAACTTCCACAAGAGATTAGTCACAGTAATCCATAGATAATTGCACAGCAGTGTTACTCAAAGTGTGCACTAATAAAAAGAGCAATAAAATATATTCAAGATAAAGTTTATTTTAAATCTTAAAATACTGAAGAACTGTTTGGTTTCTAAAGTGCTTTTCATGCCTATATTTCTTAATAACTGCAGTGAAAAACTGCTTTCCACTGCAGACTGGTGTCGCCAAAGCATCATTGTAACATAAATCCTAAAAATTTTCTTACTTTTAAGATTGTGCCTCACTTTGAAATATATATGGAAAAACAAACGAACTGCTTAGCTTTGCAGTGTACTTCAGAGATCTATAAAGAAATGACAAAGCTATAGCAATACATAACGAAGCAAAGCTGCATATCAAGAAGACTATTCATAGAAAACACCCTACTAATGATTGCCTATTTTTCCAAAGAGAATTCTACCTCAAATGCCTTCAAAGAACAAATATAATGTAATGTAACATACAGAGAGCAACATAATGTAAATAGCACAAACTAAGTGTAAATAGCACTTAGGACTTCATAGGTCAGCTCTGTCTTAAATTCCTCCAGGGGATTAAGCATCAAACAGTAAAGATTTCTGCACTATAGTCACAGGTTGCATCTTTTCAGAGACAGATGCAATTTCCTCATGTTGATTATTAAGGTGCAACCTTCTAAAAAATGCAACCAAAATAGGGATAGTGATCACGTGTTTCTCCAAAACAAGCTTTACTCATGGTCCCAGCTGAGGCAGATTAATTTCTACACCAGTAACTCTTCTGCTCCTCTGATGTCACAGTTTGACAATCAATATTTTACTCTTCTGAAGGGCTAGGAACATTTCATTTTAAAGCAGATAGGAAGCACCTTTCTGACAGGTAAATAATCATAATGAATTTGGAGAATACTTTTGAAGTTTTTTTCCATAAAAAATTTTGTGGGTATACATGTCTGTGTGTGTGTATGAATGTATTTAAAGTTTAAAAGGACAGAAGTAGAATAAGATGTCTTATATTTTATGAACAAAATCCACCTTTTGCTACAAGCTAAGCTAACATAATACATTCTGCATTGTGTATTCTGTATTCTGTGTGTGTATTCTGTACATCTATTACTTCTTTATTATTATTTTTTATATCTGTGCTTTTCCCTTGGTGTCTTAAAAATGGCAGTGTTTTTTCAACTGAGCATGATATGGAAAGAAATTGGCCTTGCTTGTGATACCAGGATTATCCATAAGAACTGAAGTTAGCTTTTTTTCCCTATATGTGAGTTCTGTTTCAGTTAAGGATATGGCACCTCCCTAACAAGGGAGTTTCAGATTCTTTTTTGTTCTGTAGGTACCCACCAGAGAGAGAAAAGGAGATTAACATTAAGAACTGGCTGGCACTACTCATAGAAAGCAAAAATGCAGAGATGGTGAAGCATTTCTCAAATATTTAAATAGTTAAAGAAGCCTTAATGTTTAAAGTGTCCTATATTTATTGAAATCATTTAAAAACTCACAAAAGCTTTATGCACAAATATTTATGTCTGTGTACATCTATACTGGTATATACATAAGAAAGTATAGCTCTTAATATATAGGTTTGCCTCCTGTAAACACTTCAGAAAGTAAAGTAACTAGCAAGAACGTTTAGTAATTCAGGAAACCCACATGAGTACTGCTGAATATGGAGACTGCTCTTAATTGCAGTTATGCAGCTTGACAGTCTGATTCTAACTTTTACGTATGCACAATTAGCTAACAGCAGGATCATTCCATCCTTCAGCCAGTCTGGTCAGCTGCCCAGAGATGCTAAATCAGAGGGGTGGTGTGCCTGGAGCACTTTCCAACACTGTTTCTGTTTCATTGGTTGTTAGCTACTCAGGTATAAGGCAGAGGATTGATGGCATTTGTTTTTTTCCCTGTAAGGATGCGAACAACTTGGGGTAGGGCTGGTAACCATCCTGACACTTTGGGATGGTTATGTGTCATATATTCAATGCTGACAAGAAACAAACTTCATATCAATGAACAACAGGCCTAAGTAATAAACAGAAAAGACAAAGAACTAGATGGAATGCTGGAAAAGGATTATTATTGCTGGAGAATGGAAATCTAATGCAAAAAGCAGCCTCAGTACGCATCACAAAAGCTAATGTAGACATTCTTAGAGGTTTCATGTAGCTGGACAAAAATTATGACACAGTACTGGCAGAAAAAAATGAGCAGGTTTTAATTTTTTTAATAACTAATCCTGGAAATTAGTCACAAGTTTATAATTTCATTTTAGAAGTATATTAAAATATGTTGAGCTGACTACTTGGGTAGGCATCGGTTCTTATTAAATGACTGAAAATGCAGAGCAAAAGAGAAGTAGACTGACCCATTTGTGAAATATGACAAGGCTGGCATCCAACAGACTTTGGAAGGGAATAATTATGAAATGTCTGTCATTTCATCATAACCGTCTGTCTTCAATCAAAGCATGTTGTAAATAGAAGTGTTCAGAAATTATCAAAGGAAACAAAGTTTTGTCAAAAAATGCTACTTCATCCAGTCTGAAGTCTTTCATTTAAAACATCTTGGGTTCAATGAAGTTTTAGAAAACTCAAGAAAGAGTTCAAAGAGAACCCTGCCTGGATTCCTGCAGAGTCAGCCTGGGCTGCGGACATTGGAAACAGCCACTACAGGTCAGATCAAAACTAAATTAAAAAGGAACTCCCAGTGAACCTGGAATCCCAGTTTTGTGCCAGCTTTGCTCATGAGGTATTTTTACTTTTTGTGTTTTGTTTTGGTTTGGGGTTTTTTTTGTTTGTTTGCTTTTTTTTTTGTTCTGTTTTGGTTTGGGGTTTTTTGTTTTTGTTTTTGTTTTAGTTTTGGGGGTTTTTTTGTTATGTTTTGGGTTTTTAAAAAATAATTTTTCTATCTATCAGCTACAGCTCAAGAGTGTGGGTTTTTTTATATAACAGATTTTTCTCTGCAAGAAGGCCGACATAAGCTATTTAAAATTAGAATAATATGATTAAAAATGCACATTATTATTCCCCCAAAATCTATCAAGACACTCTGAAACTGAAACAAATTAGCTTACAACTGACTTGTTAGAAATATATACACTACATATAATATACATATATATAAAAGAAAGCTCATAGTGGTACAAATGAAGCTCACAGAACTACATTTGCAATATTTGGTGACTTTTGAAGAGAGATAGAGTGTTCATTACCTAAGTGTAATATGAAAAAAAAAAAATCATGCACACATTAGAGATGCATAAATTAATCTTACTTGAATACATTCAGGGTCTTTTGCTATGCAAGGGGTAAAGGACTAAAATCTCAAAATATAGTTTTGCATATCTCTGTTTCTTTAAAATTATTTCAGGAATCCTTCGCTACCACTAATAAAGTGGTTTAAGATTTTAAATGCATATGGACTATGTATTTAACAGGCACAAATATGCGTATTTAAGTATCAAAATTACAAAGTATATTTTCAGAAATACAGAGGACTTAGTGGTGATAACAATAATGAAATACACAGAAAATACCATTACAAATATTTTGGGATTTATTTACTAATGTAAGTAGCAAACATAACAAGTAAGAATTATTTACAAATCTTTTTTTGCTTCTTGCCCAAGATCATAATGGCATAGGACATACACGCTAGCATAAACAGAGATTTAGTAGACCAGCTGAAGGGTACACACTCAGGCGAATGTTTCAAAATCATCATTTTGTGCAAGTTATTTAACACAACACTGTCTTTAAAGCGCATAAAAGTTTTCAAATCATTTTGGACATCCAGGATTGTTTCTGAGCCCTTCTGTTTGTGCTAAAATAAGAAAACTGCTGTGTTTCTTATCAACTTATTTGAAAGAAGAATACTATTGAAAACTAAACTCATTTCAGTTACATGCTGAAGTGATTGTGCTAAAGGGTCTTACTGTATAAATGGAGCACACAAGCCAAAAACAATACTAATGTTTAGCTGCTGGCTTTAGCCAGACTCTTTCAGAGCAAATCATAATTGCTTTAGGACTTTCTGAATCCACTTTTGAATTCAAAGCTTCAGACAAATAATTGGATTTCCTGAAAACATGCTGAGCTATGTTGCTCTCCCTGTCTTGCTTTATGTCCTCAGGGCTCCAGTCTCTGCTTTATATCAAGCTGCACCTAGTAGGCTAATTGGAGGGATGGGTAGATCACTCTGCATTAACATGTCCATCTGTATTAAATAAAATCTCCTCAACAGTCTTTATTATCTTCAACAGAATTATCACTTCAGAGCTGAAGAAACAGGAAATCAAGTAAAAGTGGCTGTGTAATTTACCAATGGCTCGGGTGCCTTAGCCTTGTAGACCTATAATCCAAGCCAATTATATTCTGGCTGATTTATTTTTACAGTACTTTGACATTGTATACTCACTTCATACGTCTCACTGACTTCAGGGCATCTCTGAATATGCTCTGGGCTATCTGCCTAGACATTTCTTGCTCTAGGTAAAGTACAGCTGAAATACCATTTGAGTTTGATCTGGAAGGTTTGTAAATGTGCAATATCAAAGACTAAGCCCTTCGGTTTCCCAGTATTGTGGCAGGTGTACAAAAGAGTACCTCATATTAACAAATGAGGTGTTGCTTTTTTCTTGTTGATATTTAACACTATTAACTTAATAAGCTGGTGACCTTTTTCTCCTCAAATGTGCAGAAAAGGAATAATCAAGTTAGAGTGGCTGCTGAGACAAAAAGCCATCCATTTCCTATGAAATCTCTAGGGTCAGATTTGCACTACAAATTCTCTTGGCATAACTTTGTTTGTTCAGAGTCTGAAAAATTCACACCTTCTTGCTGACCTCATTGTGCTGGAAAACACTAAAGCCCAGCACTGTGAGGACACAGTATTGCTCTAAGAGAGGTTTGGATGGCTTCAGTTTAGACATTCAAGGGAATGGCACAACAACATTGATAGAAATTCTTTTCTTATGCCTCAGCACCAATTTGATGGTACTTTCACCCCTTGGCATACTACTTGTAACCTCCTTTGCTACTTCTACCACCTCTTTTCTTTCTTTGCTGTTCCTAGCACAGCAGATGATGGAAACACCTGTCTAGTCTTCACAATAAGAAACTGTCTCCTGTAATCTCTGTCTGCTAGCAGACTTTTTTTTATTATATTTATTTTTTTATTTTTTAAGTTGCCTTTGTGGATTCTATTGTGTTGTCTTAACTTTGAGCAGAAGTAATTTTGAATAACTGAAGTTAAAAGGTTGCCAATACTGCACAGAAGCATGCATTAAAATATTACTGTGCAGAAGCATAACTATCTGGCCATCTTTTCATTTTATTGCTCTTCTGATCTGAGTCTGCATGAGTTTATATTCGGTTTTGTCTTCCAGCATTCTATATTCTGGCAGAGACCAGGAGGGGAAGAACGGCTTGTGCCACCTGCTTCCCATGGGGCAGAAGGCACCAGCAAACCACTGGTCACTTCAGGGCTGACTGTCTGCTCTAAGACAACTCTGGACACATTTATCAGCATAGTCCTAGGACTGACCTCCATGTTAAAAAAGTGACCATATATTGTTACTTCTTCTGTTACTTAGCAACTTTTAGCTTTGGAAAGGTTTTTTGAAATTCTGATTAGTCTAGTCATTTTTCTTTACCCTTTGCTTTATTCGGGGCTTTGTCCTCTGACAGCAGATCCTCAGCAAACTCATTTTCTTTTGGCACTGTGGTGATCCTTTTCCAGTTTGGCACAGAGGGGGTATTGTTGCAGTTTCTTCCAACTGTGGGTGGGTCTTATTACTGAGGTTAAGTTTTAATCCACCCATGCCTACTATCATTTGAAGATCTGTAATAAATTTGACAAAGCTTAGTGGTCATTCCATTTATTTGATGACCGTTTACTGTATAGTGACCCAAAAACTATCACATTACAGATGGTCACAGAACCATGCCCACCCTTGGGGATGTTTGAGGCTTCTATGGACCTCTGGAATTATAAACCAGAAATTCCATTATGTCTGGTAATAGAAAAGTTGGTCAAAGCTGGAATTAAATCTGAATACTAAACAGAGTACAGAATCTTCCATTTTTAACAAGGGATACTTTTTTTTTTTCAGAAACAAAAATTTAGTTTGTTGAAGAAAGCCTCTGTGAACAATGTTTCTGTAACCATTAAAGATCAGAATACTGTTTGATGTATAACTATTCCATTTTTGTTCAGAGAAGAGGTATTAAGATGAAGCTGTGAAAAGCTACATGTGAGTTAGCACAGGATGGCAGGCTCACAGAACAAAGCAGGTAGGAAGGGACCTCAGGAGGGCTCCGTTCCCAACTCCTGCTCTAAGCAGGGCCAGCTATGAGGTCAGAATGGGTTGTTTGGGGCTTTATCTGCTCTTGAAAACCTTGAAATGGTTGCTGAGTAATGATGAAAAATAAATTGCCTTGTCATACTGTGTATAGTCTTGTTACTGTAATCCAGGATACAGATGGATAGGCACACAGCTAATAGCTCAGAATAGTGAAAATGTCTGAGCTATGACTTCAGAGGCTTGGTCCTTCATGGCATGAACACTTTAGAACAGGAAAACCACTGCAGAGCTTTTTCAAAAACAACATCATGACCAGATAGTTGCTGGAAATTTCAACCACTTTAATCTGTAGAGATCTCCAGATCACTGACTTTGATGGGTACCTTGCAGAATAGCAAAAGTTTCCTGCACAAACAGAAGTTAAATATTGGTTGTGACTAGCATCTAAGGTCAGAAGCAGTCAAACACAGCCTGAGCTGAAAGGGCGTGTGCTTAACTTTGAATAATACCAGCCTGGTTAATGTGGAATCCTATGCAGAAAAGTGAACCAGAAATAAGGTGCCTTTATGCCTGTTTTCTATGGGCTCAGGTTTTCCTCCCCATGGGATTTCTACTGAAAGAAAATAGGTAAGGGCACTGTGTCAGATTCCATCTACAAACTGAGGTCCACCTGCTTGAGAGGTTGAAGTGACCTGATATACAGAACAGCTTTTGTGGGTGAGACTGTGTGGCTGCTTAAAATATGAGCAGACTGTTCACAAGGTGCCAGAGGTAACAGCTTGGCTGGCATAAGGGAAGTATTTGGTTTTACTTTGGAGTCTGGCTATGCTAAGGCGAAAACATACTCAAGAAACCCTCCAGAATCTTGGATGATGCTGAAGTTTTTTCATTTTAAAAATTGTTTTTAAACCTCATACTTTGATGTTAAGGATGGAAATGGAAACATTTTTTTGAGACTGCAAAAATATTGGAAAGACTGCAGCCAAGAAGAAACCCACAAACCTTATGCCTGTGTTGGAACAAATGAAGCCTATGTGACAATTAGGGAGGAGGCTGCCTGATTTAGGGTAGAGACTAGATTGTCCTCATTGACGTGATGTGAAAGCCCACAGGGCTCTGCTCTTCGGCTTTCTCATGACCTTGTAAATTACCATTTTATGACCATTCAAGGCAGGGGAAGTTAGATGCTTCATTAGGAGAAAGATGAGTTTCTCTTAGCTTTTCAGAAAAAAACGTTGTTGGCTGCACATCAGAATAAACATGTTTCAGAGTCCAGATGCCTGCAGCCAGTTATTATTTAAGCAATAAAATCCTTAAAGTCTTTTGGCATCAAGCCTTGTAATTTTTGTGGGAAAGGAAGAAGTTGTACATTTTCCTTCTTGCTATTTCATTTATATCACAGAAATGGAATGTCTTTCACAGTTGATTGTATGTACTTCTTTAATTCATAGATACAAAACCAAAAGGCCCCTGTGTTTCCTATATGCTCTGTAGCCAAGCTTCTCCCAAAACTCTTCCCAACCTTACTAGTGCACCATTTAGGCCAGAAACCCAATACTTGCCAGTCAACGGATAGAACACATACATGTACTGCTGAAGTAAGGAGTAGATATCTTTGTTTGCCTAACAGGAATGTGTCTTATAAACCTTATTTTAAAAGTATTTACAAGGACTTCTTGTTAATCTAATTCCCTTTGAGTGCTGAGACTATCCATAGGTATGTCAGCCACCACTAACTTTTTGCTTTTGTTGGGAGGATAGTTAATAATGTTAGAAAATGTAGTTACTTTGAAAGGGACAGTCCCTAGATCTGGAGAATTACTTGAGACCTGGGAATATTGTCCTAGCTAAAGAGAATAGTAAAACCTCAGCCTATTGTGTCCTTCCAAAGAAGGAGATATGAGGTAAACTTGGAACAGGCACGCAGGAAAGATTTTTGGTTCTTTAACCCGAGGGAAAAAAATTATAATAACTTACAGTTATTAGAATTTGAAACCAGACAAATTGAAGTTCAAAGTTTTGGGTGTTTTTTGCTTGTTTGGTTGGTTTTTTCCTTCATTTTACTTTTTTTTTTTTTTTTTGAGGAACTCTCCTCGGTTTGTAGTAGAAATCAATTACTTAAAATTTCTAAAGCAGTCTCCCAGAACTCTGGCCACGATACAGTAATTGGAGAAGTAGCTCTAACTGCGTGAAAGCTCATGATTTAATAAAGGTAGTGGAAATCAAATAAGTTTCCTTCACCAGCTTTCAGATAAGAGACCCAACACTAGCTTTAGGGAAGCAACAATACAATAGGCAATGCATATCAGGAATGATAAACAGAGACACTGAGGTGTAATTAAAACAATTGAAGATAGTGTACAGACAGGCAAAAGCAGTCAGAGAAAACCCTGCAGAGCACCAGCAGAGATGACATCACACCACTCACAGGATGCTACTGGTATGGTGTGGATAGGGCACAGGAAAAATGGCAGTCCTTATGCACTGGGAGACCAGTGCAGCACTGGGACATGGCCTCCTGAGCAACTGCAGAGACTCCCTCCCCAAAAGTTTGCAAAGCTGTACAAAGCTATGGCTGACCTGCTCCGTTGTTGGTTGTTAGTCAGGTTTTAAGTGAGAGGCAGTGCTGGACACTCTCAGAGGCCTCTCCCCTTTGAGGTTTCTGTAGCTCTGCTGTTCTGCCATTCAAACTATGAGGTGGAAAAGGAGGAGTAGGGGGGATTCCAAAAATGTGATGACATTGTAAGATCTTCAGAATGATATTACTCATTTACTAGGCTGCTAGATGTTTTTAGCAATACTTTCCTTGTCACATTGCTGACTGTTTCACTGACAGCATAGGATGTAAGAAAGTTTACCAAGGAAGCTGAGTTTGAGAGCTTGTGCTTGATGGGGTAGGAAGCACACACACAAAGTGTGTGTGTACAAGCACATGTACACACAGAAGCACACACAAACACAAGTTAACCAATCTAGTTCTTGTTTACACAAGAGAATTTGTGATTTTACATATATATTAGTTTTTCAGCAGAGGTCATAGGTTAACTGTAAGTTTTACATTGCTTAACAAATGTATATTAAAGCTACAGTTTAATTTGACAAAACTGCCAGATTTAAAGATTCGGTTAGCAACTCTTAACAGTATTATTTTTTCATAGTGTAGATTCATAGCTATAGTGAGCAGGAACAAAGTAAGGATTCTGTTGGTTGAATTTTCCTAACATCTGGTTATTTTTCAGGAGTGAATCTATCTATCTATCTATTTTTAAGCTTAGAATACTTAATGTCTTCAAATCAACTCGATTTTTCCTTCTGTTTGAGGAACAAATCTTTCTTTGAACCCTACGAAGTGCTTCGGAATAAAACATACTTACATCTCAGATACTTCAGTAACAAATGGTCAATCGTGTGATCATTAGCAGATTTGAGTAATATTATAATATTTTATTTTTCTATGTATTTTTTTAAGTATATAATCAATGTTTTATTCTTGACTTTCTGCAAAATGTATCTTGAATACCTGTGAAAACATGAGAAAAGTATAACTAAAATATAATAAATAAACCACTTATGAATAGTCGGTTTACACTCATCTTTGCTTTTTCTTGGCTTGGTGAGGTAGCTGAATTTTTCTAGTTCAAATTTTTCACTTGCTTGATTTAACATATTGTAACAAAAGTGCTAGTGGAAGTATAAAGAAATGTCTAACAGCATACTGACAAGAAAGAGTTGTAGTATCTCGTCTCTAACACCCCAGGAAAACTCAATATGTAACAACTTGGATATATGTGATTTCACTTGTAATGCAAATTCAATATAATTTTCTTAATATGCATACAGTAATATGATAGTTCACAATAGATTGCAAATGTTCATGTACATAATAATCACTTCTCTGTGTGATATGTACTAAAATAATCACTTCCAAATCTCATTATCCTAAGAAATCTCTTGCAGGGATGATTGGTCTGGAAGAGTCTTACTATAAAATTTTACAACACCATGATAGAATTTTTTCATAAATATGAGAAAATTTCAGTTTATTTTACCCAGAGAAATTGAATATATTGAAGTTCAGTTGCTAGAAAAGGCACTGTACCTAAATGACAATATGGTAGTAATTCTATAATTTGTACTCATGATGTCATAATTTCAGTTTGGTCCACTGTGCTCTTTACAGCTGGCATTCATTGAACAAATGGAATGGAGAAAACATACATTCACAGCTAAGTGGGGTTTCATCAGCCTGTGCCAAATTTAACTCGATGTAAAATTTCTTAATCTCAATCTTTCATCTACAGATAAATACTGGTAAAAAATATAATCAGTTAGAAAACTATGTGAGGACTCAACCTATTTTTTGTTTGTTTGTTTGTTTTTCATTTAAAAAACCCCCAAAATGTCAACAACAAAACCCCTAAAAACAAGAAAGAGAAAAAGTAAAAGTATTTTTCTGCTTTTACACAGTGTCTACTGTGCAGTTCTGACTCACAGTGCTCTTCTGGGAGAGAAGGCCAAAGATGTTCTCCAGGCCATATGCTCTTGAGGGTTGCAGTCTGAGAGAAGGTTGGTGAAGCAACAATACCATCTTAGGTTTTGTCCATAAACTAATTTATAGCTGTTTGAGATGTCCCTAGTTACTGAGATGTTAGAAATATGTTGGTATATACTTTGCTAGGCTCCTGAGGCTTGCTTCCATCCTGCAAATACAGTTCAGAGTATGGGTACAGTACACAGACGCTTAAGGTTTCTGGGCCCAGAGCCCTGTGAAATTTTCACAGGAGACTATTTCCAAACTCACTGTGAAGGAAAGTGATAAAAAAATATTCAGTAGTGATTGCTTTCTGCATCTGAATGTCACTTACAAAGTGCTGATCTGGGGAAAAGTCATACCAGTGAGCTCTGCAATGTATTCCCTGTGGCTTTTCTTTCCTCAATCTTTTTCCTAGGGATGAGGAGGTGGAACAGATGCTGACATTCTTCTAAGCATCATCTGCAAGTATCACCAGGCTGAGCACTACATATAATATGAATCCTTCATAACACTATCTGTTTTCTTCCTTCTTTGTACTTTCAGCAGAGGTTATTTTAACAACAATGTTGATATTTTAATCATCATAGCAAGATAAGTGAATGGCACTACTACACTCAAAGGACATAGTAACTCAAGCTTTTGTTTAAAGATCTCAGGCAGATACCTCTGTTCATTGAGTTCATTTTTCTTTCACAGCCATTGGGCCAGAGCCTGGTTCTTTTAACAAATATAAATAGAAATTGTGGGTAAAAATTATGGCAGCCTTAAAAATGCTATCAATGACCTCATACAGGTGGGATAATTTTGAGCTCTGAATCTAAAGGAGGCGTCCTGAGGGACTGGCAAGATAAAATCACCTATTAAAGGGACAAAAAAATATCAGAATGAAAGCATATGCTTCTGACCTTCAGGCTGACACCAAGATGAAGTCTTTGAGAAGACCTGAGATTAATTGACTCACCATAACAAATCCAGAGTATAAAAAAAGAGGAACTTCTGAGGCTGAAGGAAGTTTCTTTAAGAATAGATCTTACTGAATGTCTTCATTATGAAACAAAATATGTTAAAATGATAAAGCATGCTGTCATACCAGAAGAACTGAAATACCTTGAGACTGGAAGCAATGGAAATAGAAAGAAATAGTGTTAAAGAAAAATTACATAATATTACAAAAAGCAGAGTAGTTCTTTCAAAGTAGTAGTATGACGAATTTCTATAACCTTGTAATTTACCAGTTGGAAATAAGAGGAGAAGGAATGTATGAATGTAATAACTGATCACATTAATAACTTGCAAGATTGACATTCACTTGCAAAAGGTGCCCCAGAGTGTATGTTGAGATGTTCCCTCTTATTCATAAAAAGGCAAATATAAAAATTCAGATAGATCCTTCTTTTGAACTCTATATTTCCAGCCGGCCATGTTCAAGAGTGAAAATATTGGCAATAAAGCATATATAGGGAAAATTAGGAAAATGTTGGACCTACAGAATAACAGAAGCCAAGATAAACTTCATACCCGTAGTCCAGCAAAACAAAACCAGAGATGGGTTATGATTGCTTTGAATAAAAATATTAAGGGATGGGGATAAACACTAGGAAAGAGGAAAAACTAGGTAAAGGACAATGTTCACACAGGAGCAATGAGGATATAAACTGTCCATGAACAAATATAGCTACAAACAAAAGAGATGTTTTTTGCCAGAGAAGTTAGAAACATTTTGCTCTCAAGCAGAATTGTGTAGCTAAATTTATAATAATATATATTTTAAGATAAATCTTGATCAATGTACACAAAGTATTATATACTATGCTTTCAAGTAATAGCAAGAGAACTTGTTTATGCTTATTTGGTTCAGTTTTGGAGCACATATTAATATACTATACATTATATTGATCAGTTAATAGCATCCTCATTGTATTTTTAGTGTTCTTAAATATATTAAAATTAAAATAGTGAAGTGAATGTACTTACACCTCCCTCACAGAATATCTGCTATATGCTATGTTCTTATAGAATATTAATGTATTAGTGCATATATGGGTCATGATTCTTAATACTGGAAGCCAATAGTTCAAATAACTGACAAAATATTTTTAGAAGTATTTGTAGCAGGAATAATTGCATAGCTTATTAATTTTGTGAGGGATTTCAGTCCAGAAGCAGAAGCAACATTTGATAGCTTAGATTATCATAAATATTATATAAAGAATACTGCACCTCAGAAACAAGGTCAGAGGTCCAACCAAGCCTGGATGTCATTGGTCTTGTACTGCTTAAAGAATTCAATGTATCCTTACTTGGATTCTGAGATTCAAGAAGGGTCTTTGAGCAGTGGCCCTGTGATCTATGAAGACAGCAGTAAATGGAGATTTTATACAACATTCTTTTAATGTCAATACTGTAACTCATTTTTTAATCAAACTTTTGCAAAACTCCAGCTGGATTCCACCATTTCACTTGTATCAATTTTATCCAACATTTTGAGTTGCTCATTTTGTGTAGCATTTAGACCTATACAGAAGTCATTGGGTCCCTCCTTCTGCCCCAGTGTACATAAAAATGAATACAGATGGTAACCACCTTCTCTATTGAGACAATGTGTAGAGAGGATCATGAGACCACACAGGTCATGCCACTGTGAACTGTCACCCTGGTGTGGGCACATTTTTTTTCCTGGAGAAGCTCAGGCTCTCTGAGTCTGCTGAGGTGGCCTCTGATTTTTGATCCTAAGTGATCTGTCAGCTACAGATGCAGACAGAGCCTTGAGGTCTGGAAGTTTCAAGTCAGGGGAAATGGCTACTGTCTTGGGTTTTTCTTTTCCTCTGTGTGGTTTTGTGGTTTTTTTTTTGTTTGTTTGTTTTTGTGGTTTTGTTTTTGTGTTTGTTTGTTTGTGGAGTTGTTGGGTTTTTTTTTGCTTTATAATATTTCTTATTTTTTATGTGCTCCAGTTTTGGTGTTTTGGTTCTGTTTGTGTGTTGTTTCTCTTTTTAGTGGGTTTTTTTTCATTGTTGTTTTATTTTATTTTTTTTTTAAGTTTCTTTATCTCTAGAAATTCTCTAATGTGAGGTGGTGAGACACAGGAACAGGTTGCCTAGAGAGGTTGTGGTTGCCCCTTTCCTGGAAGTCTTCAAGGCCAGGTTAGATGGGGAATTCAGCAACCTGGTCTGGTGGGAGGTGTCCCTGCCTATGCAGGGGGATTGGAACTAGGTGATCTTTAAGGGCCCTTCCAACCCAAACCATTCTATGATTCTGTGATTCTATGCTCTCTATCTGAAAGCCATTCACAGTGTCAGACCAGAGTCAGACACAATTTATACCAGGCAAAATCATGATATAGTATGTAGGGCTAGACTGATGACTGTAACTATCCATTGTGAACAAACAGTCCATAACCCACACTTGTCATTGTTAAGAGATGTAAGAAGAAACAAGGAGACTTGCAGTCACATCATCTGTACCTTTACCATTTTGTAGAAACTGACATAAAAAAGCCCCATCTTGAGAAACTCAAAAGAAGCAAATACTATTGGACCAAAGATCCAATATCTGGATATACCTCTTATCTGAATAAGAGATATAATGCAATATAACTGTATTTTATATTTCCTGCCTTTTCTTCTGGAAATCATGCCTGACTGCTTTTCCCTCAAGCAGTTTTCATCCCTCCTTTATTTTCACAGGAGTGCTGATACTGGATTTAGTAGAAATCCTCCAAGGGCTTAGAAAAACCTTTTCCCCATGAAATTTTGCTTGCAGGCATTGGTAGAGGTAGCTATTGAAATTTTTCTCACTTGTTGGCTGTTTGTTATCGCTCAACATGTTAAGGTCAAGAGCCCATTCTCAACAGTGTGTTGTACTGGGAACATCAGAAGTTGTTTAGAACAGCTGTGACAGAAGAAAAAGAAGAGAACTGGGACATCTTCCTTCACTGTAGCCTAGAGATCTAGCACATAGGCTAAAAGATTTGGTCACCATATACTCTTCTATGATCTTTAAAGTACTATAAGGCCAGGAATTCTCCTAGTGGGATAAGAGATGTTTTGTGTTTTTTCAGTGGTTCTCCAAAAAGAAAAACCAACAGAAAACCTCCCTGTATGACTGAAAGATATGGGCCTGGAATTGGATCTATCATTGTGGGAACCAGAGACAGACAAAAGGTAATAGTCTCCAGAAAGTGTATTTAGCAGGACCTTCCCATTTCTTCAGTTGCCACATCAGAAACATTCATTGCTCCACTATGAATTTTTCCTGGTACATGCATGTTCAAGATTTATGAGTTTCCTAGGTGTGCCTGTCTGCCCCTTTATCTCTTCACTATCTCCACAAATTTTGAATTCTTCTGTTCATTTTAAGCAGCTGTGAGTAACTTAATCTAAGCTTCATGAGATTGGAAAACAGAGGTATGCTAAAATATCCAGGCAGAGAGAGAAAGTGATGTGTTAATTCCTGCATGTCCAGCCACACAGGAGAGATACTTTAGGAATGCCCCAAGAGCTTCAGCTGAAGCTATCCACCTTGCAGATAATAGTCTAAATCAACTGAACCCAATCTTAGTCAGACAGCTTTCCTCAGTCTTGGATTGCTCCAAGCAAACTCACTGAGACTTGAAAATGTACCTTCACGTGGGTTAGACAAAAGCAGGAAATTTCATTCACAGCTACTGCAGAACGGGGAGGCCTCCAGGAATAGCTGCATCTGTAACACATAGTAGAGAGGGTTGTCCCCATTGAGTGTGATCTGAGGGTGGGAGACTGAGAGTGAAAGAAAACTGTATACTGAAATAGCTGCAGAAAGGACTATTATCACAATTATAATAGATTATATTTTTATATTTTATTTTATTTTTATCTTTTAGATTAGCTTTAGATTTTTTTGCACTGCCTGGTTCTAATGATACTGATAAACTGGAGAATTTTTTTTCTTCTTTTAAATAAAAAATGTCCAGAATCAGCATAACCACAGCAAGAACTGCTTAAGTTCAAAAGTTAGTCATACAATACATGACTTCTCTGTTACATTTTGCTGCAAGTGGTTCAAGAAGACTTTCATTGTTGGCTAAAATAAGCTGTAGTAGGAGAAGCTGACTGTAGCATGTGACCATCAGTGTCAGTACTAAACTGGACAGCAAGAAGGCAAGAGGATGAGAGGAAGAAAACCTTTTCCCCTCCAAGTACAATTCTACCCAAATCATTAGCAACAATAAAAACAGTACCTAAGAGTTAAAAAGGGTTTCTTATAGTAATAAGTAATAAATACTTATAACATGAGGTAGATAAGGTAGTTGCTACTGTTAGCTTTAGACATTGCTGTGGTGTCTAGCAGCCCCTTTCAAGTACAGGAGCAATTTGTGCTGAGCAAGTAGATCTCAGGCTTCCAGAGTCATTTCAAGTTGAATATGACAAATTTTTCAGTTTAAATAGGACAAATGCTTCCCTGACAGCACACGCTACTTCAACAGCAAAATGAGGGGAGTTTTCCTCACCTTTTTTGATAGCAATTTTGGTATGCCAGTGTGTTTTGTCTCTTATCATTTTTCCTTAAAATCATACAACCTTAGCATTTTTTTCTTTTCTGATTTCTTATGTACCTCAAAAATTTAAAGATTTGACAACCGATTCGGACCACTGTTGCAATAATTTGCTGCTAGTCCATGCTAAATACATTTTTTTGGTGAAAATACTTTTGAAAGTGGAAGGAACTTTAGTGCCTTTTCATGATGTTTATAATTCTAATTTCAGAATTATTTCAGTGGCCAAACAGACTTTTATAAATCAGTGTGATCAGTTTTGGGAGGAAAACACCTGACAGCAAGGACCCTGTTGCCCTACAACATGAGCTCTCTGGTTTACATAAGTTTTTGTGATAATAGATAAAGTTTCATTTTCATCTTGCAGTCCCTCTCACCCACACTGCACTTGGCTGCTGCCCACCAGTGGTGCATTGCAGGGAATACACAAAAAAGAGAGAGCAAAACATTGTAGCTATTTTTATTGCATTAATAGAAATAATATATTCCAAGGCTAAGATGCAGTTAGCTACTCTTCTGTGACAGAACAAAAATATACGGTGAATATTATACAAATGTGTATATCAGGGAATTCTTGCTACATTTTTCTATGCTGGTTGCTAATTTTCTTTCAGTAAAGATGACAATTTAACATTATTAAGTATTTGCTCCTGAATACAAAAAGCCTATTTGCTCCTTTTTCTTTGCCATGTTGTTCGTCTAGAAACAATATAGTATTTCAGTGGATTGCCAAGCTCCTATATTGCTTGTTTAGAAAGACTGAATGCCTTACTTGCTACTTAAATGTTGGAAGTCATCATACCTTTATATGTAGGCAGATATTTTAATAATGAAGAGACTAATAAACTTCTTAAACCTTACTAAATAGCTGATTTAGTAGCTCTGTATATAATTGTGCTAATCAACCACAGACCAAATAATCTGCAAAATAAAACATTAAGCCATAAAAAGGCACATAAACTTTTACTGTACAAATTTATTAAGTCACATAGGAATAAAATCCATTTTTATGTATGCAGAGAAAGAAACAAAGTTCTCTGCTATTCTTACACCGTTTTGCAGTCTTGAGATATGTACAGAAAATCTGAGTACCTACTGTTCTGATAAGGGCCTGATTCTTTACTGTATTGCAATATAATAGTGATTTCCATTATTCCTTGTATTCAAAACTTGTATTGAATTGGAATGGAGGCAGAAAGAAGGTATTTTGTTTCCATGAAATACAAAATATTTTGCAGTCTGCAGTGGCTGACTCTGTTCAGCTGATATTGTTATACCAAGAACTTTCTAACATCTATCACGTCTAGTTTGTTCCTTATGTGACATAACATGTGTAACTTTTTCTTTCAACTGGGTTTTTATTTCTTTCAGTTTTCTCCAGAAAGATATCCATACCTTGGTAATTGTCAGCTCCAATATAATTTAAGGGAAATTCACCTTTCATTGGGGAAGAAAGATGGAGGCATATGTTCTGGACCATACTTCTATGAGACTCTTTCTACTGACTACAGAAAGATGTTTATTGTGTACAGGGGTATAATGTTTTCTTAAAACTACCAGTAGAGCTGTGGTAACATGGAACTGAGGATAAACAAAATTACCGACTGAACATACTGAAAAAGGGTAAACTGTATGTAGTCATCCAATGGAAACTATATGATAAATGCCAGTTCTCAGAGTGATTTTTCCCTGACCAACAACACTAGGCCATCTCAGGCATCAAAGGACCATGAAAACACTTTAGGACCTGTGTTGTCTGAGCACTTCTTGCTGTTGCAAGCAGATACAGAGTAGATATAGAGAAAGAATGTGGGACTGATAAATGCGGGACTGAGTCACAGAGGAGTATTTTACCATAACTATCTTGAGAATGTCCTGACAGGAAGGATGTAAATCCTTCCAATCCAGTCAGCTTACCCCCAGCCCCTCTATGAGGAAAGCCCCCATTACCTCCTGCTGGTGAAGCCCATCACTCCAGATGATGACAGTGGATATGCCCTGACAGGCAGCTATCATCTAACAGGGCACTAAAGCTGCTTCTACTCAGTGAGATAACCTAAGTCTGGTCATTCTCAAATATATAGTGTCTGCATAGCCCAGTTGACCTTGCAGATGTTTTTTCCTAGATCCTCTATAAATTTAGTCAGGCTTGGAAAAGATGATGATAAAAACAGTAGGTACACCTCTAATGTATTTCTTGAAAAATGTGTGAAGGAGTACCCTTTGGTTCTCAGAATTAAGTGCTGACTGTTTTGGATATAAGTGTCTGTGGCTGTTCAGGTCTGTTTCATGAGACAGAGAGGGTAAAAGTTGGATTCTCCATTTAAAGACAATTACAGATGTCACGTGAGGTGAGACTTTTAAACTTTGGAAATATTAGTACATTGTTACTCGACTGCCACATATGAAAGCAGTCTGCATTATCTGAGAAGGAATCTTACATGTGTGCAGTGTCTGTGGAGAAGGCTGAAGTTGGTTCTTTGGCAGGTGGTTATCAACCCAGCACTGACAAAGTGTATTAACATAACTCCAGCAGGTTAATTGGAGGATTTTGGCTTCTTATACAGCTTCAGAATAGGGCTGAATAATTCTTCTAATTGCCCGCTGCCTCACACTTCATTTTTTATTACTCATGTGGATGCTTTCTCTTCAACTGGTTGATGATACTGTAGCTTTTTTTGCTGTACTTACAGAACTGCTTTCCATAATACCATTTTAGCCTGTAGTATCTACATTGTAATTCTCTGTCTGCTACTAGGTCTAGTAAATATAAATTTTGCCTATTTGGTTACAGTCTTTGCAGTCACAGTTCCTAATAGTGTCTTTTCTAAATAATTTCATTAATCAATATATATATTGGGCTGTATGAGAAAATGATCAATGCATATTTATATGCATGTCACCAGACTCCATCACATATTCCTTTTTTTCATTTTGTATGTTGTAACATATTTCTTTCTTTTATCTATTTAATTTGGAATGCTCACAGTATTAAGAGTACCCATATTGCTTCATTTATAATTTTTTTTGTGGCATTTTGGTGTTTATTATGATTTGGATGTTCCTTGGCCACTTCATAGACTCATAGAATCATAGAATGGGCTGGGTTGGAAGGGACCTCAGAGATCATCGAGTCCAACCCTTGATCAACTACCACTGCAGTCACTAGACCATGGCACTGAGTGCCACATCCAGTCTCTTTTTAAATATCTCCAGGGACGAAGAGTCCACTACCTCCCCTGGCAGCCCGTTCCAATGTCTGATCACCCTTTCCGTGAAAAAATTTTTTCTAATATCCAATCTGAACTTCCCCTGGCACAACTTAAGACCGTGTCCTCTTGTCTTACTGAGAGTTGCCTGGGAAAAGAGACCAACCCCCCCCTGGCTACACCCTCCTTTCAGGGAGTTGTAGAGAGCAATGAGGTCTCCTCTGAGCCTCCTCTTCTCCAGGCTGAACAGCCCCAGCTCCCTCAGCCTCTCCTCATAGGATCTGTATCACTTCTGTATCTGTATCTGATCACTTCTACACATCTGTTTTCTTTTTTATGTTTTTTTTCTTTCACTTTCCATTTTCAGGTTTCATTGTTCTTCTACAATATCAGTTCTTTCACTGGAACTTGTGATCTGTTATGTTTTCATTTCAGTATAGATATGCTGTTTCTCACATAATTCCAATAATTAACCTATCAGGATTTTTTTATTTAACCTTTATATATAGTACATATGTACCCCTAATAGGAATTATCTTCACAGAATGGGAGATAAGGTTTGATTTCTATTGCACTATTTTTCTCTTCAAACCACTTGCTGTAGTCTCAGATATCAAATTCATTTGTGCACCCATGTCCAAATTATATTTCATACCTTGTTCATTTCTTTTTTCTGTAGTATTTGAGTCAATTGACTTTGTTTCTCTTAAAAAGTTCCCATAAACAAATCCTCTTCAGTAATGCTCTTCTTTCTTTTTTTTCAGTAGATGAAATCCTCTCTGCTGAAATCCTCTTAATTATGGACAATTTCTTTTAGGAATATCAGTGGTGTCATGTCCTGTGTTAAGAATGTTTTACTTCTCAATGGGTACATTTTATCTCTGCTAGGTTGTTTTTGAAAAAGAATTTACTTCTTGCAAGTACAGTGATCATGTCCAAAAGCATGTGTTTATGTCCTTTGGGTATTTTCATGTTTTTGTAAAGTCATTCTACTGCTATTTTAAAAATCCATTGCAGCAAATGCTTTGTATGCAACTCAAAGGTCAGCTATATGCTTTCCTTGCCTTTACCATCCTTTCACTGAAACTTGTTACCCTCTCTTTAGACTTAAATTTTTTTAATTTTTTTTTCTTTTTTTTTTTTTTTTTTTTTTCCCAGATTTTCCAAATGTAAATTGGAATCCCCATGTGGTATGCTTCTCATTTTTGACTCTTTGAAGTCTTCTAAGGTCTGGTCTCAAATTAGGCATTTAATGGAAATAATTTATTTGCAGTTCCATACTTCACTTGGTAACTATATATATTCTTTAAAAGTTTCTTTACCATGTTGCTGTTCCCTATAAGAACATATTTCTGGGAGTTAATTACTTCTGACTGCAGTAGCATTGTCTGGTAACTATTCTGTTTTATGAAACTAAAACTCAACAGGATCAGAAGCAGATATAATTAACATGTACACATATTTTTTTCTTTATGGCTGCACTTGCTTTCTTGAAGAGATCACTTTCTCATACCTAGTTGTTTAGACATGTTTCTGGAGACATGGGTTTTTTCAACAATCATTGAATTCTCCATCTACTTTTCCCTTTTTCCCTGATTTCTCAATTCAAGACTTTTTTTGTTTTCTGTAATGCTGCCCAGTTCTTCTATCGCATAGTGTTTGCAATGAAAGTAGTTGCAATGGACAATAGGAAAGCTACAGTCATTTAGAGGAAGGAATCTGGAAGAAAAGGCAAGATCCGCATGGTTTGTCTCACTAGATCCACAAAGGCCATGGGACCAGACACAGTGTTTCCCTGGGACACCGTCACTGCCAGGTTCAATAGCCATCCATTTTCTCTAAGAACACTCTTTATACTCTCCCAGTTTAGGTACCCTACATGAGGACATGAAGAAAGAAGGGCATTGTATCTGTGAGGTGCATGAAAAAATCATGTGTCACTTTTCCCTCATGAGCCAGGATGAGGAATGCTCTGAGATTGGATTTCACTGAAGATTGAGGCTCTGTCTCACTTCTTTCTGGCCCACCACTGCTTCAGTTTATCAGCGATGAACCAGTGTCATTGGGTCCACGATCCACCTGAAAGGACTAGTGGCAATACTGCAGCTAAGATCACCTTTGGTTCTGTGGTCACTTCAACACCCTTCTTCTTTTCCTGTCTTCTTCTTTTCCTGTCCTCTCTGCTCCCTTCACTTGTTCTCCCTCCACATTGTCTTCTCACTTTCCTATCTTCTTGATAGCTGTGTGGACCTAATGTCCACCTTGTGCTCACTGTGGGCATTTTTGTGCTGAAATAGCCCACTGAAATGGAAAAAAATAACCCTCTCAATATTTTGTTAAGTGTTTTCTGGAATTTAGTCTATCAGATTGGTTAACAAATCTGGCAAGCTCTGGCAAAAGTTATGATTCAGAAGCTTGTATTTTGGAGCAAGGGAGATGAGAAGAAGGAATGTGAGTTACTCTCTTCAGCAGTGAGTTCTTAAATCAACTGAAGCCGCAAGCTTAGAAATGCTGGGCTGGAAGAAGCCTATGCAGAACAATGAATGCAATCCTGTGCCAGGACTGCAGTGTGAGACGAGGAACAAATGGACAGTTCACAAGGTCACCCTGTTCCCGGCATGGACTGTATCACAGATGAAGGCACATTGTAGGAATGGCACACAGTTATTGATCACAGTCTCCGTCCTACTGCCAGTGGGCCTGCTCCCTTCATTTCAGAGAAAAAAACACATGAGATTCAAGGAGCTTACGGCTGTTCCAAGGTGAATGATGCTGATTTAGTTTCCCTTTGCCAAAAAGGCAGTGCCAGAGCTGTTTGTTCGAGTGACCAAGGCACAGGGAGATAGCTGTGAAGGTGAAATGTGCATCTGGTTGTGGACGTGAATGAACCTCTGATTAGGCCAGTTTGTCACTGTACCCTTCAACAGCAAGAGTAGACATGCATTTTCTTCACCATTAATGCTTAGAAAACAACATCCTATAGCAGGATGGAGCAATTTAAATCCACTTCTGTGAAGCAGTAGGACTTCCCTTGTTGGGCTTCTGCAGTGGATTGGAAGTTGAAAAAGCAAGCATTTGATAACAATGTCAGGCATTTTGATTGCCTTGTGGATTTTCTCATGTTTTTGCCCAGTGAATTCCTAAAGAGTTAGACTGCTTTCTGATACAACACACAATGATTAAGTCTGCTTCAGAAAGTCTGGTTAGAGCACTCTTACATGTATCAGGAGGTAACTGTGACAGAACCAGGTCAACCCATACGCTAGATTTATGTAAGGCAACTCAGCAAACAAATCCTCAGAAACCTGAGGACTGTCCAACCTGTCTCCTTGTACTGGACAAGTTTTAACTATTTTACTTCAAAGAACCAGAAAACAGATACTCATAAGGCTTGTCAAAAAGTGATAATGATAAAAATTGATGCATCTCTATGAAGAATGAAGGGGATATCAGCTTTTTGAAACCTGGACTCCTGATCACAGAGCTCCACATGGCTGAATCTGAAACCCCAACACAGGGCATATAATAACAGATCAGGAGCAAGATAAGCATAAACAAAGCAATATCAAGGCAGAGTTTAACTATTATTGACTTGGGAACACTGTGAGAGAAACTTGAAGATCTGGATTTGTCAGTGTTGACCTTTAGCTGCCTAATAGGTGCTTTTCATATCCGCTTTCCTAATGATACTTGGAGGGTCAGCTGTGACTGGTTGAGGTTGATCTGATTCACACTCACCACCTCTTGTCCCAAAGGACATGGAGTAAAATCAGTGCTGGAGATAGGATAGGTGCCCGGCCACTCAAATGAAAAGGTAGCAGATGGCTCTCAAAATTTTTCTTAAGAGATATGGGATCTTCACCTGAAAAGCTAGACTTCCAGTCACATTCCTGATCCTACTCATGATTTCTTTTGCTCTTTCCTCCTTGTTTTCAGAATCTGATTTTTATGATTAGCTTTAGAAGAGGCACCACTTTTTCCTTTTCTCCCAAATACATGCAAATAAACAGCTGGAAAAGAAGGAGTATGGAGAGAATGGTACTAATACTTTCTCTTATGTTTATTAGATTATTTAGCATGTATACCTTGAATGGCTTAATTCTGGTTCGTGTTCCCTAAGAGTTATTTTTATGTGGTCTGAATTTTGTGAAAAAACTAATTAAAAATTTAAATTTGATATTTTAAGGCAACCTTCTAAAACAATTTTGAAACTCTTGAGCAAGAAAGATATTAAAAAGCAATTTCAGTACAAAACCCAACCTTCATTAAGAAACCATCCATACATCCTTACAATGAGTCAAAAATAAACATTTTTTTAGGTTCAAAGTTTTTCAAAGTTCATTTTATGGGTGGTCTCTTCAAACCTTTACTTAATCAATTGCACAGTGAGTCTATGAAAGTTAAAGTATGTTTCCCCTTTTTACTACTAACACTCTACTACCACATCTGGTTAAAATAATTCTTTTTAAAATCTCAAAATGAAGTCTAACTGCAAGATCTGAACAGCAGCTGTTAAACATATTTGAAAAAAAAATACACCCTTTTTTTTCTAGGAGTACAGAAAAGTCACAAGTTACATTGCTTTTGTTGTCTTTCAGACTGTACTCCATGCATATATACCCTTGCAGTAAAAAAACTTTTGGCAGTCTGGTTTGAATACTGAATTGTAATTTTAAAAATTTAAAATTTTTTTTCCTCCCCTATCAATATGGAGTATAAATAAAGAGTTTCCAGCTTTGAATAATTATCTTCTTTAGACTGAAAGATCAGTGGCCTTATATCTATCTAGTAATAATCACCCTCGCAACTGGTGCAGTGAATCGCTTTGCTTCTACTCAAGGAGTTAATGTGTTCTCCTGCTGTTATCTCTCCTAATGTAAGAGATTTTAGCATATAAATAGTTCTTAAATTTTTTTATAATTTTAATTGTAGTTTATGTGTCCTTTAATAATACTTAGATTATACATATGTATATGTATACATATACATATAATACATAAATAATTTTAATATTTTAAAATACTTTAATAATACTAACCTATATATATATTTAGTATGGCCAATGGCTCTAACACATGGTATATTGTTTTCCATCTCCAGCAATATCTTGTTAAATCAATGTATGTCTATTAGTAAAGGATAATTTCCTTCTGTTATAATTAATGATAGCACAAAACATCCAATCTCATAGTTTTTGATTGCTTCCAAAAAACTTTATCTCCCCTTGATTATAATTCTTCAGTATACATGTTTCTCCTAATTTAAATTTTCAAATTTGCTTACATTACGCGGTGCATTTCTTCAGTAATCACATTATTACAGAATCTGCATAACTTTATATTCTCTTAGCTGCTTTATTTTTTCCTGTAGTTGTTGCATCTGGAGCATTAGTCTTGCATTTACTTCCTATGGCAAATAGAAATCATAAGACATCAGAACAGTGACACACTGGTGCAGCATTCAGATTAGAGAGCAAGTACAAGCCACGTGTTGTCTCTTATCTCCATTCCTACCACTTATGCCAGTTTTTGCCCTCCTTGATATACTGGTTTTAATCTTTCTTGGTCACTCCATCCTCTGCCTGATTCACAGAATGAAATGCTCTCTTGCCTTAGACAGTTACTCTTGAGTCTCTGGATTTGAAACACTTAAAATGATTACTATTGCCACTATTAGAGAGCATTGTTTGTGAACAAAATATTTGTCAGCCACTCCCTTACTTCTGAATTTCTCATCTTTAATGGAAACAATACCTGAGTGCTTCAAGGGAGTGTTATTAAAATTGAGATCATGGATAGCACCACCCTCACATTCAAATATATGCTTCTACCTTCCTTTTGAGTTTCAAAGTGAAATGAACAGCATTTACATAACATGTTTCTAAAGAGTATACACTACTTTTAAGAAATTCAAACAGTGTTTTCTAATCTGATCACTGAGATAAATGTGATTCCTTCAGAGTGTAGAGTATTTTCCCCCATCATAGCGGGAAAATTATGCAGGCTTTTTAATGGTTGTCATCAGTACCATTGTAATAAAATTCTTTCTCCACCTGTTGCATACGTGTTTAGTTCCTGAAACAACAGAGGGACTAAAACCCTGCTTTTAAAGATTTGTGCCCCACACTGTCTATTATGACTCCCTCAGTCATAGGGCTCAGCTTTTCTTTCTGTAGCACCTTCCTTTGAGTCTTTCCCCCATGTTTAGTGACTGATTTTCATGGAACTTGTCTGAACACAGTATCTTCAAGATACCTATCTGTTTCTCAGTGGGTAAAACAGGTAATGAGGGAAGGCAGGCAGATTATAGTAATCACACATCAGCTTTATCTTCTTAAGAAACCAACATGAAAAACCTCATGATTTTAATCCTCAAACCTTTTTTTCTAAACAGGAGTTGTTTCTGGTTTCTGGATTTTTATAGATGTTTTGTTTGTCTGTTTCTTTTTAACAAAACCCCTCCAGAAAAAAATCAGATCTTTTTCATGCTGATGTTGCTTTTCTTGCTTTATGCACTAGACTTTGACAAGCCCAAGCAATGCTTCAATTTGGATCAAAGTGAAGTAAATTAAAAAAGTGGCATCAGGAATACCAGTGACACACTGGAAAGTGTCCTGAATTTCAGGCTCCATTTATCCGATTTCATCACGTGGTGTCCAGCAGCGGTGGAGCTCTGGCTCCATTTGTTTCCACAGAACAGATCTCTGAATCATGCTTCTGAAGTGGTCCCCACGTAAAAAACATGCAGAAGGAGGCATCATATCCTCTACAGTGGCACCATGTTTCAAGGCCCCTAGTAGAGATGATTGTGCTCATTTTTTTGTTATAGAAACCTCCCAAAGTCCATGCCCAACCAAAGCATTCATAGCACTAACTTAACTTTCCTTCTGCTTGGTCTGAATGAGACCTTAAGACCCACAGATTCTTAAGAACTGCAGAACTACATCTTGTCCTTTGCACTAGCTCAGCAACTGAGCACAGATCTCAATGGCAGTATCTTCATGTGTGTACTTGATTTTATTTCCTTCCTAGCATAAAAGGTTTCCCAGACTGATGTCTGCAGAATAGCTCTCCAGTTTGAATGCAGTATATAGAATATGATGAGTGAGATGGATCAACATCTGGAGGGATTTGGACTCTTCTTTGGTATCTGTTTCCATCTGTCAGAACTGGAAAATAGAAAGTAATGTGAATCAGTTCACATTTAACTGTAATCTCCACTGTAAGGACTGCCAGAGATGACTTTGGCACAGGCTGCCTGGGCAGGTATCCAAGACGGCTCGTTGTATATGTCTTGACTTAAGGAAGCCTCCAGGCATGAGCACCCCAAATGTTTTTGCTTAGAAATGAGTTCCAAAACATTTACCACTGATGTGATCCTGAATTTTGTGAATGTGTTCATTTTTTCTCCTTTTGAACAGGGTTTACTAATGCTTCAGCTGTCTGATGATATCAAGGAAATTTTACTTGATGTGTACTGAAAAATGCTTAGAAATCCTGCTGTCTCTTCCTCTCCTTCTGCAACTCCTGCACAAGAGAAGGCACTAAAGAAAAAACAGTTCTAAGGAAGAAGACAGATGAAAAGATATCTTAAAGTGACCCTCAACTTAAATGAAATCAACACCCCTTCTCTTCAGACTTGCTTATGTTTCTAACACTTAATTCTTTTGCCATTTGAAGAGAAATGAGAAAAAAACCCCTAACAAACAGCAAGATAAAAAGTAGATATGAATTAATTACGAAGCACTCCTCTTAAATTACAGTTCTGCCTCACCTCTCCTTTCTGAAGCTAGTGAATGACTAATCAGGATATGTTGCAGGTTTCTAGAATGACAGAACCAAACAAGACTGAGAAGTTTGTTCCATTTCACCTCTCATTATGTAGTCTGAGTGATTTGGTAGGATTTCTTATAAGGTTTTAATACAGACCTAAAGTAACACATCATAACATCTATAGTGCAGGTATTTCCTTAGAGTAAGCTCTCATTTTTTTGTTAACTGGAGAGTTAAAAGAAATCATAAATAAGTTGAAACACATTTAGGATGATTGTGAGACAAGCCTGCTATTAAACATACTTATCTACATAACCAGTGTGTGCTGAAACTGGAGCATACTATGTGAAAATTGTGAAATAACAATGCACTTTGATAGAAATACCGGTATTCTCCTGTAAGATATTTTTTCTTGGCGGGATTGAATGAAGTAAAAACATAAATGAAAACAAAACTACAGAAACTTGCTAAAACTCTCAGTTTTTCAGGTTCTAATTATCTCTTTTTTTGGCTTGGAAATATTTCTTTTTTAACATTTGCATCGGTACAACACTATCAAAAAACTTGTAACAATTATTTCAACCAGCAAACAGAAAATCTGAAGAAAAAGCATCAAGTTATAGCTTCTTAACATTGAAGATGCACAAAATTTTCACCTGCATTGGAAAATGTTTATTTTCTATGGCATAGGAAAAGAGAAACCTGATATTAACCTTGCAATTTGACATCTAGATCTCTAAATGGGGATGAATCATTTATTTTTGCTAAAGCTTCACTGATTTACATCATTTGAGGAAGTATCCCTGAATGTATAACACCAAGTGCTCCATTCTGTTATTGCAGAAGGGACAAGAAACCACAGGGAAAACATTCCATCCCTGTAATACGGATTTTTATTTTATTTTAAATTTAATTAAATTAAATTTAACTTAATTTAATTTAATTTAATTTAATTTAATTTAATTTTATTTTATTTTATTTTATTTTACTTTATTTTATTTTATTTTATTTTTTCACACCAGTAATGCAATGCTGTTTTAAAGGTGGATAACTTGGCTTGAAAACCTGAGGAAATTTAGGGCTACTGCAGCAAAAACTGATCCCACTTGATCACTGGATCAATGAATATAACCAAGAAAAGGGCGGCATGTGAAATAAATTTCCAAATTCTGCCTTGGCCAGAAGAGACATTAGATAAAGGTCAGACATTAAAGGTACACTTGCCCTAACTCTTGCTGCAAAGCAGTTCTGAAAGTAACTCACTTATAGATGCATGTTTTTGTTTATACCCTCCCAGTAACCACACTACCTACTTAAACCTGCTCAAGGCAACAGGAAAATTTACTTTAACTTATTAATGTATACAATAGGTTAACTCTGTTTCATGGAGAACAAATTATTTCTTTTCTGGATAGAGATTTATAAATTTTTTTATATTTCAGTTTGGTATCAAATAGGTCAGGAAAGGTCACCCACAGTTTTGAACCATTGATTCAAATTTTCATTGAATTTCAAAACACTGAGAAATGCTTGTTTTGTTTCAACTCTCTGAAGAAGAACAACTTTTCATCTTATTTTTCCTTCTCATAATTTTTACCAAGGTTTCTGAGCAGAAAACTCCAGGTTACATTACCTATTAATACATACTAGCATTTCCCCTGTTTTCCCATTAGCACAACCAAGATAAATTTAAGGATAATGCTACATAACTTAATCTCCAGTTAGGATGCTTACCCTGGCTAAATTTTCACTATATGACCACCAGGTCCTCAACACTGTCTTCCTGTACCAAAGAACCCTAGTCACTCAAGTTTGGAAAGGGTTTTCCTACAATACACAGTGAATTAATTTTCATGCTGAAGCAAATATGCTGATATATTACAGATTTTTTAAAAATTATTTTATTTATTTTTTTTTTACAGAGTTGTGTGAGAAAAAATGGGAATTTAATGTGAATTAATTTGGTTTTACACTAATCATAGCATAACTTTAACTAAAATGTTTATTAGCATATCAAACTAGCAGAACTGTTGGACTCACTTTTCTGACTCCCTTAGGAACAGTGCAAAAATCAACACGTGAGATTAAGGCATGGTTAGGAATCTTACATGATGTATTCAAAGAAAAAGATTTTCACATGAGTTTCCTTGCATGTCTTGATGAAAGCGGGTTGTAGAGATAGAACACGTTTGGGAATATTTAATGAAGTATGGTTTAAATACTGGTGTCATTTAAAATTAGGAAGACAGAAGTGATCTAATGTAACTTCCTCTTACACTCATTTCAGCTATGCTCCAACAGAAACAGATGTCTCTTCTTTGTAGGAGTGTAGGAAGGTTAAGGCTTACTGTTGGCATGATTTAGATTAAGAATATTGTGCTTTGTCAGTGGAAAAAATGTTGCTGGATTCACCCAGTGTATCTAAGTTGCAGTCTTGTATAAAAACCCCAACAGTACAATATTTATTTTTACCTGGATTCTTTTGCTTCAAGATCTGCTTCAACATAAAGGAAGGTGTGCATGCATATATGAGCATATGTATATACGCATATATGCATACGTATAAAAAAAGACTTAATTTCTGATTTTTTCTTTTTTTGCAGACATAGAATGCTTATTTATACTTGTCATTCATTATTTTGCACATCCTAAAGCCACTAGAACAAATGTGACCCTTGGCTGAAAGCAAAAAAATTACATGTCCATCTATAAAACACTGTTTTGCTTGGGGCACTACATCTTGAGCAAGTGTATAGCAAATCTCAATGCATTTTAATATTAAAAATTTAAGCCTGGAGAATGGTCTTATCTGGTTCCCAGGCCCCCTTTTCAGCCCTTTGGGAAACATCTTTGTTAATGTATTGAAAATAAGTAATCAGGGGGGAAATATGTATATATATAATAATATGCATTACTAAACGGATAAAATATCTCCAAATACAGCTACGTCACATTTGATACATATGCCTGACAACAAGCAGCCTGTCACTGAAATGGAATCATGTATATTTAATCCTTTCAGAGTTAGCCAAATCCTGCCTGACCAGTGCGTCTTTCACTAAACTGCAAAATTCATAAGGAGGGGTGACTGTGGGGTCAGTGTTTCCTTCTCCTGGCTCTTCTCCAGGTCCGAGATCCCATTCTCAAGGTACTGAGCCACCCACCTCTCCCTGTACCACTTTACTTCTTTAAAGCTTCTTACAAGTGATGCTCAGCCAGCAACCAAGCACTCGGGTGTGTGAGAGCACAGAGCCACTCGCTCGTTTGTTTGTTGTTTCTCTCCACACACATTCAGGCTGTGACTTGGAGTTTTACCATGGACATAACCTGTTGCAGCAATGGGAGTGTGCAATAGCAGTAGTTGTATCTAGAATCACAATCTCCAGAGGTCCCTAGGAACATTCTTATGCACTAGAATCTTCCAAGTCTCATCTACTAAGAGCTATCAATCTTTTTCGACCTCCCTCTGTCCATGCTCCAAGCAGACGAGAGCTCAGCTTTTGTTCTCAAGCCCTGCCAAAGCTATATAAATATGTTAATATCATGCTGACCTAACCACATCTACATGCCTTCTGGCTGGTTAGGAGATTGTTTCATTTGCCTGAAAAAAAAAATTATGTACACATAGCTTTGTGCAGCATCTGGAGTTACTCTTATATATAATTGGTGAATGACCATATCTTTGTGTTGTCCTTTCCTGTCCCACTCTTTTTTCAGATTTTTCCTGTAGACTAGATGACAGCTCTAGCTGCTAGGTATTGTTTGCAAGGAACTGTTCAGTTTGGATTCTTCCCTTAAACAGCAGCAGCTTTTTTTTTTTTTTTTTTTTTTTTTTTTTACTTCAAAATCATCACTTTTTCACACTCCCTCCTACCACACATTTTATGTCACTCTTTCATTGTCTGATCCTGGAAATGGCCCTGAATGGATGTCATCTCTACTATTAAATCAGTCTCTACTATTAAATCAAATTATAATGAACAAATAATCCTGTTGCTGTATTGGAGTTCACAACACAGGACCCTTGAGACTTGGCCTGGTCAGACCATGTAGCCCTCCCTTCTAAGATGGACTTGAAATATATGTATGCTAAGAGTTGATTTAGCTGCTTGTAAATTTTCTCTTAAGGGAGGCCAAAAAGAGGAAATTTTTTTTTTAAATGAGAAAAGAAACCAACTCTTAAGTGTGGCCTTGTATGTATTTTGGACCAAGCCCTGTTCACTCTATTCTCATTTGTATCTTTTTTCATTCCTGACAGGTCCTTTCATGTTGTTTGATGAGCAGTATTTGAACTCTGTCAGTCACTACCTGTATTATTAGGTTAAGAATAGAAACAAATAATTATATTGCCATAAAGGTGTCTCTGCAGGGTTTCTTTAAGAAGCAGATTTTCTGATTAAAGCAACTCCTTGCTTCTTTCATTTTTGAAAGGCTTTAAGCAATCTGAAATGTTGCTTTGATTCAGTCATGATAAGCAAGTACATGCAGAAACACTGCAGTACAGAGCTGCTTTTTTTACTGTGTCTTTTTACAAAGGTTTAAATTACTAAGCCTAAATGAGTGTCTTAGAAAGGGAAGAATGCCTCTTGCTTGTCACAGCAACAGTCTTTTCTGTCTGCAGTAGGCAGGACATTGACCTCTACCTGAACAGCCCGAGGTAAGAGGAGTAGCCACTGGAAATTATTTATAATCTGACCAGCTCATTTAGTTTCATCCTCTGAGGCCCTCAGAGCCAAACTGACACAGCAATAATGGCCAGCGAACTTTTGATCCAATTAATTGTTAATGAGGGGTTTGATTAGCAAATAAAGGGCCTATTAGGTTAGCTGATTGTCTTTCTTTCACAATACCAGAGGTCAACATTTTTTTTTTTTGACTGAAAGAAAAGTACACTGTGTACTCTGGTTAAATTAATCACATGCTCACAGGTGTTGAGTAAAGTTGATTCAGGAAACCAGTCAGCTTAGACATCTGTCTGTAGCCATGAGAATGCAATAGCTATTCCTCACTTTGTTTATGATTAGGTTTTTTTAAAATTTCTTTTCATTCATCTGCCTTCACCTTGCATACCTAAGAAATATTTCATTAACCCATCCTTCTCCTTGTCGATCTTTCCTTCAGGCTTTCTGCACAGTTGTCTTTTATTTTAGCTGTGCTGCCAGAATTCTCAGTTTCAGATTAATTAATTCTCTAGATGTATTTAAAATGTCCCAGTGTATATGTAAACACCATTCCACTGTATGATGTTGTGTTCTTGAGAATTTCTCTCTGAGTTATGACACACTTCTGTAAAATTACAGTGACTTAAGAGAAAAGCAAGATTAAGGGACAAAACTGAACTACAAGTGACACCTATGTAAATTAAAAGTATTTTGATCTCATTGTAGCCACGCTGGATTTATACTAGTATAAATCTGTAAATCTGACATTAACAAATTGAACCCTGGAGAGTAGCTTTTGTTATCTGAACCTTTAGTCTTCTTTCATATTATCAATAGTGTTTGAAAACAGAATACTACACACTGTCTCCTCCTCTCAACCTCCATAATGTGCATAAAGCCACAATTAGAAGAACACTAAGTTTGTTGTCAAGCTTTTAGATGTGGTTGTCTGTTTTGCAAGTGTGATGTATTTTTTACATGATTTTACATCATACCCTGTTTTTCTGTGATCCAACTCATAGGATGGATGAATGTTACCAAAAGGAGCAGCTCCTCAGTGTTTCTTTTCTTAATGAAAGCACTTGACATATTTATTGAGTGTTGTCTAAACCTTGCTCTCATGATGAAAATGGTAGTTTTGTGATGATGTGTCCTGGCCATCACTGTAGTACGAAAGTATGTGGAAATAGTATAAGAAAAACAAAATGACATAGTGTAGTTATATCTGTTGATTTTTGTTTGTGTTGCTATTTGTGGGTTTTTTTGAGCCGGAAAAACTGAGATGTAGAAACTCTAATGCTAGAAGCATAGACTGACTCTTCATTCTCAGAGAAGTGTTGGAAGGTTGCTATAGAGTCATGAATTTGAGCATTATTCTGAACTCTATGGACTGAGGTTTGTAGCTCTATCCCAGTTAATGGGCTTCAGAATGGATATTCATACTGGTAAGCAAAAGGTAGCAGTGGGAAGCAGTGACCACGATCATCCCATTTGATGTTGATGGCAACTTTGGCAGCTTGGTAGTCCACTTAGACTACACTCATGCTCTGGTTTTGTTTTCAGTGTATTTGTATGGATATGGCCTCATATGATTGTATGTGTTTGCTGTTCTCTAGCTCACTACTAACTCAGAGCACAGCTATTAGCAATGTAAAAGTGTGTACCCAGCATTTTTACAAATCAGAGACCTATAAAATTAGCACTATAAAATTACTAACCACCTACTAAAGGTTTGGTTGAAATTACTAGACCAGTCTCATTAAGGACTGGTATAACAAGAGGCAAAGTTTAATCTTGTTCTCCAAGGCTGCTGTAACTAGAAAACTTCCTGTAATCTTCTCTGACCCACTAACTATTCTGCATCATACAAAGTAGGGTTCAAGTAAGGTTTCTGAGACAGATTTTCCTTTTGCCTGGTTGTTCTAGGTTTCACATATTTTGGACATAATCCCTAGGGTTTTATACCAAATTAAGATTTATATCTTATGTCTGTTCTTAGCTGAACTAAAACCTTTTAGACCACTGCAAAAATCTCTGCCACATCTCATATGACCACCAACTGTGACAGCAGTAGGCAAGATTTTTTTAATTTGCATGAAGAGCTAAATGAGGGCCTTAGTTTGCCAAGGGGTTTCACAGAACTGTTTTTGACCTCTGAGATGTGACTGTGGCCCTAGGAGCCCTGATTCTTTGCCAAAGTCTGATGGGAATCTTCCTTCTTCTCTACCCCAGCCAGACAGCTCTTCTGTCTCTAGCTTTATGAGACTTTAGCAAGCTTTATGCTTTACTTCACTGTTCTTCACTGCAGTCCTTATCCTGCTTTTAGTACTGCATTTTCTTTCATCCCCAGTTCTTTTTCTTTGATTAGGCACCTAGTGCTTGTCCTTATTTTCTGTCACCCAGATGGCTTGTTTTTCTGACTTTTTTTTTTTTACTTTGTATGTGCAGCTTTACCCACATGTATACATGCCAAAGCACCCTTGTTCATGTGCAACCGTAAACACACACCCAATGGTTCAGATTTCTTAAAGCTGTAAGTAACTTAAAACAGCCTTTTACAATGAAAAGTAGTGCAGCCTAGGACAGTGCTATCATCTTGATGTATAATGGATACATCTTTTCTCAAGGACACGGTCTTCAATTTTTATGCATTCTGGATAATACCTTGCTTTGCACATACCCCCACTGAATATAAAGGGCAAGCCATTGGGTAAAAACAACAGAATGGCTTTGCAGTATGGATAGTAACTTAAAAAAAAATAGGAGAAATGAATTTTTTTCCGTTGAAGCTAATAGCAAAATCTCTATCTGATTTAGCCAAGTTGGGAGATGCTCTGTAAAAATTAGTTATAATATATAAAGTTAGATAATGAACACATATGTATTCAATAGTATATTTACTACAGAAATATACTAGTAGTTCGGCAGTAGCACAGGAAGAGAGATGCATTTGAAATTGAGCTGTTGTCAGTATAAATGAATAACCAAGAAATACAGAGGAAATCTGTTTAAAGAAACAGTCTCTGAATAATCATATATTCTCATTGCATGGGACATGAGTTAGCAAGTAGAGCTCATGAGGAGCTCTGTGTGAGAGAAAGAAGTAAAGCAAGCAAATCCAGCACCACCTTCACCTCCTACTTTAAGGAACAATTGGCAGAGTTTTGGAACAGGCAAAACAAGCCTTTGCGGATGGCCCTCTGACAAAATCTCTGTCACAGGCTTCCCACGTTAATCTCTGTGCTTCAGACCTCATTTAATTTCGCTTCACTTTGTGTCTCTTTTGGGCACAATCCTTCCCCCACATTTTTTTTTCCACTCACTGCTCTTTAGAGTACTATACACACATCTGGTACTATATAAAATTAATGTCTAACAAAAATAGAACTAATTAAAAAAAGAGACGTGAATTGGTATTATAAAATGGTTTTGCTAACCAAATAAACAAGAAATGAATGACACAATAAAAATGTATCCCTATGTTACAAAAAGAAGCTTAGATAACTCTCTAGCTTTTAATTATCAGAATTCCTAGAATCTCCTTGTGTTTATTTGTTTTATGGATATGAAACATCAGCATTTTTTTCCACATTGTTTTTATTTTTATTGAAATCAAAGTGATCAGTATTTTTACCTCTCTCTCAGGCTTTATGAAAATGTTGACTGTAAGCAAAAGTATCATTATAGTTCCTGTTAATTTTGTAAGTCAGTGTAGCAGCTTCATGAGATTTTTTACAATTTTTAAAACACTGAAAGATAGAAAAAGTAACACAGAAGTAAGTGTGATATATTATTTTTAAAATATTGTTTTGTTATTAGAGTTTGTTCTGGCTTTTTCCTAGCCATCCAATCAAGGTGATATAATCTCACAACAAAAATGACTAATTTATTTCCTTGTGTTTCTGAAGCTACTGAAATTGTCTTATACTAGATAGCATGGATGCCAAAGCTCTAATAGGAAATTAGCAAAAAATTGTGTCTGATTTTATTTTGCAAATTTACATCAGAATAACACAACAAAATATTTAAGCTAAGAACAGAGAATATATCCAGTACTGTCTAAATACAAAGGCAGTTTGGAGCTAATACTTTTTGGAATATTGATATTTAGGAAAAAAAAATGACACAGTTTCATTTATATAGATAATAGAACCTGATAATGAGTGATTTATGCTTGGTCCAGTGCTAGTATATTCTCAATAAACTGGACAGTTTCCAATCAACTGAGAGGATGGAATGAGAGGGTTTATGAAGGAAAATGAGAGATATACTATACTAGCTATAGGAAGAAGACAGGATAGAAGGATCGGTAGGCTTTTCACCTAGGCATTATTGTGTTTTTAAAATGTTTTTCCTCAGTCTTTCCAAAGTCACATATGAGCAGATTCATAGAAAATTGGAGATTTGATTTCACAGACTACAGTGTGAAAATGTTATTGATTGGCTATTATCACATATGGATAAAGATGATTATAAGAGACTAGGCTCTAAGCTGACACAGGTGCTGTGAATTTAGCTTATCACCAGCCATTGGCATCTTCATAAAAGGTGGTTATTAGCTCTTTTTATGGATGAAACATACTTCTTTCTCATATAAGATAAAAAAGCACTCTTGACTCATTAGTGTCCACGGGTGTTAGAAAGTTGTGAACTATATGGAGAAGTGATTATTCACAAAAACTAATCCCTATGCTCCCTCTGTGATAAGAAGGAAAAGATCCCTGAAGGAAGTGTCAGAATTTGGTTCCAAGTTTAGGAGTGCAGAAACACTTCCTCAAAAATTGTCTGTGTCTGCATAGACAGGGAAGCTTCCTTATGAAGATTAACCCCATTAGGCTAATGCACATCCCTGCAGGTGGCCCCTAAACTTACTACACAAAAAATGCAACTTAATTGGTGAAACAGTTATTCCCAATGTTTTCAAAGTTTATTAATTTCTTCCCAGAAGTTTTAGATATTAAAACTATATGTTGAACATTTTACAGCCCTTTGATTCTTACAAATCTTGGTTCTGTAGACCCTCTGCCAGCACCAGAAACTTGTAAAATACAAACCTGTAACATACCTCAGAAATGGGTAAACATCTTTGAAAACTATTCTTTTATCTTTAGTCGCTACCACATGAAATTTCGCATAGTGAAAAATTCTGTTCCTCTGAAATTTATTCAATCTGCACTTGATACTCCTCTCCTGATGTGAGAAGATATCCATATTCATATTTATTTTGCTCCAAATTAGCTACTCGCTTATTGACCCTAAATAGTTATCATCTCAGCTGGAAATATATTAGAGTTCTAGTTGCCAAACAAATATTCAGCAAAAGATGAATAAAAGCATATGGGGAGGAAAAACCCACAAAGTTTTCACTGCCAATATAATGGAAGGCATTCTGGCGGACAGCCATCTGCACCCGCTGAACAGAGGGATCCTGGGATGACATTGATCGATTTAACAGTAGGAAGGTATTAATGATATTCAGCTCTGATGGCTGAGCCACTTCACACTCATTTGCATTTCCATTCATCATCTCAGCATTTATCATTATGAGGCGAATGCCAGAACTAATTAAAGTCTGGGCTAACAGGGTGACATGGGAGTCCAGCCGCTACTTATATTGAGGAAATATGGGAAACTTTCCAGCAGGAAGTACACCAACCTTACACCAAACCCAATTAGCTTAATTCCTAACTAAATCTTTTGAGGGTCCTTCATTTGAATAAACTAAAAAGCTGGGATTGAAGTTACACAATGTTTTTTTCCACTTGTGTTCTAGTAGCTTCATGACTCAATAACATTGCCTTATGTGAATATTTGGGAGGTTTTCTTAAGGTGACCCCTCTCCTCCTCAGCTGTCCCCTCCCAATTTTGTCATAGCAAACAGAGGTAATTTCATACTCTACTGTAAAAGTTAATTTTTAAATATAAATTTAAAAACTTATTTGTTCTTGAAGAGATCCAAAAAGTATAATGAATACCCTAGTGAAAAAATAAAAAGACGATCAAAACCTGGAATACACTGAAATCTATTGTTTCTATTTATGTATGAAGGCTAGTAAACCAACTCTCTAAATACACATTAAATTATTTTGATTTCTAGCACAGCAATATTATTTTTTTCTTCTTTCCAGGCTAACATTAGCTTGGCATCCTCTTACAAGCTGTCCCATTAGCTGCACTGAGACAACTCCTGTGAGCAAAGTGACCAGGATGCAATGCTGGATACATCTTGGTAAGTATTTGCTTTTCAGGAATCTTTTTTCAGAGAGCTGGAATAATCATGGGGGTATTTGCTGTCAAATTCCACTCAGGTCAAGAACATAGAACCATTAGGCTCCATTGATACTTCCATAGAGAAAAAACAAATCCAATAGGAGAAAGTTGTAGTAGTAGAGAGAACTATAGAAAAGTATATTACATTTATATTTTTAAAAATTTTCAGTATAGGTCTATAAGCACAAAAGTAATCTTTTCAAAAGCAGATGATAATAAACACTACCCTTACCAATGGTTTCAAAAGCAGTTCTATATTTTAAAGCAATATTTTTTTTTATTTTTACAAACACAAGGAGACATTTGATCTAGGCGCTGAGTAACATGGCATCATTTCATTGCCCATCTCTCTTCTTTCACATGCAACTGGGTGAGGTATCTACTTCCCACTCACAATGAAACCTTTACAGATTTGTGTCTACCAAGCACTTAGAAGAAATTAAGGCTTTTAAGGTTTTAAGAGAGATGCAACATCTGTCCAGTGAAATCCCCCTATCCATATCTGCAGATAGGAGAAAAGACAGTGCTTCTGTGAGAAATGCTGGATATTTCCACTGTTGGCTCAAAAGAGCTGAGAGATTCATAGATTAAAACCAAATCTTCATAAGCCCCTCTCAAACTTTGCAAGAGAAATAGTGACCTTGCAGTCTTGGTGTGAAGCTCCTTTTCAGAGGAAACTCAGCCTTTGATCATTTCAGGTTTTTAGTGATCCTATCATATAGCTCCAGCTGGAATGCATATGAGGTAGACAGGCATGGATGAACTGGTCAGGGTTCTTTTTACCAGGCATTAATGAAAAATATCGGTACTTTTAAAAAGTAGATTGAAGAGATGCAGTAAGGAATTTTCATTTTCTTTTCATACTGGCCAATTTTAATTTAGACTTCCTTTGTGGTAATGGCTTTATCCTCTTCCTGATGTATATTTCTGACCCATTCACATGGCCAGACAGTGTGTAGCCTGTAAAAAGATCAATGAACAACGAAGGGTTAGATTATATTGACTTAATGTTGATTAGTTTACACTGAGTTGTCTGCTGCAAATATGTCAGAGCTTTTGTAGTTCATTAGCTTCCATCAATTGAACACTGGCTTAAATTAGTACATGAGACTCTTCCTTTCTGCAACGCAATTTCATCTTGCATTTCATGCTTAGCTTTCTTATCTGTACTTTCACGTGACAGCTGTTACAACATTTTTCTCCATGAGAGAAATTAAAAAGAAAGAGACTAAATTTCAGAATGCTTGTTAGGTGAGTTCCTGCTCATTTCACCTAGGCAAGTTCTCCCACTTACTATGATCTATATATGATCTCTGACACCAGTTATATCAGAAGTGTTAATCAACTGCAACTCATCTTGTAATCACCCCAGGAAATGTCAGCTTATGATTTAAAAATATGATGCATTTACTGTCAAAAAATCAATTGAATCTTTTGTAATTTAAGATCAGAGATCTGAACAAATCAGAATTTCTAAAAAATGTTTGCTCTTATCAAAAAAGTGGCAGATATTTAGTTCTGAAACAACTTTAATATATAGCTCCAATGACAATGGAATGGCTAGGATGGGAAGGTACCATCGGAGGTCAACTGGTCCGATCCACCTGTTCAAGCACGGCCACCTGTATCTCAGGGTCATGCCCAGTCAGGAATATCTCTAGGGGTGCAGACTCTTGACTGGTCAACCTGTGCTAGTACTCAGTCCCCTTCACAATAAAATTTTGCTTCCTTGCATTAAGAAAAAAACAGAACAAGATCAGGTTTTTATCCTCCTTTCTGCCAAGCAGCAGTATCTTTGCTATATGCTGGCCAGTTCTGCAGCTGTGCTCTGTGTCAGGCCAATTCCACTACCAATACCAAAGACTCTAAAAAATGTTATAAAAGTATAGAGTTTACTACAATAAATTAAAAATGGCTCTTGCACAAAACTGGTTTTTTGCATGTTTTATCCAAACAAAGGAGTTGGCAGAGGAACAACTGCTGAAAAGACGACCTGTAGGAGGTGAAATACGGCAAAGATTAAAGTTTGCACTTCAAAGTGGAGCTATTCAATAGAGATTTCAAACTTTATACATATGAGATCTGATTCATAACTTGAGTGTTACTAATTTTCAGAAAATAACCTTAGACTCCTTGAAACAGCTTTGTTAAAAGGTTGTTGACATCTTTTGATTTGGGTTTTTATAGACTATTTTGATTTCAACATAATTTAGTTTTACTATGGAAAAAAACCACCAAACAACATTTTCTTTCTTCTAAATATCAAAATCCTCTCTGAAGAGAATGAACAAAAGACACATTGTGTTATTAGATCTCTGGTGATTTTGAGAATTAGTCTCAACATCAGTGTTATTTCCAAATCTACATTATCTAAAATAATTAATTGATATATACACAGTCATAGAAATATATTTGTCAAACATTCTTTCCACTCAAGTAATTTGATCTAGTCAAGACACATGTTCACTTTTGAGCTATTGGATTAGGAAAGTTCTTATCCTATGCACCTGCATCACTTGATTGTTGTTCTTGTTCTCTTCCCCTGTGTTCCTCTGAGTGTTAAGTTCATGTTGTCTTTCATGATAAAACTGTTTGGTCATAGCACGAAGTACAGAAATACTTTCTTAATGTTTGTAAACATGCCAAAAGACAACAAAACCAGAAATAAAACCATATTGCCAACTAAAAGCCACTTCTGTTCCAATATTTTGACACAGATGCATCGAGTAAGATAATGAGACAATTTCTGTGCACCCTGAATATGATATATAATAGCCATAGATAAAACTCGCCCTTATTCTGATCCCGCTTATGTATGAAAATTCTATCATTTAGACTAGTATTTTTACATATCTCGAAAAGAAAAAAATTCTGAAACAGAATGTTGGGGATATTAGTCTCAAATTATGGCTACAACATTTCAAATAGGATTACATTTTGAAGGAAGTATTTTTTTATTTATTTTATCAGAAAGGGCTATGGTTAGTACTACTCAAGCTTTAAGAACAATTTTTAAATGATTGATATTCCTTTGCCGTATATCTTGTTGCAATGCATTGTCTTCAATTATCTTGTAAGCAACTAAGATGACCTGAATAAAACTGGTGAACAGATACATACTAACTCTATCTGTGGCTGCTGTTCACAGTTACATCCCACCTAAAAGAGCTAATGCAAGGAGGGACATCACTTAATCTTAACATAAGCATACAATGTCTTGTCTCCTAGAAAAAAAACATCATCATGATCATGTTAGCAGTTTTATTCCGAGTTATAATTTTTTCAAGTATTTACTTAAAATCTCAAGTGCTAGATTTGGTTTGCTTAGTTGTTTACATGCAACAGTAGGAAATAGAAGTATACATAAATATATTATTACAGATATCACAATACAACCTTTCTAAAAATTCCAGATCACATCATACTGGTTTCATTTACAAACTTATATTAACTGCTTAAATAATGAAAACATAATGAAATAAAAATGTTTATTTTATTAAAGGAGGCTTTTATACAATTAAGTCTAAGCAAACCTTTTTGTGTGTTCTATCAAATTAAATAGAGCAGAAGGCTGAAAAAAGTTTGAGAATTGTTAGGGATTTTTTAAGCTCACCATTAAAATAGTCAGATATACTAACATGTCTGAACCTCTGTCTTGTTTAAGCCACAGAGATTATTCATGAAGTGAATTTTTGTACATAGGTGTTTTCAGGATCTGGCTATTTAAAGGTTTCCATGGAGAAGTAATCAGAACTCTTCTGTGTGACAATATTTATTATTTATGGTCTTACTCTAGCAGTAAAATAGCTAATAAAATGATCTTAAAGAAAGAAACACTACAGAAAGCATTGTATGGCTCTCTTTAGTGAATAAGGACTTCATATTAATTTGTGAAAGACTGTTGCACATTGTGTTAATTTTTATGTATTTACAGGAACTCAAAGATATTTTTAAAATCTCATTTTTGATCTTTTATAGGGAAAAAACAACACAACAGAAATATGAAAAATAAGACTTCTGGAAAGGGGAAATATTGTTGAAGTCCAGTAAAAATAAGCATAGCAATCATTATCATTGCACAGCTGAACCACCCGGATTGTTTGATAAGTGACATATCTTCTCAGGGCATAAAGCTGAAAATAATTCTAGAAGCTTGTATCTACAAGAGGTACTGTTCTTGTGCAGTCATTAACTGAAGTTAGCTGGGGAAATAGCAATAAAAAAAGTACAAAGTCGGTCCCTTGGAAAAAAAAAGAAAGAAGAAAAAAAAAAAAAAAAAAAAAAAAAAAGAGAGAGAGAGAAACCTAAAAAAGAAACAACTTTAAACAACTTGTTTTCCCTGGCTCTTTTTTGTGATAAGGGAATAGTTTCGTGAACACTGTCAGCTTTATGCCATATGTTCCAGGAAACTAGGGACCCTTGAAGAAGAAGAGGCTTTTGAATTATTGATCAATGATTAGCAAATGCAATCGAAATTGTAGACTTGATGTTGTGCAGGGATTCATAATTTATGAGTGGACAAAATAGTAGGTAGCAGAGGTAGTGGTAGGTGATTTCAGCCCCCATATTGATTACTTAAAACAACAGGAGGTAAGTGTAGTGTGACAGACAGAACAAAAACTGACAGCTCACTGCCTGTCCATCACTACAGACTGAGTGCTGGGGGAATAAAGCTTACTGGAGAAGCAAATACATTTCTATTGTGTGTCTTTGATCATTATGCTGTTCCACTAGACCGAAGGACATATTTGTTTATAATTTATGTATTCTCTTACTATAAAAGATTGATAGCATCCTATTAGATACTGTAGTATCTAAATATCCAGATAGTTTGTACCCGTAACAGCTTGAGAAGCAATATTGTGAAACACTTGCTTAGACTATCAGTAAAGGTAAAAACCTGGGAATTGAAAGGAGACAAGGTGTGTCTGGCACCTGCCTGAAAGTCAGCTCTCTTTCCCATCCTTGGGTGCAGTCTGCCAGCTCTTGGGCTACTGGTATTCATCCTTACCAATCAGCACTTGAGAGCACTATCTCAGAAGCAGACCATCATGCTAATAAAAAATTTTTAAAAATTAAGGATTCCACATGTACTTTTATGTGTTTGTGAAAGAGAAATAAGCAAGTGTGAGAAGACGTCCAGTCTCCAGGTCACAACTTCACAACTGGACAATCGTTTCTGCATCTGAGCAAACAGTTTCACTGCATATCAGCAGAGGTAGACTTCATAATCCTTGAACCCCTGAAAGCAGTCTGAGACTGCACGAGGCGACTTGGTTACTTCAATGACACTGGGGTGAGGGTGGGGTTCAGGACTTTTTGCCAACAAGAGAGACCTTATTTGGTTGGAACTGTGTTGCTACAGAACATGCAAGGCATGTGCTGGTGGTCCTTGCATATGAGTATGTGTGTATCTGAACAAGTATTTTCTCTTTTCTGCCCTCACTGTGTTTCAGTATGACCCTCAAAATTACACAACAAACATTTCATATTGAACAAAAATTATATTAAAAAAAAAAAAAGGAGAAAAACTAAGGACTGACACAGAAATGGGTTTCTGACACTGAGGCCAGATACAACCTCAGTTAAATTTGAAGCATGCATTGCTGCAAGAGTCCTTAACAACAGAAAGTGATAAACCTGTAAAGAAACAGCTGGAGTTTCTAGCATTAAGACAGAAGCTGGAGGAAAAAAAGTGTGAATAATAGGGATGTGGGCACGAGAGAAAGACGATTGCCTACTAACAGAAGTGTATGTAGGAAACAGGACATTGTGACTGGATTGGTCAAGCCACAGAAAACAGGAGGATAATTCAAGGGAGGTTGAGGGATGAGTGTTGCCTGGGATTTGTATCTAAAGGCAACATTCACCAAGAGTCTTAAGATTTGCAGTAGCCTCATGATATTTAAAATTTATTGTGATAAATGTGCTCTGTAAAAAGATTTTGAGAAACATGAGCCCTATTTCTCAGCTGGGGCAAATTAAAACAAGGCACAAGGGTTCTTATAAATAGAGAATTTTCCTGATGGATTACCTTCAAATAAAATAACTTGAAAGACTGATGGTTTTGCTGTAAAGAGCAAACAGCACACAGTGTAACCTCTAAGTCCAAGTCTTTGCTGGGTAATGACTCCATCAAAAAAAGGGCACTATACAAGGAAAACCTAGTTCTGTTGGCCTGTAGTGATGACAATGTTTTCAGTGTAAGGAGAAGCTAGACAAGATGCCAAGAATGAGCAGATTCCTTGAGCAACAAAGGTGACCCTGAAAAAGCTTTAGGGAAGAAAAGGATTATCTTTCTCTGCATATGCTTCAAGAAAAGTGCTAGCAGGAAAGATACATTCCCTGAACCTAGCAACTATATTTTTTACAGTAGTTAGCAGAACAATATCCTCCAGTTTCACTACTTCTGGTAGATCATTGGAAGTTCTACTTCACTTTGATGGAACACAGCTGGTTACACTGCTAATGACTTTTGGAAGGCAGAGCTCTCCCCGTTTTTGTCAGTTTGTCACATATCTTCCAAGGAAAAGCTAGTATAATTAGAGGAGTCTGGAACCACAGAGCTAGATGTGTACAAATTTTTATGGAATAAAATTTAAGCTTTTTAAAAAAAATAAAAATAGAATAATTTTATAAAAATTACTTACCTTTTTAAGATAGCTGTGATTTCTTGTTTAAATTCCATGTTATGATAAACTTAGAGAATATGATTCAGGAGTGCAAGTGAACAAGTAGAAATTAGTAATAAAATGAATAAATTTGAAAACGTTTTAAAGTGAGCATGACTCACTTGTTTTAAGAGTCTAGTACAAATTACAGTTTAAAATTTACAATATTCCTACTTTAAAAGGACAGTGATATTTTGCACACAATAGCCTTGTTTTTTTCTGAGGAAAGAGTCTGCATTTGTGTTAAAGATGCATTGCTTTTTCTTTATTTATAAAGAAAAGCAAATATGAATGTTTGTCCTTCACAAGTCATGACCAAATCTGCTTAAAACCTTCATAGCTTCATGTTTGATGAGTGGTGCATTCATCTCAAAATCATGTTATTTAAATTCCAGAGAGCAACACAACATCATATGTTTTACCTTTTTTTTGTGTGTGTGTATAGTGGCTCTAGCAGTGATGCTGTACCAGGACTAACAGGTAATTAACTTCCCTATAAAATATATTGCATGTGTTTGGCAGATGATGAAAAAATAGTTGTTTGTATAGTGAAAGGGGGTGTTCATGGTTTTGTTGGCATTTTTTTTTCTCCATAGGAAACTGAGAGAAAAAATACCAAATTATATAAGGATAATCAGATATGACTTATAATTATTTGTGATAAACATTGGATACCTGAGGCTGTGTGAAATTACTTCTGCCTCTCCTCTCTTGGTTGATTATAGTCAGCTCACCAGCCTGTAGTGTTTAAGAGTACCACCTGGCCTCTTGCCTCTCATAGGTTTCCATTCTGTTTTACATGTTGATTGCCATTTTTTCCTTTTTTTGAGTCTGCAACAGTGATGCTTCAGATATCTGTCAGATTTCCCTAGAAATGTAGGAAAAATGCTTTAGAGAAGGAAAGAACTTGTTTTACAAGTTTTACTTGTTTTACATCATGCTTGTTTTACATCATGCTGGTCATGAAGAAAACGCTAGAGAAGCAGAGATTTACAGTCATTTTGGTGACACAACAGAGTGATTTTTTCGTGGGTTTCACAACAGTAAATGAACAAAGAACAAAAAACTGACATTAAGTGAATGTAATAGCAATATCTTTACAAAATTAATAGGCAGGTAAATCTCAACTAAAGTCTTAATATTATAATATTATTAGGCTTGAATGAACCATTGTAATATTTTTTTTAATAAGATTTTTTTTAAATTCCTCCTCTTTTTTTGTGAAGTATGTAAGAAGATCAGCTTCCTTGGATGTTTGTAGACTACTTAAAAACAGTAACTTCTAACTTATGGGTTGAATGCAGGTAATTCTTTATTTCTGCTTGAAGTTCCATGTTTATTCTCTGGAAGTGATGAGGGATTGTAACTGGTTTAATGATATTTTTGCTTGACATACAATAGAGTCTCACAGACAAACCACGTTCCTATTTCTGCATCCTAGTTTACTGAGTCAATTGAGTGTCTAACAAATGCTGGCATGAGTGAGTTTGAACCGTATATAGTATGGCTATGAGAACACGCAACTCTGACCTTCACTTCTTGCAAACAGTCATGTATGTATGTGTAGACCAGAAAACAAACAGAAAGGAGCGTAAGAAGTTGAAGACCAAATTCTTTTCTATACAAGCTGTGTTAGACATACTGCTTGGGAACTGGGACAGGAAAAATAGTCACAGAAGATAAGGAGAGGTGAAAGTAAGGAGATACATAATTTGTTATGCCAAAAGTGCACCTCATCGTGGATGCAGTGACAGAATAGATTTCTTGGTACAAAGGAGTCTCAGAAGAGATGGCCATCCTTCTGTAAAGGGATATCCATGTTCTAGATATCAGGCGCTGTTCTTCATTTAAATAATTTACCACTAAATTATCAGCAATAGGGGACGAGGCAGTTCACATTTATGTGTATTTCTCACACATCTTTTCGCTAATCACAATAGGATGTGATGCTGACGCTTTCAGGGGAACTGAGGTGTCACAGTGTTTTTTCTATAAATCTTAGAAGGTTAAGTAACAGCAATATGTCTTGTGTGTATACTATTAAGCTTCTGTTTCAACACCTGACTGTAACAATGTAAGTCATATTACCAATACATAATCTTATGCTTGATTACTTGCAGGGGTCTGTGGAAAGCAGGTTGCCCAAGGAACTTGTGGAATCTCCATTCTTGGGGACATTCTCAAGAATCTGTGAGAATTCAGGATCCATTCTCAAGACCACACTAGATAAAACCCTGAAAGACTGGACCTGTGCTCACAGCTGACTGCTTTAAACAGAAGGTTAATAACATGACCTCCCACAGACACTTCCTACCTCAGCTGTTCCATAATGCTGAGATATGATAAGGATTTTAAGTTTAACTTAGTGTTGCAACCTCCAGCTGTGGTCCAGCAGAAGCAATAGTGCAAAAACAGTTGTAGGAAGTATTTTTTCATTGTTTTATTCCCTTCTGGAGGCCATATAAGTAATATTGCAAACTTATTTTAAACCCAATTTACTCATAAGAATACGTTGATTTGGCAGTATGTGTATGTTTGCAAAATGTGTATGCTTGCAAATATGTGAACTTATATGACCTGCATAAACCCATTGCCCTAGAAGATGGTTTTGAAAAGAACTGAGCTGATTTATCCAGGGTAAAAAGAGTTAATATCAGAAACATTGCCAGTGCTCTTGTGAAAGTCCTAAAACTAGGAATGAATGGGAAAGAATCTAGAAGTATATAGATGAAGGAATTCACTGATTGTCAAGAGATCAGCTCATTCACTATCTAGAGGGGGAAAAATATTTTCAGATACTCAAGTTATTATAAGGTTTCAAATCTGTTGCAGGCCTGACCAGCATATCCTATAGAATGAAAAAAAAAATCAACCAATAACTTTACTCCACTAGTGAACAGAAGAACTTCAGTTTGTTTGAGGAGAGGTTAAATGCATGCATTCAGAAGAGCAGGATCAAGCATTTTGACATAAGTGTCAACCTCAAAAAAAGAGACTGTCTCTTTTGCATAAAGTATTTTTAATGGCTCTGCAGGAGTTTTAGTAACAGGAAGATATCACTACTTTGGTATTATCTACAGTTCTGTTGAAGAATGCATTGAATGCATTTTGGTATATTAACGTGAAATTCTGTGTTTGTAAATATGGAGAAATTGTCTTTCAGTTCTGCTTGATATATAGTATAAAACAGGTCTGTAACTTTTTTAGAGCTGATCAGAAAACAAATCTAATGTGGAAGTAGTCACAAAAGTTTTATTTCATTTAATACTGTAACTCTTTATTTATGAAAACATTCCAAGCTTCTGATATAGATTGAGTGAAAGTACTGATTTTTAAGTTGTTTATTATTTTGGAACAAAATTTTAATCAACTTTTACATCAATCTCTACTCTGTTCAGAAGAGAGGGCTCATGATTAACGCAAGAACAAAATAGCAAAATAAAATCTATAGCAAAAGAAAGAAACATTAGGGAAGCTTTCCAGGGTAATTAACATTACAAAAGTTATACTTTTATTGAAGTAAGGTTCCCAGTGACCTTAAAGAGATATTCTTGTGAGATAAGACACTAGTCCTGGTGATGAGTTTAGATTCTACATGATATAACCATATTTTTTAAGTTTCCTGAGAGTAGCTAGACTTTTTCATTCCCTTATTTTGACATATTTCCTGGCCAATGCCCTTCTTCTCCAGTCTAGAAGTGGACCTTTTCTTTGATGGGCCTGTGCTGACATTCTCACTTGTATATTAGAGTGCAGACAGTTTAGCCCCTAATAATACATGAGTCAGAAACAAACAAAGAGCTTGCTGAGACCAATTACACCAACCCCACCACCCCAAACCCTTATAGTTTGAGTCTGGGGACTAAATGACCCTGCTGGATTATGGCTTTAAAAAGTCTTTATTTCTTTTCATGAGGAGGGCTATACAATACATAATGCAATACAATCAGTAAGCAAGAGGCTAAATCCAAACACCTGAGAAATGTCCCCTGCAATAATGTGTTTGTTTTGAGAGAGGGGCTTTATATAAAACACTCTCCCTTTCTGTGCAGAATTGAAGAAATTACACATTTTCTATTTTTTTTAAGTATCACAGTAAGAGTGATTGCAAAAAATGAATAAAAAGGAGGGATGCAAAGAAAAAAATGGAAGAAATACTGAAAAGCAGTGTTTTTAAGACAATTATGCATTATTCATAAACTGAATATCAAGGAAAAAAATAAAGAAAAAAAAGAAAAAAATACTAATAAGTTGTTAGAATACACCAAAACCTCACATTGCAAACTTTCCTGGATAATGCTGTTAACAATGCTGATCTCTCCTTTCTACTGGGGATAAAAAGAGGCACGACCCACCCTGGGGTAATTTTAACTAAAGGGCACCACTTGAGAATACACTTAATAATCTCAGTCTCAAGTCCTTCAGCCAGTACCAGTCACCTTGTAATGAGTATTTGCTTCACAATAATCTCCTTTTTCCCCAAAAATGGTATAAATGGAATTACAATACAATTGCCTCCTTTTATCTGATGAATGTGAAGCAGCAATATCGTGTTAGCGGGCCTTTTTGGAAGATATATTGGACTTTAATAAAATTTGATCAATGCATTTAAGTCAAATTGAGTTATATGTAAGTGGATAGGGTTGACATATGTTTCAATATCTGCGAGTGATACATTATTCTCCAGTGAGCATAAAATTTAATGAAATATAAATACCCATTAATCCTCATGTTTCAACCAATCAGTCACCGTTGCTCCTGCCTGCTGTTAGCAGAAGCAGGCCCAGAAAGTCATCTGTTTTATCTAAGCAGGAGCTCCAAACTGGAAAGACATCAGAAAGCTTGGAAAAAGTGAGAAGGCACAGAAGAGGGAAATATGTGCCAGAACTTTTTGTCATTCCTCACTCTCTAAATCAAACAATGAAGTACTCAGTTCTCCCTCTTAATCAAAATCTAAAAAAGGATTCACTAATCACTATCTGTGGAACTGGAATTCTGTGAGGAAACAAATTTAGAAAGATGTTTGGTGTTGTTTTTTCTTAATAAAAGCCCACCACATTCCTTTATTCCTTCTTTGATCAATGACTTATTACTGCACATTCTTCATCTTCTGCAAAGCCAAAGAATGTGAAAAAGAAATGCAAAAGACCAAGAACACCTTTCCCTGGAATTATCTCTGGTACTAACAATCCAATCAAGTTAAACTTTAAAACCTGTATTACAGAAAGCATGAGTTAATGTGTAGTATTTTAATATCTAAATACTAAAATTCCATATTTTACATCTTTCAATTTATGTAGTTGTAATTCAAAATAATTTATACGTCTGTTACGTTAAGACTTAGAGTGGTGCAGAGCTGTACTAACTCAGAGTTAAGCAAATAAACAAACGAAAAATGACTTAATTCTGACTTTGCCGCTGACAGCTAACAGTAAGCAAGCACCAATCCTGAAATCCTTTCTATTTCCCTCACTATTACTTTGTCGATAAAATCAGAAGACTGAAACTAGCAAGTGTACGTAAATAATTTTGACATAAACACCAGGCCAATCTTTCCTCAGACTATTCACCTAGTTGAATTAATAAAATTACATTCACAATAAATTTCAGAACGACCACTTTACTTCCAGGACTGTGTCTATCTCTAAGCCCAATAGCCAAGCCAGCCTGCAAGCCCTTTTTTTCCTGGAGAACATCCATATTTGGGGTCCCTTACTGCTTTGAGGCACGTGCTCTAACCACCATCTATAATACACCTGGCTGCAAGCCTCTCATTGACTATTCCATTTCAATGATCTGTACCCTCTTAAGGACATAGCGAAAACTTATTGCTCTGTGGCAAGTAGACAAGGAAAGCAGACAGCGAAAATTTGCATTACCTAAGAATATTTTCCCGAGGTAGAGAGGATGTCCCTCCCTACATCAGCAACTGAATGCCCTTTATAAAGGGAGGAACATTACAGGTCTTTTTTTCGTGTTGCTGAATGTGATTTGAACAGTATGCTATCAGAACTCCCACTTGTGTTGAGAGAAACTTCCATTGCATAAAGAGAAGGAATATGTTGTACATTCTGCTGATAAGATTTTGATGTGTCATCATCATAGTAGATAATTTTGAGAGACAAGCCAAGTATTCAAATTTTGATACTTGAAGTAGTACATCCTAGTACATCTTTGTACTTGAATGACTCAGTTGAACTTATGTCACCCATAAACTGAAGTACAAGAAATTTATGAGACCAGTTTGCATTAAATTGCGCAGGTTAGTACTTAGGGAAATAAGACTGTGTTTCTTGTCAAGTCTGGGGACCTTTCACTTCAGCCTTTTTCTTCTACAGGATGCAGATATCAAGTACCAGAATGGTGGCATACTCCTACGACTGTTGTTTTCAGAAATATATAGACAAATGGATTAAAACTGACACTTTTCAAGGGAAAATATTTCAAAATACAGCTAATATAGCTCTAGGCTGTTTATAATAAGAGTCAAAAGGAAAAAGGAAAAGTCATCTCTTTTGGAAGTTCCCTCATCTCTCTCCCAGTACAATATGGTTATAAGCTGAGGCTCACAGCTGCTAAGATTTTCCAAATTTGCTAATGGTTTTACAGGGCCTTGAGCACTGGGTGCTTAGTTCAGCACAGCACAGCTTCAGACACAGCTGTGCCACAAAGCAACCACCTGGCCATATTTGTCATTGTCCTCCCTTTCTTTTGCCCATGGAATTGCTCCTGACCGTAAGGTGGCTGAGTTGTGAAGGTCTTGAACACCTTCCTCCTAATAAGTTTGTCTCTCTCAGCCTTCTGCAATTGTAGCCTTTTCACAATATATGCATTGTCTCTATTTTATTATTTTTTGAGTAGGCTCTCCCTCACAGTTAGTTATGACCTTGAGGAACTATCCTCAGAGCAATCTAAGCAATTCTGGGGTGCCACTGCAAAGGTTCTATGGCTTTGAAAAACCCCTGATATGTACTTTTTCAGTTAGTTTTATTAATAAATCAAGGCCTTAGAGAGGGAAGAATGTATGGACTGTTATTATTATTGCTTTTAAACATCCACCAGCTTGAGGTACCAAATTGCAAAAGACAACCTGGATAGAGAGAATACTCTGGATAATACAAAACACATTGCTGGGATGAATGCTGACATTTGATTAATGTTATTCTTTTAATTTCTGTGCCAGAGATCACAAGAACCCTATACAAAGTATTTGCCACTGTCTGTAGTATAATATAAATATATGTACTTTCTGATATGTCAGGGGAACATTTCAATTTATATATGAAATTCTGATTTTTAGAGGTTTCATTTTAGTTTTCAGTTTGTTTTACATGAAAGTTACACTGTCATTTGAGTAATGTCAAATCTGTATGAACAGTTCATACATTTTAATGTTTTTTTTTTAAAAGCTGTCTTCAGATATGGTCTGCTTAACTGCAAAGCATGCTGTAGGTAAAACCAGTGTCACTTTAATTTTAACTCAAAAGCAGCCAGCATTCTCTAATGAAGTGTTAAAGACTACTATAAAATCAATTTTCTTTTTATAAAGTTCTTCTACCTAATGCAACAAAGGACTTGAAATACCACCCGCTTTTACTCTAAAAAGGGCAAAGAACTGCATGTGAAAATATTTAGAGATGTGAAAATATGAGAATAATTTTAATGAGCAACAAAACTTTCTGGGCAAGGAAATGGTCAGCAAAAAGGTTTGAAATTCATTGAAAAATAATTTTTAACAGACTGACAAAATAAAATACAATAAATAAAAACTAAATTACTATGGTAGACCAGATAATCCCACCTTGAAGGCAATAAGTATTTTTCTACTCTTACGAAGTAACTTGAAATGAGAGACAGAGATAGAAAATATATATAAAACAGAGTAATTATAGGAATAACCCTGTTAATTATACAAATTTTATGAAAGTATATTTAAGGGAATTTTTAAGGCAAAGAGTAAGGTGGAAGATTGCCCACTTCTGAGCTGAAACAGTATTCTCTGTTTTTCTTTGTCCATGCCTTTATCCATGAGCTAACTGTTCTACAACATGCTAGTCTTTCATGATATATTTTTACATTTGTTTGAAATAGATCTCTATAGACATCATCACAGTGGTTGAAGTCATAATAATGAATTACTACATTACAGAAGATGTGTGGTATAGCACAATCCATCAGGAGCAACCCTGTTATCAAGGTAACAATAGTCAAGGTTTTGTGAGCAGTTGCCACACGGTTGTCTGAACTACTGGCCCAAGAATTTTTCCTCTTTCTATGGATTCATGGTCTCAAACTACATCTTACTAAACTAAAGCCCTCCTGGCTTATATTAGGAATGATGTGACCCTCAGAAGGGAAGCAATTGTGTTCCTGTACTCAGCACTGGTGAGTCCATACCTTGAATACTGTGTTCAGTTTTTGGCCCCTCACTACATATGGAGGTACTAGAGCAAATCCAGAGAAGGGAAACCAAGCTGGTGAAGGATCTGGAGCACTAGTCTTATGAGGAGCATCTGAGGAAATTGGGGTTGTTCAGACTGGAGAAAAGGAGGCTAAGGAGAGACCTTATCACTCTCTACAAGGAGGCTGTAGCTAGGTGAGCATTGGTCTCTTCTCCCTATTAACAAGCAACAGGAATAGAGGTCTCAAGTTGTGCCAGGGGAGGTTTAGATTAAATTTTAGAAGAAATTTCTTTGCTGAAAGAAAGTGGCAGAGGCTGCCCAGGGTGGTTGAATCACCATCCCCAGGGCCATTTAATTTCATCTACATTGAAATTGTAGATGTGGTGCTTAGGAATATGATATAGCACTGGGCTCAGTAGAGTTAGGTTAGTGGTTGGGCTTGATCTTAAAGGTCTTTTCCAACCAGAATGATTCTGTGATTCTGTCAAGCAGAAACACATTACAATCACTAAACATGTATGCACTTGCCTACACAGTGTGTGACAAACCTCTATACATTACTTGAGAATTGGGCATAGTTAGAACATGTCAAGTTACTGTCATTCCAAACATAGAGAAAACATATGAACTAACAATGAACCTCACCTGCCAAGAGCAGGAAATAATTTCTTTCCCAAGTAAGATGTATAGAGTAAGGTCACAATTAAGTTTAAGATACAAGATTTGTCTTGTTGATCACCTGGTATAGAGAATTTCTGTAGTTATTTTGATTTATTATAAAAAAGACTTAGTTTATAGTTGTAGGCTACATAAATACATCTTTCTTCAATACCCTGTCCTGTTTTCACATCCTTCCTTAAATCCCTAGGTTAGTATCTTGCTGAGATTCTTCTGAAACTGAGAAGGGTAGTTGTAGCTGGAAATGTCCTTTCAAAAATGAAATACTGGTTGATATTCAGTCTTAATTTTAAGCAAAAAAAAAGTGAAAGTAATATATAAAATGAAAATTAAATAATAGAATGCATAGTAAACTGATTTTTGAAAGTAACTACTTTAGTGCACTTCTCACACACACATGGTATTTCTTTCTATATTGTTTATTCTGAAAAAAATGTTAGTGATGTAAATCTTTACAGCAGCTGGCTTTTGCCACATAAATGCAACTGCCAGGGCAATAAATTCTAAGCAAAGAAATGTACTGATGGATTGGAAGATAAAGGGACTTCGATTTATACTGTCAAACGATTTAGTTTTATGGCTTGACAGCATCACCACATTGACAAATTTAAGAAAAATGTAGCTTAGTAATAAGAAAGAGTTGGTTAAATATCACCAAGAGCATACATCTGTGTTAGTTCATTACTGTTGAAGATTAACAAACAAAAAGAACTCCCACAGAAATATGATTTTAGGACACCAAACTTATCAATAAACAATACCATTCTAATTATTCAAATTATTATCTGCACATAGCAAAACAACTAGAAATTTTTGGCAGAACACAAAATTAAAAAATATAAAGAGGGAAAACACCTGCTCAATTCAAGTGAAGGGGAATAGGTTGCTTAAGAACTGCCTCACTCTCTACAGATACTGTAGAGTGCCTAACACAGCCTTCTTATGTTCTGTATTTCTACCTTTTATTGAGAAATACCAAAGTCTTTATACTGTTAGAATATGTCTACTGTAAAAATACAATTGTGTTTTTTTGATTTTTCATAGTAGCAATGAATTGAACAAATATTTTATGAGAACTTGAGTGACTTTCTGTAGCCTATGAATAAGTCTTATGAATGTATGATTTCAGGTAGATTTGTTGTAATTTTAGTAGGAGTAACAATTTTGTTTAATAAAAGATGACCACTTAGATGGAATGTATGTAGAATTAGAATTAGAAATAGCTTTCTAAATAATAACATATGTTATTAAAAATTATATGATATAACTCTAACAAAGTAAATATAAAATGTTCTAGCATGATAGAATAAAGGATTAAAAATTACTTTTCATCAGGAAAGTCAAAGAGGAGTTTTTCAGCTGGGGATTCTCAGGGATTAATTCTCAGTGATATTTTATTTTAACATATGAAATTAAATCCAAATTAAAAGCGTGTTATGACTAAGTCCTTCTCCTCCAAAGATATTGTTATTCCCAACAATTTACAAGTTAGCCAAAAAGAACAGAAACTCTGGAACTATCATTGGAATAGTCTTTCCATTAGTAATTCTCCAGCTTCTTTGCCATAAACAAATACAATGATGAAGGCAAATACTAAGATGAAAATCTTGAAAACAGAATGAAGTTGCTTCTTGGGAAGCTTTTGTCAGTTAAGTACTAATGTTTACTAATAAAATTTGTATTAAATATAGATTTTAGTAAAACTTTATATATCCAAGACAGAGTTTAGATAAGATTTAGATAAGATTCTATCATTCCTATATTTTGTATTTCTCCCAGAGGTTTCTTTCCCTTGTGGAATGAATTTTGCAGGTTTGAAGGATAGCACATGGCAGTTCTGACATTTATTTGAATCAAATAGCATTAATGATTGTCTATTCTTAATCAGTATCAGTACTGTTCTGCACATTAACCGGTGCTATCAGCACAAACACTTGAAAAATATCATCCTAACATTTCCTACCTGACCAGTTCCTTGAATACTTAAAGAATTCCTTATAAATAATAGCATTGTCTCTATTGAAGTGGAGTGATAAAAATTAATAACCATTTTGGATTTAGATTAATACTTAAACTCAGGAAATGCCTCCAGATGTTTTTCAGTGGAGGAAAAAAATAGTGGAGAAACTTTCTTGAGAGAAAACAAGGTGCTTTTTCTTGCTGCTGCAATATTAGTTTGCTGAGATTTACAGAAAGAATCAGACCTAAAGAAATGAACTTTATTTCATGAGGGGTTGTTGAGACCAGGGCCCATAGTATTATGTTCCCATCCTCATGTAAGTATTTCAGTAATTAATGTGATTCTAGGCTTTGCAACTCTCAATATGCTAATTCTTGTAGAATCATTCCTACTTGTAAATCTGACATCCCATGCAAACCAGAAGATCATTAAAGGGTGAAGAATGTTTAAAAATCCTCTTCTACTCACATATTTAAATGTTAACTCTTGCAATATAGTGCCTTGAAGTGAATAAGGGGGTAAATTTAGGTTCATGTGCCCTCAAAAATTTGAGAACTGGATTTTTGATCTACATCTTCAATGGGTTCATTAGGCTGTGAATGAAATACAGAAAACTCATTTTTAATACCAAACTTAACCCAAGGAAGGTGTATTGACACTGCAGATCTGATTTGTCTTGCTGGGTACAATAAGTTGTACATAGTTTTATGAAGCCAAGACTCAGGTCTCGTAATGACTTCAGAGCATTTGTAGTAACAAATACCCAAGAAAGTTCAAGGAAATAATTCTAGGGGTGGTGGCATCTCCACAAAGCCTTGAAAATTTGACTTTTGAATTCGAGCAACAATGCAGGATCACTGCAGGACCTACACACCCATTCCACGGACATTTTTACATGCCAAAATATTTCATTAGGCTATATAAATCGAAAGGTTTAGATAAAAGCACTTCTGTCCTTGAATCAAACAGCACAAAACTTTTCTATACTTCACTGATGCTGAAGTAACAATTAACTAAGACTGTACCCAGAGGTGTGATTCCAAAACACAACAGTTTTAAAAACTACCTAAATAATTTGCATTTATCTTGAAGAAGACCATAAGGCACAGTCAAAAAATTTAATTATAACAGATTTAATTTTGTACTTTCAGTTTTGTTTAGATTTTTTTGCTAATACACAATTTTTCATGGAATTGCAATAGATATCTTATGTGTCAATAATGAGATATTTAAGCTTCCATGTTTTTATGAGCATAATTAATATAGGATGTAGCTCTTCTTCACTTAATGCAGTTGAGTAATAACTTTACAAATAATCCCATTGTAGTAGACCATTGCACATTACAGCCTTTTTAAAATTGAGTAATGACTACACTTAGTGTGTAATTAACAAAATAACATATTATCTTATATTTAACATTTATCTTTTAATATAAGTAATTAATTGTTTTAACACAACATTTAAATTATTTTTTTAATCTTAATATTTCTTTTGGCAGGGCTTAGGCAGTAATTTTTATTTGTGTGTATTTACAAACTTCAGGCTAAATTTTGCAATCCTTTGTGCATGACCTTGAGCACTTACTCAAGTAGTCTCATCAGTGGTAATTTTCCTCTGACCAAATGCCTTATCCATTTTTCCTTCAAGCTCATTCGTGCTGCATGTTAACGCCCACAGTTTTCTCCTCAGTTAACTTCCTCCTTAAAAGCTACTGCTTTTGTAATAACTACAAATCACTCTAATCCTGCTCTGATTACTCAAGTGGCAAGTTTATTTCTGCTAAGCTCTGATTTGTTTTGTTGCTTCATTCACCAACTAACCTAGCCAGGTTAGTGCTGAGGGAAACCCAGCAATGCTAAAGATCTTGGACAGGGCACACTCAGGGTCTCCCCTAGCTTGAGGAAAGGATGCATGTCAGATTGTTTACTTTTAGTTTGGCTGAACTGAAGTCGACTGCTGAAGATACCTATCCCTGAGAGAAATAGTGATGCTCAACTCCATGACTGCATGTTTGAAGCTAAGATTTAATATGATGAAAGTCTGTCAGCAAAATTAACATCAGCATTTTCTACCATAACAGGCAGAACAGTGATGTTAAGAATTTTGTTGAAAGAGCTGTGCTTTTCTAAAAAAGTATCTGAAGTCAGATACCTGCTACAGAAAATGTAATCCAAATGGTTAAAGACTAATGTCTTAAAAGCAACAGAAGAGCACTTAGCAATGAAAAAATGGAAAGCCACTCTAGGACTCAACCAGAAAAACAGTTCTAGAAAAAAACAGGATCTTCATAAACATTTCAAGGTAGAAATACAATGCGAAACAAATTTTATGTCAACTAAACTTCAGTTCTATTACAAAAAATGTGCACAATCTGTGTCTGCAGGAGCTCTGATCAAACGTTTAGGTGAATGAAGCTTTCAAGGAGAAAGGAAGCAAAAGAAAATCCAGGGAAGCTGGATAATGTAAGCATCTGATAACTGTTGTGATGGAATAAATGCAAGTTCTCTATGCTCAATAGGAAGCTAAGAGAAAAGTGAGAAAAAACCCCAAAATGATTAGCTGATACAGGGTACAATAATATAACCATATCTCCCCAGTTAAAGCTGTTCAGAGAGTTTTGTAAGGTGGATCTGCACCTATCTAGATATAAAAAAGAGCTACCGAAAGATCTGGCGGTATTAAGGTATTTTGTTGAACCGATTTTGTTCAAGGATGCTCGGAGTGATGCTAGTGAATTCTGTAAGTGTTTAGTGCTACCATAAAAACATTCCTTTGATGCAATGTTACGTGAGCTAATGGATAATTTGACTATTTTATGAATTGGAGTTGACTTTATCATTATAACCTTTATTGCTAGATATTTCAAATTTTAGTTATGAAAAGAAAATGTCCAATTAATTGGGGCCAGAGTGACCTGATTAATATACAAAACCTTTAACATAAAAGGCTTGATTAATTTTTCTTGAGACAGATTACAGTTCTGCAAATATATTGCATAAAATTTGCTTTTAAGTTTCTAATTAAATCTTAAATTAGAGGCAATTTTTTAAGGAACGAAATAAATTTACTTGTGCCATTGAAGATTCATTTTGATTGAGACCAGACATGCATGTTAGAAATTTTTTTTTCATAGTAGCTGAGCAGTGAAGGATTTCAAATGTATGTTTTATAGCATGAGTCAAGAAAGGCTGTTACTAGGCAAAGCTACTGTTCAGAGGCAAACTGGAGAATATCTTTAAATGTACACAGTGTCAGGTAGGTCATGGTGGAAAAAGCAGATAAACTCAAGTACCTTGCATTAATAATGATGCTTTGGTTGTAGCTGAGATTAAATTTTATATATAGTCACAGGAATAGGCATTTTTCACTTTAAATGTTATAATAATTTGTAAAATGAGAGCACGTAGCCTTGGCCAGGTCTTACCTTGTTCTTTATCTGTTCCAGCATGATAATATCAGGTGAAGTATTTTGTAATCAATATACCAGTGTTAATAACATAGTTTTATAGGAGTTTCCATACTCAGAATAAACTCTGCAAAATGGAATGATAGGCATTTCACTCATTAATAAAAAATAATGCAAGAAGACCCTGTTTTTAAAACCTAATTGTGTGCCTATAGTTTGTTTGCTTAGCAATGTCTGTATTAATACATGGGGTGGTCACAGTATATCTATTTATATACTCTGCTTTAAGGCTTCTGTAAAATTTCTCTAGTGTCAAAATCTGGTGACACCTTCATTTAGGTCTACTTACAGAGACATTTCTTGGCAAGGGGTGAACCTCTGTTAGAAACATTGAAACATGCACTCTTCCCTTCTTGGTTCCTGTCTCATGCTGCCATTTGTTTGTTAGGTTTAATAGTTAAGTTTGTTAATTTTGGTAGAACAAATTGGCACAGAAGGCTGAAAGTGTTAACATCATTGCATTATACTAATGAGTAACTAGGGCTTCAGAATTCTAGAACTAGCCTAGCTCATTTTCATTGCAAATACTGAATCTTAAAGGTTTCACTAAACATACAGAAGGGGAAAAAAGTAAATTAGTTAAAATGTTAGTTGAAATGCAAAATAAAACTACTGAGTCTTCAGTTTCCTTATCAAGCAATATTTACATTCCTATAAGTTGCAGAGAGTCTTTATAAAGAATTTTTTTTCTTTTAGTATCTTTTTTGATTGCATTAAAAGTTGGTACCTTTAGGAGGACAGAGTTGAAGAGGAAATTATTAGCTAAAATGGCTTAGAAGTTCTTATTTTCTTTTCCTTTAAGACACAAAAGAAAAATCACATAAAAGATGAGTGAAGATGATAAAGATTTAAAATCCTGACTCTGGTACTTTCTCGCACTTTTGTGTGTGGAGAAAGAAAGAGCATGCGATCTTAGCAACCACCCCATAATCTGGTGAATTCTTTAAGACATTTTATTATTTTTTTTTTTCCCCACTGAAAAAAAATTAAAGTCAGTGCACAAAAATGCTTTTCTTAAGACAAAAAAACAGGAGAGCAAAGAAGTCAAAGGGAAGTAATTCAAGAAAGACAAAAAGATCAGGGCTGAAGGAAGGACAGGAACATGAGCTTTGTTCAGTAAAGTTTTGACATCTGGTTAGATTAGATGATGCTACTTTCCAAGTCCCTGTTCTGCTCAGCACATTTTCAGGATTCAAGCTGCCATTTCTTGTGAACTCCACCCCACCCATTCTGTCAGCTCTCAGAGCTTGAAAGTCCACTGCCCTTTATTTTCAATAGTATTTGTGCAGTGCTGGGACTTGGTTTGCCTCTCTTTTTACAGCCTATCTTCCCTTCTTTGCTGTATTCAAATCATGATGTAGATCCATTTGTTTGGAAAGTTTTGCTGCACTCTTGTATGTAAGGAGCAGACCACTTTTTTGTCCTTAGGATAGCTTGAGAAGTTCTGCTCATAGATGTTGAGGGTAGGTTTCTGTATGGATCACCTGCTGGCTGTCTGCTCACTCTGTCCCCCACGACCTGATACGACCTTTTCCTCCTGTAAACCCCACCCTGGTGCTGCAGGACTTGACAACCTCAGCATTTTTCATGGGTAGGTTAGAGCTCCGGTGCTTACTGCCAGATCTCCTCTACTGCCCGGGGTCACAGCCTGTGCAGCTCTGGCTCCAGTGCAGCACTGAGCTAAACAGAGTCACCCTTGTCACTCTGAACCAGCTAGCACAGATAGTTCTGTAAGAACTGGGTCTGCCTGAAATGCCTTAAACACTTTAGCATGGCTTCATGTTAAAACTGCAGGCTTTTATTACCACCATAAAACACATGTGGAAGTAAGGAGTGGAAGTTTTCACAACTGATAAGAATTGAACTCTTGGCCAGGACAAACACGTTTTTCCCCATGGACTAACAATAATCATTTGTCACTGCAACTTGAAATAAAATTCATATATTAAAGGAAGCAATGAGTGATATATTTTTTGCCTTGTTCAGGTTCCTACAGTGCTGGGCTTCTGAAAATTCACCTGTTTTTAAATATTTTTTTCCCAGTAGCAGACCTTTGGTTAGTTCCATATCTCAAATTGGAGTAAAACTTGTGCATTATTAAATAAATAAATACTTGGGATGTTTTAAAAGAAGCAGATATACAACTTATATTTTAATATCTGAAAAAAATAAAGGGATTCCTTCTCTTTTGGTCTTTGTCAGAGCTTCTTCCTGATACATTATGACCTTACTCCTAAGTAACACCAAAATCAAGCAGTCTTCACCCCATTTTTTCTTTAGAAAAAGCTCAGTTCCACTTCTGAAATACCCTTGCCCACATGCAGCTCATCAGTATATCATCAGTCAGGAATGCAAACTAACTTTTGTGTAATTTAAAAAGTAATAGAAAAAACAGGTTTTCCACTTCTAATTACAGGTGCTAGAAGGGACTGCTTATGTAAAGTCAGAAGACCATCAGCACTTGAGTGGTTTGGTCTGTGCCCCAGGTGTTAAGTGGGTGGAATACCCTCACTTGGGCTTTAGCATCCAGCACTGCATGATTCAAGTATTTCAAGAGGAAAATGCCTCTAATTGTGCTTTGCAAGAGTGTGGGGGATGACAGTATTTAGGAGACTGACCAAGGGGTTCCCTAAACTTCTTGTGGCTTTAGGGGATGATGGGAAATCCCTAGCACCTTAGGTGTCTGCTGGATGAGTTTGGGAGTCCTGAGAGCACTTGGCACTCAGCAGCACCTGCTCTGGTGGGCTCCTGCCAGGCATCCTGCCTCCCTGAGCCAGCGTACAGGATGGGAGTGGCAAAGGAGAAGGGTGATCAGTTTAAAAAGACTGATGAAAAGGTTATGCACAGCTGGTTGGATTTTTTATTACGTGGAAACTCTAGATAGTCTTTTTTGGGGCTTATTTTTTTATTAAATATCCATCTAATGTGTTCAACAAAACTTAGAACATTTTGTCACATATTAATGAGACACTGGAAAATTAAAGTTCTGTCTTCTAAACATCTCAATATTTTCTCAGTCTTCTGCATTAGAAGGAAAGCAAAACTTCCAGAAAGCTAGAGAGTTCTCTGTGAAAATGACTCAGCTGTGCTCCACATGGAGGCCTGGGTGTGATATCACTCGATGGGACAGAGTCACTGCCGCCTGCTCCTTTGGCTGTGCTACAGAGCTTTCCCACAGGAGAGGCATCCAAGAGGTACAGGATCTCCACTTGAAGGCTTGGGTTTTTCCCTGTTGACATGGATACCTACTGGTTGGGTCTGATGATGCTGTTCTGACAGATTTTGTCCCTTTTGGCCGGTAGTCCTGATGACTGTATATGATGCCATGTGTAGAAGAAACCCAGCAATCTGCATTAGCAAGCACTATGGAGTGGTCTTGGGTTTCTCGCCGTTCATCCTTCTTGAGGCTTCAGTCTTTTCTTTTTGGCTTTAGATCTACATGTGAATACTTGGCTTGATCAAATCTTAGGCAGTAAGTCTAACTTACTGTTCAAGTTAAAAATAGACTGTTCTGCTCTGAGTTCAAGTGAATAGTAGCATTGTGCTGATTTTTTCTACCTCTTATTTTTACTTCTAAGAGTTGATAGTCTGCAAAATAGCAACAGGCCTGATGTACTCTTTCAGTATGTTGTAGGGAGTTGTAAGGTAAAGAAGGAAGCTTTGCACATGAGGAAAATCCCTTTGGGTATACTGAAGAATTTTTCAATTTCTTGAGATTATGTGTTGTCCAATGAGTAAATGAAACATTAGCTAACACTAATTTTGGCTAAATACTGACAAACAAATTAGAATTATAACAACAGCAAACCAAACAATGCCAAACTATTTTTGTATTATTTCACTAATTTCACTAATTTCTTCAGTGACTAAATTTCAAAATTAATTAAAGAATGAGAAATTAAAGTATGATCACTTTTTTTCTTATGTTTGTGTGGGGGGACATTGCAAATTAGGTTAAAAATCACGTTGCTGAGAACTGAGTTCAGACTTTCTAGCCTTCAGCATTGCAGAATTACTAGACCTTGACTGCCACCACAAATCTGAAATTACCACCTTGAAGGTATGCACATTTGGTTAACACTTAAAATTGAGTGTTTCAAATAAGAATCTAATTTAGTTTTAAGAGGAGAGCTGTTGTATGCTAATTAAACACCAAATCATTCCTAAAAAACTATTTAACAAGGTTTAAAAACTATGTAATAGAAATACAACATCTATGTAGTTGCTTACCTTACATAAACAGGCTTTTAATAACCAATGGAAATTCAATTAACATAAAAAAGGTCCTATGGAAAGTCAGTAATTATATATATAAATTAAAATTTAAGGCCCTCCATTTAAAGTGCTAGCAGTTTAATATTTTGTTATATATATCCGGACTGTATGTTATCTTCCTCCCAAGTCAGGGTTGGTGTGAGCAATATAGTTTGAGTTTTCCTCTCTAGTCTCTCCCAGCTGCATCGTGGAGTAAGGGTTCTTTCTTTTGCTGATGCTCACAGAGAGGAGTGATTATCTTCAGCTAGGTACCTAAACAACTCTTTCTCAGAAAGGATGGGAAGTTCCTATTGTGCAATGTTTTTGTGAAAAGAGTTGAAGGAAATCCCCACTTTTCTCATGGGGGACTTGAAACCCTCCTAAGCAGTGTCCTGTTTATCTCTCACTGCAAACTACAATAAGGGAATAGAGACTCTGGGAGCCCTTCCCGCACCATTATTTTGTGCTAACTGAGGCCTTGTGCTGTTTTTTAACAGCTTTGGAGAGGAAAAGGAAAATATATTTTGTACACTTTCCAGTAATGCACCCACCACTGAGGGCTGCCTTCATGACTTCCATAGAGAAGTTTTCATCACTGTAGAACACTGTAAAAAAGAAACGTTCTTTTCTGTGCAGCTGGCTTTTAAACACTGTCTGATATTAAAAAAAAAAATAATAATTGCTGAAATGTGAGTGTCAAAAGAGTGAGTGGGAAGACTAATTAATTGCTGCTAGTAGACAGACTTTTACATTGCATGCTGGATGGAAATCTCTGTTGAATGAATGGACAGTACTGAAGTGCAATGTCTTTGTAAACTCTTCATCCAGTATGAAATTGGAGCCCTTACAATGGCAGAACGTTTTAAAGGAATATGGACTATAATAAAACACTCAAGGTTTTCTCTTGTTCTTTACTGTTAAATCTGCAAACACAAGAACTAAAGAAAAAAATTAACATTTAAAAAAGTAAACCAAAATATATTTTCAGTTGGAATAGTGAACACTGAAATGTGCTTTTTTTTTTTTTTTTTTTTTTTTTTTTTTTTTTTTTTTACAGCATAGCAGCTATTTTTATGTAGATTAAGGTTTCATGAAGCATTTCTCTAGAAATGAAGTCATGGAGCCTACTGAGTACTTTTACAAAAAAACAATACACATCTAACAGGCGGTATATAATTTAGTGTGAGCCCACACAATGTACAAAACCCCTCCAAAATAAGGAAAAGAGCTAGTGTTTAACTGTATATATATGCCAATCTTCCAGCTGAGAAAAACTCAACCAGTGACAGTGTCCCTGTAGTCAGGCATCCCTAAGATGCTGGAAATTATCTATTTCAGAACATTTTATGAAAAAGAAAAAAATTACTGCCTCTGTGTTGGTATTAAAGCTGGAAGACAGTTACGCTACAGTGAAAAGAAAAAACAGTTTGGAAAACATAACTCCCTTCTTTCTGGTAATACTGATTTCTAGAACTGCCTCTGAGTTGGATGATTTTAAAAGCCCTGAAACTTCTTCTCTGCTTTTGGTTTGTGTCTGGAGGTGGAATTTGAAGAGTCAAATACCACAAGAAAGCCTGTATTTGAAGCACTTCCAAACCAATCTGGAAAAAAACATAACTTCATAGAGTTCAGGGTAGTTTTTCATAAACATCAAAACATTTTTGTTCTGTTTACTGACAATTTACTGCAAGTGATTTGAGGTTAAGTCTTCATCAGTAGTATCTCAGGAAAAAACCAGCATTAGGCTGTGTGCAGTAACTTAAGCGTCACGCTTGAGGAAACGAATGCATTCATGGAGATGTATTTCCATCTCAAGCAATCAGTGACCTCAGTCTGTGGTCAATTAAAACAAATATGTATCTGTTGAATTTATTATTTGTAAGACTCATCTCATATAAATCTCGTGTATTTCTGGTTTATATTAAAATAGTTTGGTCCTAAGCTCAGTTTGGGATTCATATAGAATGCTAAAAATCAAATAACAACTAAAGTAAGCACAGAAAACACGCCTAGACTTAGGAAAAGCCCCCATTAGGTTGCTTATTCAAGTTTTGCAAATGGTTTATACATGTCTTTTCTTTTCCTATAGACACAAGAGCTGAAAACTGCTAGATTTGCAGAGGATATCTACATTAGCCATATACAAACATTTTCAAAACAAAATCATTCTGGAACAAACGTATGCAGGTATAGTCTTATTATTTTTAAAATAAAAGAATTTACTGCAACTGAAGCAGCTGTCAAGTCTTTAAGTTGCATAAGCACTCTTTTCTTGCCACTATTCTGTTCTGCTGTTATTTGTTTTCTAAACACAAAACAATTTAGAGCTTTGATAATCTCTGTACTGCCAATTTCCTGTTCATCCTCTTCTCTGTATCATGTGGAACACATCTTTGGGTTAATTCTTAAACTCTTGACTTCATGGTTATTTAAAAAGAAGGAACATGTGTCTGCTCATGCTTGTAGTCCACCCTAGGATAGTACGGACCTGAGGCACATGAATTGCCTTTAAAAGGAAGTTTAACTTTCATTTATAGACTTTTTTCAGAGCCCTGAAAATTAAGCATAGTTGTCTAAAGTCTGCTAGAATGTGTAATCTCTTTCTCCCTTTTTTTTTTTTTTTTTATGATAGAATATAGATTTGTTGATAAATTCAATATCTCAGTCATATGGATGGATATTTATGTGCATATAAATAAAATCAGGCAAAAGATCAGATGTTAAACTGATGAAAATCACTGTATCTTCCTTTCACTACAGATGCACTAAAGAATGCAGAGATGTCCCACTGTTTTTAGTACCTGTTTCTGTGGCTGTAGTACAAAGGCATTCTTACACTACATTAAGAAAATGATGAAAGACAGAGATAGTTATTAAAACAATTGTATAAGGGTGATATCTTTGCTCTAATAAAATCAATGAAACATTTTTATTAGCGTACGTAAACCTAATTTTTAAAATTATTGCATGAAGCAAAATTCTGTCCAATATGGAAAAGACAAGGTTCTATATTTATGTAGTTCAGTTTAAAATAGGTAGAGATAGAAAAGCAGATATTTTAATACCTTCCACTTTTTAATCTATTGGACATAAATTTTAAATCAAATCCTCAAATACTCTGAACATATAATCTCCTGAAGTGCATTTGTTTCTTTCCATTTAAAGGTTTTTTGAACATTACTACAAATGCAGAGTTTTAAGAAAATTAGAAGTTTGGGTTTGGTTTGTGGGTTTTTGGTGGTTTTATGGTTGGTTGGTTGTTTTTTTGTGTGTGGTTTTTACTTTTTTTGTGTGTGTGTGGTTTTTTATTTTCTCAATCAATGTGCCTCTCAGATGAATGGTAAGACATGCCTTTCCTGACTACTACGAAACATCATCTCAATTTCATTGTAAGTGTCAAGAATTGCTCTTTAGAATTCTAATTTTAAGCACCTGAGCTATTTACCTTTCAAAAGGATAAGATGCCTGCATGCCTGAAACGTCAGCAAAATTTGGCTTCTGCCAAGCCCTCTCTCTGGTTTTAGTACATTTAGAAATGAAATTTCTCTGTTGTGTCTGTCTTTACCATATGTGTGTGAAAATTAGAAAAGGACCTAAAATAAAATTTTGGCCACACATTCAAATGTATCACCATACTTCTGGCAAAAGCCAAATTGAATAATAATGTCCATAGTTTTCAGGCTTATATATCTGAGCTTACAACACTGCATTGAGATAACTTAATAAAAAATAATCTGACCGAAGTGTTATTTGAAAAACAGTGGGAGCTACAGTACGATATATTTTGAAATCAAGCCAGCCTAAATGTGGATTTAGAACTCTACCTTTAGGCATATGAAATCTGTGGCCACATCTATTTTAAGACATCCTCTGACATGAGGAGGAGTAATTCATCGTTATTTGAGGTCTGGATTTAAATTTCTCAATTTTGGGTTTCCCCTGTTTTTTCCCCATCTTCCACAACTGTGTTGAATGTTTCAACCCATCTACTCCAGCCCATTTTTGAATAGTACATGAATTAGCAAATAATAAGCAAATTAATGTTAATATACATTTTTACCTAAATTCTGTTCTTGGACTAAATATAATTTCCTCTGACTTTTAAAAGAAGAATTTAGGCTATTTAAAAATAAAGACAAAACAATACGGATGTTTTTTAAGGAAACAGCTGGAAAAGGGGTATTTACACCATCTTTTTTCAACTTTGGTAGATGAAACTATCCCTTTGTTGGTGGGGTATAACAGGTTCAATTCAATCTTATATTTTGGAATTATTTAAACACTTATTTCCACTCTTCTGGACAGCAGCCAAGAGGAATGAGAGTGGGAAGACTGATGTGTGTGTTAGTTCTTCTATGTATGTGGATATGGAAGCTGTAGTCCACTTGAAGCCTATTTAAGGTTTTCTACAGTAGAGAAAGAAATACATAGTTGTTTGGGGTTTTTTTCTCCTGAAAGACATGAAAGAAAAAAAATTCTAAAAAAATCCAAAAGCATTAGACCCTGAATTTTAACATTTAGAGTGGGTTGGGATGCTGCTCTTCCAGCCTCTTCTCATGCACCCGTCTCAGTATAATATGTGCCAGAACACACTGAAATACATGTCAAAAAAGAAAAAGAGGAGTTTGGCTGATTAGCTGAGAAAAAAGGTTCTAGGATTTGGCTCACAAATGACTTAAGACATCTTGCTGAATCCTTGAAGGAGATGAAGTGGAATCACTAAAATCTCCTTATTGCCAGCAAGAGATTTTATTTCAGAATTTTAGCTAATAAAACTCACTTTAAGAATATGCAGTTGCTGAGTTACTTTGTAGTAAAAAAACTGCATTTACATGGTGAGAAAGCCTCCCTTTTGTGTCTGACTCTTAACAATATTTCCTTCAAGAACATTCTGAATGTATCAGTTTATAGAACAGCATGGAAATTACTACTTTTCTTTTGATGGGCCACATTTCTCCAAAATATATGTGATCTCAACACGATTAACAATCATTGACATTTTTTACAGCACTCCCTTCTCCCTCAAAAAATATTCTACAGATCTATTTCATAAAATTCAAGGATCAACAATAAAATAGTGATCTGACAGCTAATTTTGCTGATAAAGTTATTATATCTTTAATTATTATGACATGTTCAAACAAGATGTCATTAAATTGAACATTTAAATGCACTCTTCCTTTCACATGAGTAGTGCCAAATAAAATTGTGTTGGATTATATGGTTTCAGTCTTGGCAAAATTATACAAATGTAATCCAATGTATAGCTTTTTATATCATGTGTTAATTTTTTAAAATGACAGTTAAATAATTAAATTGGAATGTTAACAGCAGAGGTTCTTTCTTCTGAGAAAATTACATTGGCATTAATCTCACTTCTTGCTGATGTTTTACCTACAGTGCTATCAGAGTTCTAAAATCCAAAGCTGAGTATGGAGTTTTAATTTTAACTTTGTAAATCCTAGAGCAATAAAAATTCAGGATAGTACTCCAAATTTCATCATAATTATGTCACATAACATTGAGATTTTAATAATACAATTTATTTAATGGCTCAGTGAATTCTGTACCAGTGTGGAATCAAGTCATATATGCTGAAGAATACCTAGTACAAACTTCAGTACAGTTCTGCCTGATCTTATGATATTTGAAGCTCTGAAGAACTAGAAAGCTTTGGGTTTGTTTGGTTTTTTTGTAGTTTTAATTCACTGTAAAGGAAAATATTCTGTACCTGCTCAGATTTACACAGTGATGATAAATTGTATGTGATTAATTAGTAAGAAGATTAAAATACAAGGCAATTTTTTCGGTTTTAACATTTATTCACAATAAGAGGTTGGCCTAACTAAGGCATATGATACATTCTGAGAAACAAGCTGTATAGCTATAAAAATGTTCTGTATAAATATTTTCTTGTACAAGATGCTTTTCACAGTGACTGTGGTTTATAGGCCATGCAGGAATTAGTTCAACCAACAGTGAAAAGTCATCACCTCTAGAGTAAAATGTAGCAGTTGTTTAACAATGTACATAAATGATACAAAACAGTATACAGTGATTTAAAAGTATTTAAATACTTTATTCAGTTGCAACTGTAGAGAATATGTAAGTTAGCATAATGTATTTACTGAGTTTGGATTTTGTCCAGGATGCTGCAGCTAACAATTTTAGCTCTTATGAAATGTGCCAGGGGATATCTAATTAGCCCACTTGGTCAGCATCTTAGATTTATGTATCATGCACAGATAATACCTCCAGCAGCATCTTAGTATGGCATTGATTCAGTACACAGCCAGAATGAAGAATACCACCTACCGAGTGACCAACACCACTTCCTACAACAGCTGGGTTTTCCTTGGAGGTCTTCCATCCCAATTACACAGCAGGCCCAATCTTGCTTAGTTTATGAGATCTGACAAGATCAAAGCCCAAGGTGGTATAGCTACAGACTTATACTGTCTTGTGTATTTGGCTTGCTAGCAAATTTATGTCAAATATGAGTATCAGATGATTTCTGGTCAGATGTATTGTTGTCGTGTATGTGTATACATGAAAGAAAGAGGAAAATAAATTATTCCACTAAAAAAATAATTTTAAAAAATTAGAAAAATATTTGCAAGTCACAAAATTTCCCTTTGTCCTCTTTACCCTGAAAAATTGCTCATATCTATTCTCTTCTGTCAGAACCGAGGAAATGGGAAGAGACACTTTAATGTTAGTAAAATTATTTTAATACACAAATGAAGTTTCTTTTGGACACTGCTTTTCTGCTAACTTTAAAATAACTGTTATAAGCAACAGGACAGTCAGAAACGCAAATGAACCAAATAGCTTTAATGTATGTCTTATACATTTTTTTTTCTACTGGAATTAATACAGATTTTATCCATCTTCTAACACACTGCCAAATGAACAGAAGGAAACATTACTCATTTTCCCACATAATATCCATCAGAAGGCTCTGCTGTAAGCAAAGTTCACCCATGCTCTCCTAGGATGTTTTAGCTTAAAGGGACCAGTGTGCTTGAGGATGCTGTACAAGTGTACTCATGATTTACTACATGCAGGCAGTAGATGTGGCTGACACCCACTGGATAGTGGTAGTCACTAGTACATTAAGCAGTCCTCCATACTACTACATTGTGTTAGTCATTAATAAGACAGTGTGTGAAGCCTAGTGTAGGAGCACACCAAAATATTAGGTCTTCTGGGAGTTGTAGTGAGGAGCAGAACAAGAATTGTGCAATACCTGAATTTTACATCACAATACCTACAGGAGAGGTATGACCAAATGTCAGCCAGATACTTGAAATCACTCTTCTCAAAAGGCAAGCTCTGAGGTAAGAAGAAAGGAAGAGTTTATTTACTACAGTCCGAGTCCTAATATATGGTTACCAGATTTAAGTATTCAGCTTCGTGTCCTCTCTTGGCCTCTGAGGAATCCAGAAATCCATTATTTATCAGAAAGTATTTGCAGCACTAGGAAATTATTCACCACCCCCTGACACCAACACAATGTTTTTGTTAATGGTTGTGGTGGAGTCATCTTCTCTCCAAATGGTAAACAGAACAAACATACAATCCCACTCATAATTAAGTAATTATTAACCCACTTTGATAAAATATTTGCCTGTGCCCTGGGAGGTAGACTGTGGCCTTCAGCTTCAGCATATCAAACTCTTCTCTTAATAAAAATATATTGGTGCAGGTATTCTGTGCAAGTATCTGTAAGAGCAATGTGTGCAACTCATGGAGTCTGGACAAAGTGGTAACCTGTTGTTTCAGGAGGACAGTAGATTTTTGCTAAATTATTTCTCATGTGGCTGAACACACCACAACAGACTGAAGCAAACTGTTGGATACAGAAACAATAATGATATTAGAGAACTATTAGAAAAAAGTTTTTATTTCCACAGCCAGCGTTTTCCTAGTGATAATAAAATCAATGAAAATCATCCCTAGAACCTTCCGGGGCAGTAAGAGTCAAAGCACATGGGGCCTGTATTTAGAGGACTGAAATTTTATTTTCCAGTCTCCTCTTCCATGTACTTGAATCTTCTGTAAAAGTCAAAGTTGAAATTATTTCTATCTGATATCTCCCAGGCTGTACTCATCAAAGAAAGCAATCATCTAACGAAAGGACTTAGTAATAACACTTATCATTTCACATTGTCTCCCTTCCTTGCATATCAATATATTTTTTCACTGCACTCTGTAGGATTTGCAGATGACAGTTTCGGTACCCAGATTTATACAGTTTTTATCTCAGTAATTACCTCCCTACTCCCAAAGTCCACTTATGCTTCTAAATTGTTTAGAAGTGACTCGTTAACTAGTTATGAAGTTTCTCTGTTCGTTGTTTATTCCTTCTGGCAGTGAAGGCTGACTGAGGAATTCTGCTTTGGTATTTCTTTTCAACCTTGAACAGCATACTAATAGGTAGGTGGATTGACAGGTAGACTGATATTGACAGGGTTAGGAGAAGGGAAGATTGCTTGACAGAGCCTGTCTTTATGGCATATTCACAGTGAGCTCCAAAGTAAGGTATGCATAAATTCCTTCGGTTTACGTTTCATTGTCTCTTGACCTGTGCTTCAGTACTTATAGCTGACCAAAAAACAAAAAACAAACAACCCCCACCCCCAAAAAAACCCCATATGTATAAAAATTTATATATGTATATGTGTATATATATACATGTATATATGTATAAAATGTATATATATATAGGTGTAGAATTTCAGTTTTCATTCCTAGTGGGGAAAGTACCAGTCCACTTCTAAATCATCTACTACTCTTATTAGCAACACTCCTGGTGTTTCAGAGACATTAAAAACATGCCACAGATACTCTAACAGTTAATTTCGTTTTAAATAAAAAACTCAGCTATATCTAAAACAGTAGTTTTACTTTTCTCGTGTGCTAATAAGTCACTGTCACTTTTTGTTGCCACTGTGTGGCAGATCTGCATTTGTTCATGTTATGGAATACATGGATAATATGTTTGAGATTAGCATTATACCTATTTTAAAAAGCTACTCTTCGAGTGATGTTTTGTTGTTTTTTTTTTTTAGTTTTAAGTAAAAGGTTTATTCACAAAATTCAAGTATCCAAATATTGCCAAACACTGGAAAATTATTCTTTATCTCCAATTTCTGCTTCTCTTCCATTCTCTCTGTGTACTCAAAAAAACCCAAAAAAACCCAACAACTCCAAAAAACCCCAGTGAATCTCTTTTTTTTTTTTTTTTTTTCTGCTTCAGAAAGCTGAGATGTGAGAGTAAGAGGAGATTGAGAATCTGAATTCTCAACAGCATACCCATAAAGTATTTTTGTTGGCACTTGTGAACTGAACTGGGACAGCACAGCTGGATCTGAACATTAATTCCTCAATAATTGATGATTAATCTATTAAAGTTTAATAGAGAGTTGATAAGTAATGGTCTGGCTGCCATGTCACTTGATTGTAAATACAGCAAGTTGCCTGGAAATAGGTTTTTTTCTTTTGTCCATCAAAACCAAACACAGAGGAAGGAGAAAAAGAAAAAGAAAGCTCGATGGAGGGAGAGCATCTGCCTGTGAGAAAAGTTTGTCTCTGCATCATGACAAGCACAAAGCACTGGTAGCAGTCTTAGGGAGTTGTTCACACAGGTAGACTTCTCATGTGAACATCCCACACAGACACTCAATTCATTGCAACTCTGTGCAGTGCAATCAGTCCTAGTGCATAGCAGCACTCCACAGGCTTCTGGGGAATATCAGTCTGACAAACCCTCTTTATGAGTACATTTTCAAAACAGTACATGGGGTTTTAGACAGGAAAAAACCCATCTCCAAACCACAATAGATAAAAACCTCCTAAGATAAAGTAAATTTGGGTCTGTATTTCTTTGAAAAGTTGTTGGAGGTGAAGGATTGTATGAGTAGCTGTGAAGTGAGTCTCAGCAAGCTATCCAAGAGCTGAACTTGATGATAGCAGCACAATTTTAGAGAATTCTAGAGAGAACAGCATGAGCATTATGTTTTGCACAAATAGCTGATTCTGTTTTAGCAGTTTTGACAGTGGCCCAATGGGTGCAGACACTATATTATGCTGTGGTCTTGAATCTCTTTCCAGCCAGGAGAAGTAGTCTTACACATGGATGGAATACACCAGTGTGGATGAGACCACTATCTTCCATCACTTTTCATTTTGTCTCCTACCGATCACACACCATTAGGAACTGAGAGTTAGGGACATCTACCTGCTTCCATGGAAAAGTATTAACAAATATATTTTTTGCATTTTATTCTTTATCTCACTGATTTTTACACTATGTTGATATTTCTATGGCAGTTTGGGTACAGAAGAGGATTTAAAATCAAATTGCTTCACCCCTTTCGTCTGATGTTGCTCTGTATTAGGCTGCAAGTTGCCAAGCAGGCAGGCTGCCTGATGCCCAGAACAGTTGGGGAAACCCACATCATATTTAGGATTTCACCAGCTGTTAGAGAGTATAACTGAAAGATTCATACATGAGGTGGTGTATTATTTGAACATTTGTGTTCAGAACAGATAATTCCTAGATTTGTATTTTAAACTCTGTAGCAAGACTTCATCATTCATCTTTTTCACTGTTCACTTTCATTCATCATTACAAGGGAAAACGCACAGTATAGATGTAAAGCTGTATTCTGGGTCCTGAAGGAAAGTTGCTTGAACTCAAATAAATTCTTCACCTGTGCTTCATTGTCCTCTTTTGTAAAATAATGACATCCCTGATGCATTACAAAGTTTAATGTGCTAGTGTCTGCAAAAAAAGTTACAAAGGTCATGGAAAGCTAAAACAATGTTCCCAACAGTGATAGAATGACCTTAGCATTGTTGGGCTGTTAGAGCTGCTCACCTTGTTGTTTTCCAATATATTTGAAAACACACAGCGGTAAGTTTCAGATCAGGAAAATGAATAAGGAAACAACTACATTCCCATTAAATATAGACCAGAGAATATTTGGCTTACTGAAGAAAAATTATAATTTGTGTGACAGTTATATATAGAATTAATGTGTGATACTGCCAAAAATCTTTAAAATGAACCCTTCAGCATAAAAAATATCATCAATGGTGGTTTATTTCTGTTGTTCTAAATGCTGGTAGGACCATGGAGAAGTCTGAATGACAAGAAAAAAACAGGTGAAATATGACAGATTAGGCTATGATGAAAGCATGAGCCTAAGTAAATATCAAAAGAACAGGAAAAAGGAATGTGATTGAGAGATTATATTTTAATAAAAACAAGTAATTTAAAATATAATTCAGAAAGGAAGAAAGGATTATTAATTTATATTTATTACAAAATGCATAGGAGAAGAATTTTTGTATGGAAAGGGATGTGCTCATCCCAATGAGCATCCCTGCTGTAACTGATACAAATCATGTGCCAAAGTCTGTTTAACGGGGTCTGAAGAATTAGAGAATGCCTTTCTGTTAATCATATAGCTCAGAGCGTCTTAAGGTAGAAAGAACAAAACATGTTTGTTGACTTACAAATGTGTAAGAATTATAAATTAATTATATAGTTATTAATACAAGTTAAAGCAATGATTCAAAGAAATACTATTTCAGTTAAACAAAATCAGAGCTCCGGAATAAAAACTCACCCTGGTAATGTAGCCAAACATGTATATTTGCCCTGGCTTTAGATATATCAGAGCATTACCTTGTAAAAAAAACCACACAAAACCAGCCCCCCTGTAGCAACTGTGAGCGGAAGAAAGGATTCCAGGATCTCTTTAATAATGCACAGTTGGATGTAGCCATACCACTGATTAAAGGGTGGATATTTTGTGAGGCCCATCTTCAGCACATGTTAGGAAATATAACACATGTAGTACCAGGCACACTTACCTGTTTCAATCAGCCTTTGTCACTCAGGCAGTGCCACAAGGATTCAGCATCCTCTTTGAGGTCACCAGTAACGTTTAGTCTCAGGATGCCCAGGGTTCTCTCCAGGAGTTTGAGTCCTAGCTATATGTACATTTACTTGGGAATTTAATGCAGAAATGCAAAGTCTATATTTAGGTCTTTCCTTCAAGAGTCTTCATTTCTCCTTTTGGCTCAAGTAGTAGTAAAGGGTATTTTCATAAGCTGGAGATCTGGAGGATTTTGTTTGCAGCTTGCAGAAGTACTACATCAAGATGGTGGTTGTGTGGGTGGAACAATAACGAATGCACAAAACTTACTGATGCATAAAGCAGAGAGGAGGCAAAGGACTGATTCACATGAGGAAAGCTCACTAATTCATGAGTACATTTGTTGGGTGGTTGTGGGCTTTTTAGCCTCACATCTCTTAGGTGAATGCAAAAACAATATATTTCATTGGATAGGCAGAAGTTGATATGATATAAGGCATCAAACACTTCTAATTTTCACCTGAGCAGTAATCTTCTATTCTTTTAATGATTGTATTTTATGATAGTTTGTAAGAAATGATTTCCATTTTCCACTTAGGAACAAAACAGTAGCTGTGCATGTTGCATAACATTAATAATATTTTAAAAGTTTATGATGTCTTTGAAGCAAATAATTTATCCACAAGGAAAAGATACTCCTGTAAGAGACTAGTTACATAGTAGCTTGGCAAAGTCTACAATAAAAATCCATCAAAGGCCAACCAGAGTCAGATGCCACTGCTGGAAAAGTAAAATATATAAACTGGCATCTATGTTCTTCATCTGCCAAGCTTGTCCCCTGAGTGTTTAAATTGTCTGGCTCCTATGCATGAACTGACAGGAAAAACAAAACAGAGGGGCCTATGTTTAACATCAACAGTAACATAGAAACGTCAGATGCATCTTCAGTGGAGTATGAAGACTTCTCAGCTCTCACTCAAAATTATTTGAGTCAACATAGTCTGACTTTGACCTCCCATACTCTAAAATTGTTCTTGCAATGAAATTGTTGAGCCTTTTTTTAAGGGAAGAGCAGTGGATGTTATCTACCTTGACTTCAGCAAGGCTTTTGGTACTGTCTCCCATTACATCCTCATTAGGAAAGTCAGGAAGTGTGGGCTAGATGAGTGGAAAGTGAGGTGGATTGAGAGCAGGCTGTGTGACAGAACTCAGAGGACAGTGAGTAGGACCAATTTGGAGGCCTGTAACCAGTGGTGTCCCCCACAGGTCAATACTCAGTCCAGTCTTGTTCAACATGTTCATCAATGACCTGGACAAGGGAACAGAGTATATCCTCAGCAAGTTCACTGATGATACAAAGCTGAGAGGGGTGGCTGACACTTCAAAGGGCTGTGCTGCCATGCAGTGTGCCCTGGACAGGCTGGAGGGCTGGGCATGGAAGAACCTGTTGAGGTTCAATAAGAGCAAGTGTAGGGTTCTGCACCTGGGGAGGAAGAACCCCAAACACCAATATAGGTTAGGGGTGCACCTGTTGAAAAGCAGTTTGGAGGAGAAGGATTTGGGGGTCCCAACAGATAGATTATATATGAAGCAGCACTGTGCCCTTGTTGCTAGGAAGGCCAATGGTATCCGGGGTTGCATAAAGAAGAGTGTAGCCAGTAAGTCAAGGGAGGTCATTCTCCACCTCTACTCTGCCTGGTGAGGCCACTGCTGGAATGCTGCATCCAGTTCTGAGCTCCCCAGTTCAAGAGTGACAGAAAACTACTGGAGAGAAACCAGTGGAGTGTAATAAAGATGACTGTGGGATTGGAGCATCTCTCCTGTGAGGAAAGGCTGAGAGAGCTGGAACTCTTTAAGGCCTGGAGAAGGCTGAGGGGAGACCTTGTTAATATCTACAACTATCTAAGGGGTGGGTGTAAGGAAGATGGAGCTAGACTCTTCTCAGTAGTTCCCAGTGACAAGATGAGGGGCACAATCTGGAACACAGGAAGTTCCATTTAAACATAAGAAAAATTTTTTTACCACAAGGGTGATAAGGCACTGGAACAGGCTGCCCAGGGAGGTTGTGGAGTCCCCTTCTCCGGAGATATTCAGAACCTGCCTGGATGCAGTCCTGTGTAATGTGCTCTGGGTGATCCTGCTTTAGTGGGAGAGTTGGACTAGATGATCTCTAGAGCTCTCTTCCAACTCTGATAATTCTGTGGTTTCACTAACATTTTTTTCCAAAAGTTTGTGTTGTTGCAGTTTTTGTGCCAAAGGCAATAGAAAAGTGTTGTTCTTATAAATCTCTGTGCCTATCCAGAACTGTAATTTGAATGCCAGAAATCTCCACATTCAAATTTCAGCAGGCTCATCAAATCTTCTGCCTTACCTTGTACTGGAGGTAAATAAAATTTCTGAGACCTACTGTCACAAAAGCTTTAGCTGAGACAAGAAAAGACTTGTAATGTCTTCAGAAATAGAGGTTGAGTTTCTTGTGGGACCATACATAAGTACTGACATGCTCCCATAACTTTGATCAAAAGTTCCTCATGCCAAGGTACAGCCATGGAAGTGGACTTTCCTGGGGGAAACTATTAGAAAGTGCTGTATTAGAAGCACTTTTGCAAAGGAAGGACATCAATTTTTCACACAGGTTGCTTAAATATCTTTTGTCATACAAGTTGAAAGTCTGAGGAAGAAAAACTTTCAATCCCTAACCCAACAGGGAAGAAGAAAAGTTTCTTCTGACATGGTTAAAGAAGTAGTGTAAGCAGTTACAGACTTACAGCTGGCCAGGGTTTGTTTATATCTTCTCTATTTTTGGGAGGCTTTCTCAGAACCTCACCTCCCTGACTGCAAAGCATCATCTACTAATACCAGCCCACACTTTTTTCATAAGAAGTCATTACCTTTGGTTGTTTTTTTTTTTCCTGTCAGTCTTTCCATGACTAAACTTCTTCTACTTAGTAGAAGTACTCTGAGCAGGTCTATGACAACTGTCTGCCACAAACTGCCTCCTACCAGCTCTCTGCTGGATGCTTCTACACCACCAGCTCTCCACTGGCACAACTGTACCTGGGTCTGCAGATGGTGAACAGCACAGGGAGGAGCAGCACAGGGAGGAGTGGCACCAGGAGGGAGGGAGGAGAGGCACAGCACCATGTGGCATCTGTCAATCTGGATGCAGTCATCCTGTCTGAGAATCAGAGGTGCAGAAGCATCTTGTAGACAGTTGAGTTGACATTGGGAAGAGTTGTAATACCATACAGGATTTGAATCTACTCACTCATCATATGTACTTGGCTTGAATTCAGCTCTCTTGAATGTTCAAGGCATGAATAGATATTAGCATTTCAAATGAGTTCCACATAGTACTCTGTACAAAAAAAGGAGACATTTATGTCCACCTGTGTCAGAATACATCTACTTTTTTTCCTTTCCTCCCCTGCCCCATCAGTGCTTTGGTAGATCAGAGTCATGTTGTGATAGGTAAACAAGCACTGGTTGCATTTTCCTCACCTGATCAGAATTTGAAAGCTCTTTTGCACTTAACACAGATTCTTATTAGGCCCCAAGGGTGATGTTCCTGCCCTATAATCATTTGAATTCTATCATTTACACTTCAGTCTTCTGGATTTTCCTGGAAAGGACACTAATCAGTGAAGTGCTAGAGGAATGGGCAGTTCATCCTCTGTGAAGACAATGTTTTGTCATTTTTTATTAGGTGTTTCAGTAAGGAACCAATATTTTTTCCAAAATCACTTCTAAAACATCCTAGTTCAACCAAAAGGCTAGCCTTTGGTTTCTCAACATTTAGTCCAATAATTTCCCTGTCAGCAAAATCTATTACTCTCTGCCTTACAGCTCTTATCCTATTTTACCATCTTTCAACTTCTCTAGGTACTTAATAATTTCTGATATTACAGAAAATTACGTGTTTAACTAGGTTCTTATTTGAATCCTGGTGTGCAGATCTGGGATAAAGGAAAGTGGTTTCAAGTTGTTTTGGTGACTGACTGAATAGGCATTAGAAAAATTCTTTTCCATTCCAAGAGGAAAATTAGTACAGTAGGAAAGATATGTGATTTGCTTTCCACATTTTACAGGGTTTTTTTGATTTTTTTTTTTTTTTTTCCTGACACTTAAGGTCTGTATTGTGCTGTCTGCATCAAGCACTGTTTTATTGCATTCATATTTGCTGTAAATATTTTGAGAGACTGCATGGAATAAGGGTCCTCTTCAGCATCCTGTGATTTTTAATAGAGGGGGAAGGTTTGAGTGTCTGTTATACATCTAGAGCTCATCAGTACATTTCAGATGCAGGAAACTTTAAGAGTGGGAGTTGCACACTTTCCTTTGCTTCATGACAAAATAGTGATATTTAGATATTTGAAAATAAATTTATGAGGTATATAAATTAAATGTATGTAAATTTCAATCAAATTCAAATGATCAAAATTCATATTTCCCCTTGGAAAAAAAAAGCTGCTAAAATCAATAAGTATAATTGTTGTAATTTAGAAATAAATTTTCAGTGCTGCTTACAACAGGTTTTGCAATAACATGTTTTTGTAAGAATTACAGTGCTGACTAGGATATGTCCTCAGTTTTTTTCAGTTCTAATTTTCTTTTTAAAATTTTAATAAAAATTGCATATAGGAAAAGAAAAATTATGTATAAAATCTATCTGCAAATAATCATTGATGTAATTTCAATCCTTAAGCACATTATATTAATTTTATGCTGGATATTCACTAACATTCATGTAACCACTCTAGTGAACTGAGTAAGTACTCCTAATGCAATACTTTAAACCAGCCTTAAAATGGGATTCTTTAAAGTGGGCTGTTAGGAAGGAGGAGTTTTACAGATGGAGCTATGACATGATGTGTTTCAGCACGTTCAATAATGAGTAGATATGTAAGCTGCTATCATTAGCTGGGAACTCTTCAAGACAAGGACCTATTCTCAATGCTTTATGAAGACCCGGGTCCATTTATGGAACCTCATAAATTGATCAGGATTAAATAGTTTTGTTGGGGTTTTTTGGTTGTTGCTTTTATTTTTTTCACCACATTTTGTTTTGATTTAGCTTAAATAATCTGCTTGCTAAACCATTGGAATGACTTTTCTCATTTATCAGAAAAAAAGAGGGTAAATTACCATATTGAAATTGCACAGGGGTTTGCCTGTAGGGTTTCAGAGACAACTGTTTTTCCCTTTAAGATTTATTTCCCCTCCTGCTTACCTCATTTAAGAGTTCCAGTATTAGCATTCATATACTAAGGTATTAAAATCAAGGGCTCTACTAATCTGCCCTGTGAAATACCTAATTTGTTTAGCTTCAGTGCACAGAAGCACAGGAGAGTTAACACAGGGCTCTCATATAAGTCTTACATCTTGTGACAACACAAAGCACCTCTCAGATGTTAATACACTGTGGGGCTTTAAACCTCATGCATTTTGCAAATATGACCTGAAAACAAAATTCTGCTTCTTATAGGTTTAAACACAACATTTCTTTGAAATTTGTAAGTTAAAAATGGCTAGAATTTTATTTCAAATGTTAATGAACACACTTACTCAAAAGTCCTTGAAAATAACTTTTTTTTCCCCCTGCAACATATTTAAACTACTTTCTAATGTTAATGTCCATTTTTAAATTAATTTTATTAAAAAATTAAGATACCAGAATTTTCATACTCTGCAAAGACAAAGCTTCCTCCCAGTTTCAGTTTAAATACTTTTGTGAAGAAGTCTTGCTTTATATCAAGTTAATTTTGTCATTAATTTTGGAATGACATTCATAATGAATAGATAGAGTATAAAAAAGCAAATTAATAGCTGCCTCAGATACCTTATTTTGAGTGCCTAGTGAAAAAAAAAAAAAAAAGGAATTAAAAGATTAAAAAAATTTTAAGGCAAGCTATTAAAATACAAAGATAAAGAAAATATAGAGATTTCTTTTTCAGATGGTTTAGAACATGATTTAGGTAAAGACCAAAACCATTTTTTTAATGCACTAGCTTATTTTATGTAAGTAACCATAAGGCCATGAAATATTTCTCTGGGCTTATTCCAGGAAAATCCTCGGCCATATATAAAAAATGTGCAGCAGTTGCACCTCCCATTTTCTTTATGGTTCCTATCTCCAAAGAAGGTAGAAAAATTTATTGCCTTTTAGATCTGAAAGTTGCCAAGCAGACCTTCCTTTGGGAATCATCTTCATTACTGTCATTCTTAGAAGCTCAAGTCACGGGCCAATACTCCCCGGTGCTAGTCACTGTACAAACAAATTATGTATAGCTGTGTTTTCTCTATAATGCCAGCCAAGACCAAATTAATGAAAAGAAACAACTATAGCTGTATCTGTTGCAGACTAAAAGCTAGAGTACTAACATCATTAGTCTTCTCCAGGAATTACTGCATGAAAGAAGTAAAATGATACCCTGAACCACGGAGTAGTGTAGAAGTTCTACTGTCTAGATAACTGAGCAAAGTGGTGATTTCTACTTCTTAAGCTGGTACCTCGGATTTTACTACTTCTATTCTTTTAGGGTTTTTTTGAGTGATTGTCAGTTTCAGGGTAGGTTGATAAATGAACGCAGGTTAATTTACTGTGATTTTTTTCTGGCAGCATTAGGGAAGAACCACTTAAGTATCTGAAGCCACTATCCTGCCCTGCTCCCTGGTGGAGGGAGTAGAGAAGGTGTCACCAAGAAGTCAGCTTCAGCTAGTCAGATCATGCATAGTGGTTTCTGGCTCATACATTTTGTGATGAAACAGATGACATCTGATGTCATCTTGAAAGTACAGTTTAAGTTTATTTGAAAGAATGCTATAAAGCACAATTTAAGAAAGGCTCTGTGTTCTCCCTGAGTTTATAATGATGAAAAGAAATCAGAACAAAAGCATAAAAAGATTGAATTATAGCAGGTATTTCAAACAAAATGCTTATTATGCTAATCTGGTCTGCCACTCCTACTCAGTCTGAATGATAGTTTATATAATAAGTAGTCTTATTGAAGTGGGTTAGTTAGCCATTGAATAAGTGCTATTCCGTAGGAGGAAGAGTTGCAGAATCCAGCAGCTGATGAGTACAATGCAAGGTTTTAATCTTTACAGCTTGCTAATAACTGAGCCTTTGGCTACATTCAAAGATGCTCAAATATATTTTGGAAGGAATATGTATTTTCTACTAACTTGATGATCTTTTCCCCTTTCCTTCTAAATCATTCAGGTTAAATATTCTGCAGAAGCTATCTATTCAGAAAATTCCACGTAATGATTACTGAGTTTTCCATTTGGCAGACATGAGAAGCTACCAAACCAAAGGCAGATTTAGCATGCTCTTCGAAAGATTTGTACATATGAAGCATGTGAAGTTGTCAGGCATATAGGTAAGTACACAACCAGTATTTTCAAGTATAGATACACATTTAGAAGGAAAGATGCTACCCAATGGGTTCCTGCAGATAAATTCTTCAGGGCAAAAAGATGGCTAATAGGTTCTTGTAGGTAGATAAGAGGAAACACATTTATTGTGAACTAAATGTTTACCTTTATCAAATGTTATCTCTGAGATGCTTGTGCTGTTTTACTTGTCTTCTCACCACTGATGTATTTCTTTAGTGTAAAAGCACACCTCCCATGATGATAATTGAGAAAATAGAAATTATGATGAATTCCATGCACAGGCTCCACCATGTCTCCTGAAAACTATGTCAGAATAAAGATTATCATGTTCCGTAACAGCGTGTAGAAGATGGCTTTCCAAGTCATTAGTAAGATAAATGCCATTATGTTTCCTCTAGGAAACAGCAGTACCAGCATGCCAAAGAAAAGGGCAGTTTTGATGGCTAAGGAATATTTCAAAATTTTCATTTTAGAAAAGTAGATTTTATTTCCAAATGAACACCAAGAGCATTTAATGCAGAAGACAAGTGTTTTGAATAACAGAAGTTCCCATTAGGTAAATTTATGAAAAAAACTGAAAAGTTATATCAATAATACTTACCCTTCAATACAGTCTTCTTAGTGAGTGTAAGTGCCTTTGAATCATTTATGCCTACATGCAGGAAACTGATAAATTTTGAACAAATTTAATTGAAATCACCCCTGGAGTGAGTCTGAAGGAGGGATTAAATTTAATGGCCTCACAGAGTGTCATACTGTAGCATTAGACTTCTCGCTCTGGAGTCTATATTTCTTCCCAATAAAAGATTCTAAAACTCAATCAGCACATGAATACAAGTTTAATCATATCTCAGAAACCAAAAACACTTTACTTTGCCCTGTAATGAGACTTAAGGAAGATGTTCAGGGAGACAAATCACAAAGTTAAGTTTCACTTTAATGATGAGATACAAAGATACAGGATTTTTGCCTACATAATTTTAAGTGGTTGCTCTTCTGTAGTTCAAGTATTATGGAACAGAATTATTGAAAAAATGTGAATTGAGATAAAAAATATATACCGCTGTTGGCATTTTGTTGAACCTGCATTACTGTCAGTGGAATGTCACAGTCAAATCTGTGTGCAGATACATTTTCAAACGTGTTATTGATTCTTATCATTGTAGTCTTCAAAATCTAACGATTCATTGCATCATTCTATATTCTCCATGGTGTAGTCTTTTATTTCTGGCAGCAGCTTTCTATGGATTGTAGCAGAATTCAGTAGTAGAGTATTGCAGTTTCCATTGGAACATGGCAGAATCCAACACTGCATGAATATTTTACTGTTAGAGGGAAATAATCCCTTTCTTTTTATTATTATTAAATATTTTTAACTTAGCTGTGCTTCTGAACTGGTTCCTGTGTGGTGATCCTTTAAAGTAAATTTTTGGCAGCTAACACTTAACTCTATTTCTGTACTTGGTGTTCAATGTGAAACTCTGCAATCTTGCTCCCAAAGGCACTATGGAAGCATAGAAGAAGCTGATGTCTGTGGGAAGCGTGCTTTGACCATTTAATAGTCTCCACTCTGAGCTCTGTATTTTATGCAACAGCTAACTACTCTGCTAAATTAGATTGTAGTTGTGGGAGCACCCAAAAGTGCAATTTTTGCTCTCTAATCTAACTACATCTCAACTTCTCTTGTGTGAAATCAAAATAGCAATCCCAGTTCTTCTATAAAAGTGTTGTGAAGATAAATTAATTAATCTATGCCAAATTAAGATAAATTAATTTATGTGGTGAGGAATGCCATGGAAAATGCTCATGAGGAAAGTAATAATTCTATATTCAGGAAGGGCTTGAGCTAAAGCTGTGTGAAGAATTGATTTTTCACTTCACTGGTTGACCTGAAAAATTGTGGAAAAAATCAATTTTGGACCAACCTGAAATGATTTTCTCTCATTTTTCTCACGGGAACATAAAGATGGGAAGTAATATATAGATTTTTGCTGAAACAAAACATTTAATTTGTCCAGAACTGAAATATTTCATTGTCATCTTCATTATTCATGTATTTTTAACAAATGCAGGTAGACAATTTTATGGAAATTGTCCTTTCTAGTTTATTTATTGGACAGCTCATTTTGAAAATAAAGTGGTAAAGGTTTGGGGTTTTTTCATTGGTTGGTTGTTGTTTCGTTTTTAAGTCCTCTTCCTTCCTTCATTAGTGAAATGCAATTGTGGGTGAAATAATATGGATAAACGAGTCTGGATCATAATATGATGAATCAGGTCTGGTGAGGATGCAGATGGTTGTACTGGCTTAAGCACAAAAATCACCTGTTTTGCAGACACAGCACCACCAGCACTTCAGCATCTTCCTTCACTGTTTTGAATATTCACACTTCATCTTTTCACACTGTTTTAATGTCAAAGTGTTGCTCAGGTAGTTCTCCTGAACCACATCTGACAAATGCATCTGTGACTTTGGTATGAATATGAATATTTCAATGGCCAGTAGTGGCAGGTGCCAATGCTGTGATGAGTTACATAATACATAGTTACATAATAGTAAAGTGAATATATTATAAAATAACACCAAAGCTCTTAGTTATTGGGGCACAGCACTCACACTATCCAACCATGCAGTCTTCTGAGCTATCCTGTGATGTTGCTGGCCAACCAATAACTGTCAGGGAGAATTCGCTGTGCCACACTCTCCTAGATGATATATACTCCATATCAAACCCTTCTAGCAAGATGGACAAGAAAAAGAACTCAGAGTGACTTCAGTCTGGAAAAGTAGTGCCCCAGGCTGATGTTACTCTAGTTTCACTCAAACACTGTAAATACAATGAGAAGCATGCCTCAAACAACTGGTAGGCAAAACAAAACACTGAATAACTCCTATTAAATAATCACCACTTCAAAATTTTGCCAGTGACTATGTCATATAAGATATACAATCAGAACACATACCAAGAATAAGATATGAAGAAACACAATCAACAGGGTGGCAAAAATCAGAAAATGTTTCAAAAACACCTCTCTGTCCTGCTAAGTCTTTTTAACACCTTTTCAAGTTATGGGATAGCATCACAGACTTCCAGCTTCTCTGCTTTTTGGTATAAGATAATTTTTTTTCTAATAATAGCAAAAATAGTTGCCTCAGTATGAAGTTCTCCCCTAAGGGGAAGGGGATATATTTTAATGACTTCTAAAATAACCTTGTTTCACTGGTACTAGTCTTTATCCATGTCATACACAAAATAAGTAAATATAAGCTGTTCTAAAAAGTGTGTGCATCTGTGTCCATTTGTTAGTACTGTCCCATTCATAGCAGTAATGTGCATCAGACAAGCCAGTAAATTGTTTGGATTTTCTCCTTCAGCATGAGCTGCAAAGAAGATGCCTGACTTAAATAATTACTTCAATACGTGTATCTTTTTCTTGAGAGCTATCTTTACTTGATATCATTCTCTACCTTTAGTCAATTAGAGCTCTGGTATTTATAGAGGTGGATAAGGTTTAACTGAGTGACTGGAGACGAATAACTGAAAAAGACTAAGTCAAGCACCTCCACTCTGTATTTGTGATACAATAATCCTCACAACAAAAAAAAAAATCACTTTTACTTTGAATAGTAGAATCTGTATGGCCACAGTTTCTTTACCAGCTTGTAACATCTGTAATTTCCATAGCCAGGGCTACATGATGTCCACTCCTTACCTTCACCAGCCCTCTCTGCCCACTAGTGTCAGAGACAGACTCCTGGTTCGTACAGTGCATTGTATAATCTTTGTGGTCTTCACATCTTAAAAAGCCACAGTTAAACTGTAAGTCCTTGTCCAGAGAGAGCCCACTTGAGGTGAAATTAAGTTCAGGATTATAAATATATGCATATTAATCTGAATGTAGGCTGCATGCTATAATCTGAATCTGATTCATGCTATTCACTACATTTCTAGGACATGCATAAGAACAGATGATCCTTGGCTTAATGGCATGGAAGCTTTAATGGGAAAAATATATTTCTACTGATCTGGAATACAGTAGTATAGAGAAAAGTTGCAAGGATTACACCTGCATTATTAATTAATTGACTTTAGTGTCCCTAAGGTCTGTTGGACTGAAGAGGAAGATAAAGAGTGTGTTCTGCTTTCTTTAGGACACTAAGACTACAGAATAAAAATTAAGTAAGTCATCTGCATTGGCATTCACAAAGGTGGAGTTTAGGGAATTTCATAAATCCTGTTTGGTTTTTATTTTCAAGACATACTGGAGATATCTCCGAATCAAGAGTTGGTGAAAGAGCTTTTTGAGGTAACTGGTTATATGAACAATAAAACATTATTAGGATAATTTGAATTAATCAAACTGTTCAAAGGGAATTTAGAGTTTAAGCATAAATCTACTGATGTAAGCTATTTATTTCTTAGAGTGACCTGACTATTGCAAGAAAAGAAGTTGCAAGCTTGAGGCCAGTCTTATAAATTACTCCAACAGAAAATTTAGGGTTCTTCTGATGATTCTGCTGAACGATAAGTATGGACATCTGATTTCCATACAGGCAAACTGGCAATCAACAAAAATGTCCTTAATCCACAAATTATCCAATGGTGATTGGGTGAAACAATTCCAATGTGTATATTATCTGGTTTAACAGAGACAGTATATATGGAAAAATGGGTGAAGGTCTATATCTCCATTGGAAGGTCATCCCTCTGTGTCTCTGGTATCAGAATCTATTTGTCTCTATGTAGATTAAGACCAACTAAAATGAAGAGTTAAATAATTTCCTAGACTGAATTATGACTTGTTCTGGAGTTTCTAATGAAGATGAGTAATTAGCAGTGTTTGATGTCAAATGAAGAAGAGATGCAAATTTATAGATGGGCTAAGGGAAAGTGCTCTCTGCTGATAGTGCAAAACCTTTAAAAATCCTGAGGAACCTCCCACAGACCATGTGAATACAAAGCAGAAAACAAATGTCCAAAAACTTAAAGCTGTGATTCTATCCAGCTGATGCACAGAAGGAATTGTTATTACTAGAAAAAACATAAAGAATTTGATAAATATATTAAAGCGATAAAATATAACAAACGTTACAGATGTTCATACTCCAATGTTGCAGAACAAGGCAATTATTTAATTTCAAAGAATGCAAATAAATTTTCAGTATAATCAGATTTACCACTAGCTCCACTCTCAAGCCACTAAAACTCACAAGCCAGACAGACTCTTTTCAAAACTAGCTAGTTGGGATTTTATGGCTTGCTGAATTGACTCAGAAAACCATACTGTTTAAAGTTTCTTTATTCCTAAAACCATTTAACTTTTTATGTAATTCTTTTTTACAAAGCCAAACCAGTATTTCATATGAGTTCCTACAGAGAACACTAATTGTCTACGAGCTAGCATTTACACAAATAATTATAATAAAAAAATTAGGTGGTGGTTTACTGAAGGTTATAATGGGATAAGTTGAAAGAACCTCAGAATTGGTTTTAATTGTGTTCAGGAAAAAACATCTTAGGAGACTCACTTCTTATTTGACTCACTGACTTAAGTATCGGAAAAAATGACTTGCACTGGCAGGCTGACCTTGACTGTCAGTAGAAACTCTTTTTTCCTCTTCTTTTCATTACCTTAGACTTTCTTTCTTTTGCTAACACTTTTAGATGACACATGACAATCAGACTGAGGACATACTTAATGCTTATCCTGGTATGTAGTTTATTTCCAAGCTGTCAAGAAAAAAACCTTCTACTGATTACTATATTTTTTAAAGCATACAATCAAACTTTTATTCACTCTTAGTGTATATTATGCTTTTATTATGTAACTTTTTAACACCTTAGCTTCTTAACCATTGTAAATTTTTGCTTTAGTTCTGGTGGCCTTCAGACACTCAACACTAAGTTTTAATTAACATCATCCCTTATAAAACCACGATTCTAGTAATTTCCATGCAAGACAATAACATATAAATTACATCTTGGATTATGGTATCATTTTACATATATATTTTGAGGAGAAGCAGCTGTAGTACTTTTAGCATTATAACAAAATAGAATTTTTACTTTTTTTTCCAACTTCACAGGAAAAATCCTGGGAGAAGCTGAGAAGTAAAAATTATTTGCATGATCTTGAATCCTTCTAACAGAGATCTAGAACTTTTGATAACAATGGAATAACTTAATTGATCAAGAGTTATTAAACTTTTTTTGGGGCCTCATAGTCTGTTTCAGCATGAAAAGGACCTTAACGCTTCATCAAATAAATAAACAAAAATATACAACCCTAGCTTTCCTGATGCTTTAAAAAGTCTAATCATACTTGAGAGAATCTTAAGCTTTTTTACTGAAATAGGTAAATAAGTCAGCTTTAAGGCTGAAGGTTCTTTTGAAACAGGATAGAAAGTGTCTCAGGTCTAGGGAGGAGATACTTCTTTCAGGGAGAAGGTCATGAGGTCAGTATTGTTCTTCCAAATCCTTACTGTGTCCAGTAGCATTCCTCTTTAATTTCTCTTTATCCTGCAACACTTTTAGAGGCTGAGGGTCTCGTCTACTCTAAACATCTAGAGGACCACTGGAAAGTTAATTTGAAAACTGACACTACAAGTTGTATATTGGCATTCAGCTCTAAATTAAGTTAAATAGTTCAGTTCACAAGTCTATTTGCATATGTTTCATATAATTGTGACTAACTTTTTAATTGTTCTATTGGTATCTTTTTTCTTGCATTATGCTCTTTTAGTTTCTCTCTCTGTGATTCCAACATTAATCACCATTTGTAATAAGAAGCTATTTTATTTTCTTCTTAGTCGATCTTTTGAAGTTTTTAATCCCCTTTTCCCTCCTATAGTGTTATACAGGTATATGTGCACACTTACCAAATAATATGGTTATTCTCTTGTACAGCCCTCTCTTCTCAACAAAATCAAAGCTAAGTCCTCCTTTAACCATACTGTGTCCCTCCTTGGCTCTACAGCAATGTCAGTTTCCAGGTCCTGTGGTGTAACTGAAAGGAGGTACATCAGGACTACATCTTTTATAGGAAAAGGTTTACTTTAGATTATACACTTGCTAAAAATGGAAGTTTTCAGTGTCTAGAAAGTAAATTACTCCAAAAGCACAGTAGTAATTTTCCCCCAGCCTTGCACAATTACCCTTACACAACTACCAGCCATATCCAACATGAAAGTGTGGGTAGAGTTAGAGCAGATTATTGTAAAATTCCCGTGAAGAATAATTTATATGGAACTACCCAGATTTGAAGAAATAGACAGAAAGTATTCAATCTAAATAGGTTCTTCAGGGTTTTTTTCTGGGTTTGGTATTTGTGTGTGTGTGTGTTTCTTTTTCTCTTTTCTTTTTTTTTTTTTTTTTTTTTTTTTTTTTTGGGTTGGGTGGTTTTTTTGTTTGGTTTTTTTTGGGGGGGGAGGGTTTGGGTTTTTTGTTTGGTTGGCTTTTTTCCTCCTTAAATTGCCCTTTGTGGTCATGGTTTGGGGCTTGTGCTAAAAACCAGCATTTAACTTTTGCAGCTTCATTTTTACTTTACAGTAACAGATACTTTATAAACACGGTTGCCCTCTAACTGAGGGGTTAGTGAGCCCAACAGAAAAAACACAGCTACTATAGAAACACAGCAAATTCCAAATGCATTACTTCTTTACTTCTCCTTTCCAAATACAAAACATTCAACTGCATAGGATTCTTTGATTTTTGATAACAGGGCTCGGCTTCTAAATGTAATGTGCCCCAGGTTACTCTGTAAGTTTTCTTGGCCTGTGATCAGGAGCACACCTGACAGATGCAGACTACCTCTCCTGTCACCTTCATGTAATCCTTCATGTTTTGTATCAAAGAATTCCTCCAGCAGTTGAAAGCAAATTTATCCTCAAAGGTATTTATGACAAATACAATAATTCCTTTTAATGCAGGGACTGTTTAATCCACCAACCTATTAAGTACAGTATACCTCCAGCAAACAACCATTACTTCTCATTACCATATTGCACTTAAAAAATACAATTAATCCTTTAATAGGAATCTAAAATACATAGTTTCCTCTGTGCAGCGCCTCTGTCGATAGTAATCTGCAGAAAGTTGTATCCAAAAGTTAATTAAGAGCAAAGTGTTCTTACATACTAGGCTTCCTGTTCAGACATACAATGTCTTGATGTTATTGCTGCTTTCCCTGATTAAAAGGATTTACAATACACGGTTTTGGGAAAGAAGCTCTATAATTGCTGCTAATTGCTATAATTTTTTGATGGTTGGATATATTTCACATGGATCTTGTTTAACTCTGATAGATATTTTCCAAGCGTATATATTAAACTTTTTCCTTTTATTAATTCAGAAACTGACTGGAAGTTTCTTTTCTTCCTTACTGATTACTCCCAAAACTATTTTGGTAAGGTGTTTTTCCCTAACTAATTATAATTATACTTAAAATAGAGAATAAAAATATCTTTTTGTTTAAATTTCCAGGCTTATGTCTCTGAAAACATGGTCTCTATTCGGTTTTGCACAACTGATTCGCTGCATCATTGAACAAGCTGGGAAAGATCAGAGGCTTTTCTGCCTGTCTTTTACTAGAGAGTGATGATTTTTTAAAAATCTGTTTTTCTGTCCATCTCATTAGATCTATGAAGAATAATTGCAAAAATTGCAGAAAATTAATACCGTAAATAATGCAAATAGTGAAACAGCCATCTGACATACCTGATAACAAATTCTGAGTAGGATATTTTATTTTGTTGAAGTAACTTCAGTCAGCGTGTTCTGACTCCTTGAAGTAGACAGCACCATTTTCTTCCAGCTCAGTTTCCACTTACAGCTGAGCCACCTCATGCTGGTTGCCTGTGTTTTTGACTGGACTAGAGGAAATATAACATGTGACACTGAAGAAATTGCTTCTCAGATTTGCTTAAAGATAACTCTAGGTACTGAAGAACATACTTTTTAATCCTCTCTCTCTCCCCGACTTGAATCATGAGCCTAAACCCAGGTATTTCTCATACAAGTAGAGTGCACTACTCAGTGAGTAAGTGGATGTTGGAGATTAAGTTCTCTTCTGTTGAAGCTGCTTTACCGTTGATATAATGAACAGATGTCACCAAGACTTGGTGGGTTTGTATATTCACACCTCTCGGAAAAAAAGCATCAGCAATATGAATTTCAAAGGCTTTAGTTGCTACACTAAGAAGGATCTCTGTGGTGTCTTGAACTTAGTAGTTGGATTTCAAATCCTATAGCCCTAGTAGTTTTGCTAGTTATGACAGATGAATCTAAAAGCATATTATCAAGCAGTGGTTCACAACAGGAATGGACTTGTGGTATGACAACAGTTGGTACCAAGAACCCAAGGTCCATGTTATATAGACATTTTTGGGAGGGGAAGGTTACATCAGACTAATTCTAGTAAGTCATCTGGACTGGGCACCTCTCGGCATCTGGAGATTACTAGGTACATTCTTGAAGTGAATATTCCAAATTAGTTTAATTTGAAATACATCATGTTTATTTGCTCCGAGACTACTCTGTGCAGTATGGGGTGGCAGCATGGACGTTGACTCTAAAACATGTTTTTGACCCTAGATAGAGAATGAAAACATGCCTAATTTCAGCAGATACTTTTTCTTTTATTGTTGTTTTCCTAGCAAAATTCTAGAATGCCTTCAGGCTATTGACTCTCTGCTGTTTGTAATACAAAAAGAAACAGCAAAACACTCATAATGTTATCAATTAATATTTTTCATAATAATGTTGAGAATCCAACATAGATGGCACCATAGGAATATTCTTTCTGCTGCCTGAGGTTCATAACATCACAGTACTCATCTGGCTTTATTTAGTTACTTTTTAGCCTGTAAATCAGGCAATATTTAAATACATTGCTTACTTTGGGAATATATCATTTATTATTAAAATGGCCCATTAGCAGCAAACTCTGAATTTTTTTTAGTTTTTTTTTAAATTGTAGGAACCAGGCCCATCTGAAACATGCATGGCTGGTTGATTTGGCTTTTATGTTTTAAGAAGCTGCCCTGAAAGCCTTCAATATTTGGCAAGATCTTTCACTACTTACCAGTTTCCAGGTACGTTTATTAAAACATGTTTTCACCTGTTCTGTCAATGCTTTTCATTTTTTAATATGCATACTATCTTTGCAGAGACCTAGCTTGTACAATTAATTTTAATTCAATTTTAAAAACTATCAGGAAGTAAAACTTTCAAAGTGTGTCAAGTAACTTTGTCTAAGTACCGATTTTAACACATAATTAGCAGCTGATGTCCACCATTTTCGCAGTCTGTGAGGGGACAAATATTCAAAATGGTGATTTGTACATTCCAGATGAAGTGAATCTTATTTAAATAAGAATTGGCACAAACATGCTGTAGTCCTATACTTTTTTTATCCTTGATATTAAAAACTTCTCATGTTTAACAAATTTGTTTCCACCTATGCAATGTAATAATCCTACATCACTTTTGATTTCATAGAAGGAACACACAGATACTAATTCATATCTGATTTAAAAGAACATGTTCATGCTAGTTGAGATATTCAGTTAGATTTCAGTCTTTCCAGCTGAGTTATCTGAGTGAGAATTCTTTTCCTAAAGATGTTGATGTGGGAGGTTTTCCCTTTAGCAACTCCACATACAAATTAGATACATATGTGTCTGATGAAAAAAATAATAATAAAAAAAGAGAATTAACCTTATAAATTATTTTGGAACAAAAAATCTCAGGCAATTATTGTTAAGCATGCATCTGTACTATCAAGTAGAAACTACTTATACTATTCATGAGTTTGAAGTGAAGGAAAAATATTAATGGAGGAAATGTACATTTTACTCACTTCTCCATATTTATGACCTGTAAGAGACCAGTGTTTGTAAATGCTGTCACTAAAATCATCAGTCCTGCAGCCTTGAACAAATGTTGTGTATTATGTGTAATTCTATATCTCTGTATTGGATTTTCAATTTTATTTAGCTTCTTAACTTAGCTAAATTCTCACGAGATAATGATGCATGAGATTTACCTTCAGTGTAAAAATAAAAGCTAGAGAATAAGATCAAACTCAGGCACTGTCATGCCCTTTGCTAGCATCAGCACTATCTTAACTCTGAGTATTTTTTTCATGGATTTGATAATGAGACACTCTTTTTAATGAAGGAGTTGCATATTTATTCAGCAACTACACTATTAAGTGAAATTTAGACTCTTACTTTTATAACCAATACTGCAGAATACCTAGGTGATTTCTGTCTTTTTTTTTTTTTTTTTCTGACAGAAGAGGAAATATACACAATGAAATATACACAAAGAAATATACACAATTTCTTTGGGTTTTGTTGTGAAAGAATAGGGCTAAAAACTATTTTTAAGATTAAAAGTTTTGTTTTGCAAAAAGGTACACTTTAAAAATATCCTAAAATGAGTCATGGAAATGTCTAAGCTTGTAATTTACTAGCAGATAATCAATGAATCTGGTAGTGAGGAGAAAGGAATATCATCTATCCATTTTTCAGACAAAACTGAGATTGTTTTTTTCCCAAAAATATACATAACTTGTGTTTAGAATGATCTGGAACAAGAAGAAATATTAAAAGCATTTCATGATAGGAAGCTTTGCAAATTCCAACCTTTCAATTTACAGATAGGAGTTTGGGGTATCTCTCTCTTTTTTTCAGAAAGTCAAATGCAAACATCTTTGACTAATGCTACTATATTGCAAGATCAGAAGGAAAGTTGGTGCAAAACTAAGTAATTCATGTGATTAAAAAATAAATTTAGAAATCAGAGACAAGCAGGAGAGAATTGTTAAAAAACATGATGGAAAGGAAAAATACATGGCAGAAGAGCTATTGTTTATATCTCTTAGAAACTGTTGAGAATTAGGAGGTGGAAGATGAAAATACCAGTGTACTGAATGAAGAACGGAGTCAAAGACTAGGAGCAAGGCGATACACTGTGAAAATTCAGAGACAGTCCTGTTCATTAAGAAGTATAACACATGAAACAGAAGAAGAAATGAGAAAATTTCTGGTTCATGGAACTTGTTCCAAAGCACTTTGTATAAATGAGCAGTACTTTTGAGGCAAGCTAGATTGGTGTCATTGGATAGACACAGAAGTGGAAAAGAAAAGCAGTACTCAGACATAGGTGGTTTTCCTATTTAAACAGAGGTGGGTCTGGCAGAGACAATACTGCAGTTCACTCAGATATTTCCCATTATGGGCTTATTGAGTTATTGTTCTAGGTATAGAGTTTTCCATTTCCCCTCATTTGTTTACATATGGCTTTTTTTCTTTCACTTGACAAGACAATTTCAAATTCTAATCCTATTCTCCAATGCCTTTGCATCTGTCCCAGGTTGGAGTCATCTGTAAATTTAATAGGCTTACTCTCTGTGCTATCATCCAACATAGTAATGAAAATATTGAATCATATTAAATTAAAGACAGACTCCTGAAGAGCCCAATTTGATAAATCTCTCCAGTTTGACAGTGAGCCACTGATAATTATTCTCTGTGTAGTTTTCCAACCACTTATACTCACCACCCAGCAGTATCATCTAGTTTATATTTCCATGCCATACTTATGAAAATGTCATGGGCAACAATGTCAAAAGCCTTACTAAAGTCAGCATGTGTGACATACTTCCCCTCTTCCACAAGTCCTGTTAACTTTCATACAAAAAAATAAATTGGTTTGACATGATTTGTTCTTAATTAATCTGTGTAGGTTGCTTGTCATCTTATTCTTTTTTTTTTTGAAGGCACTTAGAAGCCTTTTATTACTTCCTTTTGCTGTTTTCCAGAAATCAGTTTTACATCACCTTTGTTTATTTAATTTTGACAAGGTCTGCTGACAAAGTTCATGCTAGTATGGCTGATATTAAGGCTTGCCTTCCTCTTGTGCTACTCAAAATAGAAATAAAATCTTTATCCTGAAAAGATTATTCACACAGATGCTTCTGTACCTGTAAAGCCATCTGTGCTGGATTTGTCTGGGTGTCACATTTTAACACTGAGCCTGCAATTAAATGAATAAGAAATGTTCTCTGTTAGGCCCTCTTCCCTCCCCTATAGAGAAAGGAGACAAAATAAGAGAGAGACTTAGAGCTAAGAACTAAACAACACAACTTTAATGAAACAGGAGTGGTGAAAAGAAAAATAATGAATATACACAAAAATATATACAAATATATACAAAACCACTACTGTACTCCCCCCAGTCATGCTTCAGTCACCACCAAAGCTGCAGGGAAGGTCCTGGAAAAGTCTCAGACTGTACTTCTGGAATCAGCAGCAGACAGGAGCTGGATGCAGGTATGCACAGAGAGGGATAAAAGGCAAATGAATAGACAGAGTCCTCCCAGGATGCTGAACATGGATGAAGAGAGCTTGACTCTTGTAATCCCTCGGATTTATACCAAGTATGACATGTATGGAACGACATAATGGAATACTTTGGCCAATTTTGGTCACCTGCCTGTTCCACTCCTGCCTACAAAAAGTCACAGGTGTGACCCCTTTACTCACTTTTGCATTTCAGTACCAAACAGTGGCCATGGTTCTGCACACTATTTCCTATCAGTAACTATAAACATTGAGAGTTACCTGTCCTTGAAGCAGGCACTGACTGAAAAACATGCTGTTAATTTCAGCAAGTGCAGTTACTTAGGAGAGACTTAACTGAAAAATAAAACTAGAAAGAAAAATGGTTCTAACCTGCCTCAAACCAGGGCACTGTGATACAGCTAATTTTCTTTGTAGCAGTCAACACGGGGGTCTTCATTGGATTTGTGCTGAAAACACTGTTGCTTTGGTTATTGCTGAGGGATGTTGGCCCAGCATCAAGATTCTTTCTGCTTCTCAATCCACTCCATCAGTGAGGAGGCTGAGGGTGCACAAGAAGCTGGGAGGAGACACAGCTGGGACAGCTGACCCCAGCTGACCAATGGGATATCCCAGACCATAGGACATAATACTCAGCATGTAAAGCTGGGGGAAGAAGGAAGAATGGGGACATTCAGAGTTTGTCATCCCAAGTAACTGCTCTCCAGAGGATGCCTGAACACCTGCCTGCCCACAGGTTCAGTGGGCGAATCAGTTCCTTGCTTTGCTTTGCTTGTGTGTGTGGCTTTTGCTTTTACACAATAATCGGTCTTTATCTCAGCCCATGGGTTTTGGCACTTTTACTCTTCTAATTCTCATCCTGCTGGGGGGAAAGTGAGTGAGCAGCTGTGTGGAGTTTAGTTGCTGTCTAGGATTAAACACCACCACCACCCAACACCCTCTCACTATTTTCTTATTTCCTACCATCTAGTTGCTTCTCTGACACGTCTTTCTGAAAGTTCAAGGTTATAAGATTGAAGACAGACTTCGTCCACCTTGCAAAAGTTCTTGGATACTTTGATGATTTTCACACCCTTTATTTTCACAGATGGAACCATTATCAGAACAAAAAGAAATCTATGTCCCTCCTGACTTTTCTAGTTTGGTTGGTTGGTTGGTTTTTTCCTCTTTTACTTCCTAAAAAGAGATGCTTTGGGCTGGTTGGTGCCTTTCAGTTCAAACATTTTTTGTTTGTCTTGTGTGGGCATAAGTTGGTTTATAGGACAGAATCAATATTGCCACTAGAGCAAAATGTGTAAATTGCATACTCCTTTCCTCCCAGCCTGTGTGACATTAGAATCCATTATCTGCACTGGGTTTTCAGCAGCTTGCTTAAGTGGTCCCATTAAGCATCAAAAAAATAGGAACCTCTCTACCTTGGAACGCTTTAAAGACATTAATTTAGCAGTACTTGGTATTAGTTATATAGAGAAAATATGTGGTGTACATAGAATTGAAACTTGTATGACTGTGTTTTAGTTTTGTTTTTCTCATGCTGCTAAAATACCTGGTTCCTGGCAAGGGCTTTTGAAAACAAGCTATTGCAAAGGAGATACAGCTCATGTCCCACCATAAAAGTTGCCTTCTGTTCTTGCTTGATTTATTTTAGAAAACAAACACTGGAATTCTGGAAAAATATAGTTGAAATTAACATTAATATTAATAAGTATTAATATATTCATATATTCTATTGTATGGAGAACAAAAAAAAATTGTAGACTGTGCTTGCTTAGCAGGTATTCAGCAAAAAAACCTCACCCTAGTGAAAACAGAAGCAAGAAATTTATTTTCTTGCTACTGGGGGAGGCTGCATAGTTTACAGTACACATGTGGTGAGGAATGGTGAACTTAAGTGAGAGAAATAAATCACCTCTCAACATTTTTGCAGCTGTGTCTAAGTTTCAGTAATGTTTTAACAAAAATATTTCAACTTGCAGTTGATAGTTAAGTTTATGTATTTGGACAGTCAGGCAGATATGTGGCAGAAACTTAAGTGACCCCACCAAAACTGGGTTTTGATTAATCCTGTGACGACTTGTAAACTATCCACTATACTGCAAGTAGTGCATACCACTGGGAAATATGGTAACACAGATTAGGACAGTTTTATCTTTCCCTTGTGAAGTGGATGGAATGACATAAGAAAATTTATTTCTTATATATAAAGCATAACATATAAAAAGCTTACAGACTATAAGACATATTTTTCCCAAGAAATCACTGCATATGAAATTCATGGTTCAGTTCAGAGACAGATAAATTTATGTTGCTTATCGATAGGCATGCTGCCACTGTTTACATCATAATAACATCATAATAGTATGAAAATTCAATGTTATGTTGATAATTTTACTACTAATTCTTAAAAACTTGTTTTGTTTTTGTATCTGCTAGGCTAGATGAAATCCATTCAAGTTTCTACGTGTTGATATTCTAATTACCAGAAGCTGCACATTAAGAGACTTACATTGTACAAAGACAATATATTACATTGTCATATTAGTGCAATCTCAACTATTAACTGAGATGCCAAAAGATATATTTGCTCATGCTATTTCACATTCAGTTATGAATGCTTTGAACATGAAGCTACATGTTTTGTTCACTTCTCATTCTACTTCTTTCCCCAAAATGGGAAAAATATACACTGTGGTCAAAGATTTAATTCAAATCTCCATTTATTCAGCCAAGAAATAAGTTAATTAAAAAACCCCAACACTCTACACTCCCTGCCAGCCAAAACCAAAAAACAAACAAACATTTGCCTACAATCTTCAAGAAATAAAAAATTCCAACACCATGATCACTGAGCAATTATAATTATTTTAAAAGCTACTATTACAGGTATACTGCATTTTCTTTTATGACTGTATCCATTCACTGTTTCTTCTACTTTGAAAATTCTGATTATGTTGGTTGCTTTATGGGAACAGGAATAGCTGGAGATCATGGCCAGCTCTGTTAGCAACAAATAATCCTCACAGAACTCAAATGAGATATAAAGTTTCTCATGAAGGTGTAAACATTTTTGATATATTTTGTTTCATGGCCATGTAGAACTCTATCTGGAATCTGCAGCCACTGTGAGCATTATCAGTAGTTCTCATAGATGAAAATATTATTAAAGCCCATCAATCTCAATCACAGCTACCTAACTTTGCTGGAACTCCTGACTCTCTTTAGTCATCAACTACATCTGCATTGGCTCCAAGATAGGAGCCAATAACAGATACATATAAACAGAGAAACTGATGAGACTTTGGAGACTGTGACAGTACTCATCTGATTCCATTTATTTCTAACTTCAGACAGTTGTAACTGGCATTTCAAAGAAAAATAGTTTCAGATGGTTTTGCACTCACCTGCACACTCTTTGCCCATTTCTAAAGACAAATCTCATTTGTTATACTCATTCCTTGTGGAGATGGGGTCCTTACTGGGCATTGACAAAGCTGCTTTTTTTTTTTTTTTTTTTTTTTTTTGGTATCAGAAAAATTAGTTCTCAAATCATAATCCCTTGCCTGTGCAAATATGAAAAATTGCAATCATAACTAATGAGAAACTATGGAATCCACCTGACCTGTGGCATTAAGCAGCAGTTCATAGGATGATAGAACACAGTCTTGGAAGGGATCTTAAGGATCATCTGGTCCAACCTTTCCTGGAAAAATCATGGTCTAGACAAGATGTCCCAGCACCTTATGCAGCTGGATCTTAAATTGCCCAATATTAGGGAATCTACCACTTCCCTGGGGACATTATTCTGGTGTCTAATTTTTCACATTGTGGGAAAGTTTACTACTGTGTCCAATCTGAACCTCTCCAGGAGTAATTTGTACTATCATTCTTCATGTGTTCTATGTGACGCTGTGAAAAAGGACTCTCCATCTCTTTTGTATCCATCCATTAAGACACTGCCTAAACTTTATTATTTTTTCTGTGGATGCACTCTTGACAGCAACCTGTAGAACTCAGGAGAAAAATATCTACAGTGGTGCTGACAACTAGAGTTAAAAAAATTCCATTGTCAAAGTGAGTTATTATCTCTTGTGTTGGGCTCACAGACTGACAAAAGTTCAGCATAAGCACGGATGTATGAAATGACCAGACACTGCTGATGTTTATGAGTGTCACATAACAATGCAGGAATTTTTCTTTATTTACTTGAATGCAGACAAAACACATATCGCAGAATCACAGAATCGTCATGGCTGGAAAAGACCTCTAAGATCACTGAGTCCAAAAGCCAACACCCCCTGCACCTTGCCATCCCAAGTAAAATAAAATAAAATATAAAATAAGATAAAATATATTTATCTATGTAAACATGCCCACTAGAGCATGTCCTGAAGTCCCTCATCTACATGTTTTTTAAATATCTCCAGGTATGGTGACTCCACCAACTTCCTGGGCAGCCCTTTCCAACTCCTAACTACTCTCAACCTCCTCTGGTGCAACTTCAGGCCATTTTCTCTGGTCTTATCGTGATTAAATTGAGAGAAGAGGCCAACACTGACCTTGTTCAACCTTCTTGAAGAGGTTGTAGAGAGCAGTAGACAGTAGTTGTAGAGAGCAATATGGTCTCTACTCAGCCTCCTCTTCTCCAAACTAAACATTGCCAGTTCTTTCAGCCTCTCCTCACTTGTTCTCCAGAGCCCAAAAAGGAGAATACATATATTATTTAAGCATATTAAATCAACGTGTATTTAGGAAAGCGTTTGAATTGAAAACTCTTATGGGAAATTTCTTTCATCATGTGCTAGAGTTTTCAATCCCAAATTAAATTTGTGCCAGGACATATTAGACCTTTCTATGGTGACAGAATCAATGTCACATTAAATTGCTTCAGCAGAGCCCAAATAGTTCTTCAAAGCAGAATAAGAAAGACTTTCTAGTCGTAATTAAAATCTTAACAGGATCTTGTGTACACATGCTGTCATTCCTCAAAGCATATTCATGATTTCATCATGAACCTCACTGTACCTTTAGAAATTCTCTGTCACAAATTTATGCAGAATATTCTGCAACCTTTTAAGGACTTCAGAAAGAGACATAGATAGGCTATATAGGTATATTTAAGGTCATGTTGAAGATCTCTGAGGACCTTGTATTTAATCTTAAGAAGCTTCTAGGAATGAAGTGAAACTATTTGTCTGCAGAGATAACAGATTCACATAATGGTCTATAAATGTTCAGCTCCTAATTTTAACTGTAATGGTGGGAAATCTGAGTACCTTTGAACCAGTAAATTATATGTATGAGTACTAGCGCATGCAGGAGAAATCAGAACTGCTTTTAAGGTCCTGCTTCAGAAGGTAATGATGAATCTTGGTGACTAAAATTTGAATGCCTTGAGGCCACTTTTCTGTTCCTCTGTAAAGAAGCTGGAATGTAATAATGGTTTCACTGCAATATTTTGTACTCAAATATATACTCATCCAGAAAGTGAAATGAGCATTAGAAAACAGTTAAGACCAGTCACACATGCAGGTAGTGGTCAAGCAACTTCAGTAAAAGAAAAGAGAAGATGTTTTCATGTATTCAGCTCCTTATATGTATGCCTAAAATTGCTTGGTGTATTATACATTACATTTCATACTTGAGGTACATTGCTGAGGGTATGTTTTTTCAGAGGCATTTACTGTAAATAAATTAATTTTTAAAAAATCTCTGAATTAGTATTTGGCAGAGGAAGAAAATAACCCAAACTTTGAAGCGTATTTTATCTCCGGTAGAATTTATTTATTATATTTGAGGTTTTCAAAATATCCATGGCAGTAGGTGTTTCCAGAGACACTTGTGGGTCAGCAGTCCTTCACCCTAGAAGAATCCTTCTTTAGAGGCAACTAGTCAGGTGTAAAAGAGAACATTTACCATGAGAGAAACAATAAGAGGCTCAACTGGAATTTTTTAATGGAAAGGGTTCTTAGGCTACAAAGTAAAAATTATTGCTATCATTATTAGAATTACTACTGCTGTGAGAGGTTTTGCGTATAAGTTAATAGTTATTTAATAATTTTTGAACTATGCTTTACTCCATTTTATTCTGGTGTACTCTTATTTTTTGGGTTTCCCATAAACTTCTTCTGGAAATAGATGTTGCAAATATCAGATAAGCAATGCATAAACAAAAAGGTAAAATTTGAGATTCCTAAGAAAGTGATTCAGTATTAGAAACAGAAAATATGAATTAGGCTGATATGTTATTTCAATTTTTAAATTCAGACTTGCAAGCTACTTTTTTTTAGGGTGGTAATTGAAATGGAGGAGGTTAGGATGAGGAGAAATAGTATTAAAAATAAGTAAGCTTGAAAGGGTCATGGAAATAAGTGGCACACAAAATACACCTAAGAAATACTATGCACCCTCAGGCTTCATTTTCTGTAGCCTAGGGAGCCTCACCTGGGACCAGAATTTCATATATCTGAGCCCAACTAAACCAGCTTCTTTGACCTGCTGTGTATGAAAATGGGAGCTCAGATGAGATGCTGGCGGTTAATCACTATCTTTGCCCTTGGAATATTAAATAAATGAGAATAGAGGAAAGAGAAGGAGAGAGACTAAGAGAAAGGAAGTAATGGAGAACATCTCTGCTTTACAGTGTAGTGGTTTTGCTTTTTTTTTTTTTTAATAAAAAAGGAAATATATTTAAATGATTTCTCTCAAGAAGTACTGGAAACAGAAATACAATTGATTTACTCTAGCAACTGAACCTTATTTTTGCTGAAGACAAGTAACAGAGGAAATCTAAATTACATGTGAGATATGAGAACAAACGAACAACAACCCTTGTTCTGGATCTATTTCAGTGATCTATGTCTAAACATTAAGGCTACTAAGTCAAAAAACAGAATGTCCACATACCAAATCAAGGACCGTTCTTGAATCCTAGATTCAACAAGATAGTTTCCAAGAAAAAATAGTGATTGACAAATAATATTTTCATGTGCAAAAATTAAAAATATTTTAAAATGATTTTTCAAAATAGAATCTTTTTGTAAGACATGTAAATAATTTATAATAATAAAAAAAAAATCTCTAGGAGACCATTTACAAAACCCCACCTTTTTCCAAATTCTAAATTCAGAAAATAATAATTAAAGAAATCCTCCCACAGTATTTGACTAGAAAACAATCAAAAACACAGAAAACCCAAGAACACAAACGAACCATTACATCCTAATATTTGCTAGTATTTTGATGAATTAAAGAAATTCTGTCTGGGCTGCCAGGGTGAAACTGTTCTGGCACAGAATCTGAGGAGCATTGCAAAGAGTAATGAGGAGAGAATTTATGATATAATAGAATTTGACAAGAAATTAACTACAAAATAGAAAAAAAAAAAACCAAAACCAACCAAAAAACCCCATAATTTTTCAGCTATAATTTTAGTGAATAGTTTAGAAAAAAAAATTACCCACCTTCAATAACACAGGAAACTCTGATAACTGACCTGTTTTTCTATTTGCTACTGTTTTTTCAGTGTTTCTGTACCTACAGTATCAAAGCTGTTAACAGTAATTTTAAATTCAGGTTTTCCTTTCATTCTATAAGAACCCCTATAAAATGGTCTTTGCTTATCAGAAGGTGTATTTTGGACACAGGCAGTTTCAGGAGCCCAAATAGTGGTAGTTTTTCACTGATTTCTGTGAACATAGCACAAAATCCTTTGCATACATATTCCTTTGCATACAGCATTCCTGTACATAGTATTTTTTTCATGGGTTTTCATCAACAGTGCAGTGCACAGAAGAGGAAAGAATTTCAATTGCAACAAGGCAGACATTAAAATATTTGCACAAATAGTAACATTTATAGAGAGTAAGAAAAATCAAAGTTAATGTCATAGTACATACTGATGCACTGAGATCACAGAAGGGTACTGTACAAAGAGAAATCTTTGAAAAAATTTAGCAGATCTTTTAATCTGCTTTTTGAAGTGCCATCATTTACACAGTTCTCAACTTCATAACTCTCTAACAGCAAGTTCGTTCATCTCTGAAGGTAAACTGAAACAGTCAAACTTCTTTGGGAAGAAAAAGGGAAAAGAAAATTTAAAGTATATGCTTAACTTTTAACTGGAAATAGAATAGAAGAAATAATTTTTTAGTACCAAGGTTTTTATATTCTGGGTGTGCTGGGACACATTCCACTTGATAGGCCAGGGATAAGGCACCAGCCTGGGCAACCTGGGCAACCTTGACCAACCTGGGCAACCTTTGGTAGTGTCTCACCACTCTCACCCTGATGAATTTTGTCATAATGTCTAACCTAAATCTACCCTCTTGCATCTGAAAACTGCTCCATCTTGTCCTATCACTACATATCCTTCTTAAAAATTATGTCTTCAGCTTTCCTGTAGGCTCCTTCATGTACTGGAAGACCTCTATAAGGTCTCCCTGGAGCCATTTTCATGGTCTTCTTCTGGACTCACTCCAACAGCTCCACGTCCTTCTTCTGTTGGGGACTCCTGACCTAGACACAGTACTCCAGGTGGGGTCTCATGAGAGCCGAGTAGAGGGGTATGCTTTCAGGTAATAAAAATTAATTGGCACTCTTTGGTGATTGAGTTCAGCAGATCAGTTATCAGTGATTCAGGTTCTCAGTGCATGATACACAGGATATAATTGGATTCGAGTTATCAGTTAACCTTTTGTCAGACGGATTTTAGTACCTGTAAACTTTTCCATCAGAAAACAAAAGGAAATACTGTGCTATTTTCTGCTCCAGCTGTTGAAAACACTTAATAATTTGAGATATCAACAAGTTTGGACAAATCCAAATGCAGAGCTTGCAAAAGCTTCTGCAGACTGTGGTGAAAGTCAGAGCCCTTTGTTTGGCCTTGAATTGCAGCCAAACCCAAAAGCTTCTCATACACTTCAAATTCTGTTGTTATTCAAGAAAGAGAAAAAAAAAAAAAAGCATTTGAGCTGTAAATGCACAATCAATAGTTTTGTCTGTCACTGGGGAGAAGTAGAGTGATATTTCTGCTACGTCCTTGAACTGGAACACTATGTCATCAGGTGCATCTGTTACTCTTCATTGGATAGTCATTTGGCTTAAGCTCAAATTGGCAAACTTCTGAATTGATTCAGGATGCTTTTTTAGTCTTGAAGCACCAATAACTAGTTTTACAGATCCCCATATGTTAAGCAAAGCCTTCATGCTTTGCTGCCTACATGTTCTGAAAGAATTTTGTCTTTGCCTCCATTTATGCTTGACAATTGGCCTTTTGAATGGCTTCTTTTTGGTAGTATTTGAAAACTGGAGAGAAATCTACATTTCTAATGGACATATTCTTGTTCCCTGAGAAAGCTAAAATACTTAGCATCTCTGTGGTTTTGTGTCAGGTTGATTTTAATTTTAATTTTTATTTGACAACAGGGTCCACACTGTTGCAAGTACCACTGAAACCATTACCTTCAAGGGCAGACAAAGAAGGAATCTACTGACTCTGGCTACTGAAGATTACCACTGTGAGAAGTTTGCTTTTCAGAGCTTCATTACATCCTTTCATCCTACAGCAGATACACAATTTGTAGCAGTATGTTCTACCAGTACAAAATGCATGAAGCTGAAAAACTTAAGTATTCCATGTAAGAGTTATGAGAAAAGTAGAAAAATGTATTTATCTAGAACAGCTAATGATCCTCATTTCATGCAGATGAACAATCAAAGCTATCTTCGAGAAGCAAAAAAATATTTGTAAAAATGAATGAATTTTTATTGTTTTAAACTTCTAGACATCTAAAAGAATTAATGTCCCACTCCCATATATTTTGATATCATTTTATAGCTGCATTCACTAAAATGTCTTGAGATCTCTAGTCACATACACTTAGAAATTATAACAAATATTATGAATTGAAACTATTATTATTATTATTATGTGAAAACAACAAAATATCTAAACACAAATTTCAAAGAATTATTTTCCAGTACTTATAATCTGGATATTTGGACTATCATTCAGGATGCAACCAGTGTGACCTTAGAGAATATTTAAAGAAGAAGAATATAGACTTGACAGTAACACTTATCTATAAATGGTGACATAGACCAGTCAAAGTAATGCACAATATTGCCTTGTTATTGTACATTCCTTTAAAAAGTGTATAAATGTATACTATCCTTCTACTTGTAATGGTCTTATCAAATAATTTTGTTCCTTCTCAGTGGGAAAATTTAGAGATGGTCATTCATACTTTAACCTGTATATAACCCTGGACAGAATGGTTTGAATGTCCCTATCTGTGCTGTCTTCAAGACAGTAATCTTACCTGTCTCTTCATGTAGAGGTGATCCTGCTACTAGGATCAGTGACACCTTGGTGACCTAGGTCACTGATTTCTCCTGAAATAAAGCTATGGCTCCCAGTACAGAAAATCTATTCTTTCTCTTCTTGTTTAGTATTTCCATTGGTAATAAAAATTGCACAGAGATTAAAAGCAATGACTGTATCTGCTGTGCTCTGCATGGGTACTTCTTCATGCATTAGTTATACAGGTATTCAATAAAACCCTCATCTGCTTTCAACTGACAATTGTTTAACTTTTCTTTACACAGAGGCTCATGTTCTTTTTGCAGTATGACAAAGCTTAATGGAGGTGTTGTGAAATGCTTTCATTGAAGATCTTCTTTAATTATAGATGTCCTGCGTGACAAGTTCTTCTTTAGCATATGTTTCTTCACTCCAAGAACATCAGTTTAAGTCAGTGATCAAAGTGTAGTTGAGAGAAAATCAGTATATTAATAAATCCAACCCCACTCTTCATTAACTTCTCCCTTCCCCTGAAATTCAGCCCCAGCTCACCTGAATCAATCAGTATAATTGAAGCTGCCATTCATACCAGGTACAGCCCATTGAAACACCACAGAAATCAAAACTAAGTTCAAATCAAGTTCTTACTTCTTACTAAGCAAGTAATTCTTCTAAGTTCTGTGGAGAAAAAATGAACCTTGTATAACTGCTCACTTTGAAACTGAAAATTTCAGTTTAAATATTTTCAATGCATCTATTTGGTTCTTTGCAATCCATTTTTCTTCCAGAGATTCAGAATGACTTTTTTAAAACAGGTGAAATCTGAAAATCTTTTCTACATTTTTCACACAGCTATATTTAAATTACTTTAAAGTCCACATAACTGTTTTTACAATGTTTAGAAAGTTAAATATTGAGTGCAGAGACACTGAAAAATGTTTCAAACATGTTTATTCTAATTGAGAAAGGTTTATTCATGCACCATGCTAGATTCAACTAGGTAAAGTGTGACTTAAATGGATCACACAGACCTGCATTTTGCCTTACATTTGCATTGCATAAGTGATTTATGTGAAAATAAGGGAATGCTGTCCTAATGAGTATTCATTTAACCTGAGTAAGAAAATAGTTCTGAGAGTATTAAATTGCCTCTGCCCGTTTTTATCAGCAAGTTATCAATCTAAAGGGAAAAGGAAGAAACATCCTCTTAAATATGTGTACGGTTAGTTCACGTTAGAAGGGCTATGTAGGTAACGATGAAGAATAATTGCAGATGCAAAATTCATGCTGGTTCACTTTATCAAGCAATATGGCTGAGCTTACATGTGGTTAGAAACTGATCTGAGTTTGGGAATTGTTTTAGGTTTTGTTTCCATTGCTTTGCAGCTTTTAGTGCTGACAGTAAGCTTTGCAGAATGTCATAAAAGGTCAGTGGTAGAGCTAGACCTCACCCGTAACTGTATCTTAACTATGATGTAGAGGTTGCAGGAACATTTACATACAATTTTTAATGTCAATATAATTTTATTACCTCTCCGGTTATTAGGAGGAATATGTATTACCTACAGATGCTTACACTTCTCACCTAAGAAGTTATATATGATACATTCTCTAAACACACTCTTGTGAAAGTTCTTGTATTATTATTTGCCTCCAAACACAAAGATATGTTATACTCTTGCAGCAGCCTGAAATCTTCACAGAAGTTCAGTTAAAGACTTAGATTTCGAAGAGTTAGGGTTAAGGTTTTTTTTTCCAAATCCTTGAATGATAATGAGTCAGAATTCCCCATATCTTTCATCTATAGGATATATAGTCTGTTCTGAGCAGTGTCAGCTAGTCAATAAGGGAAACTAACAAAATGAACTTTTGCTGCAAATATATTTTTTATTTAATTTATATGCTTAATTTTCAACACAATTATGCTTAACTGCTTGACAGCAAAATGTTTGAATAGTGAAAGTAACAAAACTATTACAGAAAGGATTATTCTCTTTTATCCAGTTAAATTATTACAGAAAGTATTGTGAAGTCACAGGTATAAAACCACCTCATATTTATTGATCGCATTTGTGTAAATTAATCACAGATTGATATTAAAATAAAGCATTAATATTAAATTTAATATTGATTTTAATTTTATTAATTTAATATTTAATAGTACTAATAATTGAATTTAATAAGTAATTAAAGCATAATATAATTATATAAAAGCTGAAAATTATTAACTTAACTGGGCAAATATTTACTGTTATTTTAAAAAGCAGGTGAATATCCTTAGCATAAAAGTGATGTTGCTCAACTGACTTCAGAAGATACATAAAGGTTTCAAAAACTGATGTTGCAGATTAATGCATTAAAAGAAAATATGCTTTTAACAAACATTTGATATATTTTAACATAAAGTTATTTTAACATTAGCAGGATATATGCCACCTTCTCTTGAATGTATTTCATCTTGAAAGACAGCTTTACTGTCCAATGGAAATTCCACAAACTGAACATTTTAAAATATTTTTCTCACAAAATAAAATAGAAAGTTAAGGCGTAAATTCAAGCCTTTTGATGGAATAAAAGGCTGTGAGAAAATTCAAATCAGAAATGCTTAGATGTTTATCACAATATTTTTTATTTACACAGCAATTTCTTTTTCATGCTTGAACTGAAACACTTTCACAAAACAGCCATAATATCCTCAGGAACAAGTATATGTGGTCAAGGGCAACTGTTCAATTTTAGGTGGGAATATGGGTAAACTGGAGGAGGTCCAAAGGGCAATTTCTTTTGCAAGATCCTGAGCAGACTTTAGTGCTCTTGAGATTTTTTTCTTTTACTTCTTTTTTATTATTATTATTTTATATTTTTTTCTAAGTCAGGTTATTCCCCTTTCTATGTGAAACAGTTTGTATACTTAATTTTGGACCTTAGGTTTATAAACTTTATTGCTTCTTTTAGTCATTCAAAGTCCATTCCCTTTTTACTAACAAATGTTCTTAGAACACGTCTGAAACCTCTGCATTTTACTCCTCCTCACCAGCAAACAGAAAGAACTATTGTATTTGTCTATTTTTTAAGTCCTTGTAAGAAGAGGTGGAAATTTAAACAAGGGCAGAATTGTCATTATAATAACAAAAGATAGATGGTCACAAGACCCTGGCCCGTGTAAAAAGTTCACAGGAGAAAAAGACAGACAGGTTCAGTTCATTTTCTTTGTTAGCCCTTCCTTCCTTCGTCCAGACAGTTTACTTTAAAAAAAACAGAGAAAAAAAAATATGCCAGGTTTACCTGATTTGGAAGTGTTGTCAGTAAAGTGGTTACCAAATGGGGTGTCAATGTGAAGTTGCAGGATATGTAGTTTACCAGACCTGTTGAACCATTCTTTCCCATTGATTAAAATCTCATGCCTTTTCCACAAATAGTTGTTTTCTGTCCTGTAACAACAGCCCTCAGGGTGTTCAGAAGGTCTGGTTGAGTCCACTGTGTTAAACCAGATAAAGTTTAAATATCTGACTTAATCAAGTTTTCTAAACTCTGTAACAAAAACAGCAGAGAGAAATATCTCCAGAGGTGAAATCTTAACAAACCTAGGCAGAATGTTTAGAAATTGCACTTATAGATGTCTCTTAGTGGAATAACAATAGTGAAGACCACATTCATCTTTCATAAAGCTACAGCTGGGCTGATGAACACCTATGCTGACTACCTGAATGACTCATAAGATAATAATGAAAAAAAAAATTATACGTTCTTTGGCTGTTTTGAAGAGACAGTGGCCTGTGTTAACTTCTTCAGATGGCACGCTACTCTCCAGTTCCTCTTCTGTCCCAAATTAAGAGAAAGGAGAATGTGAATACTTCATGTTTCCCATAAAATCTGTATGTTACATATGCAATTTTGTGTTGAATTTTGCATTTGAAGAGACAATATTAATTAAAGTAATTAATCAAAGCTAACTTTTAGTGTCATAGTTCACAGAATTGTGGTTAGCCATCATAATGCTTATTTTTCTCTGAGTAAACAATTTTTTTCTAAGACAAATCCAGTTGAGCCATATTTTTATTCTGTTGTATTAGCAAAATTAAGGTAGATTGATTATTTTAACTATGTATTTTTAATTTTTTAATGGATTCCATCTGTAACTTTTATTATGAGTATTTGTCAAAATCTATTCTTTTCACTCTTGATGTGAATTTGGTTTGATATTTTCATTTTTCACTTATATGCTTAATATGCCAATATATTTGCTTACAAAAAAAAGCCCTCCATGTTTCTTCTCTGCTTTAGATCAGTGCAGACCCAGTAAATGTGGGTATTTTGGCTCTAAAATTAAAAAAAGAATCGTTTCTTGTGTGTTTACTCCAGAATTTAAAGCTTTGAAATTTGTACATTGTGTTGCAGTAGAAGTCAGATTGCTCTCTGTCCTCTAAGGTTCTAATGTTTTTTGTAAATGGCAGCATTCTGATATGCCCTGGTAGTCTTCAGCACAAAGTTCAAATATCTGAAAGAATATGTACTTTATATTGTGCATATGTTTTTGTTGTTTATGTTTTTCATATTTCTCATGTCTGATAGTTATATTAATACTAATGTGTTAACTTCAAAGGAAAAAATGCTATATTAATAATATTTAATATGGATAATTAGCTTACTTAGCACTATAATATTAGGAAATTTGGTGAGTGATTTGTTTGCATGAGTTGATTACAAATTTAAATATTTTTCCTTCCAGCTCAAATACTTTATTAAGGCTGCTCTACATTTTTTTCCAAGTTTAATTTTATTTTGTTTGATGAGCAATTATTACTTCTAATGCACTTGCAAAATGTTGTCATTAAGTACATGATGAAAATATTGTATCTGCTTTGATGTAGCATTTGATTCCCCAGCTGAAGAATCACCATTTAAATGTGTTAAACTATATGTACTTAATGCAAGGGAAAAATGTAAATATGGACAAGAAAGAAGGATTGGCTGTCTAAAATGGAATAAAAACCTGCTTACTTATTTTACACATAAAAGCATTAGCACAGATTAGTATTTAAATAATTTGGGTCTGATTTACAGGGAAGCGTAAGCAAGGAAGCTTTAATAGTTTAATGATACATCTTTTCCATGAGCAACTTTTTTGCCTTGACAGCTGTGTGCTTTACATGCATGACAAACTCCAGTGTAGATATTAATGATAAATTGCTTATACACATGAAAACTTAAGGCCTCATGAAAATTAGGTCAGTGTGAACAAACAAATGCTGGGTGTTAGAGTGAAAACTTGGACACGTTTCTCTGAAGGATGCCTTAATATGACAAAAGCTTCAGGTGCCTTCAGTTCCATCTTTGTTTATATTCTAACTCACTATCAGTTTTAAAAAGATGGCAAATAGTTTGGGGTCTTGTTTGGTTGTGGTTTCTTCTGGTTTTTGTTTGCTTGTGTTTGTTTTGGTTTTGTTTTTCCACAGAAGATGCTAATAAAAAGCAAAGTTCTTTTAGATCTAAAAAATGGAGGTCTCCTTTGGTCAGTCAGTTTCCTTTTACACTGTCCTTCAGTCTCTTTCTACACTCTCTTTCCCTTCCTTTACAGCTGGAAAAGTCTTCAGGAGAATACTTTCATCACTTTTATTTTTTCTCCATGTAATCAGTGTTTTTCAGAAAGTTGATCCCCCTTGTCTTTTGCTTTTTCTTGTACCTTTTGTCTGACTCTATTCAGTTTCCTTCGTCCAAGAAGTGGTTCACCAAAACCACTGACTGCCTGAAGTCAGTGTAAGAACAAGTGCCTCTCTCGCCGAGTTTCCAGTCAAAGGAAATGACTCTTCCCTTAAGAAGACCAAAAAAGCTTTCCAAGTCCAAAAGCAATCTTTTATATGAAACAGAATGACAGCAGGTCCCTGTGAAAAAAATAGAGAAAACTAAGCAGAAAGCAAAATGTATGCAAAGAAATCTTGCTTTGCTCCTTGTGTCCTTGCACAGAAGGTCCTTGCTTCCAGGTCAGCTTTCATGAGTTTTTCAGGATTTTCCTCTCTTTGGAAATACAAGTTGCTCCAAGAATAAACAGGTTCAATCCCTCTCATCAAATGCTATCTGACCTAGTGGCTTCCTCTTTTAAGGAGGTGCAATACACAAACAAAGAACTGATTCAGCAAACAGGTGGTCTTTCTCACACATAATTTTTAACAATGTTTAATATGTTCATTATTAGTGGAAGAATAACTTTACAACACAGTTTGTAATCCATGGTGATTGCCTTCCACAACTTCCTTGCCATTTCTGCCTCCAGTATTATCAGAGAACCAACGTCTCAGGAATTGCTTGCATAAAAAGGGGTAAGGAGTTTGGAAGGAAGGAAGAAAGCTTTTAAATAGTTTTTGTTTGTTCTTGAGTCAATGAATATTTCCCACTACTTCAACTGGTTAAAATACTTTTAATAATTACTTAGATTATGGTGGAATTATTTTCACTATGTATATTCTACCTTAGAGACAAGGAAACATTTTGCTACTATTTTGTTTCAACAAATTGCAACCTACAAGGCAAAGTACTTCAGTTGTTGGGTGTGAAGGACCATCTAAATAACATGCTGTTGTTTATCTGCTTTGACAGGTAAAATGTAAAGCCTGGCAAGCAGAAAATTTTAAATACTAAAAAGCAGGCTTCTGTACATTCCTCTTCAGTGTTTGAACATGGTGGTTGTGAAGGCATCCAGAGTCTAAAACTGGAAGTACCATGCCTTTGTCTTTGAATTAAGTGTATCAGAAAAAACAAGGTCTTGTTTCTCTCCAACTACCTTTTATTATAATATACTTATGCTGTCTGCAGTCTGCTCACATAGTGGTTAGCTCTCTACTCCACTCTAGCTCCTGTACAGCAGTCTCAGCCCTTTCCTGGATTTAGCCAACTCCACGATATCTGTAGCGCTTTCCCAGATGCAGCTCTGCTGCCTGTTTCTTCCTGACCTGTTCTTTCCAGGCTTCTAGCTCCCACAGCATGGCAGACCCTATACCAGATTTTTCTCTCTCCACCTTGCCTCCTCCACCCAGAAAACTCTGTCCCCATGGGTCCACTCAATTTTCCTAATGAAGCAGCATCCTGCCTCTCCTTTCAGAGGGTCCCCTTGCAACAGGGTTCTACAACCAGAGCTAGGAAGTAATATTTTTCTTGCTTCCTAGACACAGTATATTTAATAAAATATATGATCTCTGATATTTACAGAGTAAACATAAGTCAAACAGTTATGACTGTCTTTACAGATGTATTTATGCAATGATAGTAGAAAGAAGAGTAACTGGGGGTTTTGACTCTTTTCTGAAGGACAAGCCACAGTTTTCTCTTTTCAGGAAATTTTTGGAAAAGATTCAGAATTAAGCCTCAAGATAAGCATGTGTAAAACCACACAAAGTGGATGTTTCTGGTTCCCAGGCATATCATAGAGATACTATGTTAAGAATAGCAATCAAAGGGGCATATGCCATTGTAATTCATATAGGACACTGATGAGTGTAAGATATTTTATGAATATGCTTTAAATAGGAGCTATTAAGCTACACGTGTTCTTCTTAGGCTGCCAATGTTAATACTTTTAAAGGGTAGAGTTTCAGCGCAAGAATCTGTGGAAGAAATCACAGGTATGATAAAAAGGGCAAGTTCCAAAATGAAATGGAGCTGCTGGGATGAAATTCTGTAAAATTCATAATGCGAGAATAAAAACTAAAAGTCTGAAAGAAAAGTCATGAGCATGACATGATACACAACAAAGACACTCATATTAGAGTTTCTGTAAGAAACCGCTCCTTTCTAATGTAAATAACTGCACAGTAAAAGTTTTCAAATTTGAAAATTTACTATGTCACCTGTTTCCCATGATTTCCAAGTTCTTTTCAGATTAACTGCCTTCTTTCCTTTATATACGAATGGAACTTAATCTGTTCCTAGACCAATGGCACCGTGAAAATACCAATTACTTGTGTGTGCTACTCAGAATATTCTTCACAAAGGCATATATGTGAAGCACAGTGGAGATGTGTTGGTGTCATGACACGACATGTTCCTACTAACTCTAAGGAGTAAAGACACATAAACACAACTTTTAGTCATGAATGAATCTCCTGCAGTAGTGTCCTGTGGTACATAACTAATGCATGCTGAAGTTTGCAGTATTGTTTTACCAGTGTTGTTTTCTATATCAGTTACCAGTATGTTACTCATCAATAGTGATATATCTTCTTAACACAGTTAATCATAACGAGCCTAAGAGGAGTGAAGTTGTCCTTCACCCACAGCTGTCCTTCAGTAGGCTATCTATGGGTTCCTTTCAGCATGTTAAAATGGATGGATTCACAGTTTTCTCTCCCTGTGAAAGACTTCAATCTGCCATCAATGAGAGGTATGAGGAAAATATTTCTTGAAAGTTACAGCTAAATGTAACAATTGCTGTTAGTGCAGACAGTTTTGAAGACGAAGAAAAGCAGCATATGGCAGCAAGAGTATTGCTAGATCTGAAAACTGTAGGAAGTTTTCTAACAAATGAACTGATTTTTCTTCTTTTTTGTCTCGTGTTTATCCATTCAATATGCTGTTTTGCCAGGATGTATGTCAGGCTGGTCTCACTTTATATCCTGTACATGAAGGTGGTGCCACATGGTGCAAATCAATTCAGAAGAAGGTCTCAGACAGGAAAATACAGCTCAGGAATTTGTTGTTGGATGCTTGGAAGGATTATCAGCTGCCAGGCAAAATAGCCTGAGTTCTACAAGCAATGTAGGCAAGCTGCCAACACATCCCAAAGTGAAACCAAGCTCCAGCCTATTCGCTTGCTCTGTCTCCTGTACTGATACAATCGAGACCCGGCTAAAGGCTTTGCTGTGAGCAACCACTAAATGATACATCATTGAAGATATGATCTAGCTGAATTGATTTCTTCATGATTTATTAATTCATAATGAGTAAATCTCTAATAATTTTAACCTACAACGTTCCAATTTGCATCGTGGAGCAGTCTAAAAATACATGAACTAGATTTGGTTTTGCTAATATTAAATGGAGAAATGCAACGCAGGAGCTCACCTAGTATTTTCCAGATGGTAAAAGGCATTTTTTCCCTTTAAATTTATCTAGAACTGGGTCAAAGTCAGAGCTTAACATGTATAGAGTGTGGATTTTAGATCCTGACTCCAGCTGTTTACTTGAAGGAAGCTGTTTACTTGAAGCTCTTTTCTTCTTTTGCACCACAGGACTGCCTAATTTCATGTTCATTTTATTAGAGTAAATTAAATTTCTGTCCCTGAAAAATTTAGGAATGACAATGCACATCAGCTGTTCTAATACTTCTTCCAAGGTGTTGTGTCTGACCCTCTCGCTTGTAAGTATTTGGGCTATTTTTACCCCTTTAGAACGTTGACACCATATATGTTCTGCTCCTGATAACCATTTAAAGCAACACTAAACATGGAAAGAGTATTCTTTGGTCAGCCCTATGAAGCTCTTGTCCAGGTTGCTTGTCTCTGCTTCTGTTGCTGCCTGATCTCCAAAAACCTTAGACTAGACCAGGCACATGTTGTTCAGCTATATTACAAATACAAAAGAGCCACCAAGTCCAATCTTAGTCCAAGAGCTACCTAACAACAACACTGCCTTTGGCCAGCCAGGAACAAGAAGGTAGAGTAATTGGAAGAAAATCTACTCTACTGACTTACAGTAATAGTTTGTTCTCTTATTAGTATATCTTGTAACAATGGCCAGAATATTCAGACTATTCCTTGGATGAATACTGAGTTACATAACTGAAAAGTGGATCTTTCTTCTTCTCCATCTGATGAAAACTACATCTTGTAAGTTCTTGTAGATTCTGGACATGGAGTTACACACATATATATACAAATATATACCTCTAGAGTGTACACACAACGAGTGTAATAAGTGATGTTTTTAAAGTTCTGAATCTTTATATGAGCATCTCAGACATTCAGACACTGAACTACATTAAACACTGGGACAATGCAGCCTGATAATACCTCAGCTGCACCACTGACATTTTTTAATGGTTGTTTTTACTGCTTGGTCAAATCTTGTTTGATACTTTCAACAGCACTTTAAAGACTCCTTTGTAGAAGTTTCAAATCTTGCATCTGGGTAACTTACTGAAAATGTAACCTGACAGCAGAGTGGAATCTGTCTTAGCTTCTTTTCGTAAAGGGATCAATAGCACTTTACACCTCATCTTTATTTCAGCTTTTAGGCTTTTAATGCATCATTTGCTCCCTTTTGACACATAGGGAGAAAAAAGCGCTACAAAACAACAATATAATTTTTCCTTCAACGTAATTGACAGGAAACTTTTTCTTTATCTCTGTGGAAAGAAAAATCTAAGAGTTAGGGTCACAGAAAACATTTATTTTGTTTTTCAGAAGACTAGGCAAAGGAAATGACTTTTCAATCAATATAAAGCTAGTCAATCAGAGAAAAAAGACAAAAAACAAAAAAACAGTGCAGAGGAAATTGAAGGGCCTTTTGCACTCTATGCACAAGGGTGAAGAAAGCATTTTCCCTAGACTATGCATGAGCAACTGCTCTGCTAGTTGGCTTCCCCCATCTGAATCAGCAGGAGCCAACATGGGGAGAAAGGGAGACAAAAGATGCTGTGGGTCATTGAGTTAACCAGGCTTGTCATCATTAAAGACTTCTGTTTAGGGTCTCCCTGTGTTCCTGCATGCCACCCTGACCACAGTGGAAGGGATTCTTGACATTTGAACTACGAAAGGAAGTCATGGTCTGGGAATTTTTGTCAAATAAAAGAGTCATAGTGAATATTTTATTCAGACATGTTCTAGCTTTCCATTAGACCCAGTAGGGAGAGGACTTTTTTTTTTTTTTTTTTTTTTCCAATTTTGTAAACATATGTGAGGATAGGAATGTGGCTAATTATTCACATTACAAACATACCTAGATGGACCTCTAAGTTACTTAGCACACTATGGAATTTTGCAACACAACAAAACACTGTTAAATTTGTGACCAGCGAAGTCAAAATTTTCCTCATAATTAAGAACAAAATTGAAGGCAGGAAGAAACCAGAACTGTTTCTGCAGCAGACAACTAATTGAGAACATTATCAGGTGTAGCTCAAAAAACATCCATCCTTTTGAACAATGTGATAGTTCGTAAGTTCATTTAGGTCTTAATTTATTATTTTCAAATACAAGAAGCTCAACGCATGAAATCAAAGAATACAGAGAAGAAATAGCACAGCATCACAGAGGCTATATGAGAAAATGAATGGTGCTAGAGAAAAATGAGAAATGAGAAACTATCACTGTTGAAATAATGTAACTAGCATTTTTTGATGCTTCTCTTAAATTTTATGGAACTATTTTACTCATATGGTAATAGAAATCCAAGGCATTGAAATCTAAGTCCCATTTTTTACTTTTCATATAATTCTCTGTGGCAAAGATGGTTTTCAACCATCATTCCTGGAGGGCTGGTTCATTTCCCCAGTAGTCAGACTTGAAATCCTTAATGGCATGAGTTTGGAATTAGAGGACTTTGGATAAAGCAAATTTCTCTTAAGTATGACAGACTTGTTCTTCTCAAAGACTTTGAGAGTAATTTGGAAGTTCTTAAGTATCATCCTTTTCTCTACCTTGCTGGTATTAATCAATTTTCACCTATTTCAACTATTTTCAGTATTGAGGAGATGGGATAAACTACCGCTTCATTCCAGGGAAGGTATTCCTTTCCCTAACTAAAACACTTATGTCAGTGTTCCCATTCAGATTGACTGTGCTTCTGGACCACTCCACCACAGCTCCTGCTTTCTCCCTGTCTAGCCTGCAGGTAGGATTTCAGCTGGTGCAATTCAACAGGAGCTGCACACCTTCCTTGCATCTTCTTTTATGGCAGCTTCTGAGGCTGTACAGTAAAACCATCAATGCACATAGTGTGAAAGGAGAGATGTTATAAAATGCTTGCACATAACAAGGCCTTTTACTCTATGAAAAAGAAATGTGTCTCTTTTTAGTGCTCACAAGGTGGTGGAAGGTGGACTGTGAGCAGCCAGGTTACAGCTAGCACTGAAATCCATCTCATCTGGTGCATATCATATACAGTGAGCAATGATTTAAAGTTTCATGGTCTTGTTAGAGCTTTTAGAAATATGCATGGCTGCTTAAAGCAACTTTGCTAACAGGGAAAGGAAAAACTGTGCACCACAAAATGTGTGTGGGGGGCTGTTTCAGTTACTTTAGTTAACTGGAAAATTTAGATAAGTTCAAGAAAAGGTTATGCAAATGCCAATTCACCGTCTATCCACTTACAAGACATTGTGTCCTGGATTAATTTTCTGAGAAGAAAAGATTGAACCAAACCTCAGAGAATTTACTCCATTTTATTTAATCTAGGAAGTTGAATTGAAGAATTCCAGATAAGATACAAGTAAGAACATGAGCTAATATAGATTTTAAAACTGGAATGGGGGGTATGACCCAGAGAGGGTAAAGTTAACAATATATATGCCAATATTTCAGTATAAATGCTTACCATTAAACAGACTTTCTAGCCTAATGCAAAAATCAGATAAAAGCTATAATTTGAAATACATTACTAAGGAAGAGGTGAGAAGTTAAATAGTGCAAATAAAAAATGTAAATAAGCAAACCAAGGAGACGGAAGGAGATTCTTCATGAATCCTGATTTAAGCCCATCCTTACAGACTCTTGTACTTTTGCATTGACCTGCTTGTTTAGGCATGTGTTATTAAGAGTTTTAAGTAGTTTTGATAGACTGAGATGATCAGCTTCAAAGAAATGGTCATGACTACAAAGTGTCCCCTTTAGGCATCTTTGAAAGTATTGGCTTAAATCAGGATTCATGAGGAATGTCCTTCCATCTCCGAGATTTGCTTATTTACATTTATTAACCATCTGAATCCAGAAAATCTGCAACTGTTATAATCTGCTTAAAGATGTGCTTTCCAGCCTGGAAAGTAAAGGTGAGACAGGGGGTGCACATTGTGTAGTCTTTTTTTCATATATTTCATTTCTTCCCCAGAAAAGAAAGATTTGAAAGTATAGATGTTGGATTAGTCATTAGGTTTTCTGGTTTTCTGTCCAGATTGCCAGCAACAGTCCTTCAGGCTGTTCCTAAGGCAGCATTTCTTCATAGTTCCTCCTTGTCTCTTCCCTGGTTATGTTGTTTGCCTTTACTCAGAGTACCTTGACCGGCAGGGAAGACCTTGTGCAGGTTGCACAGTAAAGAACATTCCAGCCATCAAGTATTTCTGCATTATTTATGCACATTAACTTTTTTTTTTTTTTCCTTTTCTTTTTCTTTCTTTTCTCTTTTTTTTTTTTTTTTCTTCCCACTACCGTTTTTCACACACTATAGTAGACAACATGTCATCAGGCTGGAAGATTTTTTTAAAGGGATGGAGAACAATGTTCTTCTGTGAGTACAAAAATCACAGCACTAACTACAGGGCAAGAGTATACAGAACTGAGAAGTAATTTCCACAGAAAAAAACAATTTCTCCAAATGACTTATGAAAAATAACGTTATTTCTTACAAGTACAGGTCCTAGAATTAATTCTGTTTATGTCCAGGTAGTTAAAAACTGCATGCACAAATGTTTCTGTGTGCAGAAAAAGAGGTGAGTTAACAAAAATGCATCACTGTATTTCTACAGCCTCTGTAATTGATAGTGTTCAGACTCATTTCTAAAGAGGACTAAATAACTTCTGTATCATTGAGTGATTTATAGGCTTTACCAGTGCTGATAAATATGTGTGTGAATTAAATTCCTTCCATGTGATGTTTGTAGACAGCGTAGGTCCTGAACTTCATTGTTTATATAATTACATTTTAAAGCATTATCTTTTGAAGCCATTGGTTACTTCTTAAAATAAATTGATTGAAAAGGAAACAAACTCTTCCAGGACAAAAAGTATAGAAAAAGATAGAATATCAATCTTAAAACAAAAGTTGTTTTTTTTCCAACTCTAAATGATTAAAATTTCTGTGAAAACTTGTCATGAAGTAGAATACACATTGAAAGGATTGTCACATTCTCAGTGCTAAAAAGCATTCTTTCCAGCATTAAGTCATACATATCAGGGACTGATTATTGTAATCTAATTGATCCTGTACCTTACTTCCTTAAATACTTTTTGCCTTTGAAAATTATAATCTATTAATAATTGTATAAATAGATTAAAATCTTTTTGGTGCATCATAGTATATGCTTCATAGATAATGATTGATTGCGAAAAATGAAGACTAGATAGGTAAACTCTAGAATGTCCCAATACTTGAGTTTTGTAGTGAGACAGTGTATGCAAACTTATAAGTATGCAAACTTAGAATTTAAATAATAAAGGAAAATCAGAATTACTATCCTGACAATCAGCAGAAGTTTAGCCATTTGTTAAGGTGGGCATGATCCAGCCAAAACCTGCAGGAAAATTTAGCAACACCATTGCAATGGGAAGTCTGAGAAATAGAAGGGAGATACAGGAGATGGTTTTCAAATGGATTCTGGAGCATCGGTGAATCAAAATAGATTATACATGTCCATGCAAGAAATAGAAAATCTATTTCCGGATCAGCTCTCTTCAGTAGAGAATGTTTTTGTACACTGTTCAATAGTAGATGTTTACCTTAGCGATCTAAAGTGGGAATAACATTGAAAAAGTTGGAGAGATGAGTGTTTCTGTGACAGGCAGTCACAGAACAGGGACATAGAATCAGAATAATCAAGGCTGGAAAACATGTCTAAGATCATCAAGTCCAACCATCCACCTTAAACCCCTAACCCTGAACCACCCTCATCTGCCTGTCTTTTGAACACCCCCAGGGATGGTGCCTCCACTACCTCCCTGGGCAGCCTGTTTCAATGTTTAACCACTCTTTCTGTGAATAAATTTTTTCTAATATCCAGCCTTAACCTCTCCTGAGGGAGAAGAAGCCAACATCTGTCTCACTACAACCTCCTTTCAGGTAGTTGTAGAGAGCAATGAAGTCTCCCCTCATCCTCAGCCCATTTCTTCATCCTGTCCTCATAAATCCTGTTCTCCAGTCCTAAGTCTCTGCTGGAGCCATCAGATAGTCATGGAAATGTTAAACGATTTGGATATCTTTTTAGTTTCCTATACGGAATTTCCAGTATTCTGGGTTTCTAGCAGAAGACTTCTGAATACAATAGTTGCACGTGTATTCCAGTTATCCTGATAAAGTCACTGCTGGTTTCTCACATGGTTTGATGGGGCAGAGATTTAAGTAGCTGACTGCATTAGATATAGACCAAGATTTTTCATTTGTATTATTGATATTGAAATTATAAAGCCCTTTTATTTTCATAACAGATACTGTTATTCATCACAGTATCTGAAGGCATACATTTCTGTAGCAGTAGATTCCCTGGGTTAGCTATTTTTAGGTACAAAACAATTTGGAATCCAAAACCGCAACACTACTACACAAATGGTGCAACAATAAATAATGTCAGTGTGAATATATCACTGCATATAAGCCACTGTAAAGTTTGTCTCAAAATCTCATAAATTTCTTTTGATTTCAGTGTATTTAAGTGTTTCACTTCCTATTTTACTCATGTCATGTAATTCCTAAAATATCCAGGCTGAACCATGGGACTATAATGAGATGTATATACATTACAGAGTACTGCTGGTGTAAAAAAGGTTTTTTGTTGGTATTTTGGGGTTGGTTTTTATTTGTTGTTTTGTTGTTTTGTTTTTTTTTCCCCTCAGCCTACTGAATTTTATAAAATGTTTACTGAGAGATGCCCAGTATTCTCACTTCAAATAAAGCAATCAGTTCTAAACTGCATTGACTCAGGGGATAGCCCTCAGCCATAAGCACTAGTCTATTTAGACTGTTCTCTATTCTGTTTAGGCATTTCTTCATTTCAGACTACATGGGGTAAGGGCAGGAGTGAGCACAATGATGTGGCCTCTGTGCTAGGCCTCAGAGCACACCCTGTGACATGGCCCCAGGCTCTTTTCTATTAAGCTGACCTTATGTCTCAAAGCCTTATGACCTGTGACACCACTCAATTGTTATTTAATCAATTCAGTCAAAATTAAAAAGGTGTATTTTTATTTGCCTTAACACCTTTTCTTTCTGGTATTTGTTTTGGTGACCTTTGAGTATTGGATTTCAGCTGTCGATAACACAGCACATGCCAGATTGGTTTTTCTAATAAATAATGAAGCAACTTCTGAGGATTATTTGGATTGCATTGATGTGGGCTAGAAATAGTCTGCAAACATAGCCCAAAAAGAACAATTCAACTGCATATTCTGAGACCATCGAACAGGAAACACAGCAGGAGAAAAGGGTTGTAGACACCATCTAATATCAAAACTCCTCAACTTTTCATACAATAACCTGTATAGTTTTTGCACTTTGAGCTTTGGTCTCTTGCTTGTTAAAATACAAAGACAGGAGAGCTCAGCTATAAGCATCAAAACGAATGCATTTGGTCATACAGCTCATTATGTAGAGAGGCTAAAAAAACTGTGGTATCTCCAGTAAATATTTTTGGTTTTATGCAGCTCTTCTGGGGACAGAACCATAACTTTCTTTCTCTTTGTGCTTTGGTGTATTACACTTTTTTAAAAAATGCATTTTTTCAGTTATACTTTATAATTAGGTCCTGGTTTAGAGTTGTGTTGATGGTAATTGTTATATGTGCACTAAACACTGTACCAATATGTGATGATTTCCTTCCTCAGAAATGTCCAGTCTTTAAAGAATAAATTAAAATGAACCGTGATTTTTAGAAATCTAGTAGCAATGACTGTGGAACAGATGAAGTCACAAACATTTACATAGTGCTGCATCTTGTTGACTTTCCCCACACATACACAGATAAGGCTCAAGACCAAGCCAGACATCAGTGTCTATTTTTAAAATTTCATCTGGTGACATTTTCTCTTTTTAGGCGTTTCTGTGCCATATTACCCTCTTGCCCTGAGTTGCAATGCAGAATTAAATTCATGCATTAACTCCAATTAACTGTGATTTAAGTGACAGATAATCTTCATTTCATTGATCTGGTAACTGTGACTCTGAATTTAAAACCTTTCTGTCCTGCAGTTCCTCACATACAAAAATACATATTGTCTACCTAGCATGAACTCTAGGCTTTGGAAAAGCATCAGGAATATGGCTTGTGAGAAAAATTATGATTCTGGTGCACCTGATGCCCCTGAACCTTTTTTGCTCTCCTTATTTAGAGAAAACCTCAATTTTATAAGAGTGGCAGCAAAGAGTAAGTTTGAGAGCTGCTCTTTTCTGAGCCTAGACTGTATTGCCCTGTGAACGGTAAGTAATAGCTGCATGTCCTGGGATTTGGCAAGAGCAAGTTTCAATCTCTTTGAGCATCCCCAGGAGCTACAAATGGGAGTGGGAAGAGAGAGGATTGCACCCCTGTTGCCCTTTCCCCTTCACAGTCTGTGCTCCCTAGGGTAGCACAAGTATTTATAAATTAGTGACATTTATTTATAAAATGCCTGAGACATGCAGCACTTTAATGTATTAAAAAATTACATTAATGTAAACTCAGCTTCATACATCACTGAACATTATTAATTGGGTGTGGGGATGTGTGAAGGGGTATGGGATAATTAGGACTGACTGTCTTTTGAATACCTGCAGTGTAAGCAGAGGAAGTAACACAGACTGAGCTCCTACAAATGTTTCTTGCTAAGAAGGAAAGAACTGAACCAATAGAATAGTGTGATCTTCTGTGTGTAGCTCCGGAGGTGACTATGTATCTTTTACTCAGAGGAAGACCAGAGCCTGAAGATTAACTGGGTCAAAGATTTTTCTATAGTCTATGTAAAAAAACAATGCTTAGAGTCATAACATGGCACAAATATGATAATTTTTTTTTTATTTTTTTTTTTAGTGTAACACAGCTCGAATATTAGGTTAGGGAATTTGTAGTAAGTGAAGTAAAATGTGACCCAGCATGGATATGATAATTCTTTGCACTACAAATGATTGACATGCAGACTCTTCAGGGCAAGTCTTCCTGCCCTGAATATTCAGTCTGTACAACTCTGGGATATGAAAAACTATATGAAATGATAGCAGCTTTTGACTTAAAAATATTCATTTTATTCTAGGCTTTTGACAGGAGGCTGGCATATTGGTATGCCTAACAACTTAAAGTCTGAAAGTAATGCGTTCTTTTTTTGCCACATATTTGATTCATAGTCTTTTGTTCACTTCAGCACCTGTGTTTTCTCTCACTGCTGTGTCTCAGATGATACAAAGCTGCAACCCCACCAAGCACTTTCCTCTCCTGTTCTCTCCTTCCAGGACAGTTCCATGAATGTCCAGATCCACATTCTTAGAAAGAGCTATCTGAGGAACTTCTGTAAGTCACTTATCTGGAAATCAGGTGTCAAGGAACAGCTACAAAAGAACACAAGAATCCACCCTACCATCATACAAATGAATGATACTGAGATATCAAACATCAAAACCATGGTGCGAATAAGAAGACCAGTAAAACTGGTAAAGCTGGAGAAGCTGAAGATTGTTGGACAAGATATATAATGTGGGTAAAAGGCTGACTGAAGAGAATGGTGAGTAGACCATATAAACTATCAGTCTGGAGTATGGCAACAGTTCAGCCTGCTCAAGTTTTGAGAGATTTCAGTAAGGCAGTGGTTGTATTTTTCTATTAGGGATTTTACTAGTGCATAGAGGTATTGATAACATCAGTGCCAGGATGCATCCTCAGTACAGAGGAGGATCGAAATATCGCAATGCAAGAATCAGATAGCCTTGAGATCGACAGGAATAGAAGTAAGATGAAATTCAATAGCACAAAGTACAAGGTCAGTCACTCAGGGAGTAATAACACAAATACTCTGCTATAAAGCTGAGAGCTCATCTGTCAGAAATCACCAAGAGGAGAGTGACCTAAACTCTCTAGTTGATCACAGTATGACTGTGAGCTGCCAATATGCTTTAGCTGTGAAAAAAGGCAAGTATGTTCCTGAGATATAGCATGAAGCTATTTCCAGAAAGGACAGAAAAACATCTGAAGCACTGTGCAACACCCTAATAAAACCTGATCTCAGGGACCATGTGCACATTAAAAGAAAGATGGACTCTTACTGGAAACAACACAGAGAAGCACTAGTAAGATGATTTGGTACATGAATATCAAAAAGACACCAAAGTAATTTGGCATGTTTAGCCTAGCAAACCAGAGCCTAAAGGAGATTTGATTGTTATCTATAAATACATATAAAGATAAACGCAAGGGAGAGAGGGGGATTATATTACCTAAATGCTAGTTTTGGCATGAAAAGAAATTGGTAATTAAATTTATGCTGGAAATTAGAAAAAAGGATCTTATCTAGCACAGCAATCCCTGGAAGAGCTTCCCAAGCACAGTAAGGGTGTAGAGGATGAAGAACAAAAACCTAATTGCTTTAAGGGTGGAGTTTGATAAGTGTAAAAAGATTATATGATATGGTTGCTTGCAAGAGCATGGAATTAGACTTAGTCCTGGCATTCCCTTACAGCCCTAGTTTCCAAAGCAATGCCACATATACTCAGAGCTATCAAAAGGACACTTATACCACTAAGAAAGACATCTTACAAAGCTGTACAGACTTTTACTATTGAGGAGATAATTAAGAAAATCTTCTTTATAAGAAAATGCCCTGTATCAGTTCCTGTTATATGTTCCTGTTATAAGGTCCTGTTAGAAGAGCATCAGATATAACTAAAGGGGAAAAAAAGCAAACACTGTCGTGCCTTACAGTATTCTCTTGATAGTAAAATCAGTATGAACTCTGTTTAGTTATTCATTTAATTGCTGTCTCTGTTTAAAAAGAATGTAAAGATCTTATGTCTAACTCAAATGCCTCAGAATTCCAGGGACCAGTATTGACACCAGTTTGCTGCAATGAATTCTCTCACATAATGTATCTGTATATTTTTATTCATATTTCTTTTTATTTCTTATAGGATTAATTGCACAAAAATATCCTGCTTATTTCTCAGGCTTACAGGATGGAAAGCCCAAATCTTTCCCCAAGCATGGTGTTCAGTATTTGTTCTTTTAATGATGGAGCTTTAATTGCTACTGGGAGTTGATGCAACAAGCGTGCAAGAACAGCATTACTCACATGTATCACTGGATGGTATTAGACATCGATAATCATTACTTAGCTGTTCTTCCACTTATAGGGCCATTGACACACAAAGCAAGAGTAGTGATAAACTTGCCAGAGTATATGAGGTGTGTGTAAAGCTCTTGTGAATGTAACTACTGATCACTGCTGCTTCATGAGTGAAACAAGAAACCTGCTTCTTACCAAATTTTCATAACCAGTGAAAAAAATTAAGGTTGTTGTTGTTGTTGTTGTTGTTGGAGTTTGAAGACCAGCCAAGATTAAGAAAGAAAACCTTTCCAATGACTGCCAGAAGGGCCTCTAGTGTTGTCATAGGTGTGGTACAAGACTAGTAAGAGTGAATGTTGCTCACTGAAGATCAAGTAATGCTTTATTCTTATTTTTGAGATGGATATTCTGCAGGCAAGAAGGAGAACTGTGGTTTCAGTGTTTGCAGTTCCTTTCTTTCTCCAAGTGTCTGTGTCTTCCTTATTGTACCTCTGTGCTTTCTTGATTGCTTGGGATGTGAGCTACAATGGAGACCACATTGTCCATCTTAGGAACAGAGCAGACTGTCAGATCATGACCATCCACCATTGCAGATGCACTTAGTGGAATTAGTAGCTGCTATCCAGAAAAAAAAAAATAAAAAATATTTTACTTACATTTATGAATCCCAGAGGCACTTACCTTGAGAGCCTTAGTCCAAAGCAACAAGGAATAGATCACTATCGCATAAGCATGTGCAGTAGTCTAACTGAATAGAATGGGTTTTACTAAGTCCTATGTATGACATTTTTCAGTAGAATTACCTTAATTGTATGCATGAAATATCCTGAAAAAGGTTAGATGGCAGTGGCCCAGATCATCTTGGCATTACTGTCCCCTAAGCCTTAACAAAGCTTCTCTTTGCTGAGGTGCCTCAGAACAAACCTCAAAAGTCCCCTAGAAGAAATGGTTTACATGGTTTTATGGCACTCAAGGAATATCTATTCTGAAATGTCTAAGGAAGGCCTCTTTTTCTTTTTTCACAATGAAGAAAAGATTTCAGGTAGCTACTATTGCCTATCATGTTTTAGAAGAGGATAAATAACCTGCTTTTAATGATCAGGAATTTTGAGAAAACACTGACTTTCTAGAGACTAAAAAGTACAAGTGTAGAAATTGGCTTGTGTTAGGAAGAAATTTGTTACTGCCCTGACTAGATTAACCATGGTAATTGGCACTGGCTTTTTTTAACATATTGTGCAGTGCTTTGCAGGCGGTAGTAATAAATAATGTGCACTTAGCTGCACTATTGGTCATTCGCAGTCCTATCACAGCAACCTCCCCCCATTCAGGGAAGATAAATGTGATTTAAATTAATAGCCAGTCCTAAATAACTCCTCAGCTGGTAAACGATGCATTTATCAGGCTCAGACAGGCAGTGTCCTTTGATTCATGGTCCCCCCCTTACAATGTGAAGGGTGCGTACAAAAATTGTTATTACTTTTTAATAAAGTGTAGCAGTCAGTCTTCAGTCATTTATCAGAAATGGAGGCATTCTGACAAACAGAAATATCTTAGCAGTGGATGAATGAGAGGGATAAAGGACACATTTCTCAACAAAAATAATCACTGCCTAAATAATCTCATAAAAGTCAGCTTCTAAGTACCTTGAAATAAATGTATCCAGCTGAAAGATACAGTCTCCATGTGCTGTTAAACTAAAGCCTAGACCAATCGTTACAATATTCACCTGCACAATGAAGACAAAAAAAATTATTTTCATCATCATTCTGTGTGGCAGCAATTCAAATACAAATAGCATTCGCCAAAATAGCAAATTTCCCAGTGTATTTTCCTCTTTGTTTCCCAGCAGCTAGATCAACATTATTCCCCACTTAAAATTTTTAAATTAATTGTGCTTACAAATCAATAAAGTTTGAATTGAAAAAACCTGTCAAGTGAATGAAGCAACTTATAAGCAAATGTAATTTAAAATGTTTTATAGCTTATGCATTTTTTAACATTCTTTAAGTATTTAAAACATTATTGTTCTTTCAGTTGAGGCAACTGATAAGATAAGGCAGTGCAAGGCTTTCTTGTGCAAGAAGAATGCCTTAGGAAACTTAGAAGATGCAGATCTTTTCAGGTGAGCATCCATTTTCAACATAGGTGAGCTGAGGGCAGGGTGTTTAACCTGTCATTCATCCTTACTTGTTGCCCATGTGTGGCCTCCAACTCCCAGGGTTTCCCAGGCATTGGTGTGTGACAGATCAAACCAGGACGTGTTGCTAAGGCCAGATCTCACGCTTTTAACACAAACCTTTGTAGAATCATTGTGTTAACATGGAGCTTGGTTCTTCTGAGCTCCATGAAGTTGTGGGGTATTAGTGCTGTAAAGTGAGGCAGAGCTTATCCTGTTAGAAACGAAACACAAAGTATTTAACTGAAATGGTCTGACTATGATCAGCTTGTAGTAATACGTCTAGGATGTAGTTTCCCAATCATTGCTTAGCGCTGTTCAGCTCCCTTCTTGCTGCTGAACTTTGGATACACAGCATTACCCCTGAAGAAGATGAAACACAATATATTGCCAACACTGTCATCTTGCTCACCTCACATATGCCCATCCCTCCCTACCCCTGCATCCCATCTAGCTCCTGACAAATCCTGCAGGATAGTGACAGGATGGGTTTGCTGACACAGGAGGTCTGTCTGTTGCTTGCCACCATATTTTCTCTAACTTTGAACTACGGGGGTGTTGAGCATTTGTAGGCTGCCTAGAAGCTAATGTAGGCAAACTTTTTAAAATCTGTTCAAGATGGATCTGGTGCATCAGTTTAAATTTCTGTTCCTCTTCCTCTGATGAACTTTTAACATCAGGCTGGCTGATGTCGCCCTTTACAACAGAGTTGAATTAAAGTTCATTTGGTAATACACTTCAAAAAATGAGACCTGGTCATCAGTACATCTGTCCATATTTCAGTGAAAGACCACTGTTTGTACCTGGTCATAAATATAGAGCAGTCTCCTCTCCTAATGCCCTGTTCCATTTTTAGAGGGAAGAAATTGCACCTACTGTGTTGAGACAGCATTGGGAATGACCTGTCAGCCATATATTTCACTTGTATGGAAAAATCCCCTTCATGCTTTGCGCTGACTTCAGCATATTCAGGAGTATAAAGTACTGTTCTTCAGAAATACTCTGTTACCTTCAAAATTTCATTTAATGTTTGGATCATCCAAAACTGTACTACTGCTCTTTGACCAAAAGAAAAAAGCAACACTTCACTGGATCCCTGAAGACCACAAGAAGAGCCTCAGATTGTGTAAACAAGTTCCAAAAATAAATAAAAAAACTCACAAAAAAACAAAAGAAAAAACCAACATGAAAAAACATTGAGCATTCATTTTTTATCAACTATACTACATTCTCCTCTTACAGTAGGGAAATAGTTATACAGCTTTTCATATTACATTATTTGAGTCTCATCCAACAGTCTGTGTCTGGGCCAAATGCCACAGACTTGAATGAAAAAAAAAAGAGTTTTGCTGTTAATTTCACAGTGAGTATTAGCTGAGAATATATGGTATTTTTCTGTGCTTAATAAGCAAATATTTAAGAAATAAATATGCTTATAAATAATAAAAAGTAGTATGAGGAAGTTATAATTATGACTCATGCTGGGTATAAATAAGGATTGAAGTCTTTTAGTGGGAAGAATTGCTCTTAATGCAATCTTACCAGCTGCTGGTGGTTTAAATGTGTGAGGATATAACCCTGTCTTCGTGCTGAAAAATAATTTCAAATAAGAGAAAGGGTATAACAATGAGTACTGGAATAGAAGGTCTGGAAAATAGAATATCTTGAGCTTCAGAATATTCTTCCATGAGAAATGCTGGAATTCACCTGAGAAATTAAAAAGAAATTTGGACACAAATACTCAAAAATTAATGGCAGGGAATGATTCAACATGGGCAAGGAAGAAGAATGGCAGGTCATATTTTAAAAAAGATATTAATAAGCTATTTTAAAAATGTCAGTTGTTTAAATGCTGTTATTTCAATATAGTAACATACTGCTGGTTACTCTTGGTGATCCAGTAATTATGATTTGGAATTCTGCTATGTATTGCTTTTGGTGAGCCTCCCTCCCAAAATTTGAGGAAAGCAGGAAAATGATATAAGTTTTATTTCGCAGTTTCTGAATATTTGGCCTATTTGTCTCTTTCTTCACTTCTAGTTTTCATGCTTCTTTTTAATGTTTAGTTTTTCCCTGAAAACATGATTTAATCAAGCGGAAGGTGGTGTTTAGGAGAAAGTCTAGATAATGAAATTGATCATGATGAAACAGCCTCTACAAAGTTCAAAATCCACAGATGGCCTAAACCAGATAATAGTTGTTTTCCTTTCATTTTAAATACATTTGTCTTCTGTCACTGCTGAACAAGGATATTTTACTTAAATTCACTCACTTCTTCACTCAAAGAAAGAAGACAATGGTGTAGTTCTATTCCATAATGTTGACAGTAATTAAAACATTAAAAATACAAAAGAGTTTTGCATGTTCATGACAGCATAACTGAAAAAAATAACATGGAATACTTCAGCCTGTACTGGGTTATCCTCAAATTAGGACTGAGATAATCTGATTTTACTGTATAGACAGTGGCTTGACTGAGTAATTTACTCAGGAGGACCACCTTTCTCAATTTATGTTAACTCTTCATATACCAGTTGTATGCTGATCTGCTTGCTTGAAACTCTTCTAAAAATTTGGATACATTGAGGTTTAACATTTATTTTACAAATAATACAGAGCTGAATTTTAAATATGAAAAACAGATATCTGGAGGAAATATTGAATAGTTTTTCTCTTCTGCTCCTGAAACAATGCCACTCTCTTTTTTTCTGTTTGACGTGCACTATTTTAAACCCCACTTCCTGCATGTAAAATATGGTAATCTATCAAACTATTATTATGAAGTCTTTCTAGTTTCCTTGACTAACATTAAAATTCTTCCATTGAGGATTTCAGGGACTGTCTTCAGCCAACTATGTAATTTTCTTCCTATAGGCCACTGTGATGGAAATAAACAGCAAAGAGTTTGAACTGAAAATGTGTCCTTGTGTATTAAAACAAGAACAACTACAGCATCATCTCACTCTTTTATGCTGGAATAAATTAGCCCTTTAATTTAGTTCCATGAAAAAAATACAATGTAGAAGCAATTCTCTTGTGTATAGACCAACATTAAGCCTCATACACAGGTAACAGTCAATCCATTAACCTTTGCTTTGAGCTTAACCTGTGTGTCCCTCACATCACAGTTGTTCCTCCTTTTAATACCTTTTCCTTAATAGTTGCTCACCCACAACTGAAAAGGGCAGAGCAGCTTCTCATGACATTGACTGTGCCACTGCAATAATAAGCTTCTCTTTTCTTTTTTTCCCACCTCCTGCCTCACCATGGTGTCAGCAACCATTTTGGGGGGGGGAAGGTAATCTAAAAAGAGCTGTAGAGGCAGAGGTCATGTTAAACTGTAACGCAAATGTTATTCCTCGATTATCTAGCTGGGGTAAATGTCAACTGCTTCGGGCTAAAGCAATTGGAAAAGCAGAGTGTGTGAATCTAACAAAGGGAGAGAGAGAGAGAGACAAGGCGGGTGAGCTGGGGGAGGGGGAATTTAAACTGGGCCTAGTTTGATGGCTGGTATGTTAAACTAGCACTTTTCCTTATTTCTTTTCTCCAGCGGACAGTGGTTCAGCTGCACGCAGTCTGAGCAGAGCTTTCCTCACCCGTTATTCTGTAATAAGTGTGTCTGTAACAGAAAATGTTGTGTGCTGAGGCAGCAGCTTAAATGGCATTTAAACACTTGAGGGATCAGTGCTTGTTCCACTTACTAAAGACATAAGTAATAAATAATATGGGAATAAAGATATAGTTAATCCTGTAGAACAATAAGACATTTTGAAATTCCTTAATATACTATGCACTTTGAAGTATGGTGTGGCATTAGTTATAGCTATTGCTATATTTAGTACAGCTTGAAAAAATACATGTTAAGGTGAACATCAGTCTTGATACGACTGAAGAGCAGGCATGATTGTTATTATTCTTGTGTAAGTATATATTTATTAAACACTGGTGAATACATTGAGTATTGAGCATCACATATTCTTTTCTCACTTTTCCATCATTTTGTGTCATTATTACTTGACACTGATTTTGTAACATTATTACTTGACACTGATTCCTACAATTTATGACAAAATAGGAACTTCAACAAAAATACTGTATGTTAATGAAAAATGGATATTGGAATGATAAATATAGTGGGTCAAAAATTTTGACAATTTCTGGAAATACGTGAAAGGAACCACCAGATCTTTCTTTACTCTCTCACACCCTTTTTCCCCTCTGGATGTGGTGATTTCAATTCTTCTGTCAAGTTGGTATACTAAGCTGGAGGGTGCATTCTGATGGCACTTCTGAACAGTTGTGGCAAGTTTAAGGAATTTATTATTATCAGTCAAGATGCAGAAACCAGCAGTATGTTTGGTCATGACCCATTTCAACACAATGTAGAGGGCTTTAAAACACCACTGGAAAAATTCTGTTTTAATAGCCAGCTAGAGAAAATAATTCTTAAAATACCCGAGCACAGTCCTCAAAATGCATCTGCTACACTTCTGTGTCTCAAGGCTCTGAGTCTCACCAGGACCTGGATGGAAGGGCAGGTTTACAGGTAACTGGTTCCCTAAACATTAACAGCATCCTTGAATTGAAAACTATTCCAAATTCCTGGAACTGCCCCCAGCAATAAAGATCATACTACAGCTTGTGTTCATTGATATAACATATTTTTGTAGTGCTGCTCAAAACAATTCTATGCTATGAAAGTCCTCCACCAAGTGTAGCTGTGATCCCAAAATCTCTGGAGGACATCTGGAGGGAGAAGCAGCCTGGGATAGTGTCATGGCTGCCATGGAGGCCAAGAAACCACTGGCAAATAGTATTTTTAGGAAGTGTCAAATCTGTCTAAATTTCTTCTGAAGAGTAATACTGGGAGGGCAAGAAGGAGGAGCAGGTAAGTGGTAAAGTCACGCTTTAAGTTAGATCCAGTTATGTGGGTTTTAGAGTCAAAAAATAGCCTTGGACTCAGCTTTAAAATCTACTTTTATACTGTGTCTTCCTTTCTCAGATTATTTTGATTGGATGAGTTGTTGAATCACTTGCCTGCACAAAGTACGCCTGATGGTTGCTTTAGGTTTTCCAGATTAAGTGATGAGCTCATTTCCTGGTGGTGACAGAAGTTAACAAAACAAATACACAGAAATCCATTAGAACTAATTCACCCAAACAACTTGAGTAAATCACTCAATGCCCTTCTCTCACTGGGGAAAAAAATCAATGACTTGATGATAAAATTAAAGATTTTTTTAAACAAAGGAATGTTTTTTTAATGATCATAATAGTATGATGAAAACCGTGCAGTAGTATCTATCAGTCTCCTAATCCGTTTCCAGTAAGTACATCATTACCTTCACTCATCTAAGGTCATACCTATGAAAATGAATGGATATTTCCATATGTTTTAAGAAAGGATCACACTTGTAACAAGCACTACCCTAAAAGATTTAAGAAAATCACAGAGAAAATCAGGAATTTTTTTTTATTTTATTTGATCCTTATGTTCAGAAGCTTTGGATGGAAAAATAAATGTATGGCAGTACTTCTTTTCAAAGGTAATTTGTTGGTAAATATTTTTAAAGTTATTGCAGTTTAGGAAAGTAGAGCTGTTGCAAACAGAAGATTATGTGTAATAAAGTAGCTAGTATTATGTCTTCCAGATTTAATACCTTTTAATTCGTGAATTAATTAAAAAAAGTAAAAAATTAAGTAAGTAGTGAAAAAACAATGTTAGAACTTTTGTATTTTAAAACCTGAAGAAAAAACATTATATGGTGGTGGAAGGTTGTAGTGTTTCTGGCATGAGTGTCTCTATCAGTGGAAGATTTCTGATTTTTCATGACTCCTTAATTTGGAAGTGAAAGACTGGAAAACCTGAAAGCTAAATTTTGATAAATATTAGTGAGAAATAAGGTAACCTTTTGCTGTCTAATAAATATATTCTAATCCAACTGAGAGATTTGAACTTGATTTAGGAATCACCTGGTAAAATGAACCAGAAATTCTAAAAGTAACTCTAAAGTTTATTGAACCCATGAATCAGAGGTGTGAGTAGCTGCATTTCCACAGAATGCAGTGCAGCAAACCTGCTTTACAAAACCTAGGGGCTGAGCCTTGACATGTTTTGATGTAACACTATGACTGAATTCTTCAGTATAGTAATTGGCATGAAAAAACTTGCACACCATAAACTGTTATCATTAATATTGTGGACTTCACAAACAGGACACTAGAAATATTTATGAAACTCAGACATCAAAGTAGTTTCTTTTTATCTCTCCCTTCACCCAGCCCTAGTAAAGCCTAATTGAAATACAATAATTATAAATGAGCTTAGCTTCTCAATTTAATTTCCTTGTGAGTAGTTTCATTTATTTTTCTTAGGCTTTGTTAACATGTTTTAATTAGAAGATTTAACAAAGCTCAAGATGCAGTGTGCCATTAGGTATAGGAACATAATGGGACACATTTACAGAGAACTGGTGAACCTCTTTTTATGAGTTTACTTGTTTGTGCAATTGTGAGAGTAAATTTCCTCATGAATCTGAGGAATATTATTGTGTAGGAAGCCAGGTCCCAGAAAAAGGCTTTTCCAAAAAAGTCACAAAGCAGTATCTGCACGAAGGCTAACCCCATATTAGTCAAATACCCACCAAGATTAATTTATGGTGAAAATCACATAAAAAGTCAACCACTTAGTTTGGGGCACTACAGGGGAGATGAATAATTTCAAACATCAACACCTGTGTCCTGCAGTTGTCACAGTCTTTTTAGCCCATTGCTGGAAAATAGAAAAATGAAGCACAGACACAAGTTTACTGGGAAGCTCTTTAAGGTGAAAAGGCAGAGGTAGTGCTGGAACTCCTAGTTTGAGGGACCAATTGAATATATCAGCATCAAAATATTGGAAGGACTAGCCTGACAAGGAAACAAAGGAGGGTCTCAGACCGTTTTTTGGAATTTGCATGTAATTATTACAGGTAAAATTGTTTTATACAAATACATGCTCTTACTCTGCAAAACACAGAGAAAGCTTTATTATATAACCGATCATTAAAGTTTGAACATACAGTAGCAACAGGCTTAATACAAGCCATTTCAACTTCTGTAACTTCCATATTGATAAAATTATTTCAGGATTATATTTCTTAGATTATATTTCTTAGAAGCATGCAAGGAATTTGTGGTCTAAGACTAAAGAGATAAGTTTCCTCCAGTTCCCGTACCAACACACTATCCAACACACTCAATTTCCTTTTGTATCCAAATCAAAATAATAATAATTCAGACAGCGCGTGAAAGTAAACATTATTATAAAACAGTGGATTAACCATTCTTCTTTAAAATGTAATACTATATTTCCAGAGGGTCACATTCTTGTGAACACTTTCTTGTTCTGAAGATCCATTGAAAAGTCTTGAATATGTAAAAATATCCACGCATTTATGATGTTTAATGTGTGCTTTGTAGAAACTTGGGTTGAAGAAAAAGAATTAGGATACTATAATGCATGACTCATTCAAAATGTGCAGAAATACTAATCTTTCCATTTGTTAAGCATCTTTGTTTGAAATCATGCATGCATTCCGAAGAGAAGAACAACAGCCTTTAGCTCATATCAGGCTTTTACGTGTTCAAAACTCTGACTGAACAAGGAGACCAAAGGAATCTCCCTTCATTCCTCATGCTAAGCATTTTTTTTTTTTAAATCCTGCTTTGTCCCATCTCCAATTTCAACTAAAACAGAAAAAATCTACTTGAAATTTTTGCCTGATTTTTTTTCTGTGAAACCTTGTACTTACACCCTAGGATGCTTTCCAGGCACATGTAAGGAAAAATGAAGTAATTTAAATGTTTAAGGTTTTATTGATTTATTTTGTTTTTAAATTCTCCAGCACGTTTGGGCCTCAAGTTTTTATTTTTTATTTTTTTTTAATTACTTCATCATGGTAGGCATGGTCATCTATGTCAGCTGCATAGATAGAAGGAAGATGTTAGAGAAAATCTGCAGTGTAGCAAAGCAAATTGAATACAGAGGCAATGCATTCTGTGTGACATGGTAGATCTCTGTCTGCCTCCTTTAAGGGTCATCTGACATAGCACAAACTAAAAGGACTCTGTGCAGGCCATAGATGTGCAGCAAAATAAGGGAAAATCTGACAAAACTCTTTTGCCTGAGAAAATGCAAAGGAAGAAGGATCTATTTGCAGCTGGGAAAAAACCTGGTGAAGCCTAGTAAAAATTATGTGCAAACTGCAGAACCTCCATTTGCTCTTCTAAATAGGTGGCAGGCACAGTCCTGAGGGACTTGTTATTGAAATTATTTCTAGCTACTATATCTTATGTGGAGTGTTACCCTTTTCATAAGCTTTTGGAAAACAGAAAAATGGAAAAATGGAAACAAGTATAAACAAATCATAAGGCCCAGAGGTCTTCTCTGACAGCTCATAATCAGTTTTGATGAAATAAGTTTTTTCGTTATAGTCTCCAACAAGAGCAATAAAACAAACAAGCAAACCACAGTATTTTTATTTTCCATTTACTAGGCTTGGAGCAGAGTCCCTCTGGTTGTTTCAAAGAAACCCTTCCCACCTATTTGCTCCTTGGATAAAGCAAAGATGGTGCTTAATGTCTCTGTGTGCTGGCATTTGCTGCTCCTGAACTTCTGCTGGCAGATGATCCTCAGGCTTTGGTGTGCTCAGCACCTTCCTTCTCACCATGCAGAGTCCTGTTTGGGAGGAGCAGTCAGCAGTGGTCCTGCTGCCTGTCTTCCAAAGAACTTAATGTGGTAGACATTTTCACATAATCAACTGACCTCTTCACAAAGGCTCCTTTCCAAATTGTGGCAAAAGTAAAAGCCCCTATAAAGCAAGAAAAACTTCATGTAGTTAACCAGTGGTTAGAGAAAATGGTATGCCTATATGTAGTTCTCAGCTCAAAGCAGCTAAAAGCCATTTGTCTCCCCAAAACACTCCTTTACCACTGCTAGGCAGGAAAAGGAAATACATTTTTTTCACACTGAGATTTCTACTTTATATCTAAAAACACATTGGTTGAAAGGAGGCCAGGTTTGAAAGCTATTCACTAGCCTTGTGTTTTGTGCTTTCACTCAGAAAAGCAGGGAACGGGGAGAAAAGAGCTGTCCTACAGGTTCTGCTAAAGGACCTCCTCATAGCCTTTAGGCAAGAGCTTTGGAACAAGTTCACATCTGTTTGGAACATGAGTTTGAAATGAGCTCTCTCAACTTCCAAGAACCTCTGAACTACTAGCATGAAGAAAAGGTTAGAGCTTGAATGGATGGTTAAATCTTGCAGGTTGAGTTGAGGTTTTATGGTGGACTCCAGGTATGTATTAATAAAGATAAACAGTTTTAGCTTTGTGTTTCTAGACTTGTCATGTATGAGGCAGAGCTTGTACTGCTTTTGAAAAGAAAACATGATTTATATATTGATATAATCATGTTTGATTCAGATTAAGGATCTTGCCAGAAAGGGTCAGGTGCCTGTTGCATTGAGATGGGAGTGCTTGTATAGCACTAGCCATTAAACACTGAAGACAAACAGGGGGAAGAAAAAAAAAAAAAAAAGTAGCAGAAGAATTCTTTACAGAAAATAAGGTAGCACTTTGAAGTCCTGAGCAACTCACAGCAGAACTGGTAGAAAGGACTACACAGTGAAACATAAATGCTAGTATGTCTAAGTAAACATACAAGCACTTCAGCTACCTCAGTGCTGGGTCAGTGTTTTGAAAGAGAAGCCTGTGAGAAGACAACAAACCCTTGTGACTGCACATAAGTAGGTATTTCCCCCCCTGTATGACAACATCCAGCTTTATAACTAATACTCTGCTTGGGCTTCTGAGACAACTAATTGACTTTACTGAGTAAGAATATGTCTGTCATTCAGACGGATTTTTCAGCAATGCTCCCTGAGCATGAAATCAATGAAGCTGCGATCTGCCAGCATCACTGGTTTTATCTCCCTTGGTGCTAAGGATGGCAGTGCCAGTCAGGGTATGTGAAGCTCAGTGAGTTTCCAAACAGCTCTTCTGGCCTGTAGCACTACTCACAGCACTATTCAGAGTGTGAACTACTCTATAGTTGCACAAGCTGCTTTACCTCAAGTAATTTTTCCTTTGGTTGTTCTGAAGGAAAGATTTGTGCTTCCCTCTCCTGGGTGCTTTCTCACTGTGTCTTTGGATCTAAGCTGGTAACCTGCACTGAGTAAGAGTGCCTGTAGCGTGTCCCAGGGGGGGTTTTCTGGGGCACAATATTTTTTTTCTGGTCATCCTCTTTATTCAAAACCAAAATTGCCTGGACAATTGTTCACTGTCTACCTGAACACCATATCTGGAAAGTGGAGATTTGCATCTGTGGAAAATGAAAGTACATCAGGTGAAATCATCTCACCTATGGAGGCATGCTCTGGTTTGAAACACCCCCACGATGAACACCAGCACCAGGTGAAGGGTGATGGATATCTAGCCCACCTATTCTCCTTTTTTAGGTATTCTTAAGTAAGCAATTTGCACTGTTTTGTGTTGTCCTGTTTGTTACCTTGGTATAAAGTACACAGTAAGATTTTGTTTTGGACAGTGGAAGAGTTATTTGCTAGCTCATGAGCTACCCTGACAGCTGCAGGGTGGCAGTATGGAAACATTTGCAGGCTGGTGACTGTGCAGTAGTGGCTGCTGCCAAGCAAGGTCTTTAAGTGCTGTGAGATCCTTTAACTACTTCTGCAACCAGTTTCAGTTGAAACACGAGTGTGAAGAAAAAATAATTATGGAAAAAATAGCACTTGGAAGGGAGGATACAACCTCAACAGGAGTTGACATGCCTAGAGTGAATTTTGCACAGTTTTGCTAACATGGATTCATAGGTAAGTCTCTCATGTCTAGAAAGCTAATGTGATCTACAATGTGGTTAGTATGAACAGACTCTATTTCTCCAGCTGACTAAAAGTGCACAGTTGTGCTTTTTACTGTGGTGTGAAATCTGAGACTGGAAGCTTCACAAAGCATTAATAGAAAGTCCTGTATGTGTAGTGGTCTGAATATGATTACTTTAACAGCTATAAAAAATTTAGGTTTGTATTTACCTCAGATGCTAAATATAGTCACTTTAAAATATTATATATAAACTTTTTTTGTTTGCAGATGAAAAATTGAACAATATGAGGCAGAATTAAGGGTTGCTTAATTCTTCAGTTTAATGGTGGAATTAAGAATAGGGATTATACTTACAACTAGATGTTTTGCTACAAAGGGAATATATGTACAAAAATTTATCTGTTGAAAAAACTAGATATAGGATACTAATCTTCAGTAGACACTCATTTAATTTGCATAGGAAAAAGAACATCCTGCACATCATTTCCTGTAATAAAGGAGTTCTGGATACCTTCAAAAAGAAAACTTCACCAAAATTAGAAAACATGGTTGCTTATGATTGGTCCACAGTATAATTTTCATTCTTATTCTTGGACTATAAAAAAAGATGTACGCATAAAATAATCAGGAAAACATACTAGTAGGTTGCATCATCATAAAGAAGAAAAAATAGTAAATCCATTCTCAGCTTCTTGGTATACATTTCTTGCATCTCATCTTGCTTTGGTTATATTCCACTCTCTCTTAGGCCGTGTTTATCCTATTGGCTGTTGCAAAACATTCTTGTACTTAACTGAAAAGGACATGGTGTGTGTCTGTTTCAGGTTGCTGGCAATTCTCTTGTCCCTTTCAAGACTTTACTGGATTCATAGTATATTAGTCCCACAAGGACTTCTTTGGTTACCTGATCTGCACTCTGAGTAATGGATACGAAAAATTACATCAGAAATATTTGAATTAATTCTTTAAACATGGTGCAGAATTATTTATACTGTGAAAAGTTAGTGAATCATGTCATCCATGTGCTATTTTGAAAATGTGTGTTATGGAATATTTCCAGATAACATATTAAAAGAAACATAAAGAATTGCAGTTGTTGGTTTTAGCAATAGCCAAGGTTATTTTGTACATAACTTTTAAAAAATAAAAAGCTATTGCTGTATTTTGAACTTGTGTAGGCAGACAGTTTAGTTACAAACAGAAATATATCCCACCTTAGACAAGGACAAAATAATAGATAAAAATAAATCCCATGAGCTGTGTCACACTAAAAGCACAAAGCTTCTCAGTTATTTTATTGCAATACAGTTCCAAACATTTTTGAACTATGAACCAGATTTAAAACTACATATAAACTTCTAATAACAGCGTTCTTTTTCCCGAAAGGGGAAATATCTATAGCTAAAACTTTGTGAATCTTCTCAGTCAAAAATTTCAATTCTGTATGTATGAGAGCTTAGAATACTGAAGTTGGTGCTGCACAACCAGATGAATTTGAATCAACAGTCATGGTATCAGATGTGTTCAGATATGCAACAGGACAAAATCTACTTCCTGCTTTTTCATCTTTCAAAAGGGTAAGCACCCTGGTTGTTTATCAGTGAGAGTAAATATCCAGAGGATTAAAGTGTATACATACTTTTTAAAATAGTAGTATGCAGTTGCAATGCTTTGTCTTGAACTAGGCTTCATAGGATGGGGTACAGTGTATTTAATGAAAAGGGTTGGCTTGAATGACAGCTGAATACTGCAAAGAAAAGGGCAGCCCTGCATGGGTCATGACTGAAATTGGCTTCTGCTGTGATTTAGTAAGAGCTTTTCAGTTGGGAAGTGGATATTGTAACTTACAAAAGGTAACTTACAGCAACAAATTGAGCTGAATAGAGCTCTGAACTAATTCATGGTTTATTGAGTTTCCCTCTTGTCAGTGATAGCTAACAGTTAACTGAAGTGATTAGTTCAATATTCAGTCACAATGATGTACAGCCAACTCTTCAGCTTACAGAAATCCTGAAAGGTTTTTTTAAAAATCAGGGTGAATAAAACAATCTGAAAAAGAAAAGAAAGGGAAAAAAAAAAAACAAAACAAACAAACAAAACAAAACAAACAAACAAAAAGACAACAACAAAAAACCAAAACAAAAAAACAAACAAACAAAAAAAACAAAACAAAAAAACCCCAAACCACCCAAAATTTGCATTGTGGGAGAGGTGAGAACCAGAGGGTGATGGTATTTTTGAACTATATCATAAAACACACAGCAGCAATTCAGAGATTTCAGTGCTCACCTCCATAAAAGTTTTAGATAGTTCTTGCTGCTGCCCATTCTTCCTGGATGCACTAAAGAAACTTCACTATTTCTGAGTCTGTTACCTACAAACTTATTAAAAATAAATATTAATTAGTAAAATATTAAGTAGCAGAATATCTAGTGTGTAGACTAACCCTGAAACAAGAGTGAGTCAGAATATTTTCTTGGTGTAGTGTTAAAATATCAATAACTCCTTGTAACTTTATCATGATGGATAAAAAATAAACATGCTAATTATCAGAAGGTAGCTTTGCAACAACAGAATTTATAAACACACACTCTTAAGTCCAGACCTCATGTGGTAAGAGTTTTCATTGTCATCACAAGTTGCAACGAGGTTCAGCTCTGCTTGCCCCTCCCCATTTCCAGATGTCTTGGTTCTGAAGGCAAATAGCTAGCTAATTCCTGTGAAGCAGGGTATATTTTCCAGCAGAAGTAGGGTAAATTTGTGTGTTTTTTCAAGGCAAACTTACCATTTCTTAACCAGATTATGTAATGAAGTAGGTAAATTCACACTCTAAAGCATGGAAGACCCCTAAAAGCACTTAGCAATATGGTTAAAACATCTGCTTCATAAATACTTCCAATTAGCAAGATTTTAAACCAGGACTTATGACAGAAAATGTGTGCTTTAAAGAATGTGAGGAAGGTTTGAAGGAAATTTACCTTTTATTCCTGTTTTTTGAAAACTTTTATGTGATGTTTTTGGGCCAACCCGAAGGAAATGGGTTCCTGCCTTTGGCTAAGGGCATGACAGCACAGACAGCACCTGCTGGTATTGAGAAGGCTAATTGTAGCCTCATAGGGTCCTAGATGGGGGTGCTCCAAGAAAAAGACCTCAAGGTAAAGCAAGTGGGCATACAAAAGACTGAGGAAAAAAAGATTTTCAACTTGAGGGTTCAAAAAAACACCTTAGGAGTAATATTACCAGCATGATTAGAAGTTTCACCAGGAGGTTACAGAAACATATTAAATAACAGTTCAAGTAGGCTGGTATTTAAGCCTTATTAAACCTTATTATCTCCAGTTGTTTTTTTGCCTGTGCATCTCTGAGGGTATCTGAACCACCACATGTGACATCTCACAGGTGGGTAAAACAGATCTTCACTAGGGCTTTGCTAGGATTGCCAGGAGTTTCTTTGTCATGGTTTCAAAGCAGATGTACAGTTGAGATATTACTGGTGGCTGTCCAAAGAACTGTGTAAAACTTACCAGTGAACGGTGGATGTAAACTAGCAGGGAATGTAAAAATGGTAACCCAAGATGGATTTAACAGACATTTTAACCTCTGAAGTTATACAGAATTATTTTTTCAGAATCACACAGATGTTCTCTAGAGCTGTATGAGATGCAAATACACTGTCACTGTAGTTTGGATCAGGAGTGTTTATAGAAGTGAATCCTTCGAATAGCATCTTTTATTATGGTTCTTTCATTCACCCTGAGGAGTATCCAGAAGCACAAACAATATTACTTTCAGATGAAACTCAGCAAGAAAGAATACTTCAAGAAACCTGACTGCCCTTTAGCTGCTGACAGGCTCAGTTCACAGCACCATGTTAGACCTAGTCCATAGTAGTCTCTCATGCTTAGAGTACCCATTGGCATCTGATAGACCTACTCCTAATATACCACGCTATTCTTAGTTTAGTTATAGCTCAGGGTATCTAAATTACTCCAGTTCACTATAGACAGTAATCTGAACTGTTCTTTTTCTAAAGTCTAACCTGCCAGCAGAAGGGTCTTTTAATTAAAGATAAATGTATGACACACAATGGTCAAAGATTTATTGATTTTTTTGTAATGTTACTGAATTGCAGTCCCCTATTAAGTTAGCATTTGTAACACTTTAAAAATGGGGAAGAGTTTTAACCAGATTCTCTTATTTTTGATAGTCATGAAACCAGCTTTATAAAAGGAATGGGAATGTGTAATCATTTCCACGTTATCTGTTAGGTACAAAGAATGAGTTTAATCATTTCATTAATCAGCCATCTCTATAGATCAAACTATATTCAGTCTTCCCTGAAGATTTTATTCTGTGATCACTGTATGAAAAACTAAAATGGTGAACAGGAAATTGAAACTGTTATTATACAGGAAATAACAGCACTCTGTCAAAATCTACAGGAGAAACATATGTTCAAAGTTACTGTCAACACCTAACATATCAGATCAAATAGAGAGAAAAACCAAAATTACAAGAATCATTATAATATCTATTCAGGGCAAAGTTCTGTGGGTAAATAAATCCTTTCCATCTCCGTGAAAAGGAGCTGAACACAGAGTATCTGATGGAGCAAAGATCCTGTCATAATTTCATATATAGATCATATGGCAGAAGTCTCACTTCCCTCTCACATCCGTCCAGACTTCACACAGTCACAGCTGTAATATCAGATATGTTCAACTCTGTACCTTTGTTATCTATGCCTAGCTTGCAAGAACTGCTGTGGTCTTCATTACCAACCAGCAATTAGGTGTTTAATTGCTATTGTCTCTTGTTCAGTCCTGCTAAAATGTATTTTGGATTTAGCCCTAACTAAAATATTTTTTGATGAAAGCTGTTAGGAAGTGTTGGGATAGAAAAGAAAGTCAGCTAAAATACACCAAGTTCTCAAGACTGAAGATTGTGAACTTTTGTAAATGAACTGAGAGAAATATGCTCTGATAATCATTACTGTCTCAGTACTTAACCGCTATGTTATCCATATTTTTTCAAGCTATCTACTATTTGTCTAGTAACACATCACAAGAAAAAATGTTTTGCTTCCTGAAGGAAACTTTTGTATGGATATAGGTGGGATAAAAAACCTCCATCTAGGTGGCATGCTGCATTTAACCACCAACTGTAGTTTTGTATTTTTAACATTCATTTCTCCTCAAAGGGAAATTAGGAACAAAAACAAAATACCAGCGATTTACCAGCCACAGAGCTTCCAGATGGTTTAGAGCCTCTCCTGTCTTAGGACTTACCAATTGCAACTGGTCAGATGAAATTTTTAGTCAGAGTAATGTTCAAGATGTCCAGTACAGCATAGGCAGAGCAGCAATGCACATGCCTGCAGGTGAACACTATTCAAACATGACTCAGTTTGGTAAAGTTCTGAGCTGTGGGATCAGTATGGCTACAAATGCATTTATCATAAGAGATCTTCTGACCAGCAATATTTGAGTAGGTTCTTTAAACACCTTCTGAGACCAGGTTGTCTTCTCTCCCCCGAGATATATGAAACAGTAGGCCTGAAGCTCCCCAAGATCTTGAGTTATCTCACACAGCTGAACTATGTAACATGAGAACATTAAGCAGTACACAAAGCAAACAAGATGTGCAAAATTTCAAAGCTAGACAGAAAAACTTCTGCACTAAAGAAACAGGAGAGGGCTTCCAATAGCTTCTGACTATTCTGGTAAGGACCCATCACTATCAGTCTTGAACAACATATGATAAAACTGTATCAAACAGATCATCACTCTTGACTCTTTCCAATGATTCCCATTACTTGTAAGCTAACTTTTGCCTCATCTTTTTAAATCAGATTTTCTACTTTAGGGAAAACAACTATGTTCTTTGTATCATATTAAAAAACAAAATCTTTCTTTTTTCTTCTGTTCCTAGGCCTTAAGTTGGCTCCAACAGGCTTGTCTAGACAGCCAGGTGTTTATGTATCATGTTAATAGCTAATTCCTAGTGTTTGATACCTTCTAAAAACAGATAATAGGCTTAGAACATTGCTTTCTTCTATTAATTGTGGTTTAGCCTGTTTGAGCATATTACAGTTACACTATCAGGGAAACTGAAAAGCTGAGTACCTCTTGCTTCCCACGATGTGAAGCAGGTAGCTTTGAAAAGTAGTGCCAGGTTTTAAACTGTATGAATGCAAAAATTAATGTGTAAAAAGACATATTCAAATGGATTGTTATAGACACAGGCAGACCAGATTTTTAAATTGTCAGAACAATTTATCAGAGGTGCCGTGAAATTTACTTTTCCTACTCATACTATGGAAAGTGCAGTACTGGACAAATGTCGAAAAAAACAATTAGGATAAAAAGATAAAAACACACTGTGACTTCTGTGAGACGCCCTTAGTCCTCCTCTCTTCTGAATCTGGAGGATCTCCAGGGACTTCAGATCATAAAATAATTGTGAACTGTTTAGGTCAATCCCAACTTGATGGTTTAAGATCCCACTTGGACTCCATCAGGAGACCATGCCCGTACTACTTTCCTGATGCCAGAGTAAGACTGTTCCACTACTGTCTGGTATGTAGATTAACAGCATCAGTCATTGTATATGCTACTTATTTAATGTAAAAGTAATGGAAAAATACATTTTACTCAGCTCCATTTCTACTATTATCACTCTCTATGTCCAGGATGAATATGGTCACTAGTGTTACAGGCTAGAAGGTCTTGCAGAGGCGTGGAAAGGAGATAGGAAAAAAACAAGATGGAGTAAGTAGAAGCCCTTCCAAAAGAAAGAAGGGATATTTAGTTTCACAGCCCTTTATGGGTGGATTTACAGCCACAGTATGGACCCAATATTATTTAACAAACCATGTTTTTCCATGATTCAGAATAAATTTATTAAAACTTTGCAGAGATATTCACTATATTGACAGTAATTATGTTGCTGCAAGTAATTGACTTGCACATGTTGATAAAACACTTGGTAAGTCAAATTTTGCTTTGCTGGACAAAGCTACAGTGACTTGCAATGACTTACATTGAGACAAGGAAAATGTGGCATTGATTTCACCTTGCACACAACATCCACAGGAGAGATGTCTACGGTTACACACTGGACCGTAGAAAATTACAGGATTATCAATACCATGTTTCTTTTGGTTCACTTCTGGAATCCCTCTCTAATTTTGACATGTGATATACTATGTCACCTCCATGTGTGGTAGACTTACTCCTTTCATCTAGCTTTCAAGGTAGAGGACCTGAACTTAATTTCTTTCTTTTTTTTTTTTTCCAGCCTGGCAAAGGCATTCTGTAGTTAAGCCATAATACAAAGCAGTGGCTTGTGCACCGCTTAAAAAAGGAATCATAAAAAGAAAACCGGAATTCACAGAATCTGCTGGAATTTATGTTCATTCTTTCTTGACAGCGATCTGTGCAAAAAAAAATGAATATCACTATCTTTGGATTGATTGTTGTGATATACATCAAGCTCTGTTTCTTCAGTCTGACCACCTTGAGTGATATATGTTAATAACTTGCTTTAGAATTATACCCAATATAAATCTTGCTGTCATTGATGAAAGAAATAAAAGTTTTATTTGTTAATGAAATATGATGTAGTCTTTCTGGTGCTCTATTTAAACATCACCTAGGAGTAGATCATGTTTTTAGAAGTCAGGAGTAGCCCCAGGCCTTCCATAATTCTAATTGATGTAAATGAAGAAAATAATGAAAGCTTGTGTGTGCTGACCCTGTTATACAGGGTGGTTTCACCTCAATTAATCAAAGAACCTTTAGAGATGTTGCAAGCATCTGGCCTGAATAGAGAGTACTTCAGAATCTGATACTAAACTGACCTCACTCATTTAGATACTGTGCCTAGATTTCTAGTGAAACTGCTTAGTTTCCAAACACTGACAGGTTTAAAGGAACAACCACATTAAAACCAAAACTGAACTGCTCTCCCCTGAAAACATTATCTTTTGGATAAATATGAGATGGGTGGATAAATCTGAGAACAGATCCCCTTGGAAAGTTTGTGTTCATGATATGAAGATGATAGCACAGAGAAATTTCCCACTTTGTATTTGAAATGTCAGTTGCCACATTTGATAACATTAATAGTATGTAGAACAAAACGTAACAATTATGCTTGCTTTTCAGTTACTATCTTCATACTATCTGCCATTTGTAAAAGCTAATGCAATTCAGAATTATTATTTATTTTTACTCTCCAGTAGCTTATTCTAGTGTTTTTCTGGAAACACAGATACTCCTGTAGCACATTACTTTTGTCACATCTGATATGTGTTCTTTCCATAAAATGACCTTCATGCCGTGCAGCTGATAGTGTTTGCAAGTAAAACCTGAAGACAAATGAAGGTCTATAATAACACACTGGAGGGTTATGTTTATTGATTACAAGACTGAATATTTTTACAATGATATTCCTTTGTCATAAAACTGAGGCATGCAGGCATTGTTGTTTTGTCTGTTGGTTGGTTTTTTTTTTACAAATAGAAGTATTTACAATTGTTTTGCTGATGTGGTTATTTAATTTTTCAGTCAATTCATAGACTGTTCAGTAGCAAAGCAGTAGTTTTAAATACTGATTATGTGCAGAATGAATTAAAAAACAAAAAAGAACCAAAAAAAAAGAAAAAACAGGAGAATTTTCACCCATATGCTGTGCATACAAATTTAAAAGCTGCCTAGCTTCTTGAATTACAAACACTGGATAATGAAATTTCTATAAGTTTAATGTATTTCAAATTTGTAAACATGGACTTATTTTTGAAAATTGTGAAAAGTGCTTTTAGACAAAAAAAGAAGAGGGAGGGAAGGAAAGATATGAGTGTGGTGAAAATTAAAAATAAGAAAAAGAAAAGGATAGTAAGATAAAGTTCTCATTGAAAAGTGAAGGAGCAGTTTAGTCATTTAGTACTCCTTGAAAGTGTTTTTGTTTCTCAAGCACAATTGCCTCTTAATATCACCAAAACTGTGACTTCCCTGAGTCTACCTTCTCTCAAAAAAGTGTGCCTGAAAGACAAAAAAAAAAAAACTTTTCAAATTTATTTATTGCAACCTTCATCATTTTTTAACTTGTCATAATTTCTGAAGAAGTTCCTACAATTACAAGTCTGAAAAAATCTGAAGACTGAGGTGAAAAAGCCAGATAAGCAGAAAGTAGCAATTTGATGTTCTTTCCCAGCCTTCTTGTCAAAAGGGCCCCTGCACTAGTGTGAAGGTAAACTACAAATCCTCATGCTTCAACAGAGATCAAAATATGGGGAGTACCATCCTTTTCTATTGAAACTCAAACGAAGTGTAAAATTGAGTAGGGAACCCAAGCAACATTGTCAGAAAAGCCCAGATGGGCTGAGCCCCCACCCCTCTGCATATCTCTTACTAGCAATTGTATATGCTTTTCTGTAAGAGAAATTAGAAGACTGAACATAATTGATTCTTATCATTCCCATTCTCTCCCTGAATGGAGATTGTCTTCCTAAAGCTATAAAGTATTTTCTGAATAAGAGAAAGAAGTAAATTTCAGCAGCAAGAAAAGGGCCTCTCTTTATCAAAAGGAATCCATGAGCCCAGAACAAGGATGAAATACAGATTTTACATGAGAATCAAAGCTTATGAATATACCCTATTTTTTCTATGAATTTAATCTTCCATTGGGTCACTTACCAGACATATTATGGTTTCACTGCACTCAGTTTCAGTGAAGAAAGCAAAGTTATTTTCTTGCACAATACGGAAGTTTTTAAACTGCTATAGGCTGAACGTAGTGAAGAGCAAACTAAAAAGAATCAGTGACAGCCTTTTTCCTTCCACCCCATAAAACAAATGCAAAAAAAATTTATGTGTTTTTCTAATATAATTTTTTTTTTACAAAATTGTGGCTCCAAGGGCCTTTTGATTTTGTAGAAACTGTAGGATGAAATGGTATCTGCATGGAAAGTGCAGGTTATAAATACAACCCATGTGCAACAACGATGCCAAACATAAAAGTCGGATGGGTTTCTGATTTCTCCACTGACCTTTGAGTGCAATTGCCATATTAATACATGACATTAATATTGACGAAGGTCTCAGGAGGCATTTTTGACTGTAAGGGAAAGCAAAGATTGTTCCCTGAGGAGAAAAGTGAACCACAACTTGAGAAGGTGCAGTGCCCAGAGGTGTTGGAAGTGATGTGATGCATCAGGAGGCGCCTGAAGGGTCTCCAGGTTCTGACTGCTCCTTCTGGACAAGGTGAGGGATAAGGAGTGAGGCATCTTGTGCCCCATACAGTGACTTGTCCAAACAACTCTTTGTTGCCTAGTGTGGGCTTTTTATGACACCTCTTGTTCAGACTTAACAAGTTACAGTAGTTAATAATTTAAAACAGAAGTATATGATGTACTAAAAGACTGTTTGGGCTTACAGTACCACGCTTCCTGCACCAGCAGAGTCTTCTCCTATGCAAGGAAATCTGATGTTTGCTGTGAGGGCCAAAACTGACCCTTTCTTACTTTCTGAATAATATGTACCAGTTGTTATCAGGTACTCTACCTTGCACTGAGTATATTGGTTGCTGCACATTTCTGTGTTTTTACAGGTAACCCAGATGAAGAAGAAGAACCTGGCTGAAGCTCCTCTTTTCAAAGGGTTAAGCTTAAATCCTAGCCACATGCAGTGTCACACTTGCACGTTATAATTAAGATAAGATCATTATCCTATTCAAAGAATAAAGAAACAAAACTTAAAATTTTCAAACAGGAAGAAAGCTTTAGCCAAAGCCTCTGAAGTACTACAGATCATTTATGTCTTACAAGATGAATCACAGTTTAAACAAGATCATAATTTACTACTCCAAAGTCTTCCTTAAACCAAAATATGGTTTGCATCATACTACATGAAACTCCCACTTTTTGTTTTTTAATAAAATAGAGCTGTCACACAAGACATGTTTGTTTTGGCCCAAAGCATGCTTCTACTTGATTTAAGCAATTTATTCTTATCTAGTCTAGTACATTTGCTGCCTTATATTTTTCCAGTGGAGACTGCACAACTCTTCTATGATGCTGCATATTTAGTTTCAAAATGACTGTATGGTTCTTTCTGCCGCAGTGGAAAATACAAAAAGACAGTACATGACAGTGTGGGAAACTAAACTGGAAGAATAAAGTAGAAAAAATATAAAAAATATTCATTCACAATTTAAAAATAGATGGTGATATTTTGCATTAACTGAATATCTGCTAACTTATGACATATCATTCTATACAAATAAAAGTGTTACCTTGCAAAGCATCTTTTTTTTTTTTTTTTTTTTTTCCAAAGAAATGAGCTTTCTTGCCTTCTAAATTAGTCTAAACTTAAAGACCTTCATATTCATTTCCACACCACTAATGACCACTTAGAAGAACTACCTTGGTTTCAAAAGAAACCAATGCAAATGAACAACAAGAATCTGTTTAATTTGTGCCTATACCAAGGATACCATGCTATGGTATTGAAGACCCACAGACTTCCATGCTGCCATGAGAATACCATAGGGATTACTGTTTTCCCATCCTCCATACAAATTTGGTCACATTTTTTTTCAAAGTTTAGTATACTAAATTCCTAGCCAAATTTATGTGTGTTTTCTATTATAGTTGTTTTCCTATTATCTGAATCAAAACACACCTCTCTCCTACCCTTACTGCACTTCCCTGGAGAAGTAGACCAAGAGATAGACAGGACTTACATAGGTGTTAAACTTGAAGGACACTAAGGACCCATTATGATTGTACTTGTCTGGATTTTTTGAAATTTTTATACAGTAATAACATGATCCCTCCATGACAGCATCTGGAATATTCTATACACAAAATTTTGGGGGTAAATGAATGGCCAGGTTAGACTGATTTGCTTTTTCTTGGGTAACAAATGCTGCACAATATATTGCAGGTAGTTTCCAGTCTATTTCATTATAACAGCAACACAACTGTGATTTAAATATTTGCCACTGTGCTAGTCAAACATTTTTCCTAATCAGGTATATCAACCGCCTTTTTTTCTCAAGATTACCTAAATATCATCAGGTGCTAAAGTCCAGAGGCAGCTTTTAAGTAGAAAGCCAGCTGTCAAGAGATGAGGGACAATACAAGCCTGTGAAGACACTGGTGTAGACTGATGCCAGAGTCATTTAGACACACTGCTGCCTTACTGAGTATGCTACCCATCACTATTACACAGCCATGCTCCTCTTCCTTTGCTGTCTTCCAGCTTATGAATCTTATGAATTCCTTTGTGCAGAGTGAGCTGAGTGTTAACAGGAGCATTGAAGGAGTGAGAGAAGTACAAGGTATTTTGTACAAAATACTCATATCATTGTGGCTTTTTAGTTAAAATGTTCATGAAATGTATGATTAACACCATTGATGTACGTTAGATGTCCTCACAACCTGAACCCAGAAGCAGGACTCAGAGGGCTGAAGTACTTCACTGGCCAGCTGGCTCCTTCTCCTTCCATACATTTGTCAAATGGAAGTGGCAAACAGAATCTCATACCAAGTTTGCCAGATAATCAGGTTCTCTACTAATGGCAGAAGTCTACGTTGGTTTTATAGCTGAGGTATGTATCTGAGAATGAAATTTTCCTGATTTGCCGTTCCTAATGCAAGCCTTTTATATTTTATTATACACAATTTTTGCCCAAGTAACTGTCACAGCATTCAAGTTTCAAATTGAAGGTGATGTGATCTACACAGAATAAAATATCTGTAGGTGATCAGACCATGATCTCTAGTACTTACCAGAATCTTCTAAGGTAACAAAAGTGGAACAAAATATTTCAAACATTAACTCTGAAAGTGACTTTTGCACGTCTGGTGTAAGACATTTCCTCTCACTTAAGTTCTAAGCATCTCTGAAGCATAGCTGTACAGTAAAGACAATGCCAACTATTATTTACATATCAATTAAAGTTAGAATGATTTTTCCACAAGCTGTTGACATGATCATATATTTTGTCTATCGGTCTATTGATGGGAATGACCACATATCGGAGGTATGTACGTGTTGCACAGATATTAAAGATTTCTGTATGTGTATTAAATTTTATACTTCAGTTTCTCCCTTTAAACTCTCCTAAAGTTCCATTAAAAATCACAAACGCTAAAGAATTTTAATTAAATGGATATCATTTGAACACTAATTTTAAAGAAAACATTGGTTTAATCTTTGCACAGCAACTACAGAATCACCTACTGACTCTGTTATATGAATCAGCAATTGATAATGCTACTGCTGTTCAGAGGCTTGCTAGTGTTTTTAATTTTGATCACACATTTTAGGATTTGCTTTCTGGTTGCATGGCTAGTGCACACTTCCTATATTTTTCGTGCCACAAAACATTAAAAAATTTATTACTCCTATGGAAGATCTCTGTCTATCACAAATCTATCTCAAAAAAATTTAACCCAAATAGAATGACAAATCAGGTCCGTAATAATCAGCTGATGCAAAACAGGCAGCAAAAATGGTAGTAAGTAGAATGTATAAATCCTGGTGAAAAGCATATACTCCTAATCAAATTTAAATTCAGTGTTAGTATAGCAGAGAACAGGGTGAGGAAAGAGGTGAGAGGGAGGGAAAGAGAGGGGGAGGGGGGATGGGGGAGGGACGTTTGTCTCTGGCTTGAGTTAAAAAGGAGTGTAGGGTTACTCCAGGGTGCCTTTGCTAATAATGACAAGATCGTTTGCTTCTCACATCTGTAGCAAAAAATGAGAGGAGAAGATGGAAAAGAAGTCCTGGGATGTACCAGCTGTTGATGTTGGTCCTCCCTGCTGAGCCCAGAGCCTTGTGCCCCAACCGGAAGGCATCACAATCTGTTGACATCTCCAGCTCTCTGCTACTTCGGGACACTCAGCTGAATCTAAGACGACAATCATCTGGCTGAGTGAACAAAAATCAGTGCCTACAGTGAAAAAGCAGGACTAACACACAAAGCAGATGGCTGGAGGCCTGCTCATTCCTGTTTCTGGAGCTGTTTACACTCTTAAGCGACTAATTTTGGCATGTTATACTACTAATGAAGTTTTTCTGGGTGACCCAGTATACTGCTTACAGTGCAGTCTGGGATCACTCTAATTTGACTTCAGCAGCTCAGTGCTATTGCTGATCAAGACACAGTCAATTAAAATTTCATGAGACTGACTAATCATGGTCAGTGAGAATCAAAGCTGAATTTCAAAATTACAGCTTTCTCTCATACATAGTAGTCAAAACCTACAGCTTTAGATTTTTGTAGCTAAAATACCTTGAAAATGTGTATCAGTCTAATATTTGTCCGTATGGGACTGAGACCAAAGTCACAGACTAAAAAGAGATGCACAAAACTCCAAGACCTTAACTAATATAATTGTTCAGAAATTTGAAATTTTATTCAGCCTTTCCTATACTAATGCAGGCATACCCCAAAATTGCAACAGAACATTCTGTGATGGAATATGATAATATTTCAAAAGCACTGTTCAAAAAATGTTCATTATTTTACTATCTAACTCTTCCTCACTGAGATTGTGGCTGCTGAGTTTATTTTGACTGGGATACAAAACATAGAACTGACACATAGACTCAAGATTTTTAAATATTCCAAGACAACTTAAGGTAGAGTATAATTGAGTACCATTGAGAGGCTTAAATGAAAAACTAATTCATAACAATCTATAGTTTTTGGTGTTTTATATATATTTCTCTTTTTCCCCAGAAGACCGTGAAAGATGTTAAACACGACAATCTCAGAATTTGCTACAGTTATCCAACTTGAACACCACACACACACCTGGCCTAGTCTGAAAATAGCTCTTTTGCCTGTGTCTTAAACTCATTCATGGTTTCACAAGGGTTCTTCCATGGGCAATAAGGATAGGTAAATTATTATCTATCTAAGCAGTCAAAGCTAAAGAGCTGTTTAAGGTTATTTTAGGGCTGTTAAGGGCAAGCAATTTACTAATAGTAATGGTTGAATAACATAATTTGCCCAGTCAAAAACTTGAATTAATATGAACTAAGAAGAAACTGTAGGTTTTTTCCAGAGTGAGAATGTATCTTTTGACCATTACCTGCAATGTCCAATTCCTTGACAGTTCTTGGCTCCCTGGCTACAGAAGCTACTCTATTTTAATCAGGGCCATAGCAGTTCAGCCATTTCCTAGTGGCTAAGGCCACTGGGTTTTTTAAGGCTCAGAAGGGTTTTTATTTGTCCTGTGCTATTCACTATAATTTCAGATTTGGATAATCCAAATTGTCTATTGTGTTAGTCCCTCCACCTGATGGAAGGAAGGTCTATACTGAGGTATGTGTTTGTTCTATCTTTTGGAAAAATTCCTAGTCTATGGAACTGATCTCATGAATGATGGCCTATGGACTGTCTCAATATCAGTCCTAAAGGCTGTACTACTAAAATATCACAGTAATTGATCATTCAATTTTACTTTTTTTTTTTTTTCATGGAGAATACTATTAAATTTTGCCATAATGAATCCCAGAAACATTTCTCCTTAGCCCAACATAACAGCCTAGAAAAGAGGCCCCAATAACTTGATATCTACCCATGTACACACTCACTGTGTGCTCAAAACCTTTCTGACATCCACCAGTTGTGTCAGCCATCATGACCACCACAAGACACCTTTACTATATAACCTTTATGTATTGTTTCCTGTTGACAAATAAATCTTTTGTGATGATATTTAACATATAGACAGTATTTAACATGATAATTTCAAATAAATTCAATATTAGGCTTTTAGTGATGTCACCTAACTGTCTTATTGGAATAAGGTCTAGCTGGAATTGTTATGAAGAACCAGGTATTTTTGATGGAAGGCAACTAAGGCATGTACGTAGAAAATAAAATTAATGATTCCCCTAAAAGTCTTAATGCAGTCATCCATAAAACCTATAGTACCCACAGAGACATTTGCCTTCTGTTATAAAATGTACTAAAGACAAACCCCGGAATTCATCTGTCCCTGTTTGCATAAAAATTTTATTCATATGGTTTGCTTTAATCCTCTCATGTTTCCCTTTCTCACAGTCAGCTAAAAAATACTACTTTTGCTGCATAGTGCTCACCAGTATGTAATTATTCAAACATTACTTTGTATGGAAATTTTTAAGATTTCCTCACTTAAACCAATGCTATCGTGGTTCTTCACATCCTTCCTTTGATCACAGGAAACTCCAGAAACTGTTTTCTCATTTTAAACCCCAAAGAAGAGAGCAAACTAAAAATAAATAACAAAACCCACGAAACAACCCTCCCCCAAAATTTTGATTGCTTATTTCTGGGGATTAGAGGAAGGCAGTGGCTGCCTTCTATTCTGCCACCACTCAGACATTAGTTTTTGTCTTCTGAGCAATGGCTTCCACTGTAGCAGATACATGTACTTGAACCATTGTCCTCTACTGCTTTAATTTACCTTGTCCACATACCCCCCACCCATCTGCAAAACTTGACTGTAACACTCAAAAACTTTACTTATCTACAAGCTGGAGTTAGTCTTGAATTTTCATTGTCTCAGGTAAGGAATTTCTAGTAAGAAACTTTTTCATGTGAGGACATTTTGCAGTGACTTTGCAATAATTAATCACAGCTGTGAAGGTTTCCAACAAACCACAGGAGAATATGACTTTTTGCATAAGAAATTCAAATTACCAGATCTTCTCCTGTCCCTTCTTGTATACTAACAGTACAAGCAATGGAGTAAAGAAGGGATTCAAGCATTAGGGATTTATACCATCTGAAGACAATATTGCTGTCACGTCTCTTTGTGAAGGAGCAGCAATATAAATGTATCATTTTTCTTCTAAAGAGGAAAACAAAATTTCTCTTGCATTTGTTAGAAGCAATATCTAATGCTGAAAGAAGTTTTAAACCAAGTCAGATAAATGGGATGAAATTCCCAGACCTGATAAGACAGTTAGTAACTTTCTGATGAGCTGCCAGGCATATATGAAGGATGAAGTTCCCACCCCCTCACCACACACACATAGGTTTATCACAACCTATTAATTCGTATGAACACTTCAAAGTGCCTCACCTTCTGTAGGACTTTACCTCCAATTATCCCGCTCAAATTAATATCTCAGCCTTATTTTATTTCTCACTGTGAAGAGAACGGAAAAGATAAATAAGAGGAACTTTAAGAGTATATGATCTAAGAACAGTGGCAGGAGTGATGTTTGCTGGGCTCCGACAGGCTTTTGTGAGCTTAACAGTTTTTAGAAGACTTTTCAGCCTCAGGGTCTTTCTAACATCCTCTGGAGACAGAGCTGGCCATGAACTGTTCCCAAAGAGGAAAATTAGGGACATTTGTTCTTTAAATATGCTTCATAATTGTGTTTGATGTTGTTAAATGCTTGATATCCTGTAGATATTAATTAAGTACAAAAACTATTTTTTCTACTTTGTTCAGGCAAAAAAAAAATCAACCCTGGTAGGTTACACAATCAAAACTATAATCTTCCTCAAGCATGCAAATTAACAATTAGAACATCTCAACAATGGAGTTCTGCTAATCCCTCCGCAGGAGAAAATTGGTTATCTGCCTACGGCACCAATTAACCAAACAAAAGCTGTTTCAAGCAGAAAAATAGACAGAAAAGTTACTAGGATTCAGTTGTTTTACACTCAATATAGACAGACCCTCCCACCGTGAAACTGGATTTAGTTTATTTTTGTGTGAGTAATCTGCTGCAAAAGGTGTTGGGTTGAGACCAGTGGGAAATGGAGTTCACTGTTTGAGGAGGTAGAGCATGACCACTGCAAACTAGATTCCCACAGCCCACTCTGCCTACGAACTTCAGTGTAAGATGATTATAAAATTACAGTCCCCTGAAATGTTTCTTGCCCTTTGCTTTTCAGTGCCTCACACCATTCAGTGTTAGAGGCAAAATAATCACCTAGCTGGACTACTGGTCTCATTCAGCTTTCCATTTCCTTAGTCTAATTGTGGGATTTTTTACCACATGGTACCACATGGTACGGTTCTGGAAATCTCTGTGTGAAAGAATTAGCTACCCTGACATCCAGTAACAAACATAGTTATGCAAAATTAAAAAAATAACTAACATGGATCACTATGTCATATTTGGCTAGCACAACCACTGTCAAAAAAAAAAAAAAAAAAAAAAAAAAAAAAGAAAAAAGCAGTATATTATCTATAGGTGTGGCCAATCTGAGTACTAACATGTCTTAAATTGTGACCTACCTGAAGGGAACACCCAGATCATCGAAGCAGGTGGTGCTGGGAAGAGGCGTGTGAAAAAACTCTGCAACTACAGAAATGCTGTACAACTTGGCTGTCTTCCAGTTTCATAAAATAAGGGAAACATCATTCGTGCAGGTGCAATAAAACTCATTTTGGCTGTGTGTGAAAATAAAACTTTCATTCAGAAAACATTGCTTGCTCTAACATGATTTTTCTTGGGGTTGGAGTGTAGCTGAAGAAGATATTAGCATGGTTGAGGAAGCCTACAATAAGAAAAAAAATATGAAATATTTCTTGAAAATTTGAAAAAATAAATATACCTTTTTAAAGTCTTTACTTGAATACAAAAGAAGTTTTTAAAAAAAGAAAGCTTTAACTGGCAATTTTGGAAATTGAAACCTGCTGTCTGTGGAATGAATACAAAGCAAAGAACAGCTATGCCTCTTCCTCCTCTTCTTCGTCCTTCTTGTGTTCCTCTCAGTGTGCCTCATCTGTCCTCGTTGAACTGCCTTTAGCCCTCATCAAAGTGAGATAGTAATATTCTTGTTTGGATTAGACATTGTGACTCTATTTATTTGCAAGAGGCTATTGTTACAGCAGTACCTATGGCACATTGGCTTCATTGTGAATTTATAGCTGGTACACCCATAATATATGACTTAAAAAAAAAAAAAAAAAAAAAAAAAAAATGTAACTAGAGATTCCAGAGTCTTCTAGGCATACCATATATTTCCAGGGGAACAGAGATTAAGACACAGGCAAAGTGAACAGTAGCACTGCAAGCTCTGAATAGTATTGGGTAAATGTTTCTGTAATTCAGAAGATCATTTCTCATTTTTTCTTTTTAATCCAGATGTTCAGTTGTGAAAGTGCCAAAGTTCACCAATTGGTCCCAGTTACAAGAATATATTACTTACACTTGCTTGACTAGAAAGGCAGTTTTGATAGAATGGAATGTTTCTTTACCCACGTGTTTTAAAAAAGCAGGTTATTGTTGATCGTGAGTTGCGTTAAGTAATCTGTGCTTGAAAGAAACGCACTGAAGGCTGAAGCCCAGTTCTACCTGCCCAGATCACTGAGGTGACCCATTTACAGGACACATTATTGCTTCTCTTGAAACACTGTTAATTTGCTTATTTCTTCTTATGATCTGGAAGTTAAAAAATCTTCTTGTTCCTCCTCCCCACCTCCCATAACCCACTTGATGAGTTTTGAAGTCGTGGGTGAATCATTATATTTTTAAAGGAAGTCCAGCTGCAATGCCTACAACTAAATCTTACAGTTAAAATTCCATTAAACAATGAAGTGCATTTAGGAAGCCAGAGAGAGAAAGCACATTTAATAACCTAGAGGCTGGGTGCAACTTCATGTTGCTTCAAAGTAGTTCCTATTTTAAATCTTAGTATTGCTTGAGGCCAAAAACTGACTTTATTACATTTCAAAATGAAAAAACTCTATGCACCTGCTTTTGTAACAGAGTTCTAAAAAAATAAAAAAACCCAAAACTGATACTTATAGAAGGAATACATTGTGTAGATCATATATGTCATCAGTTAAACAACAAAAAACTTGATAATTCATTCTCTGAGCAAGAAAACATGGAGCTTCAACTGAAACGATAGTACATTAAAAGCTGTTTAAACCCTACACTATGAAGTGGAACATCTGGGTAATCTTTCTAGCGCTGTGTCTGACCTGCTCTGTCACTTTAGAACAAAGCCCCAAACATTTTGTTATTAAAATGTAAACTATAGTAAAGGTTAAATATCGAAGGCCAGGTCTGGAAGAACCTCAAGTACACTCAAGTATGTAAACTCATATTCATATCAGATTTAGATTCTTAGTTGCAAGACCTTTAAATCTATTCCAAAATGTACCCAATCTATTTGCAGATAATTTCATGATGAAAATAATCTGAAAAATGTGTGTCATTTTTAGTACTATACACTGCTGTCCCATGCAAGATTGCAAAGCTAGGCCAGAAGAGGCGCAATGTGAGAGGATACTCATTTAGCTTCCAGGAAAACTTAGCCTTTAGGATAGAATGATTTCTGTGTGCAGAGAAAAAGAAAGGTATTTTGTCTTTTCTATGTTACACAGTTGTGTAGGGCTGGCAGAAATGATAAGTCTTTTCTATTTGCTAAAATGATGGGAATGACTGAGGTTTTGTATCAGTGAAACACCTAAATACTGTCATTTGGGATTTTATTTTCCCTAATTTGTAATTTAGGTTGTAGATCTGATATGGTTTTTTTAGACTGAAAATAATTGAATAGGAACCAGAATGTGAAATACATACACAAAAACACATGTGCTACATTCACAGATACTGTTACTCTGAGACAGCAATATAGTAGATAATTCTGGAGCATTCCTACAGTACAGTTCTGTCCTCTTACAACTTAGTGAAAAGCATTTATATCTGACCAAGGTGCAAAAGTTTCAGTGCAAAGATTTATCACTTAAATGTAAATTATTATTTGTTTTAAACTCCATTAACAACTCCTTCCAACTCCTGGTTGGAATACCCATGTACACGATATTTTATATACCAGGGGAATGAAAATTCTGATTCTGAGATTTGTTATTTTCAAAGAGGTGTACATAATAAATACAGGGATTTTTTAATTTGCAAACTCTGACATGTGGTCTGTGAGGATCAAATAAAACACCTAGGTCATATGACATTTACGTGTTTAAATATACACATAGTTTAAACAGAAATCATATTTCTTTTACTACAGAAACAGATATCGCACAATATTAAACGGAAATCACATTTATGTTAGGTTACTAATGCTTCTAGTAAGAAGTAGGCATAATGTCTCTCAATACTTCTAGGATACTCCTACAATCTGTGGATAAAATCCACATACTTCTAGAATTTTTTTTCCCCATTTTGCATGGCTAGAACAACCACAGTACCAGGCAGCCATACTTCAGCTTATACATTTGGTAAAGCCACTGTGAGAAGACAGTCAAAGAGGAAAGTAATGGTTAGCAAAGTTGTGACCTGCTGTGAGCTGGCACAGGCTCCAGGCTCCATTTTCTATGGAGAATGGCCACTCCACAGTACTGCATGATCTCCCATGCTCAAAGGTACTAGCAGTCGTCACACAGAAGGCACAAGGGTCCTGAGGTAAAGGATGATAGTAAATTTTTTTATTCTAAATATACTGGGCTTTTGGTTAAGAAACTATTGAGTTTTAGGGTTTTTTTGGTAATTGTATATGTTAATTTTCCAGCAAGCACACAGTTAAATTGACAGGACTCCATTTGTAATCCACAGGACAATAGATGACCCGAGTAAAACTGTGCGCTATCCTCCAGATGTTGTGTACACTGAAACACCTGGAGGAGCCACAGGAGAGGAGAAAGAATGACCGCTGCATTTGCTAAAGTAGCAGCTGTATATTCAGCAGGCAGAACACATTGCCTTACCTTCAGCACCTATCAGTTTCACGCTTTTTGAATTTATTCAAGACTTAACTTAGTCCATACATACCAGCATGTTCCACTCCTAATGGAAAAAAATCCTAGTGCCACCTCCTTTTCCTTCCCTCTAGGTAAAATACTGTGAACCACTTTGGTGGCTTTTATCGCTTGATTTGGTGCTTATCTGACTTCAGGTGTGGGCCTAACAGCTTTGCTGGGTCCACACTTTCTCTTGCCCTGCCCCTACGTTTCTGTCAACCCCCAGTTTTATCTAGGAATATGGTAAAAATAGTACAGCCATATTCTACCAAGAATTATTTGCAGAGAAACATGTTACATACCACGATGTTAGTAAAGGGGCCTGAGTTAGAGGCATATATGCTGCTATCTTACTAGCAGCAACTTAAAGGTCTTTGTGAAGATTTTCATTAAATTGAATATATGTGTGATACTAAAACCAGTAAGAGATTATACTACATGACCCAGTGACATCCCCCTATGTTTTGTATGTATTACATAATGTCAGCACTTTCACCTATAGCTTCTGCCAAATATGACAGAAACCTTATAATATTAATAATAATGCTGATAATAATAAGGGTTTAGTCTAAATACAAAGGTTTGTAATGCACTGAAACGCAATAAATAGATGTTTTAGAGAGGTTCAGTGTAGAATTCTCTGAAGTAAAGATATAATTTTGCTTCATTTTTCCCCTTTAGTAATTTCAGTTTTAATAAAGACTTGAATATATAAGGTCTCCATAAAGCTGAAATAATTCCTTGGCTTCGATGAAGCCCCGCAAGTCTTGAACAGTTTTCTCAAAGATTCTATCTGAAATAATTTTCCTAAAATATCATGCTTTATTGTCAAACCTTTTTACATTGACATGGTCTCACAATTTCACCTTGAAATTTCTTCATGTAATGATCTGTTCTTGATTTTTTTTTCTTACTTCTAAGAAGTTAAATGCCAGTATGCATGTAATCACTCACCTTACCCACTTTCCCTTTTTCCTAGAAACCACTCACATTATTCTAAGTTGTACTGAATCCTGTCCCATGAAACAAAACTTTTACTTGGTAACCAAATGTTTTGTCTTTTGTGTGCATTGTACAAAAAAATCTTAAGAAGAATCCCTGAGCATAGGAAAAAATCTGTCAGCCATAGCTATATTGAGTGAATCATTATATATCATTACCTTTTTCACTGACACCCATGGACATTAGGATTTACCAGTGGATGTGAGAAGGAAAATGAGCCTGTAGAAATTGAAAAGTAGATAAGTGCCAACCATGTAGTCTACTCCCAGTGCAATTACCACTTCAGTTTTTGCACTATTCAGACATGTTCAAAGACTAAACTCTATTCAAATTTTCTCATTGAAATTATTATTTTTCAATATAAGGCTGTTAGAATTCAGCCTTTGTTTAGTGGTTTTATTCTGCCCTGTTGAACAAGTTGCCACTAAAACAACAAAAACACCACAAAGATGCTAACTACTGGGCTGGTTAATTCATTCTTCAAAACACAAAGGAAAAAAAAATCATTTAAAGAGTTTTCTTGAACCCAAACTGATCTGAATCAGGATAAAATTCTGCAAACAAACTGAGAAGAAATTTAGGTGAGGATGCAACTTCCATTTTATCTTTTCAGAAAAAAAAAGTTCTTTCCACTTTTTTCCTATTAAATTCACTTATTTAGAAATTATTATAAATTTAAAAATGGAAGAAAGTGTTCCATGAAAGCCAGAACTGATTTTCCAACAGAATTGAATACTTTGTTCTCCATACCCTCTAGTGTCAGATTGCCTTCATCTCCTTTATCACTCTTGACTGGAAAGGTAGCAGCAGCGCTGTGGCTGGTCTGCAGTCATGCATGTGCACTTTGATCTTGCATATGCAGCCTGATAAGAATCCTGGTTATTAAGCAAAATGAATAATGGGTGATATCTGTTCCCTTGTCTTCAAGCAGTAGCCCTAATTTGAGGTCTCCTTCCTCCACCTGGATAACCATTTTCAGAGACCTTGTAAACCATATATCCTTCTTTCAGACGTCCTTGATATAGGCATATGACCTATTGCCGCAGTAAGTAATAAAAAACAGAAATAGAGTATAGATAACCTTGTCTTGTATCCTTTGTTTCAGTATTTTTAAAATATACTTTTTTTTTTTGAGAAACTAATACCTGTATAAATACATGCTGGAACACTTTCTGGCATCCTATCTGAGACATTCTTTGGAATCCACTGAAGCTTCATCTGAAAGGACAGTAGCTGAACAAAAGCTGAACATTTTCTTGAGAATCGTTACCCTCCAGGTGTTTTTTGGAAGAGGAAGGTTAAGAGAGGAAGGTAAAAAAAACCACTCATGTTCTACGGTTCTTGTTCAGGCTAAGCCTAACCTGTAGGTAAAAGGAAAACCTTCCTGTGATGGATTGTCAGTCAGTTACCTTTGGCAAGCTGCAAATAAAGTTATAAATATGTGAAAGGAAAAGAAAAAAACAAAAGCAAAAAACAAAAAACCACAAACAAAGCATAAACAAAACCAAAAAACAGTCGGCTAAGAAATCTTTGAATTTTGGTGTTTCAGTGTCTTTTTATTTGAACAATGTAGATGTTTAAGAATATAAAATACCATAAAGAGATGTACGTACACTAGAGGAATGTTTGTACATGATAACACTGCTAAGGTTTTATATGACTTTAGAAGTGTTTCTAGCATTGCTCTGAAAAATCTTAACATCCTTTTCATTTACAGAGTAGATTTAAGAAATATCCCCAGCAGAGGGAGTGGCTCATCTGTTTGAGATAAAGCCTTAAAGATTAGCAAAAGCAAATTTTTACCTGTGTTTTACACATGAAAAATAGTGTTAAATATAGAAATTTACATAACTGCCTATTAAAAAAGCATTTTCACTCTTTCTTATGAGAGAAGAGCATGGTGGGGTTTCTGCAAGAAGAACACAGAGAGCCATAAAAAGTTCAGTTACTGTAGTAGTGATTTTCAGAAAAAAAGTCTTAATTTGTCACTGCTTTGTACCTCACTTTATAATTGCATTTCAGTGCATACAATGTAGGCATAAAATACCTGAATATCAATATTTTTATCTTACTTATTCTGTTGTTATGTAGTCATTCAGACACACTTTTCAAACAAAAACATACACAAACTGAAAATCACTGGAAAATTAAACCTCTCGGCCCAAACTTTCTGAGCATAATTCAGTATTCCCCAACGAGCTTTAGTGGACTTATTTTCATTTATAACTGGGAGCTTTAAATAAGAAGCATCATTTAAGTGAAAAACTAAGCTTCAAGAAAAAAAAGCATATTTTATTTAGTATTAAATCCATTGCTTTCAGCAGCGTAAAACTGATGCCAATAGCACAACATAGGAAAAGTTAATTGTCTAAAAGACAAAGGTGCAACTGCAACAGTTCTGTTTAAGCCAAAGAGAAGCTCCCAGTAGTTTTAATTTCCCAATCTCATGGTCAAAATTTTCCTTTGAGTCTTAACAACATGAGAGGTGTTTCCTATTCCCTCTGACACTTGAAAATCCGCTTGGTAAAACAACACCTCAGTATTAAATAGCAGCATTCTGCTTCACTCCTGTGTGAATGTGAAGGACCTGTTCTGATTGTTGTGTTATTGAAACAAGGTCCAGTAGCCAGTGAGTTACCCCACAGGGGTTTTGCCAGTGTAAAATACCTCTTGGATGATGATTCAGGAGTCTCCTTCTATGGCCCGTTTCCCTTGGGGAAACAAGAATGAGCATACAGTCACGTTAGAAGTGGAGAATGTTTGCACAGTGTTTGGTTGCAGCTAATTTACACTGAGCACCTTTATAGCCATTTTAAGATAGGGATATAAGTAAGAGTGCAGGTCCCCAGTTTCAAGGGCCTCAAAAACCCTTCAATCAGTTAGTAACATGGTTTTCATGGCAACGAGTTCTTTTCCAAATACTCAACTCTTTGGGCATCTGGAAGAATCAGTAAGTAGTTACATAAATTCTTAAAGAAATCATTCCTATGCTCACTACAAACAGTGTGAGCTAATGGAAACTGATCTCCAAACTTGGTAATTTCCTCAGTCTACTGGAATAGTATTTAATTAAAAGTGATCTGATGGATCCATTCTTTAATTTTCTGATTTAAGTAATTCCATTCTCTGGACCAATATGTTTTGTGGATGTGACTTAACACAATTTCTTAAAATTATATTTTCAATTTTTTATTTAAAAAAAATCTTCCTAAAGTAGTAAGACTAGGATTATAATACCTTTCCACATAATGGACAAATATACTTCAGATTTTTAAGAGTTTTCAAAAAGACTTCTATCCACTTAACTACTTTAAAAACAAACAAACAAACCAAAACACTCATGATCAAGTTAGATGCTTGTTCTTAGTATCCCTATGGGATTACGATGGCTGCAATAGGACTCTTATGTAGATCAGGAAGCACGTAAAGTGCACTGTGGTTTGAAAGGAAAACATTGACACCAAGGATGTTAAGAGTCAACGCCTGGGCTAAAGCTGAGGAGCATGAGATCAAACAAGAGGAAACTCTCAACAATAACATTTGTGTTTCCTAAGAGCTGGGGCCACTCTTCATACCTAGCTTTCTGGCAGACAGTAGTGGGTATTTATAGCACTTGTGAAAAGATTTTCTAGCCCACCACTAACCTCATGCATGTCTGCACTATAGAGGATCCTGGGCCATGCCCATCTTTCCCTCTTAACAATACCACTGTCGCCTCTTCACCCAGATAGTAGAGACAGGTTGTGAGAAGATATGTGCCTGAAAAAGCTCCAGAGGGCAGAACCTCTGGAGAGGGACCCTGCCATGATTACAGTTTGTGAAATAGGAAAAAAAGAAAAAAAAATTGTCTCTGACACATTAGAGATATCCTATGTTGTAAACAGGCACTCTGATGTAGACGACAGTAATGTAAGCTTTACAGACTCAAACATACAAAGATGTAAATAACATAGAAAAGAAATCTACATGCACCTTTCCAAATGCAAGACATTAAGAAAAATTCCATTAAAACCTACATACAATCTTGCTGTATGTGTTTTTCATTCTAGCTCTTGAGATGATTCTTCAGCTCCAGTTCCCCAGAGACATGTATTTTTCTTTCAGACCCTTCCATATGCATGTTTCTTCTCCCATATTCATGAGACTGCTCTCATTTCTCCTGACCATAATATAAGACAGATCAAAACATCTTTGCTTGATACTTGCCATTTTGAGCCACAAAACAGAGAAGATGGAAGAGTAACAGTCTCCTCATTACACAATTTCAGAGCAGTAATCTTTTTCAAAATATCATAAAAAGTGTCTGCAGAAGAAAGAAGACAACATTTTCAAGTTTACATAGTTTGTCATATTGGGGTTTTTTGTTTTTTTTTTTAAAGCATCAGGTATTTTCTTCTTGGGTCACAGCAATGGATATCAGAAAAAATGTTTTATAATAGAGTCATGGTAGTTCTGTCAAGAATTAGTCTGTAGCCCCAAATACTTACATTGGCCACATCAGTCAGGAAGAGAAAACATTTCAGCATGAAATAGGCAGGCAGAGGGTCCTTTATCTCCCATCCTGCTCAACCTCTGTCACTATCCTATGAATCACCAGTTGCTTTCTGCCAATGTATCTGTGTTCTTAAGCAACATTAGGGAAACAGCAAGCATTGGAAGTACAGATGAAAACCCTATGAAAGGCAACCATAAGGAGCAATTACATTGACAACATTGAGTGATGACAGTATTGACACTGCTGCTCGTCATTGATTTTGGTCAGACAGGTAAACAATATTTAGGAAAAGGGACTGCAAAGTTCCCACTGTTGTAATGCCTATACTGAAAGGGACCCAGCAGCTAGAAAACCTGACAACCATTTAGTGTGGTTGTTGAGAGAAATCGCTGTCAACAGTGGGGGAGTGCATCAGTATTCATGACCCAACATGTTTGCAAACTTTCCAATGACTCCATGAGATGGATACACTCCTCTCCAGAACTGCCATGGGACTCAAAACTTGCAAGCACCATTGGTTTTTATTTTTTATTCTCCCCAAACTCACGCCTTTTCCCTACCGGAACTACTCGTCTCTTCAGAAATAGTGCCAAGAGCCTGCAGGGATCTTTTGCACCCAAACACAGCATTATGGTGTCCTGTTGAGAGCCTGCTAAGCAGTCATTCAGGCAGAAGTCTTATGAGGGATACAAAACTTAAACCCTTAAAAGGTCCACTGTTCCTGACTGTTGTAGATATATGGACACCACCTGCTCTCTTGCTCTCATTGAACCAGGTTGTTAAAGATTTTGGAATCAAAGAACAGACAGAGAGTTGACAGCTTGCAGTATATGGCTTAGGCCTGTATCTACAGCTGCCATAGCAATCAAAGCATTTTGAGAACTTCCAAAAAAATGCAGCAGGTCCTCTTAGCCCTTAAGCAAAACTCAAAACTACATTTTTGCTTGATTTTATCTACAACCTATCAGAGTATTTTAACTCAATTACCGTACTCTTGTTGAACAAGCTCATGTAACCAGCAGAGATAATACTTCTACCTACTGTGCAAAAATAGCTGTTTATACCAGCTTTAAACATTCTGACATCCTAGCATGAAACTTTTTTTTTGCTGTGTTAAGAACTGATACATAGAACTTTCCTCCTTGGTGAGTTCAAGTTCTGTGAAGACTTTCCCAAACAGAACCACATAAACTCAAATTTCACAGTCAAAAAAAGGTCAGGCTAACCTTTATTACCAATTACAATACCTTTGAAGACTCCATAGTAGTCACAGATAAAATCAGGTTAGGGAAAACAAGTTCATGTCTTTTGAACTGGAAAGCGCTTAACAATTACTTACCAAACAATTAAAAATTATTAATTATGCCACTGGATGTAGGCCTTGCAGGGCCTAAAGATTATGCACTGCTTACACTTGTATATGCTCATTAATCACAGTCTGTTACTGTAATTTTAATGAATGTTTATCTTATTTTCTTTGTGTAATCCAATTACTTTTGGGTTTTTTTAACCATCATCAGGGATCTCTTTGACTCCGGCATCCTGCCAATCAGCCCCCTTTAGATGTGAACAATTCAATTCATTATCATTAAGTTTCTACTTTAATCCCACTTCTGGGGGAACCATTGAAAGAAAATCCAAGAACAGAAGTCCTCACACAGCAGGGGGAATGAAATGTGTTCAGAACACCTGAGCAATTACGTGCAACAGTTCTCCAGAATGGTACTATAATGTCTTTCTAAACTTGTACCACATTAACAATTAGATCATCTGTCATTTCTGCCTTAGTATTAAATTAATTGCAAATTGACTTTAGGATTGAGAAAAAATTAAACTGCTGGAGTGAATCTGAGCATTTTCTGTTTGTTTATTTTTAATTGGCACATTGCACCTGTCCAAATTATTTCTGTGATGCAGGTGCAATTACTGCAATCCCAGTTGATTATGACAACCTCTCGCACTAAAGACAGAAAAAGTCAACCCACTAAATTATCAGATTCAGTGAGCAAGGTATTTCTAACACCTGCAGACATTTTCATGGCAGATACATATAACTATGTACTGAGTCAAAGACCAGTTAACAAACAGCAGTATATTACTTTTAGACAGAAATCTTGGATGATGAGGACTTAACTACAATAATTCCCCAAAACTGTCAGAGTAAACATGAGGAAATTGATAAACATAAGGGTATGATGAAAGACTCTTTGTTAACAGAGATAAAGGAACAAAAGCAAGCATTACCACCAGCTTTGCAGGCTCAGGTACTGGAATCAGAACAGCCACAATAACGTGTTTCTAGACTCAGACCGGATCCACTGCCCTGCTTTGCTGATAAAGCCAAGCTAGTTCTGCTGCTGTCTCTTCAAAGTGCCTTAGGGATCCCATAATTGAGCAGCCAAGACAGGAGTAAGAGGGTGTCTATCACCCAGTGACACAGCAAAAGTCTGATAAAGTGAACTTTTTTTCCCAGGCTGACAGATGCTTTCCTTCCAGTCATTAACTTTTCAAATTTTCGAATGCTTTCTGCTTAAAATAAAGCTAAATTATATTAAAAGTTTTATAGGGCAAACTACCAGAAATTCTTTGCAACAGTACAAGACACAGTATTTGAACCTGATGACCACAGAGTGTTGAATTGGAACTCCAATTTTAATCTTGGGTTTAGGCTTAGGCATTTTTCTGGCTACTAGTTGCCAGCCTTTTAACTGTTAGCATGATACCCGGTAAGTCTTGAGTTGCCACAATACCCCACCTGAAAAATGGAGAAATAATTTTTTTTGCATTGCTCTGTCTTTTAGTCAGCATCTCCTGATAGAGCAAAAGGGGTAGGTTTGGAAATAATAGGATCCCATTCCCTGAAAAAGACAATGATGGGTACAAGAGTACAAGAGTACCCATCTGGACTGGAAGGCTGTAGAAGCCTTCAGACAACTCAGAGACACCAAATCTGTTGCTAGACTGATAAATCTAGATAGTAGATACCCAAGCATTAAGCAAGTGAGAAAGCCTGGTTTTTAAAACCTTACAGGAGACACACCAAATCCTGTAAAAAGATCTTGGCAGACTGGTGTTCAGTCTTGGGAACACAGAGGCAGACTTCTGCACAAGTTCTGGTCAGTTTAGCTTCTTAATGGTCATAAGTCTATAAAGTCAACATGTTGCTTGCTTTTGTCATCTGTTGTATTTTTTCCAGTTCTTTATTCAAGCCTGGTAATATAACCACTTGCCTAGGAAAGTAGTTTTCCTACTTGACTTGCAATATGCTCTTTGTCTTTGTAAATATACTTACTTCAACTTTGTTTATCTCTATCCCCTCTCAGGGAGCCTCATATCAAATAATGGTACAATTCATTATTTTATGCTTCAGTCAGAGGTAACTCATGCCAATGTTTTTTCAACCAGTTATAGGTTATCTGGCCTACAGCTGAGGGAATGAGAAACAGGCAGATGGGTTTCTTGCTGTTCTCCAAAATACTGTTGATGGCTTGTAATCTGACTATTTCTTTTTAAAAACAAGCCATCAAATTATGGCTTCCCACCTCCTATCTGGTAATATAGACTCCTTGTTGTGTCATAGGAGAGAACACACTGCTGAGCCAAAAAGTACTAGGGAATAATGCAAGATTCTTTCTGTCTTTGCCTGTCTTGTTTCTGACCCTTCATCACCTGGTGCTTTGCTACCTATCTGAGGATTCAAGGTTACGGTGCCTGTATCTATAGGTAGCAAGTTAGGAAAGGTGAGTCCTTGCTGCAAGATCAGAAGCAGCAATTGCAGCATGACACTGTGAGACAGAATAATGGAATTTTCCTGTGCACAGATGGAGAGAAGATGAAGAACTTCCTAACCTGATAGGTTGGTCTATGGGCTATTTGGACTCATGTCCCTTGGTCTATCTGACCAATTTTCACCTTCTTTGAAGCATAGCAGCATCAGTGCTTATCATCTAGTTATCTGCACAAGCTGTGTTGTTATGGGCATCCTCACACCTCTCACATCACTGGTTCCAACTGCAAGTAAAGATTGCCAATATATGCTACCCATGGGCATTTTCTGCTTGACCTGTCCATCCTCCTTCTAGGAAGTGAGGAAGGACACTTGATTGTTGATTTTTCCTAAAAACAAGCAGCAAATCTGATTAAGTCACCATTTTCTCATTGCAAACAGAAAATTAATCTATTTAAGGACCAATTTTTCAAAACAATGCACACACCATGACTATTTTTTAATACAGGCCTTCTATTCCTTACTGTTGTAGTGTACAAACTCTTTTTTATTTCACTGAGTATAAAAGTAATTCAGTGAAAGATTCCTCATCAGGATGGGTTGTGCAAGACATTTAAGTCAAAGGTTGGTGAGCAGATAAAAAGAAGAAAATAAAAGAATTGGTGTCCCTAACTCGTTGAGAAACAAGACATTGTGAAATATATCTGTTTCAGCAATAAAGCTAGGTTAGCATTTTGGCAAACTATGACTTCTACTGATTTTGGAAAGTTTTAGGAAAGGGGATCCTTTAGGATCCAGAAAAATGGTTATGTTTGTGTTGTGCACAAACAAATCACACCCAGCAAACCAAAGACTTCTATACTAAAACTAGAGTTAGATGAGACCCAAATTATCAACAAGTTTCTCAGGGAACTGTTCTGTGAGTATGGCACTTGATGAACAAGCCAAGGCAGAAAAAAGTTGTTTTCTCCACAGATGCAGTTATGTGAATATGGGAAAAAAAAAGAAAAAAAAAAGTCCCAGCCACAGTGCAACAAATGTTAAGTAGAACTTTAAAAAGTTTTTTCTCAATTTTTGTAGGAAGAAACAAAAACAAACCACCCCCCAAAAAAGGAGGTGAGGAGGTGGGAAAGAACTGAGATATGTATGCTTTTTCGCACAGCTTCTTTCATATTGCTGGTTTACTTGGTGGCAACTTCCTCTTCCTCTCAGATCTGTGGCCTCTAAAAGATTACTTTTAATTTGCTTTTAACATTTAAAAATAAGTTTATCTTTGCCTTTCTCTGTGACAGTAAAAATATATCTATTTAGAAACATATCTTGAACATTTCCTCCAAGTATACCTAGGAATATATATAACTCAAAATAGAAATAAATCTCCTCTCCCTTACAAACATAAAGCTTACTGCTGCCGGATGTTTTATATTTTGAGAGCCTATGTGAGTTAAAATACAATTAGAAAACTTAGTGGGAGAAGAATTCAATTAGTGTCTATGAAATCCAACAACTCAGCTTCCCTCTGGAAGTCAGAAGTAGAAATGCGCAACAGTTACAGCACACTTTGTCCTCTTTTATTCTCTTCCTAAGTGCTTCTCTCAGATAATATTGAATGGGAGATAGTTATGCTAGGTGGACAACTGAGCTGATCCAAATGAATTCTTGTAAAATTAGTCTCCAAAAAATCCATTCTGATAAATACTGATTTGATATTGTCAGCAGAGTTAATGCATTTTTCCTGTGAGTGAAAGATTCTGAAACATAACATTCTTTTTTTCTCAGTTCTTAGAAACGTGATCTTTCTGTTTGTGATATGCCTTTGGAATTAACAGCTTCATAACCTCACTAAAAGACAAAGTTACAGTAGCTTGAGTGTCCAAACCACATATTCATATTTTTAGTTGTTAATTATCTTTAGGTTTATCCTTAAATACTTTGAGACTGTAGAATTCATAATGAATTTTGTAAGTTGTCAAAAGATCTTGCTTATGTTAACATTTTACTTCAAGCTGTGTTTTCAAAAATCCTGCTACTTCACTGCATTTGTGAGGGAAGGAGTATAAAAAAGAAGCCAAGTTGTGGAAAAAAAAAATACAATTTGACATTCATGAACATTTGCAAATGCTTGTACCTTAATCCATGTGATTTTTAGCTTTTCCAGACTCCTTAACATGCAAGATTTTCTGTGGTGCTTTACAGAAACAGCTGATCATGCAGTATCTGAAGACAACAACCAGCCCAATACTGATGGCCAGATGTGGTGCAATCTTGGCTGGGATTAATGAGATTTCAGAACAGCTCTTGACCTTGCTGAGGTCAGGTCAGGGAAAGCCAGGTGAAAACAAAAGAGGAGCCCTCCATAAAGAAAGTTGAAACAGTCTATTTGTGAAGGTAATTGCATGAAACCAGAGTTAGGAAGTAGCTGAGCAAAGTAAGACATGACTTAATATAGAACATGTGTGTATGAGGAGAGGTACAAGTAGGGTTACATAAATGCATTAAGATTGCTTGAAAATATCAAAAAAGTAGCAGATAAAGGAGAATGGTTTGGTGCAGTGTGGGAGAACCTTCACAAAGTCTTTGGGAAAGTCTCTCTTGATAGAGACAGTGTTGCAGCAAACAGCACCACTAACAAGAAGAGAGGGAATAGACAGTAACTTTTATGTTAGGAAAAGAGTGAAATACAAGATGCCCCAACATCCTGCCTGAAGAGCACCATTCCTCATTTGTATTCTAATGATCTGGAAAAGGACAGAAGCATGATATCACAGTTATTTCAGGATTATCCTTACAGTGATCTCTGAACTTGAATATTTGGAACAACTTTATCAGATCACTGGTAAAGTGATCAGGCACAATGAACTAGAAAATCTAAATCAGCCTCAATGACTGCAATATAATTTACCTTACAGAAAAATGTAACTACTCTTATATTAATAAATTCTTAATTAATTGTATCAGGACAAGAAAAGATGTGTTTTAGTTTGAGTAGCTCAAGAAGCTCTTAGCTCAGAGTTCAGTAATGTCTAAGTTACCCAACAAAATGCTTGCATGTGAATGGAATGTGAAAATACCAAAAATTTACAGATTTTTGCTATACTCCAAAGAGATAGTATTCACTGATAGCTGTATACTCAACCTTATCACACATGAAAGTAAAGACGCAGCAGAATTAGAGGATTAAAGAGCTTCATGCTGTTTCTGCAGATGTAGTATGTTTGAACTGGAAGAAAAAAAAAAAGGCCAGTGTGAATTTCAAGGCCTTATCTGCCAGACAGGAAGAGTAGTATATACTCTGTAGCAAAACTGGAAAGAAAAAGAAACATGTTGAACATAAAAAGAGACAAAAAATGAAAACTCAAGTAAAGGTAAAGTATAGACAGAAAATTCTGAGCCTCCAGGAAGAGAGAGCATGAAATACTGCTGGCTGATTTACAGGAAATAGCATCAATTTTTAATAAAATATCTTTTATTGGAAAGTCTAGATTTTGTTTAAATAAAAAGAAAAATCTAAGTATGAAAGAAGTATACAAATACACCTGAATATAGAAATGGATACAGAGCCATCTACAGCCAGCTGTCAGTGGGAAACAGAATATACTACAGAAAATATGAGAAACTTAGTTGAATTAATTAACATAGAAAGTGTAGGCAATCCAGAAAGCTCCTGGGGTGCCTCAACGATAATTTTCTCAGGCAAGAAATAGACACCCCTGCCCAAGGGGATGCAATCTGAATCTATTGGTCACCAGTGCAGGCAAGCTTGTCAGGATCTCAAGACTGGAGGCAGCCTGGGCTGCAGTGACCATGAACTGGTGTATTTCATGGTACTCAGGGTCATGGATTAGTCAAGGAACACATGCTGTTTAATATTTTTATCAACAATATAGACAGTGAGATCGAGTGCACTATCAGCAAGTCTGCAGATGACACCAAGCTGAGTGCTACTGTCAGTAAGACAGAGGGATGGGATGTCATCCAGAAGGACCTGGACAAACTGGAGAGATGGACCCCAATGAACCTCATGAGGTTCAACAACATCAAGTGCAGGGTCTTGCATCTGGGTCAGAGCAACCAACACTATCACTAGAGCCTTGGGGATGAGGTTTTAGAAAGCATCCCTGCAGATAAGGACTTGGGGGTTCTGGTGGATGAAAAGCTGGACATGAGCCAACATTGAGGGCTTTCAGAACAGAAGGCCAGAATCGCATCTTGAGCTTCATCAAAAGAATCATGGCCAGCAGATGGAGAGAGGTGATTCTGCCACTTTGCTCTGGTAAGGCCTCACCTGCAGTATTGTGTCCGGCTCTGGAGTCCTCAACACAGGAACAACATAGACCTGATGGAAGAGGTCCAGAGGAGGGCCACAAAAATGATCAGGGGACTGGAACACCTGTTACATGAAGAAAGGCTGAAGGTGCTGGGATTGTTCAGCCTGGAGAAGAGAAGGCTTCAGGGAGACCAAAGAGCTACCTTCCAGTATCTGAAGGGGGCCTACAGGAAGGCTGGGAAGGGACTGTTTGCAAGGGCCTGTAGTGATGGGATGAGTGACAATGGTTTTAAATTAAAGAGTAGATTTAGGTTGAATGTTAGGAAAAAGTCCTTTACTGTGAGAGTAGTGGAAAAATGGAACAGCTTGCCCAGGGAGGTGGTTGAGGCTTCATCCTTGGAAATACCCAAGGTGAGTCTTTAAAAGGCTCTGAGCAACCTGATCTAGTTGAGGATACCCCTGCTTACTGCAGGGGGGGGTTGGACTAGATGATCTTTAGATCTCCATTCCAACCCAAATTATTCTGTGATCTTGTGATTCTGTGATTTCTAGAGAGACAAAATTTCATGAAAATTAAGTTTACTTACAGGAACTTAGGAGAGAGAAAAACATGATTAAACCCAAGGAAGCAACAAGAGAACTGTGTTTCAAATTAAAGATGTGAGGGTGGAAGGGTACAACTGGAAAATTCTGAGAAAACAGAGGGTATAGTCATGAAAAACACTCCCAGATTCTAAACAGTTAATCGGTCTATAAACCTTTGAATCCTCTCTACAAATAGAACCACAAATAAGAAATTATGTTTATGAGTAGATGGGTATAAATGTTCCATGATCTGTCATAGCTTGCTTTAGGGTAGAGAAGGAAATGGACAAAAATAAGAAATTTCTTAAAGCAGGTAATACAAACCAACTTATTAAATGCAAAGAAGAAATCAAACAGAACAAATACCCTCAGAAAAATAAGAAATACAGAAAAGTAACCCAAAGTGAAAGCTGAGTCACTGAGACAAATTAGCACAATGTAAATGAGAAATCAAACACCCCAAAGAAAGAAGAGATTTCAGGAAAAGAAAACAATGTGTCTGGGAAATTTCCCAGGTACCCAGACAAACATATTACTGTGTCACAGATTAAACCAGATCACTATCTGTGTGACCATCAGCTAAACAAGGTCCTTTTCAAAAGGACGGGGTGAATTTCCACATGCTATGGAAAACAATAAATACAAAGAATATAAAATGAAGGATTATTTCAAATTCAGGATGAATAATAATGGAAATGAAGGAAAAAAAGGAGAGAAATAATTTCAGACTGGTTGGGCATCAAATACCAAAGCTAGAGAGTTAGGATGCATGGAAGGTTATGCAAGAACAACAATATTATGAAAAATGTCAAAAAGAAACATAGATTTTAGTCATATTTTGTCCTGTAAAGAAGCACTATCATCTTTATCCAATGCACTTAATATTACAGCTGATAATTCTAAACCAATTAGAAAAATGTGTTTCATAGTATCAGAAGCAGAATTAAGCCCTGAAAAACAAAAGCAAACCCAATAAAAATACATGATGTGATCACGGACCTGATGCACAGCTTTGTTACAGTCATTAAAGGGTTCAAAGACCTCACAAGAGGAAAGGAGGTGTCATCACCAAGAGAAAGATAAAACTGTTGGGATCCAAAAAGCCCCACTCTACACATAAATAAAAATCCAGACACACATGTATTGTTCCTCAGGCTATATTAATGGGAGAGGAGTGGTTAATAAATTGACTAGCACCATGTGTTATGTCTTAAAAGATATACTGCTAGATGTAGGATATATTATGTATATACTCAAGAAGTTATTTAACAGAAAATCAAGCACGAGCTCCTCTTCTTGTCCCTAGGTAAGATCACCTTCCTCTTTTTCCCGATTTGTTTTCTTCATAAATTTTGTGAGGGGGATCAGAAACCTAACATTTTGTTCTTGTGATGCTGGGAAAAGAGACTTAAACTTGGGAGAAGTGCTTGGATTCCCACTTCTCTTGGATGTTAGTGACCACAGTTTAAGTCTCTTTTATGACAGTTCTTGTTAAAATAGTATTTACGTATGTAAGAATGTACCACTTTAAGAAGTCCACTTGGTTCAGAATGATAAACTGGCATCCTCATTATTAGCAATTCAGATTATGCATTGCTTCACTGTGTAAGAAAGTGTCCCTAGTTTGACAGAAGTATTTAACGCAAAAAAGGCAGATACTTTACTGAGAGTGAAGAAGCTACTCCTTCAGAAGAGATTACAGAAAGGTTGCAGAAAAGGGACAGCTGCACAGAAGTATGGATTGCCCACTGCCAGATACTAAACAGTCCTAAAACAGGTATCTGGCCTTCACTTGATTTACTGAGTCTAATCATAGAATGAAGTACCTTAGTAATGGACAAAACCTGGCCCATAATTATTTTATAAAACACACATGTAGTATAAAGTCTCACATATTCTTTTAGCTTATTCTTTTTGTACCGGGCAAACACTGATTCCAGTTCATTTAGTTTTGTTAATTAGTAGTGTTTTCAGCAATAATGGTGGACAGTTAAAATAGTTTCTTTGCAGGCCTTCCTACCCTCAGTAATAATTAAAACCCAAAGGCCACGTTTTGAAACTCTTCCAAGACATGCTATTTCGTTGTCATCCTGGAAATGTCAAGGGTGCATAAGGGTAATTCTTCAAAGAACATCAGAAATAATGCAGGCTCAGGATCATGCCAACAAGAATCTAAATTGCTTATTTATTAAATAACTACTATGTTTACTTGCAAATACAAGGGAAAACTAGAACTTTTAAGTAGATAATCTTTTAAAAAATCATAAATATAGTAGAAAAAAAATCAATGCAATGAGAAGGTGCAAAATACAGGCAAAATTGTCATATTTTAGATACTCTTTCTTTCAACCAGAAACAGAAATTAATTCAATAAACAAAAATATTTCAGTTCAGCTATATGATTTCTATCTTTAACTTGACTCCTATCATAAATTTTTTTAAGTCAGATATTAAGAAATTATTCCTTCCTCATTATCAAGCTAAGTAACAATTGTTTAACTCCAAAAACCAAATACATAGAATGTTCTTGATGAATTTGAGTCTGTCTACCTTGAGAACAGTGCCCATCTGACAACTTGCTCTAAGCACAATATACTCCTAAATACTTGTGGGTACAACAGACCCACAAGGTTAGGTCACAAAAAATAGAAGAGCCTCTTATGACCTTGTGCCAGGAAGCACAGAGTAGGACTATAATGAAGATTTGTTTTTACATTTCTGTCAACCAGCAAAAATAACATGCAGCACAAAACATACTCCATAATTTGTTGCAGTAGCGAATAGTAGTGTGATATTCATCTGCCTTTTATTAGTGATCTAAATAGGTGTCTTTTCTCAGATTTCTATTCCCAATACCACTTGTTATTTCAAGAGACAAGCCTGCTTGTGCAAGGGAGGGCACACTCCACTTCTGACTCTAGGAGACAGATAAGAAAGAGTTCCTCAAAGAACTAACAGGATGAGAATTAAAGATGGGGCACAGATTTTTTCTAGAGGGGAAAGAAAGGACTAAGACTGATTTCTGTGGTACCAGAAATTTAGAGTCAGAAAAGTGAGACAAAAATTGTGTCCACTTTTCATTCTTTATCACTGGGGTGTTTTGGGTTGTTCTGTGCAAGTTTAAAAGTGTAGATGAAGACTCTCCACTGGTGTGAAAGCAGAATTACAAGGAAATATTTTCTTTATATTTAACTTTTATCTCAGTTTCTACAAGAGTAAGTGTAAATGTTTTTCTCTCACTTCCTCCAAATCCTCTTGATTATCACTTTGTTTTTCTCATCTTTGCCTGCCAGAAGTTCATCATTGCTTCTGTGACAGTCTTTTAGTGTTCTTAGTCAATGCAGGAAACTAATGCAAAACCCTAAAAACTTACTGCAATATAGACATGAATCTTGTGACGTAAATTTGCCCTGCAAATCAGTCACATCTATCTACCAGTTAGAAATGAATGTTACAGTTTAAGCCATCTGAAATGGATAAGCAAAAAAAAGCCTCTAAGCACACAACTCCAAACTGAGCTAAACTGTTTTTGTCTCCTTGCAAGATTTCAGGTTTCTTCTTTCTATTAGAGGTATCCTTACATAAACTTTGGATTAATTTTTGATCAGGTGGATTGCTTCAGTCTTGCACTTTTTACGTCAGGAGTATATTGGGGATGTAAAGTTGATCTGAAGTATTTTTACCTCACCTGCTCCATGGTTTTAGTGATAATATCTGAGGGGTTTTGTTCAGTTTGCTTCTCCATATCTACAATCAATGTGTTTTTCAGCCCTTTCCTGTCAAGGGAAGACTTCATTAAGTACCTTTGAGCCTACGAGTAAGTTGCTGTTGATAAAATTTGGAAAAATTTCACCAGGAAAATTCTTTACATGAACCATTATTATTTTCATATTTACATAACTCATGGCTTAGGCACTGTGAATTCACACCTCATCTGTATAAGCATAATGAATTTTAATTTACAGGAACTAATTTCTGGCAATACAAAGCACCTCTGTTAAGGGAACACCTGACTGGGCTTTATTAGTCATTACAGACAATAGAGTGCCTTCAGTGGAGAGACAATACTAAATGGTTCACTTTGTGATGCTGAGGAGTTCAGTTTGAGTTGCCTTTTCTAAGCACTCATGGCCAGGTTGAAAGCTCAAAATCTGTGTTCCATGGATTTAGGGAATTAAACAAACAAACAAACAAACAAACAAAAAAAAAAAAAGAGAGAGAAAAAAATAATAAAAAAAAAGAAAGTAAAAAAAAAAAAGAGAGAAAAAATAATAAAAAATGAGAAAGTAAAAAAAAATGAAAATAAGCATCAAAGCTCCTTTCTCTCTCTCTCTCTTTTTTTCTTCTCTTTTTTTTTTTTTTTTCAACTTAGGGCTTTTAGATTTTTTCCCAGGCTCTCCTCAATTTAGTTATCATTGTCATTACATTTCAAAAAGGTCATTAATCCTCTCTGCTAATTGCTTGGCCCTTACTTTATTCTAGTTCTCATGAATTTTAGCTTCTGAATGATGTGTTTAATCCCCAGCATTCCCCCACTCTGACCACAAGAAGTAACAGCTGTGTTCAAAGGTCATTTGATGAAAACACTATACCCAAAAATAATTTTTTATTGTATTCCTGTATTACTATTTTACCAAATTCTAGCTATTCTTGGTCAATCAGACAGTAAATCATCCCTTTATTAAATACTGAAGGTATTTATGGACATAGTTACACACAATTTTTAAAGATGTAATATTTTCCTCACACTAAGAAATTAAACCATTTAACATTTTAAAATTGCAATATATATATGCACATATATATGTATAGTTCTATGTTTATAATATGCAAATATATTTAAAACTGTAATGGTCTGGAGTTAAAAAGAGTTCTTGTAACTCAGAAGAATTTTGACTTTTCATTTCTATCTTTTCTTGTTTTACAATTTTAAAAAAATTATTCTTTTTCCCAGGCTTTACGAAATTTCTACCAAATATCATTGCAAGGAAGATCTCAACTGTTCCACAATGGGTTCAACTCTACAGAGTGGAGGAGTAAGATATTACCTACTGTTGACTGATCTTTCCCTAATTGTGTATATGTTACAAATAAACCACAGGGTCAAGGAAAGTAGGAAGGCCCCTCTTCTGCATCTTTACAAAATGAGGTTGGTTTTTTTTTTTTCCAAAGTGAAACAGCATTATTGATCAAAGCAAAGGGTAACACCATATGTAGAGAAGAAACAGCTGGCAGTCACCTTTCTGTCACTAACTCACACACTTGCACACAGACCCACACTTATTAAAAACAGGTCAGATCAGATTCCAGGTTCACCCTGCAAAATTAATGACAACCTTGCAATAAAGTAACAGCATGAATTTGAGCCTTGTAATACAACGTGATTACTAGCATTTTTATTAGCTGGGTTTGAGCAGCAGGCAGGGCCGGCTGGTATTTGACACACAAACAGGGATGTTACCAGGTGCGCTGCTCTAAAGTGTCACATCAAAGTCACAGCCCTGCTGGCTTGGTTTACACCTGAGCCAATTAGCCTGAGAGATCAGAAGAGGCTGAAAAGGAATACATCGTCTTTTTTTTTTTTTTTATGCTGGAGAGAATCACTTGATCCCAAGTAAGATGATCCAAGGGTAACAATAGTAGATAAAGTATGGCAAAGGCAGAAGTGGGCGCGAGGTGGGGGAATCGGCGAGAGGCTGTGATAAGAGGACTATCATCAAATAAAAAGCAAAGAGAAAAGTAAAAGTGCCATATGCCTGTCCCTCTCTCAGTGTGTTTGTCAGTCTTTTGTTGGCAACAAAAGGGCTAATTGAAATGAAACAATCTCCAGTCTGTTTGCTGGCACATCAAATATGCTGTAAGATCTGTTGGTTCTTGCTTCTCCTGAATTATTGAAGAAGTATGGCTTCTAGAGGGAAGAAAAAAAAAAAAAAAGATGGTTCTTCAAAATACACCACCTTTCACTGGGATGGGTTTTGTACTTTTTAAGTGCTCGCTTCTGGATTCCATGGATTTCTTTTACAGTAATGCAATGGCAGGCCTGTACAAAAGATGTAAGAGTTTAAACCACACTAGTTAACTAGGGTGCTACCACTCCAAGCAAAGTGTCTGATCATCAACATTCAGATACTTCGAAATGTCTTTAGAGTGACAAACTCATTCTTTTATGTCAGGAGAGCAGGTCTCTAACTGTAAGTTTTGCCTTCTTTTTGCTTTTCTTTACATATGAAAACAGTTTAAGAAAACAGAAACAAAAGTATTCCAAGGTTGCAAAATCAAAAAGGATTATTTTTTTAAACAGTTTATTTGGCAGTGACATTCTCATTATGTAAGCATAAAAAGAAAATGCTGCTGTATATTAAGGCAGGCTTTAAAAGACTTATCATTTAAATAAAAACTGACCTGGCTAAAGTTAAAAAACTGACATAATGGAAACAGATGTTTGCAAATGCAGGATTTTAGTATTCATCAGCCTCTATTTTAATTTTTCCTCAAGTTATTCAAAAATCAGATGGAAAAAACAGAGAGTACCAGAACTCGTTCACATGGAAAAGAATTAGGAACTGCTAATCCAATGAAACTTCAGCTTTGCAGGGTATGAATTGCAGGCAAATAACTTTACGTTCTCAAGAGACACCTACATGAAGAGATGATCACATTTTTTCTCAAAATATCCTTTTTTCAGCATAAATTTTCAATATTTTAACTACTATTGAGACTGATTGATGTCATCAGAATTCCAGATCAAGTGATTCTGTAAGGGGATGATGGAAAAGAAATAAAGCAACTTCTTCTTACCACATGACAAGAGGAGCAAAAGTATGTCTTCCATGAAAGGGCAGACTTTTTCATTGGACATTTTCCTTGTCAGACAGTGGAATATGACTTCAAAGAGCTGAGTCTCAGAGAAGTCATGTGGTGTAGGGATGTACTAACCACAGACATTATCCTCAGCAGGCATTCTCAACTTGCCTTCAAGGACAGGTCAATGTGTGCTCAACAGTGGATGGGCAAAAAGAAGCAGCTCAGTTTCTGCTGAGCCAGAAAAGCTGTGGGATCTGACCTTCTGCCTCAATTTTTTTTCTTGCATAAGTGTCTTTTGAAATAATTAGTTATGATCTTGGGTTGAAGGACCTGAAAATACAGTAAAAAATTGCCAGAATACTTTTTTTTCACAAAATCTTAAAGTATATTTGTTTTTCAAAACTTAGACTCTGGAAATATTTGAGTATTTTACTTATCACCCAACAAAATCTTACTATCATACATGAATATGCATTCATGTCTTCCCACAGTAATTTTTTTTCACTGGTCAGAATCACCCAAATATGATAGAGGAGTAGATTTGTTGGACAGAATAATTCTTACAAGCCTTGTCAAAATAGACATTGGTAGACATTTATTTCTGTCCCCACTGAAGAAAAGGCTCACGTGGAGAGAATCTACACAGAAGGGAACCCAGTGAAAGCTCCCACTATGGGAAAACTTCAATCAAATTTTCCATCAGAGACTGCACCTTCTTAAATGCCAACTTCATCAATCTTTGGTATGAATCCATAAAAATGAGCGTCTGTGGTTTTTATGCGCAGAGAACTACTCCCATTTTTTCCTCCAGACTGTTTCTAAATTTCCCTTTGTTCTTTCAGCTTTCTTTCATTATATATAGAAGAGAAGGTTGAGAGGAGATAGGAGTCATGGGATAAAACAAATTATGAAATGAAGGAACATTAGAATCTGAACTACAAAAATTTTCATTGGTAAATGTAGTGCTCAACAATTTTAACAGTTTGTGACTTTTAATTGATTATCCAAAAATACCCAGGCTACTCCATAAATAGTTTTTTCTCACTTGTTTCAGGACTGTCCTGAAAACACTGCATTTCCACAGCATGTAGTTCTCCTTTCTGCGAGCAACCTGTTCCATCATACTGAAATGATTTCATAGTGCTAAAGACTAGTTTTTTGTGTTATTACCATTGTATTAAAGCTCACATTGCTGATTACTGTATGTTTTGACATTTTAAATCACTTCACTTTAGTCATTCCACGTATGAAGAGTTGTAGCTATGTAATGTATATATGTCAACATCTGCCATGGGTTTTTTAAAAAATGAAAGACAATATACAATATATGTTGTACTATTAAAAAAAAAAAAAAAAAAAAAAGACAGAATGTAAACAGCAAGATCAGGTTCGCTGGAGTCAGAACCCTCCCAACAAATCAATTAATGCTCCTTCACTCCCCTTAATGCTTTTAAATTAGATTAACAGAATGCTGACCCTCCTTTAATAAAGGCTGGTTTCACCCTGTGGTATGCATCTAGATACTAATATCAAAGAAACAAGCCTGACAAAGGGAGGATAAAACTTACCAGTAGGCCTTGGTTCCCTGCTATTAGGATAATTGCTCGGGCTGTAGAGATGTTAAATTATGTTAAATATGCAAAATTCTTTTTCCTTTTTTTTTTTTTTTTTTTTTTTTTTTTTTTTTTTTTTGTAAATTTTCTGACTGTTCCATTTTAAATAACTCAGAGTTGGAACTAAATGACAAACAGTACTTTTTCAATGTGAAAGACTAGGAAAAAACCACTATATACAGCCAGTATTTATTGCAACTATTTCTAAACTGTCATATTGCAAGTGACACCAAAACACCTCAGAGATCGGACTAACTTAAAGAAGGCTCAACAAACAACTGAAATAAACAGCTACATCATGTATGCATATGACCACAACATTTTTAGTATGGAAAACAAAAAGTATAATGGTCTTGATTTGTGAAAACACTGTGCTGATATTTGGAAAAAGATAAAGTAGAAGTAAAGTTCCAAGTCCAGGAACTTAAGAATTGCAGTATTGCAAACACTTTTTTATCATCTCAACAACCGTGCAAACAAAACAGTAATTTCTTTACCTGTTCTGTGATTGCATATTGCAAAAGTTTTTCCCTAGAAAAATTCTTTCAGGACAAAGTATGTACACAAAAACACAGTTTTCTTCTCAGTGTTCTTTTTTTTGGTTTATATGGACAAATGAGCTTTTCAAGTGAAATATCAAGAAATGGAAAAAATGTATTGGTGAAAATGTATTTACACATACACAGCTTAAATTAGGTTGGTGGATGTTGTACATCATTGAAAAAACAGTTTAAAATTCTGGCTTTGAACAGATGTTTCTAGCCACTTTCACATACCTTTAAAAATAATTGGTTGGTAGGCAGGCTCATGCTATTTATCATGCTAAAGGGGCTGACGAAAGGGACCATGAAGAAGCAAAGCTCTCCAGAATTCCTCTAATGGCTTTCAGAGAGTTCCCACTATTAACACTAGTAGTGACTGCCTGCTGAGATGAAGATATAGGACTATTAACCCCATATACTCACAGTCTGGATTCATCTTGCCAAACTTTGAGCATTTAATGATGGGGCCTCAGTTAGGAATCTCATCAGCCCTGTTTCCCCTACAGTGAATAGATAGACATGCTTACCCTTTTGAAAATTAATCACATCTTAAGTGGTCTCAAACACTGCTGGAAGAATCAGTCCCTTCTCCCTGAGCCAGGGGAGCCAAAGACCCCAGGTTGTTCTCTTTACTGATTGCCTAATGACAGGAGTCTGCCTCCTCCTGCCACCTCTAGAGCATGTCAGACTGCAGCCTCTCTTAGACAATGTACTCTTCCTTTTATTTTCACTGCTGACTTCAGTCTGAGTTTTCCTGCTCCCTGAAGCTTTATACTTGCACCCACACTGGAATTTTCTCTCCATGACCGTAGGATCCCTCACTCTTTACAAAGTTCCCCTTTACAGCTGTTTTAGTTCATCTTTATTTTCTGCTTTGGTGGCATATTTAGCCACATGCAGATCCCATCAGGTCAGCATTGACTGTTCTCTGCTGGGTGCTGCAGTCATCTCCCCAGTGAGTTCCTTGCTTGGACCTTCTACATTATTGTTTGGAGGCTCCAGGCTATCTCTACCGACCAGGTTTGAAGACTTCCAGGAAATTTTAATTGCTAAGTGTGACGTGCTTGGTTGTTGTATTCATTATTTGGCTCCCTTCTTCTCTGTACAGTGGTTAGAGGAACCTGCTATCCATTTCTAAATTCATGACCACATAATTTAAGACTGCTGCCTTATACTGCCTGTGGACTATCTGTATTGGCACACCCTGACAAGAAGTCTATTAGCTCCTTGTACCATTAATTCTGACCCACTCCAAGTTAAATTAACAATGATGGCTGATGTAGTTCATGAAAAGTGTTCTAGAGGAGACTTATTTGAATGAAAGATGTCAGACAGCATCTCAGTAAATATCTGGCATTTCTTCCTTAAGCAATCTCTGAAAGATGAAAGGTTAATAGTTGGATGCATTTTAAATAATCCTACATAAAATTACACACATCAGTCTGTGAAACCAGCCATGGAGGGATTTTTAAATTATTTATTTTTTTTCTTAAATTGTTTCTAGCAGTTAGAGCAAGCTAGGAAGAATAAAGCTGAAAAGGATATAAAATGTTTATTTCTAGAGTGAAACTAAACACTATATGAGAAGAAGGAAAAAAAGGCTGGAGAGGAAGCTTATCAGATCTCTTTCACTCATAGTCAAGAGTAAAATATTATTCCCTTTTAAAATGACATCATGATATATCAGTAACTCTTTCAGTTCTTTTAGAAGACAGATGACATATATTCAGGTATAGTATGGAAAAAATAAAGAATTTCCAATACATGTTCTGATACAATATTTTAACTCTATTTTAAAAATTCTTGGAAAACCAGCCCTATTCCTTTTCTACAAAGACTGAAAATTACGATTAATTTTAACATTCTCATGATGTCCTTGATTCCTGGTCTTCCCTTTAGGGTTTTCTACGTTACAGAGTGAAATGTGGTTAACACAGTCACTAATGCACTTGACTTACTCATTCCCCTCTGGAACATATTTTACTTCAACAGATGTTTTCAAAATAATTAAATGGTGGTGAGCATGCATTATTGACAACATCTGATGCCACACTAATGCACTCCACATTTAAACATTTGTCACCAGTAGGGCTGTGTGCTCAGGAATGTTGTGCTCTTTTTAAATAACTTCTGTAAAGTATCTGGATTGTAAATGTGAAAAAATAAGGAAATTCTGATACATGCTAAATATTAATAAACCATGAATAAAGCCTGCATTCTGTAGCCATGGTAACTGAAGTTTGGCTGTTATCACTTGCATGTTGTTCTTTAAAGTAGAAGGTAATGCACCTTGAAGATCCTGTCTTGAGACATTATGAATGAAGGTATTTAGCTCCTGAATTATGAAAGAACAACTATATTTTTGTGAAAATCAGGCAATGGCTGCTAGAATTTTGTTGTAAAATGAAGTGTTAGAAGTGTTAGTGTTATCAGAAATCTATGGCTGATATGAGCTAAAGAGTTTTTTGTCCACCTACTTATACTCGGTGAAGAGGTGGGGTTTTTTCCTTTTTTTTTCTCTTTACTTACACTGAAAAGAAAAAAAATAAAGAAAATTAAAATTGTCCAGCCTTTGCCATTACATTATTAGCTTCTCTAAAATTCAAAAAATGTCACTACTGTACTGTAATAAAATTATATTAGGTGCCCAACCTAAATAAAGCAAAGTTAGACTGTTTCTTTTATTTAATGATATTATTATAATTAAGCTTCTTATTAATTTTTCCATACTTTATATTGAGTTACTGTCCCCTGCAGATTTGAAATTAAGTGATCATGTAATTACAGCAGTCCATTTTTAAATGAGGGTATTTGGAATGTAGGCTTGCACCTAGGGTTTTCTGAAATTGTAGATCATGAGTAGAATTACAAGATTGCTCATTTCTGTTGAACCTCATAATTAGAAGGGAGTGCAGAAAGAATGTTATAGATAAAATTCATGGATAAAAAAGTCTGATGCCCAAATGAACGCATAATGAGAGTGAATATACGTTTGTTAAATATCTGTATGAACATTAGGTTCAACTAGGACTGATACTGCATTTTATATGCAAAAGCTAAATTCTCAAAATTATCAAGTCTCTCACCTCTCTAAGTGAAACTCTAAAACTGAAGCTATAGTATACTTGGGATCTTTCAATTTTTCTCTGGCCTTTGCATTATTGTGACTCTGCAGAAGTAAACATCTGGAAACATAGTAGTTTTTTAAAGTAAGATTCAAAGAAAGAAATTAATAGTACTTTTAAATAATTATTATGTGGGACTAATAGATAACAGACAATGTACTTATTTGCTGGATATATATTTATATTCAAGTACTGTATCCCTGTATTTACATGCTATGAATTAGTCAGAAACAGACGAAATTAAAAATTAAGCACTTGGACAAAGTAAATGAACCATATATTCTGCCTCAGATGACAGTAATAGCAAGAAAAGAAAAAGAAAAAAAAAAAAGAAATAAAATCTTCCTGAAAAACTTAAAAACCTGAGAAAAACAAAAGGCAATGTCAATTCTCAAAACTGAAACCATGCCTTTGTAAAACATTATTGAACAAAAAAGCCAATGTTAGAAGAAAGCATTCAAAATATCAACAGAAAAACAACTGGCAGAGTAGATTAATGTTCCCTAATTAAAAAGTGGGCTTTATTAAATTCACACAGTCCACATCAGACTTCAATCAGTACCTAACTCATATAGAAACCTATGGCAAAGTGATAATTAGTGTAAGTTGATTCAGAAAAAGTCTGTAAAGTGACAGCAGTACAAGTTACCACTTTCTTTTCCAGTCACCTTTGAAAACATTAGCAGTGTTCATGCATGAAAAAAAAACAAGGAATATTCTTTCCCTACGAGAAAGATTAAGTCAGCTCCAGTTCATTACTAAAATGAAAAATGCTGAAAACAATGAGTATGTAGGGAATATAAAGGAACAACTTTAAAAAGTCGTGGGGCAAGTAGGACAAAACACTGCTACAGTCTCTGAAAATAAATGAAAATAACAATATCACAGTGTATAAAAAATGGAATCTCTTTAAATAAAAGCAGAAGTAACTCTCATTAGGTCTTTGAACAGGAAAACTGGAATCACGGAATCACAGAATGTCAGGGGTTAGAAGGGACCTCTGAAGATCATCAAGTCCAACCCCCCAGACAGAGCAAGACCAACACTAGGGCAGGTCTCTCAGAAATGGGAATAGATATAAAACTTACAGAAAAAACAGGAAATGTGAAACAATCAAAACAAAAAATAATAATTATTTTCTTATAAAGCAGAATCGGACCACCATTTTAAGAAGAGATAATACTCCCGCAGTAAAATACACAAAAATTCTTAGAGAAGCAAAGGAAAACTTCTAACATTACTTAATCACAGCTTAGTTAAAATGGTCTTGTGAAACTGTCATTACAGTGCACTCTTCTTTACAGACTATGTTCAAGAAAATGCAAGACCACTTTCAGTTAGTATTCAACAGGTGAATATTGCCAGCAACAATATGGTTTTAGCACACTATTGGTGATATTAGTCCATTGAGGAAAAAAAGCAGTGCCTTTCATTTCATGGCCATCTCTTTTCTCCAGGGAGCAAATATTTTCTTCCTACACAAAAAGTGTAAAATCCTTTTAAGTCTCACATGGCATCTGGAAAGACTGGTGGAAACCAGAAAAATATCTGCCTGAAGAATCCAGAAGAAACTCCACACTACCACAGTGAAATGTCTGACAGAGATACCAGCTCATGAACAGAGACCAGAGGCAGTGCAGAAATTAACGAGTAAAATAATGCCAATTACTACATTTCTCGGAGGCCACTGGCCAAGGGCCTTGAAAAACATCTTCACTGATAGATGAATATTTCCAGCAATATCCAATTCCTGCTAAAAATGTTAATTTGAAAAAAAAACCCAAGCCTTCTGTGTTTCAATAATGCCCTGAATTACTCTGGTAACAAGCTTGATACGAAATAGTGCCAGACTCAGCCCATTTCAGCCCATGAGACTGTACATCTGCTTCAAGTTTCCCAGGTCACTCTTGAAAATGGTGAACATCCTTACTACCTTGCTTTCTCTAATACTTTGCAGACTGCAAAGTATCCGTGAAGAAGAAAAGGTTGTGGCAGAAGCATGTGTTGTGTTATGACTGTGCCACACAGTTTCTTGATGAGCAAAAATTTAAGAGTACTCGTGTTTTTCTTTCTTATCAGTGAGTGATACAACCAAGGTGTCAGAGATATATGATAAGGCCTGTTAATGTACAAGAAAAAAATTAAACACATTTAAAGTTCTAAAGTTTAGAAACCTTAGATCACCAGTGGCATGAGAAATGTTTCAGAATTCATGCCAAAGTTTGGAAATGCAGAGTATAGGAAACAGAAATAAAAATATATATTTTTATAAAGGCACAAAGTATTTTCTAACTGTCCTTTTTTCATCAAAAAGTTTTGCCACCAGATAGAAGATTTCAGGTCAATTTTCTGTGTCAAGTTATCCTTCTTAGTGGGAGGAAAAGGTTATTTCTGTCATTTAGCTCTAAATGTGACAAAATACACAAAGTCCCAAAAGAGAAAAAAGAGAGTCAGGATGGGGAATCTACATTTTTCTTGACATTCTCAGAATACCAGCTAAGTGGGCAGTCAAAGAGAGATGCTTTTCACCATGCAGGTCAATGATACAGCTGATCTGATGTACCTTGGCTCACTTCAATGGGCTGGTTTGCTGTCTATTCAGGCTCAGGCAGAACAGATTTAGGCTGTGTCACTGAGCTGGTATGCTTTGACACAGCAGGTCTCTAGATTATGAGACAGAATATGAATCAGATGGAGAAGTGACTGAAAACATTACTTGGAAAGAAAAAGTGTGCAGAGGAGAGTCTTAACATTTTTTCAGGCTAGTTCAGAGATGATGGTGATGCTTTAACAGCATATTGAGCTATCAGTCTCATAAAAAGCAAAGTGCCATAATGAAGCAGAAACACTCTGATCTTTTACTTTTACTGCAATTTATTTAATTTTTACCTTCATCTAAACATTCTTAAAATTCGATAAAAAGCAAAACAAGCAAAGAAAAAGAGATGACAACATGTCACCCAGTCTTCTTACCAGAAAAAGCTATTTTTAATTTTCACTTTCTGGTCCCACACTCCTGGTTTTATAAGAGACAATACCGCATTAATGTCACACACATGATAGGCTTCCTGATTATTTTTTTGTTGTGGTGGTGGGTTTTTTGTTTGTTTATTTGTTTATTTTTCCCCCTTGAATATTCTAATTTTTGTCTTCTTTTCATGCTTTTTCTGTAGTTTTATTTAAAACAGAGATAGGACTTCTAAGCACTTGTTATTTTAAACACTATAGAAGGAAGAATTTCAAAAGTGTATTAGCTGCTCCACTCTTCAAATAGATAAATGAAGACAAACTGATGAGCTGATACAAAAAGGCTGGTGTCACAATTCTAACTCTAGGGTAGATTGGAAAAGAGACAGTACTGAGGCAGAGATGGAAGGGTGTAAAATCCTGTATAACTGCATAAAAATAATTCTGTCCCCCTAGAGTAAAACAAGAATGGCTTCCTTCTTCCTGAGGCTGTATACTGACTGTTTGTGATTTTATTTGCTACTTCTCTGGCTTGAAAATTAAGGATGTATGTATTTGCATATTATAATGCATTTTCTTATCTTCTCAAAATTTATTTTAGGCTTTCATTGCAATGTTTAATGCTTTAAAATATTCATAGCTCTACTTCCAAATGAAGCTTAAAACTTTTTCCAACAAAGAGCAGGGGGTCATCTTATAAAGGAAAAATAATTTTCACAACAAAAAAGCTAAAAGACAGTCTGGTCAATAAAAATGCTTTCTGTGTTTGCTCTTAAATTCTTTGCTCTTATGTCTTAATCATATCCAGCATGGCACAGAGTTCTTCTCCTACTGGTTTGCAAAGGAAACTTATAGTTAATTTATAAACACTTCTAATTAGTAGAGACAGGCAAGCATTGAAAACTCCACATGATGGGGAAGGTCCCCTTAAAAAAGCTTCAAGTTCTCCAGGTTTGTCAGGAACACACTGCTCTAGCTAAGCTTATTAAAAATCAAAGCCCACTTGAAAGTTGGGGATAAAAATAGAGCAGTGACAAGCAATAGGAATAAGAAAAGTGAGGTAACTAGTTCTAGGATTGTAGCCTGAGATTTGAGCAGTCCAGATATTTCTGATACATTGCAAGAGGTCCAAGAGAAGTTTGAATCTTCATCCTGCTCCTCTGACCTCGGTGGAATTCGTCTCCTCAGCTCACTGCAGTGCAAGGTTGGGTACCCAATGCTGTTGGTTTCTACAACAGAGGGTGCTGGTGGCTGAAGACACATCCACCTGCTGAAAGCAGCAGGGTTACTGATACTTTACAGACCTTCAGACAAAACCTGCATGATGTAACCCCCTTGCTTCTATGCCTGTGGTGGCCATAACACCATGCCACCAGCTGCAGGTAGCATTTGTTAGTGAGGGAGGTCAAAGCTAAATATTAAAGATCTATTCATCTTGAAGTGAAGACATCCCAACATTTGTGCTGATGGCTAAAGTGCTGATCACCTGTTAAGTGACTGAAGGTTAAATGGCTCAACAATGTTGAGTAGTTAGAGGTAGTCTAACTACCTCTAGAGTAGGAATAGGAAGTCAAGGAGGTGCTAAAAAGATAAAACAAAATGTCTGCTGTGAATGTGAACAAACAAAAATGGAGAGGAATCAAGGGGCAATGAGTGACCCAGAGATAACTGATAATGGCTAATGTTGTGCCACCCCATCCAACTCACAGAGGATAAAACTCCAGGCATCCTACATTCTAAAGGTAGTTCATATGAGGTTTAAATATGTATATATCACATTTATATGAGCTGTGTATCACACTGTTCTTCAGCTTGCCTTTCTCTGTTCGTTTGAAATTCTTTGATGACTTCACATGACATGCTCACATTGGGGTTCTTCCTCCATAAGAAAAAATTTTTTAGTGTTTGTATTTTCATGAATGGATTCTGAGATTCTGGCACTATCAACAGGGTCTGGCAGGTGGGACTTTCAGTAAACACTTACAAAAATCTTAAAATTGACAACCTTTACACACAAAACACAAATTCAATTTTTACTTAACATGTTAGTATTTCCCATTCCTTAGACATTTTGAGTGTTTCAGAAGGATCTAATGTTCTCTATGTCACTAGCCAAAAGGCAATGTTTGAGTTTTAATTCCCTCATCAAAACCAAAAAAAAAAAGAAAAAAAGCCAGATCTAGGACTATTCTTTGCATGCATCCAAAGTATTGACTTGATCTAAACTACTAGTTTAGATATAGTTTTTAGATATAGTCTTTAATAGTTTACTATTAAAGAAATTATTCACTGTGAGGGTTGTGAGACACTGGAACAGGATGCCCAAGGAAGTTGAAGGTTCTTCCTCCCTGGAAGTGTTCAAGGCCAGGCTGGGTGGGGCTTTGAGCAACCTGGTCTAGTGGAAGGTGTCCCTGGCTATGCACCGTGGTTGGAACTTGCTGATCCTTAAGGTCCCTTCCAACGCAAACCATTCTGTGATCTATGATATCAGAATAAAAAAGTAAACAATAACAGGAAGGAAGGCAGAGTTATGAGGATCATGCCGAGGAACAAAAGTATGCAGGAAGTACTGTGGAAAAAAAAAAACAAACAAACAAAAAAAATCCCAAACCAGACAGATGGTCGGGGATGAGAGAATATTTATTTCTATATTCATACAATAATGTGATTAATGCTTATATTTCCACGTATTTCCACTGGTTTTGAAGAACGCTCCAAACTTCATAAGCAGAGTATTAGTCAGTTACTGGAGTGCCTGTGTGAAAATACAGACTTCCTTATTGTAATTACTTATGACTCATGTTAACTGTTTTCAATGATATCACACTGTTGCCAGGATCATCAAAATTCTTCAATGCAGAAGCAACAGTCAAACTTCAAATCTTGGACCATGACATGATTCAGGTAATGGGAAGACCGTGTGTAACAGAAAAGGATGGCTATTTGCAACACTCCGGTTTTTTACCTGCAAGCTTGGTGAAGGGATAACAGAAAAAGATAAAAAAATAACTGAATTTTTTTACAACTACACACAATACTGATTGATCTTTGAAAATCTTAACAGTTGGAAAGGTTTGTGATGCTAATTTTCTAAATTTCTTTTTGGTTATATTTTCTTTTCCTTTTTGCTTTGTTTTAAATTTTGTTGTACTTTCACATAATTTCCATATATGATGTGGTGTTTTGAAGAACGTTAAAGTGATGCCCTGGCAAAAATTCTCAGATGTCTTCCACATGAAATATTAAACATTTTGCAGGTTTACTTGACTTTTTCCTGGTTCCTGTATGAGTAAGAACACTAGTGCCACTATAGCATAAAAAGTTCAGGCTTTTCAGAGTAGCACTCTCTCACTTTCAAGTTAGTGTAATGTCCTATTTTCAAAATTTATCACTTTAGATGTAGATTAATGCTTTTTACACTGACTCTAATAATAACATCACGGCTCTTTAGATACATCCTTATGGTAAAGGAATAAGATCTCTGGGAAGTCCTTTTTTTGTTTTAATGTCCAGAACCTTTAACAACCTGGCGATGATTAGGGATTAGATACTCATGTAAATTTAAAATGATGAGATTTCCTTTTCCCTCAAGATTGCTCATCAAGCCAATTGGCTTTCCCCAAAAAGTAGTTTCAGAGGGTTGACCACTGTATGGAACACCATTATAATGAACCCAAATGCATACCTGGATAACATGGGTATTGATAGCATAGACTTGACAATTTGCTACATCAAAATACTCAGTTTGGATGGAATTTAGTAAATAGTATGTTCATAAAATTCACATCTATGGATCAATATGCATTAAAGAAAGAAATATGTTGAAAGACTTTGAATGTACACTTATACACAAAATGGACAGAAAAATAGCAATGGAAGCAATAGACACAGTTCATTCAGTTAATCACTTTAAGTTTACAGTCCAACTACATGGTGCCATCTGGTATTTCTTACTCTTCATTTGCCTTTGAGACCCTGGGACCAGCCCACAATAAATGGAAGTAGCAAGGACTTTAAATCTAGGTGACTGATCAACCTGTCTAACTGACTGTTCTCTGTCCCCTTTACCTCAGACAAAGGAAGCCAAGGAAGCAGGGGACTGCATCAGTCAATGCTGCCTACACAGTACTTCTTCCCTTTATTCTACATAATTTGAGAAATAATAGAACGACTGCTTTAAAATTGCAGTGTAAGGAAAGGAAGCATCTTGACTGCTGACCCATACTTCAAATGCCACTCAAGTATGTGCTAGCTTCTCTGTTGTGATTTATGTTAATCCTTTGCCTTAATCTGAGTTCTTTTCCGTTCTTAGGCTTATCTAGGGAAGTTTTACCTTTTCTGTGTGAGAGAAGATAACAGGGGCAAACAAAATGTGAGGTGAGCCCTCTGGAAATCCATCATGATTTCATAGAATCATAGAATGTTAGGTTGGAAGTGATCTCAAGGATCACCTGGTCCAACCCTTCTAGCATTATTGCTTATATAATGTCTCAGCACCCTGCCAATATAAGACTTAAGACTTTCCATCCTCTAAAACTAATAGAACTTGCTGAGAGAAGGTTTTCCATTTTTTAATGATACCCTGATCGAGATAATTTTCTGTATAAAATATCAGGAAATACTTTATCTTAAAAGGGAAACACTGCCACTAACACTATTCTTTTTTGAAAGCCATATGTAAATATTTTTTTTACTTCTTTTCCAAAAATGAGGATAGTTCATGCAAGCCTGTAGTTCTTAGCCAACTGGCTTACTCAGCTAACCAACCTATTGATAATCTGTGAAAATGCTGACAGTTAGTTACTTTTAAGTGGTCTATTAAAATAAAAAAAAAAAAAAAAAAATCTCACTATTTTAGTTCTTACTCTTAAGAAGCTGCTTTCCCACCACAAGCTCTTCTTACCATAAATCACTACTAAAACCTCTACAATGTAAAAACAAAACACAGACCTCAACTTCTAAAACATTAAAAGAGTTTGGGTAAATATCCGCTTAATTCATGTGATATTTCCTATGCAGAAAATAAGGTCTTCATCACTAACATCAGGAAAAAGGAGACCCAGTCCCACAACTAGTAAGAAAATTGTTTTTGATCATAGCTAGATCTACAAAATCTCTTTCCTAATTTAGCTAAACTTTAGTGGTGCCTTTTGCAGTTTCTTGACAGCACTGCATAGCACTCCAAAAACTGAGTATGTCTTTGTCATCCATGCAGAAATAGTAAGTGCAGTAGAAAAATAAATACATATACTCTTTTCCCTCTGGTTTAGATAAGAAGTGAAGAGGCAATGTGAGAAATGTTGGAAGGAATGCATAATGTGCCTGCTAGAGAACTTCAGCAAAGGAGCCCAAACTGAACATCCCCGGTTTTGCCATGGTTGCTGTACCAGTTAGAGGTGCTGACTGAGTGAACCCAGATAGCTGCTTCTGCCATTTTAACAGCAAAACTTCCTACAGTTCAATTACCCTCAACAGCTTTCCATAATATCACTGAGAAATAAATTACCAGCCTTCCTGCAAAACAGCTGCTTTTTCTGTAAAGTGGTGGAAAGGCTTTTTAATGAACATTTATGAGCCCGTCAGCTGGAGCGATCCCTCTCCCCCGAGCAGCATGGCTGCCGGGGCGGGAGCCCCAAGAGGGGTTCTACCTGAGTGCACTTTGCCAGATTGATGAGCCTCCTTCCGACAGCTGACTTTTTATGTAGAGAATTTGTTTGGCATGCGCAAGCTGCTTACATCAATACATTATTAAAAGGGGAGGAGGGAAGGGGCTGCGGACGCTAACTTGTAACTGTACCGCAGCTGTACTCTATATGCATCTTTTAGTCTTACTTTTCTTCTTTCTTTTCTTCCCCCTGACCCCCTCAAGGAACCAGTTACCCATGCAGTGACATCTTTCCACTTCCTAAATCCATGTCTCTCTGGCTATTCGCTCCTTCCTGGCTGCCTCTCCCTGCTCGTTCTGAGCAGCCCTTTTTTCCCCCTAAATTCTCAACGGTCCTTAGTAGAAACATGCATAGAAAGGTTACTCAGCGGGTTTGCATAGTAAACACAAATGGATATTGTTCTTGACATCTTGTGAACTTGTCTCTCTCCCTTGTATCTTGAGAGAACATAGGACCTTCTGGGCCTGTACGAGCCTTGCTGCATTTTTAATGATAGTCCCTGAAATGCAGGAGAGCAAGATGTTGTCACCTCGGCATATTTTATCCCTGATCAAACATTAGTTGGCAGCTGTTCTTAACTTGTAACACTGTCTCATCTACGCCGGCTGCTGGCTTGGTGGCAAGAGTGCAAAATCTCACCCAGGTTCTTCTTTTTCACATCTCTCTCTTGCTCCCTTGCCTACACCTTGGAGGCCTCCTCTCCTCTTTAGCATCACAAGATCATTTCAGGCAAACTTCAGTACAGAGCCGGGAGATTTAGCAAGGAGACCTTCCACCTTATGAAATAGCATTTACCAAAATCAGAGTAAATATGTGAAGATGTTAAAACATTTATAACCACTGAATGTAATTTCATATGCACAGACAACAGCAGACATGAAGGCATATTCTGTGTGTTATACATGGAGTTACTATTTTTTTTTTTTTCCCTGACTGGTAGGTTTGTTTAAAATGTTGGATTTACTAGGTTATTTGGGGGGGAGGGGGCTGTTTTTGTTTTGGGGTTTTTTTGAGGGTTTTTTTGAGAGCATAATAGTTGTTTCTGAGAGGGTGATGACTGTAATGAAACCAGCACTATGCAGGATTATGGTAGGTGTTTAGAATCTACAATTTAAAAAACATAGAATATGTTGGGTTGGAAGGCACCTTAAAGATCATCTAAAGATAAAATCATTGCTTAAGTCATCACCACCACTGCAGGCTGACTTAAAGTTATTTTGATTGGTTTCATGATCTGAGGGTCTTCATTATTAAGCTGGAGACATGTAATTTTAAATGTGTTGCTTGTTAACATTTGTGTGTCATTCAGCAATTCTGCAGTTGCAGGGAGATGATGAACGCTTTTTTAAATGGCATTTTCCAAGTCAGTGTAAGAAGCAAGGATTTATGGAAGCAATCTTTAATCCTCTCGTTATTATTCCAGATTATAAAGAGAAGTATAAAAACTCAGAAATTCCATTTAATATATCTGGCATTCACAAAGCATTATATAACACATCTTCCCCATTTGAAGCCACTTTAGTGCATAATTATGAGAAACACTTGCTCTGCTCTTAGAGATTTTGCTTCAGTATCATCTTTGCAAATACCCTAGTGCCTTCAGGGTGTTACACTTACTTCATCTACAACTTGGTACTGGTGACCAGTGATTACAGTTAGCAGATGTTTGTTTTAACAAATTATCTGCAATTGTTTGTGTACATGGCCACTGAATATAAAGTTTGGTTTTATGCAAGAGCATTTAGGAAGGTAAGGTTGCTGGAGACACCATAAAGATCTTCTCAGAATTGGCTGTTCTTTCTAATGATGTTAAGATGTTGTAGGAAAAGCCTTCACCAGCACAGACCAATGAAATTCTAGGCAAGTTGAGAAATGCAGAGAGGATATATTGTGATTATGAATTTCTTTGGTCAAAATTTAAGTAATTTTGAGCATTATGGTCTTTTCTCCTTACTGCACTGGTAAGAGGTAGGGGGAAGACTTTGCAGTGCTTGAAAAGGTAAAAAAGGGCAACAAGGCTAATCCAGGATTAAAGAAAATGAGCTCTGAGTACGGTCAGAGATATCTTTAAACCATATGGCCCAGAGGGAAGATATTTTAAAGTGGGAATCTCTTGGAAGTGTACACACTGCCAACTCTGGATTTGTACACAGGAAAGACATATATAAATGCAAATAGGAAAAATGTAGTTAAGGGGATCACAAAAATGTACTGCACCTGGGATCACATATACTTCACTGTAAAATAAACTGAAGTACAGTGCTCAAAAGAAGTCCTTGCTAGCCAACCCAGAGTAATAAAATTTTGACAGCTAACTAACTCTCCCTCTGACTTGTTCCTCAAATACTGTGAAATCACCACAATCTTATTTACAATATGATTGCAAAATCATCTTGTGAGACACCCTGGTCAGAAAAACTATTTTCTTTCTAAAAAGAATGTTGATACAATTCAAGCAAGGCCTAACTTGAATAATTAGTAAATGCATTATGAAAATATTTATGCCTGAATGCATTTTTGTTTTCTAACAAGCATGTACTGTTTTGTCCATACTATGTTTCATCTATTCTCTCTTTCACTAAAACAATAACATCAGCTTCCAAGAGACCTTGCATTAATTCTTTTTTTCCCAAGCTTTCCAAGTAGATATTGCCAGAGAAACATCAATGAAAGGGCTGTTTCTGAGCTTACAGCTGTGAAAGTGCTTTTCAGGGAATAAGAATCAGAAGAGACTATGGGTAGAGCTTCTTTCACATGCTGTATGATTACTTGCAGCAAAGCAACAAGAAGAGAAAAAGAAGCCTGCTCTATATAGTATCAGGGAATAAAGAGAGGCTAAGATAAGCTAACTGACTATTTTGTCAAAGAATTTTTGAATAAAGTGAAGTCATGTGAATGCTAATAGTTAACAGATGGATTAGAGACCCAATTATCTGTGGTACTGTATATGAACTCCAGCAAATTTACTGTGAAAGAGCTATGCTGTGCCCTAGCAGCTCTGCCTCAAGCCTGGCAAAATAAGCTGCTGGTCTTTATTTGAGCCCTGGGACACAAATGATCCATTACTTGTTGCACTAGTAGTAACACTGGCAATAATAAAATGAGCTTTTGAAAAGCTCTTCAAAAGGCTCTGCTTCCCTTTGACTGATCTCTTGGACTGGTTATAGCACAAGCATTTCACAGAGAAGGTTTGAATTAGATGATGTTACAACACAATTCAGTCAGGCCTCATGCTTGCTCATCCAACTGACTCCTCAGAAGCCTGACTGGCAGTCTGATGGGGCATCTGCAGCCTCAGTTCCCAGGATCTTCAGCTGCTGCACAGTTTGGCAAATGTTTTCATGTCACGATATACTGAAAGATTTCCAGGACTGACAAGCAGATTTCACTGGGACCCTCAACACAGTCTCTCCCTCTTCTTAGTCACTAGTAGCTTTCCAAGTTATGTAAATCATTTTGCAAATTGATTCCAGATTTGGAAAGGTGGCATGAGCAGTGGTGAAAGGTCATTCATACATAAGAACTTGTTTAAGGTAAAGCTGCCTAGAAGAAATTTAAGAAAATTTTTGACACAATTAGGCAATTGAGAACAATTAATAAACATATATATTTAAAGAAGACTGGGAATTCAGGATGAAGTTGAAATGTTGGTACTAACCAGAATCTCAGACTTTTCAGTTACTTTTTGTTATAAGTTCAGTGACTTCATGAAAATTATCAGGTATTTAAAGAAGTAATTTTTATAAGTTTCATATGTACACATCCTCAGCTAACTAAATTTCCATGAATGAACAAACCCTATTTCCAGGGGAGCAGGCAGAGATGCTGGATAGATTTTCTATCAGACTTTGGCAGTGTTGGAGGTCAGACAACCTCTATACATGAGAAAAATACAACTGATAGTTTTCCAAAGCATATTATGAGGCTTAGCAACCTGAAGACTCCTTTCCTTTACTGTGCCCTATATGCTAATAAACGCTATGGCCCTTCTAAAAATGTACAGGCCTTATTCTGACAAGAGAAAAAGGCATATTTCGTGTATTTGATTACTTTTTTTCAGGGAAATCCGAATCCAAGGCCACACAAACTGAAAGCAGGCATAGGTTTTTTTAAACATTGACAGTGAATAGCCACTTAATTAGCAGAATTATTAACTTCCTATTTCTTCCTAATTTCAAATCAAGGTTGCCTATTTTGAAGGAAACTATGGACTCAGTATGGGACAGTTGTGTCAGCTGTAACACTCTGCAGTGAAAGCAGGGCAGAATAGAAAGGCTCTGGCTTCAAATGTGGTGAGTTTGAAGAGAACAGAGAAGCAGATTAAGGGGGGCTTGGATGTTAGCAATTTTCACTGTAAATATTACAAAGAAACCCAGTTTCACTAGTCACTGAAGAAAAATAAATATGGCATTCAGAGTGTCTGAGCAAAACTTGGCCCATCCCTGATTTACAGCTGAGGAGACTGAAGAGGAGTCAGGGGAGTCTATCTCTTTAGAATGACACGATGGCTGACTCTGATAATTTGATGGCTACTCCCAGGTCTAGGAATCATGGCAGCTGATCCAGATAAATCATAAAATGTGCAATACATAACACAACAAATCAAGATAAAAGCTTTCTCCAGTGGACAAAATACTCAGGCTATCACTACACTGATGTCAGGTTAAAGTGTGTGTCAAATATGAAACATTGTTCAATGTAGCACATTGCAGCTGAGCAGAGCTAAATCTTTATCATACCCTTCCTTTTCCTTCCTTTCTTTTATAACTGATTCCACAATACAAAAGCTCAGATATGTTTTCAACCCTAATCAGAAAGCACCTGCAAATTCCAGACCATGCCACTTATCTCCCAGACTGTTGCTTTAGTCAAATAATCTGGTTAAACGTGCCTATTCTTGGATGGGTTTTGGATTGATAAACCTTGAATTCTTTTCTCCCAGTTGACACATCTTCAAATGAAAGAGAAGTATCTTTTCTGATCATGATGTCTACCTTTTCTCCACTCTTACTGTAAGGCCAAAGTCTTTGGCAATGAGGACTGGGTAAAAGGCAATGGAAACTGGCTTTTCCACTGTACAAGATCTTAGTCACCAGGCTCAAGTCTGGTTTTTTCCCCACCTATCGTTTAAAGGTCTAAAGGACAGTAGTTACCCTCACATTCTGTAAACTGCTCCCTTCAGCATGATCAGTTTCCTTTAATAGTAGCTACAGAGCACTGTTGAGCCCAGCTGAAGCCATAGATGTTTTTGGAGTTCTTAGCCATCAGAACATAAGTACCAGATCAGATGAACCAAAAAATAAAACCCTTAAGCCAGTCTCATTTGAAACTTCCCTCCAGATTATAATAGGTGCAGATGGCAATCCTTCCTGATCCTTATTTGGGCAGTGATTTTATCCCAGACTGACCTCATTCTTTGGAGCACTGTGCCCTGTGATGCAGACTTGTTTGCCACACCTCTTTCAATTTCTACAAGAGACCTAAATACTCAGATAAAGAGAAGAATGAAAATATTAGTTACTACCAGCAGGTAGCTTGCTAGCCCTGGTTCCACTGAACTTTTGCAGGGTTCAAATCTCATCATTCCCTGATGCTGCTGTGCAAGTGATTCCAATCCCAGATTGCCAGCTTCTCTGAACCTTTTGCTCAGAACTTTCCCTACACATTGTATAGAAACCTAAAGCATCTGCTCGTGAACTGCTGCATACCTAAGAGTTGGGTATTGCATTGCTCCTGCTTACCTTGAGTATGCCCCGCCTTGCACAATAAAATGGTCTCTGGTAATGAGGTCCTTGTTAATGAGTGACACATCTTATCCTGTGTTAATTTATATCAGCATTATGTGTTTAAAAAAATGCAAGTATGCTCCCCTTTGGGTATCCTAAAAGAATGTTTTTAACTCTTCTCTCAATGTATGGGATTATTTAAAGTTAATGGGATTAATTTGCTCCATCTATCACTCCTCTTACTTCATTGTGTGGGCCTTAATCTATAGGTACACACTACAAAATAAGATAGAAAGAATAAATTACTGTAATCTCAATTCAGAGTATCTGATTTGGTACGTTATGTGGTGGTACTCATCATAGAAGTTAGGAGAAAGAATTTTCTATCCTCTTATTTAAAAAGCCACAAGAATGCTAATGCCTATTCTTGCTTTTTCTCTCTTTTTGTCTTTTTGGTAAGGGTTGGAGAGGAAAGGATCTTATGCATAATTTAATTGCTTTGTCTTTCTCCCTCAGGTCAGTATATTATATTATATTGAAAAGTAATTATGCAGCGAAAGTAAAATGTCAAACTGCAGATGTCTGGTAACAAGTAGTACAGATGTGAACGATTCTATTATGTGCCATCTTGCAGACATCTTTATACCTTTCCTCTGAAGCTTCACCCTATGTGCTTATACAGTTGAGTATTTACGCACCCTGGATGAGATTTGCTTTCCTCCCCCCCCCTCTTTCCAGCATCTAGATCCCAAGCTGGGTTGCCTTGTTGGCAATGATTGATTACCCAATATCTAATTAAACCTGATCCAATCACTTATTATGCAGAGTGGAACAAACAAACTGAAGTCGACTGTCAGACCTGTGATTGATGATACTGCCAATCCAGCTTTTGTTACGTCTAATGTCCTGACGCTTGTTACAACCAGCCAAAGCTGCGCTGGACAAAGCGTTCTGTCACTCTTCACACAAATTCACTCCCCTCCCCCCTGNTCTTGAGAGAACATAGGACCTTCTGGGCCTGTACGAGCCTTGCTGCATTTTTAATGATAGTCCCTGAAATGCAGGAGAGCAAGATGTTGTCACCTCGGCATATTTTATCCCAGACTGACCTCATTCTTTGGAGCACTGTGCCCTGTGATGCAGACTTGTTTGCCACACCTCTTTCAATTTCTACAAGAGACCTAAATACTCAGATAAAGAGAAGAATGAAAATATTCGTTACTACCAGCAGGTAGCTTGCTAGCCCTGGTTCCACTGAACTTTTGCAGGGTTCAAATCTCATCATTCCCTGATGCTGCTGTGCAAGTGATTCCAATCCCAGATTGCCAGCTTCTCTGAACCTTTTGCTCAGAACTTTCCCTACACATTGTATAGAAACCTAAAGCATCTGCTCGTGAACTGCTGCATACCTAAGAGTTGGGTATTGCATTGCTCCTGCTTACCTTGAGTATGCCCCGTCTTGCACAATAAAATGGCCTCTGGTAATGAGGTCCTTGTTAATGAGTGACACATCTTATCCTGTGTTAATTTATATCAGCATTATGTGTTTAAAAAAATGCAAGTATGCTCCCCTTTGGGTATCCTAAAAGAATGTTTTTAACTCTTCTCTCAATGTATGGGATTATTTAAAGTTAATGGGATTAATTTGCTCCATCTATCACTCCTCTTACTTCATTGTGTGGGCCTTAATCTATAGGTACACACTACAAAATAAGATAGAAAGAATAAATTACTGTAATCTCAATTCAGAGTATCTGATTTGGTACGTTATGTGGTGGTACTCATCATAGAAGTTAGGAGAAAGAATTTTCTATCCTCTTATTTAAAAGGCCGCAAGAATGCTAATTCCTATTCTTGCTTTTTCTCTCTTTTTGTCTTTTTGGTAAGGGTTGGAGAGGAAAGGATCTTATGCATAATTTAATTGCTTTGTCTTTCTCCCTCAGGTCAGTATATTATATTATATTGAAAAGTAATTATGCAGCGAAAGTAAAATGTCAAACTGCAGATGTCTGGTAACAAGTAGTACAGATGTGAACGATTCTATTATGTGCCATCTTGCAGACATCTTTATACCTTTCCTCTGAAGCTTCACCCTATGTGCTTATACAGTTGAGTATTTANTTTTTTTTTTTTTTTTTTTTTTTTTTTTTTTTTTTTTAAGAAAAAAAAAAAGAAAAAATTATTGAGAACAGCAGAGGTTCTGTTTGGGTTAGTGTGTACAATGAGATCAAAGTCCCCTAGAGATCCAGAGTCCTTAAGTGGCAGGGAGTGGAAGAAAAAGAGTATGTGTGCACGGAGGGGGGGTTGGCAGGAGGTGCACTTGGTATGGTAATGAACCTACCTTAGGGAGAGTGACAGATATGACATTAAAGCAAACCTAGCAGGGTAATAATTTCTTTTCTATTGTCTGCCAAGCAGGATTCTCTTCGCAGCTCTCATTTATAAATTTTTCAGTTTTAATGTTTTAATTATTTAAAATGCAAATAGGTTCCTGAAGAAAGAAGCAGAAAATACAAATTCCCTAAACAAATTCAACTTTTGAAGTTGCTTTCACACATTGTAAAGCCTTTCTTTTCTGCCTTGCATTTAGTTTAGGTTAGTTAAGTCACAGGATTTTTACTGGATTTTTTTTTTTTTTGTGAATCAAGACTTAGTCAAACTTCTTTTAGTTTTTAATTTTCATGTTTTTAATACTTCAAAACATTCTAGTTTTGCTTTGTGAAGGAGTGGAATAAGGTCTCAGATTTCTTTGAGATTTAAAGAACTGGTCAGAAAAATGCAAGTAGGTTCTTATATGATGGTTTATTTCCTCACATAGCCTTTGCTTCAAATACTCAAAATGTACTTGGAGAAATTTACATAAAGTGATGACTTCACGAGTTTGAAATAACTGTTTCATGGATCCATCTTCATATAAATTGTTTATTCTCAACATGGGCAAGTGTCTGTATATGTGCCCATATGCATAGTTCCTGTGTGATAATTGGAAGAAATGGTAAACATGTTTTTCAAAATCTTATGCACTTATAATTTGTTTACAACTCCACCACCTGCTAAGCAATCTACCCCCCATTTCTAACATTTCCAAGGCCCATACAGACTCAAAGAGATGATATTGAAAACAAATAAAAGAAAAGAAATAAAATTCAATATAAGATTTTAAATTATTTTACTCTTGAGCTAGAATTTCTTTGCAAAAGTTTTTTTTTTTGTGGAATATGCAGAATACCACTATCCACTTTAGACTTTTTTTTTTTCCTATAAAGGTAACCCAATTCTAAAGATTTTTATTTCCTTTCCCTGCCAGACCAGACATAAGAGCTCTGCAAATTTTATCAAAAGCTGTGAAAATGCATAGGTGAATGCACTTTAATTCGATAATTCTTCATGTCTAGAAAAAAACCCCATATGGATTATTTATGGGTATTTTTTTAATATTTCACTCCTCCATCCTAACACTTAGATCTAAATTTTTTGTCACCTGGGTGGACAAGTGAGTTCATGAAACAGCCCCAGCATCACTAATGAAAATTCTTAAATCATACCAAAATATATGGCTCTGTCATACATTAGGAACATGGGAGTTAGGCTGTAGCAATAGCTCACAAATCAGTCCACAGAAATGTTGAGGTGGGAAGGAACCTTTGTAGATCATCTGGTCCAAACTGCTTGCTCAAGACACATAGAGAATGTTGTCCAGAACCATCTCTAGAGAGCTTTTTAGTATCTTCAAAGATGGAGACCTTCTTGGTCAACTAGTGCTTTATCACCCTCACAGAGAAAATGTATATCCTCATGTTCACACAGAGCCTGTTATGTTTTAGTTTGTGCCTGTTGCCTCTGGTCCTGTCACTGAGCACCACTGAAAAAACCACCCGGCTCTGTCCTCTTCGTGGCCTCCCACCAAGTATTTATACACATTGATCAGATCTTCCCTGGGCCTTCCCTTCTCCAAAATGAGCATCCCCAGCTCTCTCAGCCTCTCCTCAGAGAAGAGATGATCCAGTCCATTCATCATCTTAGTGGCCCTTTTTCAAACTCTCCCCAGTATATCCATCTCTCTCCAGAGCTGAGGAGCCATGAACTGGAGCCAGAGCCCCAGGCATGGCCTTGTCAGTGCTGAGCAGACACTGTGTGATGAGCCATGATCATAAATCATAAATATACAGCTGCTAAGCATGCCTAACTAGCACAAAATTGTTAACTTTTAGACTAATAGACTCACAAGAATCTCTGTATGCATCTATACTTTCATGAGAAAAAAATCTGACAAAATGTGTTAAGATTTGAGCAACTTCATCTTCAAAGGATACAATACACACAAGAACTTGTGGGTTTTTAAAGAGAAGTAAAATAGAGGAGGTGGGATAGAGCCCTGATTAACTAGCAAAGGAAGACAGAAATGGAAGTAAATTGAAGAACAACATATGAAAAACTGTCTTGGAGGGTGCTGAGCTACAGAGAAAACCATGTGAATATCCAGTACCATATGCTGCATGGTGCCCTTTATCTTAGTGATATCGTGTCCTCTGTCTTGATAGTGTTTTTTCTTCAAGACTAACTACACTGCACACACAGATTTAGAGGAAGGAGGACAAATACAGTTTGTGAAGCATATGGCTTGCACATAGAGCATCACTCTTAATTTCTTTCTCACAGAATTTTCATAAGAAGGAAAACATCTTTCTTTGCTTCATAATCTGTGATTTCAACCTAGACAGAAATAATCTTCAGACAAACTGAGGGTCAGATTGGAAAAGGAAGGTGGATCTGTGAAAAGACACCAGAAGAATTTCCCCAAACATCAAACTTTTCAAAGAAAACCTCACCTTGCTGTAAACACCTGGTGAATGCAGGAGTGATGTATATCTAATCCACACTAATATATGTAATCAGCAAATCTGATGAGGCTAGTTGGATTTACCTGACACAAACAGCAAGAGAAACAAGCATCTTGCACTCAGACTTACTCTGCTGCAGAGATAAAGCGAACATAATTGGCAGGTAGAGCTGACACATCACTTGCCTAGTTCTAATTTAGTGGCTCGGCTCTAGCTACCCATCCCTTTCTCTAATAAACTAATAAACATTATATCAGCCTCTATGGAAGCTCCAGAATTATAGTGGAGAAAGTGGGAGGAGGGTCCAGCCCTAAGTCTTCTAATCACGCTGACATACATGGAGTTAAAAAAAAAAAAAAAAAAAAAAAAGAGAGAGAGAGAGAAAAAAAAGAAGAAAGAAAGAAACAAACAAACAAAAAGAAAAAAAATGTGTTTCTCACAGCATTAAAAATAAATGTTTTAAACCAAGGCAACAGGAAGCTAACGTTACCAAAGGAAGCTAAATTTAGCCCATGAAAGGTTATCTTGGGCAAGCACTTATGGTGCATTTCTCTAAATTTTCACTTCAATTAATCTCTAGAAATTCAGTGTCTGATCCCAGTGACAGTAGCCTCTGGCTTCTTCAGAGCGACTGCCGAGGAAAAATTATCTGACACATATCAAACAAGCAAGAAATGACACTGGACAACATTAATCAAAACTTTCTCATTTCCTGAAGAATTAAGCATTAAATAATTAATTCTAGCACTACAGGCAGCTGTAAAAGAGGCCTCGTGCCTCCCCGCTGGTAAGAATTTGTCCTTGTCTAAAAGACTAGATTGATATATTTATTATTTATCAGATTAATCATGGACAAGAACATTATAGATTGGCAGCCAAGCCCAGCCAGTTATATTGTGGTGGCCTGTTATTGGAGCTTGGAAAGACCCTGGTACATCAGCAACATTCAAAATGGGAAGGGTTAGAAGAGTTTAACCTCAAGCATTTATTAAAAGAATAAAAAAAAATAAAAAAAATTAAAAAAATTAAAAAGGAAAAGAAAGAAAAAACAAGAAAAAAACCTGAAATACATTTTTTTTTTTTTTTAAAAAAAAAAAAAGGAATTGGGCAACAAAGATGTCATTGATTCAGCACCTCAGTGGAGGTTGCTAGCTCCTGGGGTCATTTTTATTTCTGTTTGCTAAGGACTGAAGGAGGCCCTTAGGATGTGGGTCAGAATATCAACTATTCTACGTGAAGCCACAATCATTAGTTTTAAAACAGAGTTTCAGTGGCAGACAGATATAAATCAATTTAACCAGCACGTACAAGAAAAACCACTTCCAGGCCTTCATTTTCCTTATGTTTATCCAAGTACTGTAGCTGTGAGACTGATCTATGGTGTAGGTCTTCCTTCATTTTTGCTAGCTGACTGTGGTACCAAGTAGCAGAGTAAATAGGAAGTTACACCCCAGGGGGATCCACATGCCAGGTTCCTGTAGATTAATACATGTTAGAGAGAAATAATTGTCTTCAAAAGTAATATAATGTCACATAATTTTAGCATGTGGTCCCTTTTTGTCCTCTCTTTTCCGGTTTTTCCTCCCTACTGTTTCCATTCTGCCACTCAGGTTAGTAATAAGTGGAATTTCAATTTTCCATTTGGAACAGAGGATTGCTCACTTCTTTTAAATAGATATGCCCACACAGCCAAAGGAAATCATAACTGTTGAATTCACAACTTAAAGATTGCTCCAAATGCCAATTTTTCCTCTACATCTCCTTTTCTTATTTCTGTGGTGGAGGGGAAGATGAGTGAAAGTTCTCGTGCCCTACAAGAAGCTTATTTCTGCATGTGCGTCCCCACTTTGCTCTTTTCTTGTCACCTACATGTTACTTGTCAACAAAACAGAAGGAAAGCTGCTACCTACTTATGAGTAGAAAGCCATGAGATATTCTCTAGGAACAGCATTGCTTCTGCACAGACCAGGAGTCCCCTGCTACTCTGCTAGAGCAGAAATCTACGGAAGACTGGACACAATGAACATTTTCATTTGTAAGTAAGGTAAGAAATAATAGACTGACAGCAAAATCTGGCCTTGAAAAAGCTGAAAGGGTAATCAACACCAGCTGATCTCCTTTGATCTGCATAGGTAATGAAATGTTTGATAAAAATTCTGCTAGAGTCATAAGAAAGCCCACATCAGGTCGTATAGAAAACCCATTCAGCCCAGGTACACTCAACAAAATCAGGCTGTACATTCCCAGGTAAGACCAGCTTTTGGAGAAACAAACAAGGGGTTCTCAGACTCTAGAGAACAAGTCAGAATGCTCCTCCAGTGGCCTTGAGATCATGCAGTCAATTTCCTAAGCTGGAAAAATGAATTATGTGTATGAGTAACCTAGATGGACTTTTCAACCAGTTTTTCTACCTCTTTCTTGTTCTCATGTCTGAATAACACCAGTGTCCTGTGGTGATCAGTTCCACATTTGATAAAAGAAGCACCTTCTCTTCTCTGTTTTGAACCAGATACCTGTTTGTTTGATGTTCTCTGAATCTTCAACAGAAGACAGGGAAAATTTTCCTCTTCATCAGTTCCATGTGGCTCGTGAGGCTACAAACACAGAGCACACTGACTTTGCAATCTATTGCTAGAAAAAAAAATCTTTTTCTTATCAGATGCTGGTGGAGAATGCCTAGAGAAACATGGAAAGAAACGTAGAAGATAAAAGTAAAATTTTTATTTATATGAATCTCTTAGTCTTTCTGAAGTCTCTGTCATTCATGAGAGTGTGCCTATGCAGAATCAACATAGTCCAGAGCAAAAACAAAGTTGCAGTATTGCCATTTCTTGATATCTCATGATATATGGTATCTCACAGTTGAGGGATATTATGTGGTAAAACAGAATATTCTAGTTATGAGATGATGAGACAAATAAATGGCTTTGAGGAGAAAAAAATTGGATGAAAAGGAAGTCTTAGAAAAAACACTCAGCATCTCAGAGAACTGAAAAATGAAATGTAAAAAAATCAGAAGCTCAAGGGTCTAGGTGGTTGTGCTTCCTGGGGAAGTCAAAGAGCTATGTTTGAAGAAGTTTATTTTAACTCCAGCTTATGTCATCTCAAGAACTCAGGTTGCTAACTCCTAGAATAATTTCTAAAAGAAAGTAAGGAATCTTTCACAAAGCCCATGTAAAGAAAAGCTTACAGCTGATTCTAAGCAAAAGTGTCAAAAGTGTCACATCTGCATATTAGGATGCTGCTCTGTAAAAACAGGTTTATTACCTGACATCACATACTTGTCACATTTTTTCTCAGAGAAGAAAAAAATTGCAAAAGGTTAGCATAAAATACTGTGCTGTGTATCTATGAATTCTTAACAAACATCTGAAAATATAACTGTTTGCGTTTGTATAAAATAGGAACTAGGGAAAATAATGAAACTGAGCAGAACTGTAGATGGCTGGATATGTTTTTTTTATTTACTCCTGCTCATATTTTGATAGACTAAATGCACAATCAGTTTTTGAGCATTGCAAATTATATCTCAAATAATGTATCCTTCACACAAACTTGACTGTTTATCTGAGTATTTACCAAGCCTTTATAATTTGTCTTTAAAACATACATTTTAAAGTTTATTTTAGCAGAAATAACAAACACCTTTCCATATTCAGCTATCAATTTTTTTAAAAAAACCACCCTAAAAGCTAAGCTTTTTGGGGTTTTTTCATACATTGGTTGACAGCCTTCACCATTGGTCAGTTGATTGACAATCTCTGACTACCACCTCCATTTCCAGATGAGACACAAACTGGGGAGAGGGGTCTGAACTCACAAGATACCACAATACCACATAGCAGCTTTGGCCCTACAGGCAAGACAAGTTGGGGAATACATAGTTTTCACTGAAGTCTAAAAGACAAGATTCAGAAGTTAGATAAGGGATTATGTGCTCTTGTTACCACTTCCCACTAACTTCAAAACTTCTGGCCATGGGAGGTACATACTCCTCTGGGGGCTTGTCTCTGACACTCAGCCTTAACCCAGGAGAGTTTCTGTGTTAGCCTCATAAATAAAAGTAATATTATTTTGTGGACTCAGTGCTGCCCACCTGTAGCTGTATTTGTTTTCTGTGGTGAGCTCAGCCAGTTACTGGCCTTTCCACCACAAAACCCCTGATCCTCCCTGCCACCACCTACTTACTTGAAAAGAAGACAAACTTCCTCCCATTGTCAAGCTTAGCTTTTGCTGCAAACTAAACGCTCTCTTCATGTTCAGCCTTTCTGAACTTTTACAGTCCCCTGTGAGGAGATCCCATGTTGATCACAACAGAGAGGTACAACCTGCAACTTCCACCATAGGTGTATTACAAGCCTCCAAAGATTGAGCCTATCAGCAAAGAAAAAAAAAACCAAGGTGATACCTCCAACAGGGAACAATCAGATCTGCTGGGAAAAAGCCATACAGGTAAAATGGAGGTTAGGAAATAAGTCTGTGCACTGTCTTTCTGAGAAGTGACTTCTCCCTCTGGTCTTTCTGTTGGCTTCTTGAGCTACAACAGCCCCACACAGTCCCTAGGGAAGCCTATTGCCATCCATCACTTTTGAGCCTTTGCACTGGGAATTTGGTCTTCACTGCAGCCAGGACTCCTGTTCCTTTCAGAAGCCTCCCGGTTGGTTTTTATGTTGCAAGCACCCTTTTTGCTATCTGTCTCAGGACATTAGTACAAGATATATTGACCTTGGCAGCAAAGCCAAATTAAAAGACTCCTCAAGCAGTTGTTCTCACACTCTTGTTCATTGCCCTTTCAACAGTGCCTGGACTACAGCTTTGGAGGCCACTCTGTAAATCAGCTCTCTGAAACAGTCAGAGTTACAAATAAACTTTTTTAAGGTTATTTTTAACTTGCATGGTTTTGGTATGTATTAATTTGCAACACACGCCAAAAAAAATTGAAGAGAGACTTTGCATACAGCATGGTCATAGAGTAGAGGCTTGAGTGAGAAAACTGGGTATCCCAACCTCTACCTTGCTTCACACTGCATTCCCAAAGCATCCCTGATAGAGCAGACTGTTTCTTGTCATGAAAGAGCAGTCCTTCCTCCTCCTGTAAAGGCTTGGGCAGAGGTGGATATCAGCTAAGACAGTCAAGCAGCCTGCCTCCCTTCTGCTCCACCACACCATTTTAAAAAAAGCAGATGTTTGCAAGGCAAACTGGAAACAGTCAAATTACAGAGCTTTCCATTCTGTTGTAAATTCAGAAATGTAAATATATTCCAGAAGTAACATGGATTTTAAAAAATACTAGAAACACAAGGCAAATATTCGTGCCAGCTGCACAAATAATTTGATGTGATTTTAACTGTTGAGAATGTAGCAGTGTCTTTTAAAGTAAAAGTCAAGATCTGGCTGTTGAGCAATAATGAAATTAAAAGAGACAATAAATATGGGGTTTGGTCACCAAACAGGTAGCTTCTTTTTCCTAGAAAACAACCAAAACTATGAAGGCTGGAGGGGGCACAGAAAGAACTTTTTAAAAAGTTTTCCTTTTTTTTTTCTACACCTTAATGACAGCTGATTCAATTACTTGCCCAGCTATCTGGTCTGTGGAAACAAAAGCTGTCAATTAAATCTCAGTCAGAGGAAAAACAAGAAACCCTCAGCAAGAACTTGAGATTTTTGATCATAGTAATCTTTAATCATGTTGTTAATGTTACTGTGTTTATCAAATACTCACGTACAGATGGTAGGATGGTTTACTTCAGTCTGGTCTTATTATTAGTTTTCCCTCTTCCCCCCTTCAGTACTTGCCTTCATCTCTCTAAGAGCTTTTTATCCCCCACAAGACTTCTGTGTTCTTCCACTTACACATGAAATATATGTCTGCCATTTTTGAAATTAAACTGAGTCTAGGGATTATCCTGACCTGAAACACCAATAGCAGCTCTCACAGTCACAGTCCATTGAACATTATTAATTTATGATCACATCTTGCTGTGCCTTAGCCACTTTCGCTCTTTCTTTGAATTAACCTACCACAGCAAGCCTGCCTGCTGCACAAAATACTACAAAGTAGGATAACATCCTGCTGAGACACTCAGTATGCCAGGTAATGGGAAAGTATGCCACATCTGAAGGACAACAAAGCTTTCTGCTTTCTATTTTGACTCTTGTTTTTTTCCTAAGTGAAAGTAGAGCAGGACCACAGATCATTTACTTTAGCAATTAGACGTTCAAATACTATCACTTCCCTTTGAAATAATTTTGGCTTTACCATGCTCCAACTTAATAGCTATCGGCTCTTCAAATTAATGGATACCTATACAGAAGGCATTCACAAACCTACCTCTTTTACTTATTTTACCTGAAGCTGAAAGCAGCATTCAGGTTCTTTCACTAGACAAAACAGTGATTTTCCAATTCATTTGAAAGTGAAAGCCTACACAGCTATTTGGCATTTTCAGCACTGATTTTCAAATTTGCAAACCCCTTAAATAAGAAGCAACATAGGGAAAGGGCTACTTGATCATTTGTTAAACAAATATCAAAGATATGCATACTAATGCCAGAAGGAGTGCTTTCGGGTGTTCTATTTACAGAATTGTAATTACATTTGCTGTTTGAATTGGCCCTCCAAAGAATTAAAAATAAGCAGCCATAGCTTTTTATTGCTATCCAGTGTTCCCTGGTGGCTTCTCTCTGAGTGTTCTGACTGGCAATTGTTCCAGGCTCACTTGTGCCAGTAATGCATTTGCTAATTAGGCTAAGAGTACTACAAAAACCACAACACAAGCCTCTTGTCAGCATATGCTGATCTAACCTCTTGAAAGGACAGTTATTTAAATAGATGCCTTCTGAGTTTCTGCTATTTTTTTTTCCTAGCATGTAAACATTCCCCTAAACATTAGTTATGCTGGTTTAAATTTTTATAGGCTCAAATATTTGTTTAATTATTGTTTTCCATGTCCGTTCTTCTGTTTTAATTTGCTTTCCTCCCCTAATCTCCTACACATACAAGAGAAAAGTCTTGAAAAAAAACTTTTTGACACCAGTCAAAACAGCTTTCTGCATCCATAGTTCTACTTATAGTCAGATGGAAGTTCTGCAAAGAGTGGGATGGAGGAACATGGAGATTTGTCTCTTTTCTGCACCAGAAGTAAGAACACAAGAGCAATGCCAAAGGCATGCAACAGAATAAAAGGACAATCCACAGTGAAGGGTCACTTTCTAGAAGAATCTGCATACTGAGCTGCTCTGATTCTGTGCTCCAGCCATTCAGGTGGAAAGCAAAGGAATGGACTAAATTAGTCTGTAACTTCATTACTGGTTTGAGAACGATCTGACACCAAAACACTCACTCTGCAGTTCTCTTATCCTTTCTAATAATTTTCACCTGTCCAAAGGCTGCCACCAGCTCTCTAATCTACAAACCTATTTTCACACCATTCTCCACAGTCCTTTAGAGTATAAAATCTATAAGTTATGGGGACATTTCTTATCAAGTCCAAAATCAGGAACTCTGGCCAAGAGGTAATCTGCAGAAACTTGAAGCATCATTGGCTTTCACCTTTGAGATTGGACACAAATTTGCATTTTAAAGAAAAATACATTAAGAAACACTTTTCATTATCATATTAGAAGATAAAATACTAAAATTGTAGTAAAGGAAAGGAAATTTAGACCAACTGTGATTCTAACCCATATTCTGTGCAGATTTCTTAAAGTGAAAGAAGCTTTTGCTTTTAACTTCATGCAGCATAACATTGGCTAAGATGGAGGAATATTAAGAGAAATTTACTCTGACCCTTCATTTTTTTTCTATATATTGGGGTCCACATATATACCACTTCTCCAGTGATACACCAGCCTCACCACATGTGATCAATGTGGGTCATTCCCTGCAAACATCAGCCCAGTCAGCCAGTGCCACCAAAAAGACAAGTAAAAGAAGAGACATTATTTGGAAAAGAAGGGAGAACAAATCAGCAAGTATTACACTAGTGTATTTTGCAAGAGTTGGAGTTTCCCTTACAGCTTGTAGCTGTGCTAGTGTAGAGTCCAGCTTCAGCTATTCCAGGTTGAAGACTGCTAATTGCTAGCCTAGGCCTGGACAGAAAGGAGCACTGATAGACCAGGAAAGGTAAAGATGGTGGCTGCTTCCCGTATTGCTGCAAACCATGGGAAATAGCCCTGACACTCCCAGAGTGTGTTTAAATTAACACACTTAACACCAAGCCTCTTCCACTGCTAGCAAACATTCTGGCTGCAGTTTTACTGAGTATTTGCATCAGTTTCAGTGATATGAAGCACCTACTACCACACTACGTACCCTCTATACCTGTTTTTTCCTGTGTATATGGCTATGTACCATAGGGTTCAGTGCAGCTTTCCTGTCCTGGCCCACCATGGCTCAGGAAGGTTTTGTTCAAGTCTACAGTTGCACATCCCTTGACAGGTATCATCAGCAAGAAAGATCTAGAGTCAGTGGAATGCAGAAATTAGGAAGTTAAAGGAAATAAAATCAGGGAAGTGGTAAAAATTCTTTAGTTCTGACTTTCTGTGTAGAAATCTGGCATTTTATATCAGTCCTAGAACAAAAGAGAATAGCCTCCATCATCCAGAGATCATTTTGTGCCTTTATTTAGGGCTGAGTTCATAGCACTTGAAGTTATTTCAGATTTAAATTTCTGTATGTGTGGTATCAGAAATATGTAAGAAACCCTCAGCTAGCTGAAATCTTACAATAGAACTACAAAACCAGAGACACGTTAGAATAGCTAGCACAATATTTTTCCTTATACTTTGCCTACCAATTTCTCTATAAAACTTCTGCCCCCAATGTTTTTGGATTTTTTTCTTTAAAATAGTGCATGTCTTTTCCCTGGATCCTGTATAAGGATACAGCTTTTCAAACTCTGATCTGTTATTCAGCAAGTTCTGACACAGATTCACAGCACAGTGACATGCTTCCTTCCCCCTTCCTCCCTGCACATCTTTGCTCTGCCTCAGAGGTACTGAATAGTTCATGCCAATATATTTCCAGAAAAAATAGTGAATGATTCAAGATGTAGCCAGTAGCGCAAGATAATCTATGGTGACCACAATGCTTGTACTTGTGACTGCTATAGCACTGACATTAAGCAAAGCTCAGTTTCTATCCCAGAGAAAGCCAAAGACTACACAAGAAAAAATTTTGAGGAATGAGTGAAATATTTTTACCATCCAAACTTCAAAGTGAATCTGCCATGGTTATTCCATGTGTCCATTAAATTCAATCTTTCTTCCTAGAAATTCCACCTCTACCTAATGGCAATTTCTTTTATTGAATTCTGACTTCTCCATGGAGTCTTTAAGGGAAGCGAACATATTTAGCATGAGCACCATGGAAGTGAGAAATTCTTTTTCTTGTTTTTTCCCCACTGCACAGTATTTAAAAAAATAACCCCACAATAACATATAGACCTAACCAGTGGACAGAACTGGAAAATCACCTATGAGAGCCTCAGAAAGGCTGAGCAAGGGCCAACATAATGTGAATGGGCACTTGCAAATAGTAACATTGTAATTTTTCAGGTGACATGTACTCTGCCCTTCTGATGGTAATTTCAACATGTGTCTATGAATTTACCACATTATACAGCTTGTTTCCTTTAGTGTGCCTAAATCCTAAAGAAATTCTTTCAATAGCCTTATAAATGAAGTGGGAAATGTTATTATATATTCAAAATTATCATTGTTTGTGTATCTAGAGAAAGTGTTAGCAATACCAAGTGATAAAGAATTAAAATGGCAGATGAAAATCAGTCTTGATAATTTATAAATTAAGATATCATGAAGAACATGGCTCTATCCACAGATATGCACAACTTTGGGCTTTCAATTAGATGTTTCAATGCAGAAAAGGAACCTTGGTGTCCTTGTGGATCATTCTCTGGAAATATCATCTCAGTGTCCAGTGGTACCAAAGAGACAAATAGAACATAAAGAACTCTTTATAAAAGAATAGATAGCAAAATGGCAATCATAACATTACTACATTATGCATAAAACCACATAGAACCTGTATCTTTGACACCGACCACAACCTTAGCCACTCAATTTGCTTAATTATGGAGCAGAACAAGGAACAGTACAGATAAAGATGATCAGAGATACAGAATTACCTCTGCATGGAATGGGATTGAATATTCTTGTATCCTACAGTATGAAAAAAAACCAAAACCCCAAAACAAAACAAACAAACAAAAAAAACCCTCAACCCACAGACAGAAGGTGAGTGGATGCACTTGGAGATGTCAATAACATGAGTGGAGAAAAAATTATTAATGTTTCTAATAGAACAGAATAATCAGGAGGGACTTAACACAGGAACCAGAGAGAAGTCTTAAAAGAAACAAAAAACCAAAACCAACAAAAAATAATAATAAAAAAAAAACCCAACAAAAAACCCCCACAAAAAACCCCACAGAAAACATTCTTTTCAAAAAACTGCATAGTTATTTTGGTCAGAATAACATACAGATATATTACATTATTGCAAAATCTGTCTCAGGGAGGCCCTAACACACTGATCCTCATGAGTAAAGAGAGCATTCTGACTGCAAGAGCAAGCTGTACTTGTTTGGGTTTCTTATTCTTTTCCTTAGCATCTGCTACTGTTACTACCAGGGACAGAAAAATGAGAGTGGCTTTTGATTCCTTTGTGTGTTTTGGAACTGTAGGTGTTAATCCTTTTAATCTTTTTGGTTCACTTTGTCCTCCTTAAGCATATTTCATTTTGCATGTTTGGGCCTAATTCAAAGTTGGTGAGCAAGCCTGGTTTCTTTTGAAGTCAGTGGGAATATTAGACTCACCTTTTCCTCTTTGCGTTGCAGAAAACAATTATCTTTCTCAGATCTAAGTTTACACTATGTGAAGTGATGGTGAACAACTCAGATTCCTAAATGATTCTTACATTGAATGCAGACCCCTGATAATGCTTCTGTCAGGGAGGATCTTCCCTCTTCATGGTCATGTTTGAAACAGCCAAAAGACAGCAGTGCCCTAAAACTCGAGGATTCATCTTCACAGAGGCCTTTTCCAGCTTCATTACAAGAGGAAGCTCGATACAGGCTTATTTCTACAGGGACTGTGCCAGGTTATTTGAGATATATTAATTATGACCCCTTTGAACTGGAGTGTAGCAATTAGGCGTTTGCAGTTCAAGCTGGAATGGCATGAAGAGCACTTGGATTTGCAGAGCAGCCTACTGAGAAAATAAAATGGTTCCCTCATAAATCAGGATGCTATTTACTTTTATACATTTAATTATACTGATAACCAGTTCAGTCAAAATTGAGCCAAAGATGTTGTTACTGTTGATACTACAGGTGACACATACCTGCTGGGAAGATTTTCTTTTTTTAAAATTTAAACTTCATAAGCATCCTCTGCTTTCAGTTAAAAATACATTTCAGGTTTTGTTAAACTATTAAATGCATGGTTTGTATTTTGGTTTAAACTCCTTTCTTGCAGAACTTATGCATACTGCATATTTAGGAAGATTTAGGAAGCTGCAGTTACATTTGTATCAAGCCAACAGCACTCCTGCAAGAGAGTACACTTAGGAACTATTTGACTCAGCTGTAGAAATTATAGCTAATTCTATTATATTACATCTCTTTTGCACCTTCTTTAACAAAAACCATGACTGCTATCAAATCTTTCCTCACACCATCCCTCTCCTTATTGCAGAAAATCACAGGAGAACTTACAGCATACATAACTTTCTCAAGCAAAGGCACAAGAAAATAGTTTACTGCAAACTGCTTCTTCTCTATTACAGATAGCTTTTTGTTGTTCTTTTACAGTCTTAGATACCAAATCTATAAATAGGAGGAAAAAACATTTTGGCATTTCTCAAACAAATGTCAGTCTGTTTTAGGAATTTTTCTTTAGATTAAAGTATTTGTTTTTAATATTTTTCATCCAAACTAGGATCTGTGCCTCTTGCTTAGAGGCATGAGTGCCATCTATAGAACAGTCCCTAGTAGATATTTGCTTGAATGTTGAGAAATAAAAGAGAGTTTTGTTCCTGTTGTCCCAGGAGACAGTTTTGTCCCTTTAACAAAAAGCTCTCCTGCTATTCAGTTTATGTTTTGTCACAACAAATTCAGTAATTTTCCACAAGTGGAGGTTTAGCATAAGTAAACAAGTGTCATTACAATTTTAAGCAGAGGAGGAACCACTGACAGAGATAATGATATTGATATTTGTACAAAGACTGTGATGATGTTTTAATTCAACATAAACTCTATATGACTGCTGCAACAGCAGTGGTGCAAATATTTAGTATAATGGGAAATACATAATTTTTTTCTGCTGTGTATTAAATAATGAAATAAAAAAGAGTGGAAAACAAATAACTTCCACCCCTCTTTTAATTCTTTTCCTCTGAATAAGAGCATTTTACGATGGGTTATTTATGTAATTATTTTTCTTTGATCTTCCTGGCTGGTCTTTAATAAGATATATGGAGGTATTGAGTATTTCAGTTCCATCTCTATCATTAAAGCTTTCTTCTCTTATCCGTTTCTCTCCTTGTTTCTTTTTTGTCTGATGGTAAGCACTTTCTCATGATGAAAAGGTTTTTAATTGAGGCACTAGGAATAAATTTGTAATCTTTTCTATGAAGTCTTTCTTCCAGTTATGTATCTTTAAGTTGCAAATATATACAGATTGTAATTTAAAACATAATTGTACTTCATATGGAAAATACAGTCATGGAAAGCAGAGGGCACCCTATCACATGCTAACTCTCTTATCATGAGGAAAAAAAAAAAGAAAAGGAAAAGAAAAAAGGAAAAGAGAAGAGAAGAGAAGAGAAGAGAAGAGAAGGGAAAGGGAAAGGGAAAGGGAAAGGAAAAAGGAAAAAGGAAAAGGAAAAAGGAAAAGGAAAAGGAAAAGGAAAAGGAAAAGGAAAAGGAAAAGGAAAAGGAAAAAAAGGAAGGAAAGGACCTGCTTATGACAATCTAGAAAAAAAATCCATTTCTGATCACAAATGAAATATTTCCAATCTCATAATGTGTAGATTTCTTGGTTTTATTACCAGCCATGCAAAACAAGACCTCATCAAAAGAAGCACTATGCAAAGGTCCCGTCTTTTCATTAAAGTAATTTCAAAAAGCTTTTTTCCCCCCTTTTTCCACTGAAAGAACCCATTTTGCAAGGTGATTTAGCTCAAAATCTGCTGGGAGTAACCCTTGACATAAAGTCATATTGTGTTGGAGTTTAGTCCTAAATTCATACATCAATTATTTACTGTCAACGCAGATTGTATAAGTGTAGAAAATTACTAGGAATGATATTTTCTCTCAGGCAGAAAGAATGTGATACAGCGGATACATCCCACCTAATGTGCTGTCCCACTGTCCACAGGCCAGAATTATTTATGCATTAGAAAACACTGTGCCAGGGCAAAAATAAGAGGGGAGAGAGAGAGACAGACACATTATTTTAAACCTTTCATAACATCCATAAATATTTTATAACAAATAAATAAAGAATGTTGGGCTTGTTTGGAGGACAGCTGTAGCTGCATGGTTCAGTGCTTTGCAAAGCTCCAGAGACCCCACGCTTACCCCTCAGTTAAGCCCCCATTTCTTTTTAATCATCCACTTAGTGCATTGTGGGTAGGGGAGCTCTCCAGGTGAGTTGAAAAGCTGGAGGTTATGTCTGTGAATACAACTTTCTATTTTAGATTGTTAAAGCAAACAGGGGAAGGAGAGTTTCTCTTTAATACTCAGTTCAGTGCTTTTCTGCCATTGCAATTTTTAATCTCCCAGGGAAATGCCTGCTTTGTCTCAAATATTATTAAAAGGTTACCCTACTTTTTTCCTGTTCTTTCAAACACTAATTTTTTAGTATGTTGAACATACATTCCATGGCGCGTATTGAGAAATTGTTTAAACATAAGGGAGTCATAACTTCATGTTTCTGAACTGCTATAGCTGAGTCCAATTGCTTCAGGAACTTTATTTCTTACTTTGGAGTCATGACTTGAGTTCTTACACCTCACGCCACTGTGCTGCACTCATTAATGGTGTACATGAGGTACAGGGTATGTGAGAACAGTCCTGGTTCCATGATGGGCCAGCTAGCCCAGACTGAGGCTTAGTGCCCTACTTGAACTTGCTTTTATGAACAATTAGTAATGGACTCCTTATTTAGCTGGCAGAATGAAAACAACTACAGAAATGAAGGCTGTATTCAATCAAATTCATTTTAAGGCCTCACGGTTGCATTTTATGTTACAACATACTACTCTGGAGACACCCTTAAGTGACAATCACACAAGTGTGTTCTTTTTTTTATTGCTTCATGTCCTGGTACAGCCCTGAAAATGCATACTTTCCATCCAGAAAGGTGACTGTAGGAAGCAGCATTTCATATGTTCCTTTCTGGCTGATGGTAGAGGCTCCTCAAGGACAAGTGCTTGATCTGGAGCTAGAGCCTACAGCACAGAATCACTCCCCTCTTCATGGCATGACCCAGTGTGTCTCCAGAGCCCTTGTTTAGGTCTGTCCAGTTGTCACCTGGTGCCCCGTATTCTCATCAGGTCTGAGCAACCCTGCAGTAAGTGAAGAAGGCCTCTGTGACAGCACTGAACCAAGACCTGATCTGATAAATCCACACAGCTCCAAGTGAGGTCTTGGGAATTACTTCTCTTTAGTTGGGGGATGTGTAACCTATGTTTCATGCCTTCTAGACAAAAAGATAGCATTTGTCAGCAAAAGCTGATGCACCTCCAAGCTGCTGTGGAACATACCAGGAAGCGTGCAAAGGGCCTGAGGCTCCATGTTAAATGCCACCTCTAATCTCGGAGGAGACACTCTGCAGGATATCTGTCCCTCCCCTGGTTAGTGCACATTGATGACATTACTTTGACCTCTCTGGGATTTCTAACACTAGGGCTGGAGTCACAGGCAGGCATTACTGTGAAAGCTCACAGATGGATACCTGCTTAGGCACACTTCTGAGCTGGAAAGTGATGTCCAGAGCTTTCTGCAGCACATACTACAATTGTAATCTCCAGCCTCACAGTGAGAGGACTCATGGCCTCCAGTGTGACAAAAACGATAACTACCTACATCTGTGGAGGTGAAGATACAGACAGAAAACTACAAATCAGAATTAGTGAAGTGCATTTGCAGGAACACATACCTGGGAGCAGAAGGTTGTTGTGGTGTTGAAAGATACTCAGTGGAATAAGAACTGGCAGCAAAAATGTTCACAGTGATTTTGATTTGCCTACACAGATGCTGACAGACCCTAGAGTGGGGAAATCCACACAAGTGGAATATCTTGTTCAGGACATCTCATTGACAAACTGGAGCGAGACCACAGAAGTGCAACAAACAGAGAGCATCACTTTGGAGGGACTGATGTACAAAGGAAGATCCTGGTCACCCGCTCTGCTGGTGAAAGACAAGCAGTAGGTCAGCACAGAAATAAATAATCATTTGAAATGGATTTCAGGTTAAAAATTATTATAGTCTTTGAAACTATGCAACTATCCTCTCTGCAACAATATATAAAGAGCTGTCCTAGAAATTAATCTCCTTGAAAACAAAGCATGAGTTTCAATTGCTCTATCTTCAATTTAACCTCATTAAATCATACTAAAAATCTGTGAGCTAACTGAAGAGCCCATAAGCAATGCTGCCCTTAAATACTCATAGACTTAAACCTGATACCTCCTCGCTGAATTTCTGACAGATTAGGAGATTCTAAACTGTGCTTGGGGTTTCTTTGTGGGGATTTGTAATGTTATCAGCAGCTAGTCTGAACTCTGGATGCTTAAGTGGGGAAGTTCCAAAGACAGAAGCACCAGTGCTACATGCAGAGATTATATGACCTTTCAACTTATATTTAGTATTTTCTTCTATGTACCTCTAGGGAATGCGTTAGTCACTTTAGTCAAGAGCTGAATATGTAAAGTAGTAAACGAAAATTAGGCTGAGGGAGAAAGTGAATCCTCTATATATATCATCCATGAGAATAAGAAGTGCTTAGGAGTTACAGCAATCCACAGAAAAGTAATCAATTATCTGCAAAAAATCTGCTAGGGTAAAAAAAAACCAAACTGGCTGTACCTTCACAAAGAGAAGTGTTCTGAAAAATGGCTACATGTATCTACTTCAAGTAATTGCTATTTGTCTTTTATTTAGCTTTTCACTATGAAAATACAGTCATCCTTTGCAGGAGACTTTGTAATTTAATATTATATCAAACTACCATGATGTCCTAACAGCTGTTTATACTTCTGTAGCTGTTTTAAGTTTTAAGTTTTAAGAAGGGCAAGTTAAAAAGTGTATAACAAGTGGGGTTATGCTGCTTTTTGCTTTAGTATTAATTAAATTTTCACATACAGAATGCTCAGTTACATTTTGAATACCAAGTTACTTTGAAAAATAGGAAGGATAACACACATAATGCATATAATGTGTTACATATAATATATGTAACATATTTTTAAGAGGCTCTGAAGTCAAAAAGGAAACTTTTTTTTTGAAAACCCAAAGGAATGGATGAAAAATTCCTAACTTTCAGAAGAAAATCATATCATCTGATTTTAATATTACTTTTGTCTGACCAGCTTGAAAATATTTGTAATATGCAGGTTTAAACTACTGTAGATGAATATTCTTTTGCTCAATGAGGTTTCACATGTTGGTGTTACAATAGCATGAATCTTGCAACTTTTTTTTCATGAGGAGAGATTAGTGATCATCAGAGTTTTCAAAGGCAAGCAAATAGAGAAAATTAAACAATAAGGTAGAAAAGACTTATCCCAGAAGGTTAAGAAAATAGTCTATTGCATCCTGCATCTTTTATTACATTTCCTACATTAAATCCTGTATTCAGAATCAAGTCTTTTAGAAATGACAGGTAAATGATGGGCTACTGCCTGAAGAATGGTATGATAATTCTTTTTTTTCTGCTTTCCTAAAGAAGAGAAATGTTGAAAACTTCTAAATATTCTTTATAATTTTCATGCATGGAAGAAATTAGTGTTCCTTGCTGAAAAAAAAATGAAGTTATTATTTGAAAATTAATATGCTGCTTTTGTTTTGCTAGCTTGATTATGCTTCACGTACTCCCACTGGAAATGCCTTCTGATGGGAGAAACTGATTGGAGACTGAGGCACCAATTTCAGAAAGCATCCTTAATTCCACCCAGCAGTGCAAGACCCCATCAAAATGTAAATGTGATTCTGAACTTGGATATCCTTCCATTTCTCCCTTTTGAATGAGGGACACAACAGTGATCTACTGAAAGTGCTTTTTCAGAAACAGGTCAACTAACTATGCTGATATTTTTACCAAAGTATTTTTGTTCTGTCATAGGACTGAAGCAAAGGAATGGTATTTCTGTAATTCTGACCACTAAAAAAATTATTTTCAGAAGGAAAAAAGGGAAACAAAATAAATTACTAAAATACTCATCTGGCCTTTATGGAAACTCTTTTAATTTCATAAATATTATTAATCGTTGATTAAAGCATTGTATTTGCAATAGTTTAAACATTACATTTCTATGTAATCCCAGCATTTTGTAGACAAGTATGCTAGTTATTTTTCTCTTTCTCACACACAGATGACCTTCATCTGAGACACAAGCAGAAAGCTGATTTTTTTAATATATAGAAGTTCATGAGCAAAGGTCTTTCCTTGGTATCCTTTTTCACAGGACCTATGCATTTAAAATACTGTAGGCTTCATTTCATTTTATGCTGACTGGGATGTTTACTATTGTCACGTTATTAACCTTTCTTTAAGAAGGCTTTTATAACATCAGTATTAGAGTTTATTACTAGTCTTAGCTATGATATAAGGTTCATGGCCTTATTAACGGATCTGTCCTGCCCTTGGAATTCCCTGGAACCAGGTAAATAATATAGGGGAGTGTTGAAAGAAAAAAAAAAACAAAACAAAACAAAACAAAAAAAACCCCACACCTTTTTTTTTTTCTTTAAACAGTCAAATAAAACCACAGACATGGGGTTTTCTTTGGTCTTTTCAACACTAGGAGAAGTCTGAGGAGGATTCAGCATCTCAGAAAATTAATAATGGGATGCATTTCCTTTATAATTAACATCTGGCCTGTGAAGTCAACAAATGACAAGTATTACCTGTTGTTTGTCTATTTTGCATGAGTTTGTTGGTGTTTCCAATTGGTAAACTGCCTCCTAACATCTTGGCCTCATGTTTCTACCCTCCTTTTGGCCTGAGAAATCAAGAAACACAGCAGGCATGAGGAATGTATTACTTTGACTGTATGTTATTCGTTAAAGAAAAAGAGAAAAACCTGTCCAGAGGGCCAGATTCAAAATTCTTGAGTTCAAGTAATTTTTTTTTCTTGTGCAAAGTAGAGAAACTTGAAAAAGTACCTTAAGAAGTACATTGAGTTACACTTCAAGATCCCTGTGAGCCTCCAGATGATTTCTGTTTCTCTTCCCTGTCACAAAGAGTGCATAATCAGCAGGTTTTGTACTCAAAGCCATCTATAGAGCTACCTCTAAGAGCAAGGTTTAACCCTCACCATGAAGGGCATCAGCATTCTACATTCTTTATTTTACATAACATCCTTTCACTGCTGATGGCCAGAATCTCTACATGTTCTGCACTGAAAAGAATTTGCAGATGAGCTCCAAGTCTGAGCAACACCATCTTTCCTATATATGCCTGTCTTTCGCCCTACCTAGATAAATCTTCTCCTGGAAATATTCCTTTTTTTTTTTTTTCTATGGAGAAAATTCCCCTCTTCAAACTGCTGAGATTTGCCTGTCTTGGATGTTTTCTTGATGCACTTTGTCAAAATGGCCATCATGAGTGAAAACATTCCCGTACATTTTTAATTCTGCCCCTTTAATTTTTGGCTTTAATCCACTACTAAAGCCGAAAGGGTATTATATAAAGGTCACATATGAATCTAGCTTACTTCAAGGAACCACATTCCTTAAGACTTGTTGTCTATTTAAAATAAAAAAATAACACTTACAGAGCAGAACTGTTGGGTTAGTGCTCTATTTAAGTGCTTCTCAGCCTGTAACGTTTGAGGTTTATAGATGTTTGCATTCTGGTTGAGAAGCATGAAATACGTATCGTCTCCATTATCGTGTTTCACTTTGACATTGCCTGTGCCTCACCAAGCTCTGATGCAACCCCTCCAGACCACATGTTGCATATATTGAGGTTTTGGATAATTATAATTGGTGTACATAGCAGTAAGCTACCCCAGATGCATTGTGAGACACACTGAAATTAGACAGCTTGTGTTACAAAAGGGCGTCATTGAGACAAGGTTCTTTGGAACGCTTCCCAGGTTGGAGGCGACCTCTTGACCATCTAGATCTGCCAAACCACTGAGATTAGAGGCATGTAGAGGAAAACAAACAGCAAGCAGTTTCCTTTGTAACAATGCCTCTTTCAATTCCTCTACCAAAGACAGTAACTTACGCCTGTTGTTTTCTCCTTATATGCTCCCTGTGACAATTTTAATATGTCCGCTCAGCAGTGAACCAAGCAGAATCAGCAAGTGCTAGTGAAGCCTCACCTAATTCCAGTTTCATATGATGGTCAGCAACAACCTCCACACTCCTAGAAGTCACAAACCTGGATGCAGTTTAAACAGGGAAATTACCCTTTCCAGTGTTCGTGCTACCTGCCACAGAAGATGTGAATGCCTGGGACAGCAGATTTGTTCCCAGGCAACTGCAAACCAGTCAAGGGCACCACACAAGGGTGTATGTTGTAAAATAGGAAAACCACTTTAAAGAAAATTTGGACTCCTGAAGTTTCTAAAAAAAGACCTGTAGTTTTGCATTCAAATCTAAAAGAAAATAATTCATCTGATTCTAAAATGCCCAAACTAAAAGACAAAAAGAGAAATTCTATCACTATCACCTTCAGTGCTGGTATGTAGTCATGTGTTCAGAAGAGTGGAAAAAAGAAAAAAAAGGAAAAAAAAAAGATAATAATAATAATAGATTATTATTACAACAGTAATTTTTTCTAAGCGCATGTAATATATATGCACAATCTCCACTGATTAACCCAGAAATATTATAGCCACAATTCAGATTTCAGGTGGTGCAATATCTGCAAAATATTAATTTCAGTGAAAAATATTTATATTTCACATGAATTTCTATAAAATGTAATAATCTCCTTCCAAGCTTGTTTATCAGCTTTGCGATTATCAAGTTCATGAGTCTGAGGATGACTTCAATAGGAAAAAGATGAGGCTCATTATTATCTTGTCGGAACACAAATATATTTTGTGTCATACTCAGAGTTTTTCTAAAAGTTAATTATCTACAGAGAAAATTCAATTAAACCAATTTTCTGTTTGTCTATCTTAGCTATCTGATAAAAATTTCAGCTGAGAGGATGACATAAATTGAATACCAGTGAAGAGAAATGTTATTTTCAGTTAAACATACAAAAAAGTTCATACCTCAGTATGCTCAGAATCATAAAAACCCCACAAACAAACAAAAAAACACCTTAATTTTACATAAAACATTACAATGGGATTTTTTTTCTTTAGAACGAAATAGCGCCCAAATGCCATTGTAATTTCTAAAATCAAACTTTAGTTCATAGCAAAAGAGTGATTTTTTTTTTTTTCATCTAGAAATATGGACTACACTTATAAACATGGTGGACTAGAGAGCTTTAGTTTGTTCAGGAAGCTGTAAAGATACAAGATGAGAAACTAGAGAGGCAGCTACAAAGATGGAAATTGTCCTGCAGTAGGAACTTACCACAGCCAAGCTTATGAGTTTTAAGTGTAGCTGTTCCTTTCAAAGCAACTGAGATTAAAATAATGCACTAAAATAAATGTATTGTCTTTTCAGATACAAAATATGCCTTTCAGTGCTGTGGCTCTTATATAAGGGAAGTGGATTTTTTTTTCCCCTATATCTATACACAATGTGTGGAATTTCTCGGGTGCAAAGCTTAAGGGCAAAAAGATCTTATCCTGAAGGTAAATAGAGAGTAATGCCATTAGTTCAAATGTGCTTTGTATCAGTGTAATCAGAAATGCTCTCATCAGCAGTGATTTTTTTATCAGCTGAAGTGAAAGCAAGGTATGATTTGCTCCCCTGTCTTACACTCCCTTTCTGTTTTGCTGGAGTTCCAATAAAGCTCTGCAAAGAACATTTGTAGACCATGTAATTGATAGAATAGCAGCAATAAAGCAAATAACTTTTGTCTTTACCAGCATGTAGAAATATTTTATCATTTAAAACTATTAAGAAAACATTCTTCACTCTCTCCCTATTTGAAACCATACTGTTACAATATTCAGCAGTTTTTCTGCTGCTATAATTTTTTGTTCAGCAGTCTATTTTACACACTACTGCCACTTCCAATATGGCTCTTATTATGAATAGAATTTAAAAAGTCACTCAAATCCCTTTCCTCAATATGCACTGCTCCATAGTGGAAGCTATGGAAGAAACACAAAATGCAAATGAACAATAAGCAAATAATTAATATACACATTGTCAGTCAATGCATTGCCATAGTGTTCCAAGGGTACCTCATAAATGTAATGACAACTTGCCTGTTTCACATAGTAACACATCATGCCAGGTTTTCAGCCTATATGTGTTACTAGAGCTGCATTATTGTCAAAAGAAATGCATTTACCACATTTGGACCATCAGATGGACTTTTTTAAAGTAGTATCGACACAGTAAACATTATTCCTTGTATGGATCTAAAAAGTATTTGTTAGGAAAAGGATCATTATTAAATACCTCAGAAGAATCCTATGATCCTACTAGGTTTGCAGTTCTGTTATATCTTCTGCTGGAAGATACAGCAGCAGAACTGATCCCCTGCCTGTGATCTGAGACAGATCTTAAACAAGTGTGTTTTGTGCTTACACTTACGCTCTCTGAGGGGCCCCAGGGACTACGCAGCTGTATGGAATGAAAGTTGTCAGAAAGTCAGAGGCACCACTCCTTCCCTTCCAAATACCTTTCAGCCACACAAACACAAATTCATTTTTGCTGCTCTTTTTTGTCTCCTTCATTTCTCCCATCTCACTAGTTCTGTACGATAAAAAAGGTCATAAGAAGCTCGTATAAAGAAGTCTTGACCAGATAGTGCAATGACTGACAATTTTTTTTGAGCGTATGCTGCCCCAGTTTTGAAAAAAAAAATATTCTGGTTACTTTGGCTTGATGAGTTACTACTGATTTTTAAATTCATTTGCTTTAATTAATGCTAATTTGACCACAAAGTTAAATAAATTGTGTGTGAAGATTTTAGAGCTCTTCAGAATCGCTTTCTGAAAGCAGTAAATCAGGTCTTGGAACAAAACTTTCAAAAGGACTCTCTTTCAAAAGGCAGAATTTAGAGAGGGAGGAACTGTTCCAGCATGACTGGGTGTACACAGTACTGAGAACTGGAGCCAGAACTGTTACAAGTGGTTAAAGCTAATTCAGTACTTGATGTTAGAAAATTACAAAAAAAGAGAGTAGGTTTAATTAGCTTAACAGAGCTAGTTTCACCCTACTCCCATCTTAAACCTCCACCCTAATTAAAAAATTAAATTGGTTTGTGTCACTTTTAGAGGATATATTTTGCTGGATACCTTCAAAACCAAAAATATCAGTAGAATGAACATTCATCATTCCTCAACCACTCTCATTCTCACTGTCTAGTTTTCAGCTTTTATATGCATATGTGAATGATCTGCCCAAATATTCTGCTGAATACATACTAATAAACTGCATTAGTATTTGCATACCATATGCTCACTAAGAGCTTAATTACACTTTGTTCCACAAACAAGTATTTTTAAAAAATTAACGTGTCAGCTAATTATTTTTCCTGACTTATTTACTTTTTCATTTTACTTCATTTTTAATTTATACAAGACCTCTCTGTGGCCTTGTTTCATTTTCCAAAGAATGATAATAACTGAGGCTCTAATACCTCAAGCACTCAAGCACATCCTTTAGTTTATCCACCTGAGCAATCAACAAAGATTTCTAAGCACAAAGTGAGCAAAGCTACACATAAGCATAAATCATTCCAGTTTTAGTGATGATATATAGCCATATAGTATACATATTGCACAAGCTATGCCCTAAAAAACCTGAAGTTTAACCAGAAAAAGATCTCCACCATAATAATTTCAAATTACACATATTTGGCATGATTGAAAGAGGTGCATCAGTAGTCTTCTTTTCACATTTCACAAAATCTTTTTGGACATGTTCTCAGGTAGTCATAGGAGTCCATACTAAACACATGAGTGCACGTTTCATATACTGCAAATATTGACTGGAAGATAAAACTTGATATACATATAGGTGCTCATCAGGATATAAGAGTGTCCCTGGCTAGAAGAGTACTGCAGTCAACCTCATCAGGCCCTCAGGACATGTGGGCATTGGAGATTCACTCATATGGCTCAATAAGCATACTGACAGATCATTTCTGAGAATGCAGTTCCTCTAAAAACCATGACCCTGGGACTTACAGGACACTCACAAAGAAGTTAAAGACAGGAAAAAATTAATACATTTATTTTTTTACTTACACAGAATTATGTCTTATGTGAAATTTCTTCCTGATCTAATTAATACACAAAAAATTCGTAGGGAGTGTAGTTCTTACCTGAAGTCACAAGCAGAGCAGGCTCTGTATAGCCAAGACAACTTTTGGACAATATCTTGATATCAAAACTCTCTAATGGAATTAACATTGCTGCAATCCATAGAGAGACATCCACAATGTCTCTCCATTGTGTAGAGACAACCTGGAAAACCGAGGAACATGTTTCCCAAAACAGACTGGATTTCAGCACAGGCCACCCAAGCCCACTCAGGGTTCTGCATAAATACTTGCCAGCTGAAATCTGTATGGAATATGAAGGTAATTTGACTTCAGTTCTTTGAACTTCAAATCCATTTTTAAATTCCTGTGCACCTCTATGCTCAGTACAGGTGCACCTTACCCTCTCCTACCACCACGCAGCTGGCAAATCCAGCAAACCTAAATAAGTGGTCTGGAAGAACTTTAAGCAGGTACCTACAGGTCAATTCCCTGTATGTGGTAGTATCTACTGCAGCTAACTCATCTGTTTTTAAGGAACTCCATGTAAGGCAAAAGGACAGTATTTTTCTGGGGTAGATAAGGACTGCTGTTTGCAAAATACTCAAAGCTGCTTCTTTTTCATCACTGATGAAGGCAAGACAACAATAAAGGCACCTAAAGGGAACTCTAATGAAGACCTAGGATGGACAGCCTGAAAATATAGGGAGATCAACCAGAAAAGCTTAGACAAACAATTGTGGCAAATACCTCAATACAACTGATTGATAGACCCCTCAAGATCCATCTTTCATACAAGTCTGTGTAGACACCATAACTTCCACCTCGTCTTTTCCAGGGCTTCTTTACTGTCGTGCTGGAACACAGGTATGATGTTCTGGAACATTCTTACTGCAGTATAAACCAATTTTCTTTTATCCTATTCACCTAGACAGCGATTTGTTCTCTTTACAGAAGCATTTTGCGTACCTCACCTTATTACTATGTTTCCTATATCTTCTCTCTTTCGGCTTAAATAACCATGCTTTCTTGAGCCTTCCCTTTTCAGCTTGGCTTTTCACAACATCATTATTGCCTCTTCTCTTTCTACGTACCATAAATGACCTTCATCTTTCTTCACTGCAGCATCCAACAATGATCACAAGGCTCAGAACATTATATTTTCCCAAAGAAATAAAACAATCACTTTGTGCATCTTGCAGTTATAATGTCTTTTCCCTTCTCTGAATATGGTGCTGGCAGCCCTGTCATACTGTTCCCTTATGCAATGGTTTAAATGTCTCTTACAGCTTTTCCTACAGTAAAAGCTGCTCTGACTTATATGCTTACAGAGCTGATGACACCTACCTGAGTATAAAACCTTCTTCCCTGAAAACTAGAGGAGTTTTATATTAAATCTTTCAATTTGCTCAAATTTTCCCAATTTTTTTTGCTTATTTTAAAACATATTCACAGCCTCACAACTATGTTTTTTATATAGGGAGGTTATTCCTGATTATGAAAACTAAACTATGAACTAATGTATTGAATAAAACTGGATTCAGCATAGGTCTCTGAAGGATCCCAATTCTGTGATTGGACCATCAATAACTGCTCTTCAGTACCTTTTTATCACTATTTTATACTTTTTATTTTACTGAAAAATCTAATGTGGGTTGTTTATTTTGTCATTATATGGAACCGCAGTTTATTTTTAATGCAATAATACAAATCTTGAACACAAACGTCCTCCTAAATCACTTGGAAGAGCTCAATGAAAAGGAGAACTTGTAATGCACTTAGCAGAAAAAAAGGGTTCTCGGGACAAGTGAGAGTATTGACATATCTGAGCAAAAGGAAAAGGATGCAGAACACAAAATATTTATCTTTCTGACAATATTATTCAGTTTCTGAGGTCTAAAAAGTAGGGAAGCTTATGAAGCTGGAAAGTTTAAGATGTTCCAAAAGGTAGGCACTATGGAAAGAAATATATCGGTCTTATTGTGATATAGAATAAGAAACAGGAAGGCACTGAACAAAAGGGAGAGAAGACAAAGATAAGAAGTTTTAATTTCTCCTCTTTCAGGAGGTGAAAGATCAGGAGGAGATCAGGACATGCAAAAAATGTAATTGCTGCTCTCTGACTATGGAGTCTACTTAGGACTTACTGTCATTAAGCAAAGCTTTACAGTGGTAAGAAATACACTTGCCAAAGGATGATCAACAGTGAAGAACTGTCAGTGGGCAGGGACTTCCCACAGGTGCTTGTACTAAAATGGTGTTGGAATTGTCCAGATGCTAGGGACTGAGTGTTCGGTGTGGCTGAGACCCTCTGTAGGGTTAATGAGGAGGAACGTTGTGGCTCCCAATCAGAAGGCAGACTAGAACACCTCCATGGAGATTTAAAGCAAGACCTATTACACATTAAGAAGCCCAAACACCTCTGGGTTCAATGACTTTTCAGTTTTCACAAGGGTGTGTGGTGGAAGGAGAAGGGGTAATGGTTTTAAACTGGAAGAGGGTAGATAAAGAAATTCTTTAGTGTGAGTGTGGTTGTGGTAGTGTGAGGGTTCCTCATCCCTGGAAGTCTTCAAGGCCAGGCTGGATGAGGCTTTGAGCAGCATGGACTAGTAGAAGGGGCCCCTGCCTATGCAGGATGGTTGAAACTGGAAGGTCTTCAAGGTCTCTTCCAATACAAACCATTCTGTGATTCTATGATTCTATGATTCCATGATTCTATGACTCTGTGATTCTGTGACTCTATGATTCTATGAGTCTGTAATTCTTCTACTTTATCCTGGGACTATTTTGACATAGTACTGCTGGAAAAACACAGCTAGGAAAAATTTCCTAGGAGGAGCCCATGCAGGAATTAAATTCCCTAATGCAAGCACAGTGAAAGGCTGCAATAGCAGTTTTAGGCACAGTAAGAAAGGCTTGAGAAGCGCGAGAGCTCTGGCAGAGGCAGAAATGAGCAGAATCAAAGTATAAAACAAACTGGTTTGTTAACATCTGACTGAACCTCCTTCAGCAGCACAACTAATTATAAATAAACAGAATAAATTTGCTGAAGTAATCATAGAATCAGAGACAACAACCTGGAGTCTGCAAGGTACCTTTTATATAAAGCAGTCTGAAACATGTCTATTTTTTGACTCTTAGGAGGACTGACACATTATGGAAGGTACATGAACCACCCCAACACAGTAAGCTGAAGTGAAATGTTGTGTTCTGCCTCTATTAGCTCAGGACAGGCAGGCAAGGATAACAATAGCAAGTTGCAGGAAGACACAGAGTCACCAAGGCAAAACACCTAGAGGACACAGTGAGTGCAAAGTATGCTGTGTTGTGTGCTAGGACTGTGTTTTAATTTATTCCACACCACTGTGTATGAGCAGCAAATTCTGAACTGTGAATTGTACTTCATGAGCCCTGCACCAATACAGGTGCTGTAGACCCTTTTCTAGATTAAGTCAATACTGACTTATTGGGTGTCTGTGGTCTGATAATTGGGCAAAGATTATTGGGTTCTGCCCAACCACGTACCGTGACAGCAAACTGGAACTTGAGTGCCAACCCTTTTTCTGGTTTTGGCTTTTCTTTCCAAAGAAAATATTATTATACTTTATTTTGAACATTGGAATCTTCCCTTTTGGAACCATCAGACCTTTCTCTTTGCTTCATCTGGTAAGAGAAAAACCATAGTGATTTCCAAATCGAACAATATCATCTAGACACAGTTCAGCATTGAACTGCATTTTCTCATGTTCCAAAGAAGTGGGGGCAATTAATCCCTTTCCTCCTTTTTAGACTGAGGCAGCTTAAGTCTTCTCATTGTTTTCCATGCTGCATTCTTACAGTTTATTGCAAGGAACAAGGGAGATGCCTGAACTGCAACTTCCATAAAGCAGCTGAAACAGACATACAGTTAAAGTTACCTTCCCTCAAAGAATAATATTTAATCTGTCTTGAAAAATTAACCTGAAGTGGAATTTTTCCATCCTTGCAGAAACTTTAATTTTCAGATGGAAGGATCTGACTATTTTTAAGATGAAGGAACAAGAAAATTTTTTTTTTACAAAAGAGTTTCCTACTCTGAGCTCATTAGAAATTGTCCATCCCTGATTCCCATTTAATGAAAACGTTTCCTGATCATCTCTGCTTCTGTGATGAACCAATACTGGGTAATATTTCAGTCATTCTGATAGCCATCTGCAATGCTATTTATCTTTCATCTTCTGCAGTGGGGACATGCAGTCCCTAATTTCCATGAATTGGGTACTTTAATGCTTTTTGGTTGCTGAATTGCAGTCAGTTCTGTCTTTCTAAAAATGTGACAAAAGTTTTGTAATTGTTTATCTTCAGTCAGCTTCATAAAAGTGATGTATGCTGCCTTATTACCTGAACTTCTTACTAACTTCCAGGTGTTAACCTTCTGTCACTGAGAGTGCTGTTATTTTCAAGGTCTTGAACTGCTGAATCTGTTCAAATAAACTCATGAGATTTTCATTTTTATTTACTATGCAGGTACTTAACTTTCTACTCCACTAAAAATGAGTTAATTCACACGCTTTTAGTTGTCTTTATATGTTCTTGATGAAAACCTGTTTTATGATGAGTCTGGTTTTGTTTTCCTCTAGAAAAAAATCTTTTCTTCTCACCCCAAGGCTGAAGCTTGTCATGGCTCTTTTGTTATGCATTCTTTCAGCAAGAAAAAAAACTACAGTAAATGAAAAAGTGCTTTGTGGATATTTAATTTTCTACTCATTAACATTCCCCAAAGTGGGAAATTTTCCCGTATGGAGAGTGCAGTGAGCCTGAATCAAGTTGTAATCTGTCACACTACATATTAAAGTTCTAATAAATTGGTACAAAAATTGAGAAAGAGCATTAAAAAAGCATGAAACAGAAGAAAAGGATGAATACAGTAAGAAACCAAAAGTTAATAGAAGAGATAAAACCTTGGAGCCCCAGAGAGTGCATTTGGGGTAGAAGGAGGGAGGTAAGAAAGGAGGAGAACAAAAGATAAATGAAAGATTGCAAGGGGGAATGAAAATGGTGTTCTGCTTTCATTGGGAATACTTAAATGCCTCACAAGATGAGCAGAGAATTAGGATACGAAAACCTAAAGGGCAATATAATCCCAAAGGGGAGAACTAGTTTCAAAAGAAGGTTTATTAAAACTTAGCTTGCTTTGCATAATGTCAGAAAAAGAAATACAGTGAAACTCTAACCTTTTTTCCTTTTCAACCTTCAGTTCCTTTCCATTCTTTTTTCTCTATGATTGCTCTCCCTACCCTGTAGCTTTACTCCTGCTTTCTGTTTATAACCTTTAGAATACTTTCATGAGCATATGCTATAATTCTCTTCCCTTTTCTTTATCTCCTTGTTCCTACAAGCTGGCTTGAATAAAGAAGTCATTATCAGCAAGCCCACAATAGGTCCAGACATCCACATTCAAGATGTTGTATAGATGATATATTGATCAGTCTTCAATGAGTAATAGCGTTCTAATGAAAAGAGCTTACAGAAGTTAATGTATCTGCTCATGCAAACCACAAATGAAGCATTCTGTGGCACAAAGGGTCTGGCCCTGTGAATTATAATTACTCCCTACAACAATAAAAGTCAGGAGTGGTTTTATTTATTTACCACAATCAATGATAGTCTCTGGGCTACACATTGAAAATTCGTTTTACAAACCAGCACCCAGACTGTTTGCTTTTTCTGTGTCCACTGGGAATTAACCCTTCAGCTGCTGCTGCCAAACCTGATGTAGATATCCCTACAGAAATGAAAAGACTGCAGTGTGTTCCAGTGTTGCTCATGCTAAGAAAAGCCACCACAGGCATGGAGAGAGGAGTAGCCACACGTGACTGCTCCCAGTAGAGACAGCCTATATTAAAGCAGGGGGAGTATATAAAGACAGATTTTCTGTCCTACATGAACTACTTGGGGAAACCCTGGTTTGAAAACTGCACCACAGGGCTGTGTCACGCAACTTTCCACAGACTGATGAGAGAGTTTTTGGTGCTTTAGAACCTCCACTTCTGTCCTCAAAGTAATTTACAGTAGAACAAGTGCAATTTATGCTAACACATACAGTATGTTGCCGAGGAAAACAAAAGGAGCACCATTCCACTTGTTAATTAAATTACAGGAAAAGCAAAATTAAAATTCTGTTGATATCTATGCTAAAGCATGGTAAGCCTCTCACTGTGCTTCACTAGAAGAACAAAGATTTTAAAAAATTAAAAATAAAATATAATTATGCTACTTTGTAAATAAAAATTCTGCACATGAAATACTGGGCTGTCACCTTCTCAAAAATATTCAAACCCAGACACTAGGAAACACAGAGAAAGCCAATGCTGGTGAGCAAAGATGAGAAACAGTTTCCCTTAAAAGAACAACTGAAAGAAAGGATTAAGTCAGCCTGCAAAAGAGATGTCAGGGTAAGATGAGGAAATAACACAGGTCTATAATAGCCATGTGTGAACCTTACAGAAGATAAAAATAGAATATCTGTTCACTGTTGCTCTTGATATAACATTAAGGAGACATCAAATATGACTAGTAATTTGAAAACAAACAAATGGAGATACTTTTCAACCCCAAGAATGGTGCTGCTCTTTGACTCAGGGTGCCACAGATGTTGGAAACTCACGTGATTTCAGGAGACACCTGAGCAAATTTCATGGAAGAGTACTACCTCAGGATCTCTTTCTCAAGAAACCCTGAACCACAAATGGTTAGAAGCTGCAAAATGCACTCCAGGAAGTATCATTAAATGATATTTTTACATATTTATCCTGGCATCTGAGAAAGGCCACTGTCAGCTAAGGTTGACCATAGCCTTGTCAGTGATCTAGATATACTGGTTATGTTAAAATCAACTTCTGACCCACAAAACAAAGCATTATTTTACAGAACTGAACAATTTGGGGGAAAAAAGAAAAAAAAAGAAAAAAAAAATTAAAAAGTGGGGTTTTTCAATGCTTTCACTGTACCTCAGATCAACAAATGCCCGTGTGATGGCAACAGTGTCTGATGTAAAGCCTCATTTCCTGACAGAGGGCTGTAACATGGCATTTGCTCACATGCACCCATCTGCATCCCTTCTCCTTCATATTTCTTATGCTTCTTACTGCTAAACTGCACGGACTTGTAGTTTTGTTGGCTTGCTGCACCCACCATGCTGAAGAAACAAAGAGCTTCCTTCATGAGGCACCAGAATGATATGCAGCTAGCTTTTAATTGGTATGAGAGGTCTTTGAAGAGAAGAAGTAAAGGCTCCAGAATTTCTGTCAAAAAAACAAATTACCTTCCAAGAGTCCAGGGCTAAAATCTGCACTGATAGGAAAAGAAAGCTACCATCCCTCCAATCCTGAATAATCTGGGTTCTGAATTAATTATATCTTTCCAAAGCTTAACCATAAATAGGAGTCATCATCTTTTTTTTCCTTTCTTGTCTGTTCCCTGCTGTGTGCATACATGTGTCCTTCTTAAGTCTCAGTAAATCTCTCTGATTAAGAGTAGGATTAATATAGAAGAATTAAACTTTTAAGATAAAAAAAAAAGGACATTTAACTTTTACCAACAAGAAATTGTTACTAACAAGCATTCTTTGAGTGAAAGAAAGACTCCCTGGGTACAAAGAGCTGTTTAACTGAAAATATGAAGGTCTTTTTCCTTAAATGAATAATCTTCAAAAGGAAACATTTTATTTTTACATTTATTTCCACTTTAATCCTATCCTTTTCCTGCTTCAATTGCTGCCTTCTTATAGAAAATAAAATTTTAAATGGTTGTTCTGTGTTATTTCCATTCATCATGTAGGCCCTATATAAAATGTGATAAATGAGAAAACATACTTAAAAATTCATTGCACTATTTGTCCTGCATTTTTTTTTAACTATTTAGAACTACAAACATACTGTGAAATAATATCAGCAGTATTAAAGTGAAAATTTATACCCTTTTTCCTTGATACTTATCTATCAAGAAATAAAAAAATTTTAAAATTTTAAAATTTCAAAAGGGATCAGTTAAACCACTAATTGCATTTTCATATTTTTTATTATTACTATTATTTTTTGCTATATCATTTAACTTACACCAGAGATGGTTTTACACAGTCAGTATTTTAGTATTTTATATTGCTCAGGATTGCAATATTAAAATGCGACATAAGAGTATTGAGGAAATCTGATTTATCTTAGGTGTCTAAATATTTTCATTATTACAAAAAAAAAGACTTTCACCAGCTTCCAGAAGAATCTTACAGCTGAGCTGCAAACTCATCAACAGGTTTGTATTTTTCAAAGAGACAGATTTTGTTCTTCTTTCCATTAATTCAAAACAGTTTGTTTACTTCTGAGGTTTTACCCTGAATTTCCTACCCCCTAATTAGAAACAAAATTACAAATATTACAAATCAAAACACCTCTACTTCTTTTCAAACAATGCAGTGTAAGGTTTTAGTGTTTCCAAGCATTACAATATAATTCTGAAAAACAGAATATAATTACAATGATTACAATTAATTCTGAAAAAAATTCTGAAAATTTCAAATTAATGTTTAGGGGTTTTTTGTTTCCATCTTTACAGCTCTATAGGTCCATAAGCTTTTCTAATTCTTCTTGTAATTCAGCAGGTAATGTGCATGCTCCAAGGTAAGCAAAGGTTGCCCTACACCAAGTTCTGAGGAAGAAACACCTGGAATTTAGCAGAGACAAGATTCACTTCTCAGACATTGCTCTGACGACAGTGCCAGAAGCTGGAAGAATCTTGTCTGTTTCTTATATATTTTTACATGTAAATTTCTCTTCTGAATACACTGTCACATAATTAGCATCATCACTGATATCAGCCAGTCAGTTTGAGGGTTTCATTACTTTTGAGAGAGAATCACACTGGGAAGGAATTGTAAAATAGTTGTAACATTTATGTAAGGTCTTCCATAAGAAGCTAGATTTAATTTGAGTATGGAAAGGGAGCAAATGAGAGTTGGTGAAAGTCAGCCTGGTTTTTAGGCTTCAGGTCTAAGGTCTGCAGCTGAATTGCATTAGACTTGAATTAGGAAATTAAACAACAGATGATACTTCACCCATACTAATAATAGGAGAATGGAAAAGAAACAGGTACAGTATATGGGAAGTATGGGACTGAGGTTAAGAAGACCACAGAAAAAACTAAATAAGTATGTACATAATAAAGGGGATGTGAATATAAGATTAACTTTGTTTCAGAATGTATAATGGACAAAAGTCTAGCAGAAAAGTGGGCCCACCATTCCTCTGGCTTCTTTAGTAAATCTGATAAACAAAGCAGATTACATAGATAATTTAAATTATACAATATATTTGCTGTAACAAAATCAAGACTTTGCAGATGCAACACAGATAGAAAGCAGAAAATATATAGAAAATTTACTTCTTATTTTAGGAAATATTTTTATTTTTCTGCATCCCTTGTCTGTGATCAGGAGAAGAATCAAAATATTAGAACCTTTCACCAAGTTTATTCTGCAACCTACTGTTAACTACCACTCCTAGGAACATATCAGTAGCCTAAATCATCACAATCCCCTACTATTCATGGCAGCTACATTTTTATAATTCCGTTTTTTAATTTACCTGCACCCAACTTAAAAACAGCTTAGTCTCATTCCTCCTCTTTCTGATAGTAATACTGATACAAAACTTTGCTCTTCTGATATCTGATATAGACTTACTTCCTGGCTCAAATGTCTCAGTTATATTCATTTTACCTTCATCCAGGTTTGACCTTCAGTTTTCTTACATCTCTGGTGTTTATTCCTATGAAGTATTCACAAAGAGAAATTTTTTTCTTCTTTTTTTTTTTTTTTTTTGATATTAAGCACACTAGACTCTCTTATTCTCCCACTGCAAAACAAATCTTCACATTCCTGATCATTCCAGAATGTCTTATTTCCCTCCATTAGTTTCAATTCATCTTTTTCATCCATGGGTTACCAAAATTTGCAGTGTACTGTAGAGAAGGTTACAGCAGGGACTTTGCACAATGTCATTCCCAATGGAGATGCACCTTTCAGGGCTGCCAGGCTCATCAGACTCTCTGAGTGAAACCCATCTGCTTCTTCAAAACTTGACATTATTGGCTGCAGTTAAAGTCAGTGGAAGAATACCTACTTTTAAGGACCAACCATACAGGAGATGATGACAGAAGTACCACAAAACAAAACTTTCCTTAATCCCTGGATTTAAGAATATTGTTAGCTCAGATGTGGATGTCTACTTTCTGGTAAGACATTTCACTGAGAGCAAATCACTTGTCTCTTCCTCTCTCAGAATTTTTCCTCAGGTTGGTTATTTCTAGATGATCATTTTAACTTAGTGGCCTACAGAACAAAAAGTGTAGTGGACACCCACTGTATATTTGAAATTTGGAATATGGATGACATCAGCTGGAGAAATTTTCCAGAGCATTGTAGAATCAGTGACACTAGGATAAGGATTAAGTTAAGGATTTTTTTATATTGTCTTCTAAATAAAAAATTCTACTCCACTAGATGGCTTTTATGAAAAAAAAAGCATAGCCTGGATAAGTCAATACAAGTGTGATTCCTTCAGGACACCACGGCAGAACAAGTTAAAGTGCATAAAAGAGAAGAGAAAAAGACATAGAAATTTTAATGAATTTTCTTATCCTCTAAGGGAAATGCAGTTGACTTTGAGCATTAAATATAGCTCTTAAGTTTCACATTTTAAAATGTTATGCCCTCTTCCTGAACAATAAAACAAGACATAAAATACAATAAATGCATTGCTAGATGAGTAAAATTTATGTTCTATTGTTTATTTTAGTACTCCTTATACATGGTTTTGTGGGTAAATACAGTGGTTAAGCGACCACTTCTGAAATAAATATCATGTATTTTTACATGCATATACAATCAATAGTGATTAACATCACTGTTAGCAGCTACATATCTTTGGTTCCTGAGCACAGTTCCTTTGTTATTTCACACAAACTATGTTCATTTAATTTCCTCTGAAAAATTAGCCTAAAAGGCTTAGTTTCTTTGGCTCTTTGCTTCTTTTTTTTAGTACTAAGTCACTAATTGCAAACCACATACCTAGTTCAGATAAACTCTAGAAAATATTAGTGTAAGCAGCACCAAGTTCTTGCCCATAAATACTTTAAAAAAAAATTGTTCTCTAAGCCTATCTTCCTCTAAAAAGGATAAGAGCAAATTAAAAGCAATGACTTCCAATGAACAGCAACATGTCAGGGGTGGGGAGAATAAGGCAAGAAAGAAGGAGTGAGAAAAAAAAAATTGTAGGGAGAGAAAGCAAATGTGATGGGAAGTTCCCAATATAGAGACAGCAGCTGTACTTGGTTCTGATATAATATGCAAAATGCAAAATATGTTTGTTTTCTTGTAACAAGACAAAGCAAGTGCTCTCTTTACAGTGCCTTCAAAATGGGACTTTTGTCCAGACTTGAACTACTCAGCCATTCAACATAAGCAAATCTAGTTTGTCAAAAACATGTTTCAGAAAGGGCCACCTTTTTCGACTGAAACATAATTAAATATAGCAGACATGTTCCTTTAATCTCATTTATTCTCCAGACTCAAGCTTTTTATTTCCTGTGCTTGCTATGTGTACATCATAATCTATGTTATCTCTGCCACCTGGCCCTCCTACATACACAGGACAGGAAGGAAGAGATACTGTCATGATGTCCTCTTTCTCTCTCTAGTTGATGTTACCAGTAGTAATAAAAGTTCAGTCCCAAAACCAAGTTATCCAGATAACCAAGTGTCCTCTGAAAAATGTTCCAGCAAATAACAGCATTGAGACCATATGTGTTTCATCTGATACTTCAAGTTTTTAGTTAGGAATATGGTGCCTTTTATGTCTGCTTGAACATGTGTCCTCCGAGCCAGTGATTAACTTTTATATTTTGAGAGCTGAAAACACATGGAAATACGGAATCATCTTAGCTACAATGTTTCCAGCTTCCATTTGTGTATCTAGAGAGAACCGACCTTTATTCACACTGGCCTGAAAAGGTTCTGTGTGGAACAGGTCTTGTAGCCAGTCAGGTATTCAAAATAACACCAGAAGTGAGATAAATGAGATATGGGAGACATTCATCTTCCCTTAACTGAGGTAAAATTTATGTAAGCTATTGGTAACATCTTACTGCAATATTTGCAGCCACTTTGGTCCATATCTTGTTTGAGTTATACGTGACTGACTCCCAGTCATCTGTCACACACCACCTTCTCACCAGTCATCCTCTTCAAGGGTGGTCTCTTAGGATCTCTTCCATATGCACTATTTCAAGGTCTTCTCCATCCTGAACAGGTGATATGATCAAAGTACATATGTTTGTGCTATATTCCCATCTTGGTAACACAGAAATTGTCTTCCTTTTGATACAGAAAATGTGCAGGTCTTCACCAGCACCACTTTTAAAAGCCCACCATGGTTTCTTTGTGAGTAGCATCTATTTTTCATTATTTTTACTCCCAGGAGAACAGGCTATGGAAGAGCTACGTTTTGCAACAAACGTACAATCTTAAAACTCCATCCTTTTCCAAGTCTTTCATGAATGGATGAGTGTTTGACCAAGTAAGTAATTTCTAATTTTATTGCAGTTTCTTTAGATTATCCCTATTTTTGAACACACAATTCATCTTCTGATTCCGCAATATGACCATTAATTTAGAGCATAATTCTGCTTCTGCTGTATGACACAACCTTAATACCTTTTAGGTTTGCTCCATTTTGGGATGAGCTCATTTTCTCACCTGATGTAAAACCACAGTGTTCACTGCATTGCACTGGAAACTGTAGCAAAGAATTGCTGGGTCAGCAAAATATCTGATATTACTTATAGAGTACCTACCCATTTCTTCAACTGTTCTAACCCTCACAGGACTTGTTTCCCAGTAGTTTCCTCATACCCATTGAAAAGTTCAACAGGTGAGTATGCACCTTGGGAGATTCCAGTCAGAATAATATTCTTTGCCTCAAAAGACAATTTTAAAGTGAATAAAAGTGACTGGAGCGGAGCTAGGCGTGAGCCTCGAAGGAGATAAGAACTGATAAGAAGATGGAGACATCCCCTCCCCCTTCCTGTGGATGTGGCAATCAACCACCTGGGAGGTGACATTCCTGAGGGGCAGCCTTTAATGACTTGGCAGTCATGGAGCACCATAGCTGATGAGCTGCCCAGACTTAAGTCCCCTCCAGGCAAGCCTGGCTTCAATGGCCCTGATTGGGGTGGGGGGGACACCTTGATTGTACTGATGCTAATGCTGAACTGAATGGGACACCTGGCTCCCGCTGCAACTGACTGACAGCTCTCCTTGGGGACCAAAGAAGCTGCGCTGGAATGGCAGGAACTTAGGGGCACATAAGGTGGTCCCCATTCCATCATTGTCATTGTTGTCACCCTGCACCAACCCACCACCATCTTGCATTGGCCCCGTCCAGGGTTGTAACACCACCTTGAACAAGAAACTTGCTGGACAGCTGGACCCCTGGTGGTGACCCTCTCATTCTTTCTTTCCCACTTTCTTCCTCTTTTCTCTCTCATTTCTCTCTCTCTCTCTCTCTCTCTCCTTTCTTGTATCTTCTCCTTTTCCTCTCTCCCTCCTTTGCCTGGCAATTTATTTTCCATACCTTCATGGGGTTCTATCATTTCGTTTGTATCAAAGGTCAAATAAAAGTTTATGCTTGCACCTGACCCTTGCTGGTTGGACTTGGTTATCACAGATCAGAAACAAAAAATAATTTAATGTTGCTTCGAACCATAACACACTCTAAGATGTGAAAATCAACTCACTGTCACAAACTACTTCTCATTATGCAGGTGGTTATTAAAGCAGGAACTCCATGAGATGCTTTGGAATTTGGGTTATCTCCCAGCATCTTTCAAACATCTACCTTTTTGAAAAGTATCAGATGTTGTAAATTATGAGCAAAAGAGGTGATCAACAGGTGTCCCATTTGTGCAGGTCTGAATGATGTATAGTTTGCTTCCATGTGCATTGGTCCTCTGGGAAAGCACCAGACTTCCAGAAACCCTGAATTTTCCTCTGGCTGAGCTGATGGTTCTGCTCCCTCTCACCCTTTCTGTTCTCTTGGTCTTCAATGCAAGTTCCTCTGATGAGCACACAAATTAGCAAAATTACCATAATTTACTATGAAGAATTATAAAGAAATAAGAAATCTCTCACCTCAATATTTTTATTACATCCCACTGTAGGAAAAGATTTCTGTAAGGCTACAACTACTGCTATCATGCATTTCTCTAAGAAATGGCTATCATAGTGTTTAAGAAGAAATAAAATCTTTTCTTTGATTTGTTTTTATTTCTTTGGTGGTGTCAAATAAACTAGAATATAATTTTTTTTGCTCAAAAAGCTGACATTGGGTAAGTTATAAATAACCTATTAAGAAACTGGAACAACTCATAAGGAATGTTGTTCATATTTATATTTTATAAGTTTACTAACATGTACCAATAAACAAGTAAACAGCCTTTCAGGGATAGAGGACTTTCACCTGCTTGTTGATAACACTAAATCGGTCTTTTATTGGTCTTCCAAACATGCACATGATTACTGTGGAATACAATGAGAACTGTAATTTTTCAATTAAAAACAAATAACTTGTGAGGTTTAATAAAAAGATCCTCTCTCTTAAATAACCTTTGGCTTGTGACCAGCATTCATTTGGCCCATCTCCTTGCACATAGGTTGTTACCAGGCTGGAAACAGCATTATATACACTTAAAAGCTTATGTCTGCTCAGGTACATCTGAGATCCCAAATTCTCCAGAGTCATGAAGTAGAATGGTCCTATCTCTTCTATAATGCAGGAACACAAATACCCCAAAGGGATAGAGTTTATTAAAAGAAAAATTAGAACAAGATAACTGAAAAATAAACATGATTCAAGAAGAGTCAGAGGACAAGACAATGGCAAAAAATATTTGAAGAAAAAAATCCCCTGCCCTTCACTCACAGATCTCTTTTTCTCTAGTTTAGCAGATGGAAGTAGTTCCCTGAGTATCCCAGTATCTCCCCCTCCACCCCATCCCCTGATTCTTTCCTGTGAGGATAACCTGCCTGTGATGGAGTATGGCTGTGGTTCTATGTCATGCTGCAGAGTGCCCTCCCCAAGGCTTCCCCCACTTCACCTGGTCTCCTAATCCCTTCTCTGAAGGGAACCTACCTTCTGCACCTCTCATTCTTTACCCCTAGGCTGAACATCCCAAAACCTCTCCCAGCTCCATATCATAATTTGCAGCTACACAGAACACGGTGCCAAAACAGGCAAAGGACCTGCACCCCCATCATCCATCACTCTAGGATCTAGCTGGGCTTATGGAATTTTTTCAGGTGGTCAGCTTCCTCCTGAGGTGAGATGAACTAAAACTGGGTGCAAGGGAAGGACCCACTGTGTTTCGGTGTATCTCCTCTGGAGACCTGGTGCCTTAAAGCAGCAGGACATGAGGCAATTTCCCTGCAAGCTGCCAAATTGGTCAGGATAATTTTTATTACAAGCCTTTTGTGTGGGGTACAGGCAACTCCAGCCCCACAGCCACACAATAGAACAGTATCCTTATGACAGAAATACTTTGCTCTTGAACCGCCCTGTCACATATTTTACCAAGGGAGGGAGTGATTTTTCATTTTCTATTGAAGTTTCTATTAGATTATATGGGTTTTGGAGTGATTTCTATGGAAACCTACTAATCGCTGTAGTGGGTTTTTACTTCTGTTAAGTTCTGTATGATTTTTTTGTTTGGTTGGGTTTTTTTATAATAGTCTTGTAGCTAGAGGTAAAATCTTCAGTTGTATCATGCAAAGTGGAAAAAAAGCAAAAGTGAGGGATAACAGAAATAGTAAAAACATCAGGAAAAAGAGCTGTATTTAGTATTTATTTTAGTATTATGGGGTGATTTTTTCCAAAGCTTAAGTTCTCACAGTTCTACAGGAGATTACAGGAACCAAACCGTTTTTTAAAATTAATTTTTAATAATGTGTAATAATCTGAGTGGCACTTTTCTGTGTGTGGAATTAGAATTCCTCTGATAGAAAAAGAAATATTTGTGCAGAGTTTTATGAGCAAAGTTGACCTGAGGCTTCCTGAGGCTGATTGAGAAATTGCAGTCAACAAAGATCCTTAACCCCTTCCCAGCTCCATTTTCAATCTACTGAAGACTAAAGCCTCTGTGGTTTAATATACAAAGAAACTGACAAAGAGCAATAAACTTGTATAATATTACAAGCAGCTCATACTCCTTTTAAATTTAACTTAATGTCCAAACTGGTTTTTCAGCACAGAAAGGCGTGAACCTTCAGTTCAGCATTTCACATCTTTATTTAAGAGAGCACTACATTTCAAACAAAATGTTCCGAGGTCACTTCTCCACAATCCAGGGCTTTGCTGTTGATTTCCTTTCCTTTAGTTAAGAGACAAGAAGCATCAATTAGTAAATCACAACATTTGATACGTGCTAAAAAAAAAATATAAAATGTCAGAAAAGCCAAGCAATTCTGAACTGATAGCAAGGAGGGGGGAAACCTTGGGCTGAATGTGCCTAATCCTAACAATAACCATGGAGCTAGCTATCCTAATTCTTTCTAGAGAAGCCTGATACATGGGTGTTAGCAGGGGTTAAGGAGAATATTTATGAGACCTAAAGATAAAGACCTTGCTAATGTTGCTGCCTGTTGCCACACATTTCCATTAACCTGCAACAACCTACCAGTGGGCCAGCTCTGTGGGTGTTAATCTCCGTAAACTTTTTCATCCAGTCAAACATGTTTTACCAGGGCATTGTACTAACCTCAAAGCTTCCCCTGTTCCAGTACTGCTAGTGATAATTATATTTATTAATGATTTCCGGTTACTCAAGGATACTGAATCTGCAAAGTAAAGAATGCACCTCTTAAAACAAAGCTGGAAAGAAAAGTACAACCAACACTACTAGGGAAAAATCCTAAACTCTAAGTGTTGCCAGATTTAAAATTAATAGTACTATGTTTAAGCCAGAGACGAAATGTGACCAGCAAGTCTTAACTTAAATCAAGAAATGTATCGTACATTTAGTGAATTTTGCACACATTGTCATTAGAGTTTTCAGTGCAGTTTTGTGAAGTCAGTAAGGTTTAACACAAAATTACTTAAAAAAAAAAATTAAGTTTGCTTAGAAATTCAAAGTGTGGAAATTCATTAGGAAAGTGCAATTAGAAATTAACTCCCCATGCAATATGCTGATGGATGTTAATTTTTTAACAAGAGAGGAGTGTGATATTTCCAGTCTTCTAAATATCTGTGCTTTATATCACATTTCTCAAGGATGAATACACTAAACATCTTTGACATTAGAAGACTCGTGGCCTTTGTACTGCAAAAATTTCTAAATTTTTTTTTAATCTAATAAATTAAGCTCATATATAATGCTTTACTCTGTACTAGATGATTTAGGAATGAGAAAAATGAGGAAGCAGCAGGAAAACCACAGTGCTAGGTGCACTCTCTGCCTTTTCCTAGAAAGGCTAATGAAATTGTGAGTGCCCTGGGATAAATGGGATTTTTGTTGCTGAACTGCTGTTGGGTCAGGATATTAGTGGAGATGAGGTTTAAAGGGTCTGCCAGGATTAGGAAAATAAGTGATGCTTTAGAATATGTTAGCCATCTCATTTTAATTATTATGCTTTAAACCATTACTCAGCACCTGTTGGTGTTTGCTGGAGATAGCCCAAACTCAATGGCACTCCTCAGCAACATAAATATTAATACAAGATACTGACACATCTCCTTTAGGAGCAAAGGTAGCAGGGTCATGGTAAATGTAAGGTTATCATGAACAAAATTGTTTCCTGTAGTTAGACCTTAACTAAACTCACACATGGGAGAATACGCTAGAAATATGTGTCAGGATAAGGGAAAGAAAGGTTGCTACTCATAAAGGAAGGCAGAGGGGACATCAAGACTGGCAGGAACGAAACATGTGGAAGACACCTGCATAGTTATTGCTGTCAGAAATGACTCCTGCTCTGACTGCACAGGGAGCTACGTGGAAGCAGCAAGAGGACTCGGGCTGAGTTACACCAGAAAGAGACCTGAGTCAAGAGTGAGGGTTGAAGGGCTGCTAGATTACTGCTTAGGGGAAAGTTGCACGTTCATGATAGCGAATTGGGATAAAAGAATTAACTCACTGTGCAAGACTCAAAGTGTGACCAAGACACAAAAACCTTGGAAGAAGGTGTATTCATTATTTCTTGCCCATTTTCTGCATCTTCATGCTACTTGCTCTCCTAGATATTTGTCAATGCTTCTTACATGGTCTATTTCATAAATTTGTTGCATGGTAATAAGATGAATTTTCAGTTAGTACAACAAATTTCTAGTTTGCCTTCCTATTCATGCTTTTATTAAAATGGTGTCTACATCTGGGAAAAAGTGTAGCTATTAATACCATTTATACTGAAAGACTCAACATGGAAATAATTCTCACCTTTAGTAAAGAAGCTAGAAAAAAAGATGGCAGAAAAAATAAATAGGCTTTTGTTTGGGTGGAACAAGAGTTACAGCTGTTAATTACACATCCTTAAACATGAATCTTTGCAACACTGAAAGACTTCCTTTTCTTGAGCTGGTGTTCAACCATTGCATTAGGCTTATCTAACTAAAACGCAATTAAAAGCTGAAAATCCCACATCCATCCAACCCCTATCCAGGTGTTTCTGCCATCTCCTCTGTGCTGACTATATCCAGGGGATGAAACAAGTGGGAGAAGCAATCTAGCTCTCCATGGGCATGCACACATACTAGTGCTAGTGTTAGTGCTGACACAGAGAAGTTTCTTAGTGAGACAAGGCAGATGATGACCATAATTACCTTCTTTGACAGCAGACCACACTTTGGTAAGCTTTAAGCAGTTATTAATTCTCCACTTCAGGTTTTACCCAAATTGAAATTATTTATTTGACGAGGAAAAGGACTACATTTTTTTTTATATTGAGACTAAAAGTGTTAAGATTTCAACTTATAGTAGTTTTAATAAATAAAAAAGCATAGTTTCACTGCAAATTCACTAAAAGTGAGAAGGAAAAGCATGCAATATTCATAAAGAAAGTTAAGAGTAAATTACAGGGTAGAGTTAATGTTTACACTTAAGTGAGAATTAAAGATGTTCTGAAGTCTATACAAAGATCAACAATCCTTGTGTTCTCCAAAGCAGAAATGACTATTGCCATCTTTCATGCCCTCTCCTTTTATGTTGCTGTTCTCATAGACATGTAATTGCACCTGTGAATGTAAAGGACTGCTTTAAAAAACTTTTTAACTCCTTGGCAGAGCTCTCAGCAGGAGAAACAGGCGATACTGCCATTTCTTGCTCCTCCTCTGGAGAGAAAGAAGTTTGGTAACACCCTATGGAAGATGAAGCTGCTCCATGATGCACAGATCTGGGTGTTCTGCAGAAGAAGGCCCAGCAGGGTGACAGTGGCTCAAAGGCATGAAGAAACTGCAGGGTTATGCAATCACATTTAGTCTTCCTTCCTTCTCGTCCCTCCTCTAATGACACCTTTCTTCTAATAGCTTCTTCTTGCACAAGTTTTCTTTTTTGGGTACACAGGTTCTTAAGACTGGAGAAGAAAACAGCCCTCCCCTAGTGGAGGGATGGGGTTCCCTTTGCTTCATTTGGTGTCACAGAACTGGAGGAGAAAGAGTTCAGGAGAAGCAGATGAATGTGCAAGGCATTCAGGGGAAACCATACTAGCCTGGCTGCAGGTAACCCAATGGAGGGAAAGAAAACCAAGAAAAATAAGCTTGAGTGGGTGTGGTTGCATCTTTACCCATTGCTTTATGAAAGTGCCATGCATCCTGGTTGTGTGCTGTTGATAAAAAGGGGAAAACTGGCAAGTCAGTTATTAAAGAGCCTTCATCCTACTATCTATCTCAATCTCCACTGCTTATTGTGTGCACATCTGAATTATAAACATCTTGAGTATTCAAGTAGCTTTACACAGGCTTCAAATACCACCTTCCTCACATCAGCTTGCCATTTTTAGTGGAAAGTTGAATTTAAGAATAAATAATAAGAAAGATGCAGATGTAACTGGGAGGTTATACTATGGCAGCTGATACCATGGCAGGGTTTGTGAAACAGAGACATCTACTGGTTAAGCTTTGGGGGGAAATATTTTGTTTTGCTTTGAGACTTCACAGTGCAGTGCTCGGCTCTTTTTCTTTGATCTGAATCATTAATCTGTTATGATAGGCCTGTCACTAATCCATGGCCTCAGAAAATATGCACATGTGTTAAAATGAGTTTTACCATAAATTATTTAACCATTTACAAAGCAATGCTCAACAGGTGTCACCAGGTGAATTTAAACTTCTGTATGCTTGCAGTGTTTTTCAAAATCCTTAGTGAAAATTAATCATTTATCACAACATAGAATCAACAAAGCTTGCAGGAGTGCAATAAGATTTCAGGGAAGAAGTCCATAAAGTAGGAAAGGCAGAAGTACTACTTCTGGCCACTGAATCTCATAATTTTCAGCTCAGCACCACCACTAACGTTATACGGAAAAAGAATATATTATATTTTACTTATTAAGATCTAAAGTATTATATAAACAAGTTAAGGATCCTAAAATGCAATGAATATTCATGTTCACATAACAGCTACATTTTTCTACTGATTGAAAAGTAAAGCTAGGAGCACCTTGGGAGGACTAGAGGCTCGAGTAAACTAGATGCAAGTAATCTAGCAAATTTTGATCACTTATTTAAACTTTATTTGAATTATCCATGCTTGAATTATTCATATATGTCCACTGAAATAGATTGGACATTCTCACACAAACAATTTTTGGGGTGTTTCCCAGTATCTCTTTACTCAAGTCAAGCTAAATATACTGCCATACACACCTTGCTAACAAGAACCTTTAGGAAAATAAGGTTTTTTACATTTTCCAACACCATTTAACACATAAAAGGAAGAAAATTATGTTTAGAAGAACAACATTGCGTATGAGTCATGCTTGGAGTGAAAAAGAAACAGCTAGGTACTTAACATAAGGAGTATAATTCAATTAAAAAGTGACTACCTCCTTCAAAAAGTTTGAAATGCCTGATATAAACTGTGCATCTACCAAATGCCACCTTCTTTAAACTTATGATTTTCAGTAAGCCAGTGCTGCATACATTTGAAGAAGCAGTGCTCATCTGTGGTAACAAGGACCATGTAGAATGATTAGAGAGGTTGTAAGACAGGTAAGTAGACAGATAGACAGACAGATATGTAGGTAGGTAGAATCCTTCCAGATTGTGGATTACATTTTATTTCAGAGCCTCTTAATCCATGATGTCCTCTTGTGAAAAAAAAAAAAAAAAAAAAAGAAGCTTATGCTAAAATACAGCATGACTTCAATGAATTGTATTTATTCACTGCATTATTGTGCCTGCTGGAACATTTCCTGGAGGATAGAAATATGATTTAAAGCTTTCAATGGGAAGAGATTCCTACAAAACTTTTTTCTTTCTTCAAAGATTCTACTGCTAAAAATGAGCACCAGATGTGTCTCACCTCTCAAAATGTATGTTGTATCATGACCGGTGTCACTCTTTGGGGTTAAGCTCAGGCATTAGGAGCCAGTTCAGGTCTAATTGTTGAAATGTATGCTTAGTTCAAGTTAAACAATAGATCCGTAGGGGAAAAAAAATCAGCAGAGAGGTGCTGAGTTTTGAAAAGAGTGTTTTTTTGGGCCTAGTTGCCTGAATAGACTTGTTAAAGCCCATGGCTGATGTATGCTAAGCAGAGCCAGGCAGTATGTGGAGAGAAAGGGAGGGCAGGCCAGTTGAGCGGGCACATCACTCTCTGAGCCAGGGCACACACTTTGATGGCTCCTTTGGAGGTATGAGTGAAAGCCAAACCTCTGTTCCCTCCTTTTTTTCATTTCTGCCATGCAAAGATAATCAGGTTTATGTAAAGTATGTGTGCTCTTTTGACAGTCCACGATATCTCATTAATTCAATCACACCAAACACCATTGTTCCCAAAGTGTTTGAAATGCGGATAGGCATGGAGGCTTTCTTAATCCTGTCAATCAATGTTAACATTTTTCTTGCAGTTGCCATGGCCAGGGCCAGAGTTCATGAAAACACAGAATAAGAGCCAACAAAACAAGAATAAAGACTTATTTGAGATACTCTTTTTAAAGGACATCTACCATGCACAAAACATGGGAAGTAAATGTAGACAAGTTTGGACACTATGGCTCACTGAGAGGAAAAAGGGGGAAAAAGAATTTGAAAATCAAATAGGCCTATAAAAACTTGACCCAAGAGTCTCTGGGAAAAACCCGATGAATTGCTCCCTAGTAGAACAATGTTCTTTCTTTCGTGCGTTCTTCAGGAGTACAATGCTCAATATATTATAACACATGCCACTGATGTCTTTACACTGTTGTAAGCCAGCTCAGACCATCGGAATGCTGATCGCCGACAACAAGAGATTGTGCGGCAGTAATTCTCTCCTTCTCCCGCTCGGCTGCAAACAAGCACTGGGAAAATTATTCATGCATATAGGCCAACAAAGCAGAGATGGGAGATTTGCGATGTCATGCAGTGAGATCATGTGACAAACGTTAAAAAAAAACAAAACAAAACAAAACAACCAAGCCTTCACCCTGTGAGACTTTGTAAAATAACCAATTTATCCCTATGAATGTCTTATCACGCTGGTGGAAATCACGGACATTTTTGTATTGCTGTGCTGATTAATGAGACCGCAGCGCACATGCTAAACAAAGAATCATAACAATTGCAATTATGCAACTGCCAAAGCTATGAGATAAAACTCCTCATTGGGATTTTCTACAGCTAACAGGCCTCAATTAGGTTTATATATACTTCTTAATTAACTTGGAGAAAAGGTGTGCCATTAAGCTGTACAAGAATCGAAAGACAGATTTTTGCTTACACGCATACAGAATTTTTGGGCATCCATGTTGGTGTCCATTTTGGTACTTTAAATCGAATTTTATTTGCAGTTTAAAAAAAAAAAGAAAAAAAAAAAACCTAACAAAAAGACATTTTAAAAATGACCCAACAAGCAAACAAAGAGCAAAACAAAACATGAACAAACAAATAAAACCTCAGCTCAACATCGTCTTATATATAGTTGAGTTGAACTTAAGGCATCTGGTGCCTTTGTTGTGCAAAACAGAGAAATCGTAGCTTCTATGAAGAGGTCACATGAATCGCTTCAAGATTTGTCCTTCAAGATCTCTGCAGAGTAGAAAGCAAGTCCTTTCAGCACTGGCAATTAAGGAGTGCTCTGCCACTGTTATGGCAGATGTCCACTGATCTAGAAACATACATTCTGAGATGATACAGAGTCTGACCTGATACAGAGCACTTTGGTGGGATGGCACAGTAAAACAGCCTCTTTGCTGAGAACAGCCCCTTAATGCAGTGGAATGAGGCTGACACATGCACGTGTAAGCAGGTAAGAAGAAAAATTATATTTTTGCCTTGGTGTTAGTGAAACAGAACTGGAATACTGTGTACACATCCAGTGACTATGCTCTTTAAAGGATGTTGAAAACTTCTGAGCTGTGATGATATTCTGTCTCATAAGAAAAAATCACTTGCTTCCATCACCCTCTCCAGGTTTGCCATTCTTTGAGTATTCAGCTGCTTGGTATTTGTTATAACTCTTACACCTTAAGAAGCCACGGGAACCTCTGACCTCAGAGATCATTCGCCTTAGGCTTCCCAAAAGTATGCTGTGCACTTAACCTGGAGGAGAAAATCTTAATTTTCTGTGCCTTTCATTTCCATCATCCATCCTTCCTCTTCTCACCTATAAGGTAAAGTTTTCCCCCTCCACATACATCGGGTCAGCAGTCTGAGTGAGGCCAGTACAACCACAGTCCTCTCTCAACTGGGCTGCCAGCACCATGTTAGCTGCAGATGCTAACAGCCACCTCTGAAGAGAGAAAGGAATGGTAAGGGAACAGACAACAGATATGATGGCATGAAATAAAGCTCAATATCTCTTTCCATTCTTGTGCTGATCAGGAGAAAACTAAGGTCTCGACAGCACAGTTTCCAGAGTTGTTTTATTTAAGCCAAAGGTCACGTCTCACATGCAGAGCATACAGTTTGAGAAAACCTTCCCAAGGAAATGTCAGGGAATTTTGCATAATGCTAGACTTGACTGGATAAGATGCTTTATTTAGCAATACAGAATGGAGGCGAGAGAGCACTTGTTTGGGGTTTTTTGTTTGTTTTATCCTGTAACACCTGCAAGGTCCACTTAATCCATTTAATGTATCCTCTGCTGTAATGTCTGCAGCATAAGAATATTTGCATTAGGCTGGAGGAAAAGGAGAGAAAGTTAGTGAAATTCATTTCTAGGTCTCTGCTCAGGAATTACAACTACAGTTCAACTGATGAAAACAAGTTTTCAGCTTTTCTCTTCTAGCTACAGCTCAGCAGTGCTTTACTTATTATAAAACAAAATTGTCAGAATATTCTGGTACTTAATATGTACCAATACCTGAAATCAACAGATAAGAAATTAAATGTACAAAAGATGTACTAGCCAGAAATGATAAATAAAGGTGTTTTGAAGAATGGATGATTATATATTGATGGAATTTTTATTATTTACCTTATACTCAATTCCAGAAGACAGATCTCATTTCTGAAAATAGCTTCAGCTGAAGAAAACCGTGAATCTTTCATGCTATTTTTTACATTGCCAGCCTCCTTTTTTCTCCCCCCTGTCCCTGCATCAGCATTCACTCCCTCCCAGTTTGTTGTTCAGTCCATATTACTTTGCTCAGTGACTCGTGCACAGTACAAGGACGGGAATCTTTGGTCACCCAACTGTTGTGTCCCAGCCACCTCTAGCTGCAGTACAGCTCTGTTATAAACATCAGATGCTTTTTAATGTGGTTTTCATATTCCTATGTGAATATTTGAAAATTCATCTGGAATTAAAACTGATGAATCCATCTTGGTCACATCCCCTACTTCATGGGAATTTAGACAGTGTGTCTGCCACTGTGATTGCAGTGATAATACTGAATAAGTAGTGTACTAAAAAAGAAACTGAAAAATTAAAATGTCACTTGAATGAGGTGATTATTGTGACACATATGGAAAGTGTAAACTTTCCAACAGTATTTATACCATTTATCAACATCTGGAGACACTGGGTGCATTCACTATATTTCCCAGCTGTTATGTGGGATGGTAAAGCCAAGCAATACTTTTCAAGTATTTATCTTTTAGGGAAGAGCAGACATGAAAGACCAGAAAGTAGCAGAAGACTCTCCCAAGTGCCCACGCCCATTGTTGTCCTGTTGGGACATAGCAGCTGTCTCCTCCTCCTTACAAGCTTGTGCTGCTCCAACATGTGCTGCAAACAGAACTATGGGAGTTCAGCAAGTGTCAAGTATGACCACATTTGCCTGTGGCCACTTGTCTACTAATCCAGGTGTAGCACTTTTACACAATTATTAGCTCTAAATGAGTAGTAACTCTTATGAAACCAAAGGCAAATTCAGGTTGGATGCATCTGTCAGAGGAGGGTTGCTCAGGGCTTTATTCAGTTTTCAATACCTTGATTTCACAGCCTCTGGGAGGCCTCCTCCACAATGGGACGGCCCTCATGGTGAAAGAGTTTATTATTTCAGTCACAACTCACAAGGTGGGTGCAGCACTCTCACATCTCACAAAGTGAGCACAGCTCCCCAGAGGTGTGGCCCAAACAAAATAGCACCTTCCACAGAGTGGTTTTGGTGTTGCATCCAACAGAGTGGCCATGGGTAAAGTTCCTCAGAGTGGGGGTAGAACCAGGGGGATTTCATCTGGATCCCCTTGCTTTCTAAACTCCCTCAGACAGGAGCCCGGGAGTGTCTGGGCCCAATACTGCCCCTCTAATTAATCTCTTTTAGCAACCCATTCAGCAAAATTAAGTTCAGGAATTCTCTGTGAGGTACTCCAGGAGTAAGATTATTACCCAGGACATTTGCTTAAAAACACAACTTTACTTTAAAAATTAGTAAGATTACAAAACATGTCAGAATACAACTAGCAGATTTAGAAATTATGGTACTTTCAAAACAATGGATTGCAATTTAGCAAAACTTAAATTGTCAAAACAACAGGTTACAACCAATAAAACTTAAGAAAGCAATGGGTAGCAAAACTTAACAAACTTGGAAACTATGTTACCCTTATGTGCTAAGATAAGGTTAGAAATAGAGACAGGGAAAAAGATAAGGAAAGAATAGAAAAGATACCACCACCCTTGGATCCAGTAATGATCTTGGTAGGAAGTTGTGGTCCCTGGATGGAGGGTGAGTATCCAGCATTTCTAGTGTGCTTCTTTTGTGCTGCCTGACCCCACCTTTGGGGGGAGGAGGGGGCTTTGGGATATCTTGAAAAAACAGGTGTTCACTTGGGCCCCTCCAGATGGGCTGACACAGCAATAACCCTTATTTCTGCACATTCCCTCTCCAGTGGCTTTACCCGGGGCACACACAAGATGTCACTCTGCCTCCTCAGGGCACAGCTTGCCTGCCCCTGTCCCTTATCGAGTAAGGACAGTGTCCTGCCTGTAAGGGTGGCCATCAGACAGAGCTCCCCTTGCAAGGACAGTGTTCAGATGATGGGGATGGCCACTAAAGGAGGGGCTGCTCTTGTGAGAATAGGGCCCCATCTATCAGGGTGGTTCCCCAAATGAGGGTCTCTCCTTGAGAGTCCAGATGGCTCATTAAATGAGGCCTCCACCTGAAGGCAATGACCATTTTGTCAGGGCAGCTGTTTTGAGACAATTATTCTTTTCGTGATTCTACAGTGTCCAATTAGATCCACCCTTTTTTCAACTTAGGGCTTTGTCTATTTTCGTCCTGTCGTGCACCACTGAGAAGAGCCAGGCTTTGTTTTCTCAGTAGGTTCCGCATGGGTAATGGAAAGTTGCTGTTAAATCTCTCAAAACCATCTCTTCCTTAGGTCCAGAACTTGACCATCTTGGTGGTCCTATGCTGAAATTTTTCCATCAGACATTTTTATTGCAATGAAAGCCCAGAAAGAAGTCCTATTCTATATACATCATCTAATGAATGATGAATTTTGAGGAATAAGCACTTCCCTCCATCTACTGGTTATTGCCCTGTTGATAATAGGCAACAACGGTGTTGGCCATCAGTGCTGCCAAGCTGTTGGCTTCTGTTCAGACTGCTGTCCACCAGCCCCCTGAAACACCTGTCCACAGAGATGCTTCCCCAGCACTCAGATTCCAGACTGCAGAGTTGAAAGGAGCTCTTCCTTTCCAATAAAGGGCTTAATACATGTCTCTCATATTTGACAAGGTCCTTTCTGTCCTCATCCTCCAGCCTGTTTGAGTATCTCTGAATAGCAGTCCTACCTTTGAACTTAGCAAATGCTCCCCACAATTTGGAGTGACCTTGGTAAGCCTGTTGTCCATCACCTCCTCCAAGTCATCGCTGAACATGTTGAAAAGTTCAGGTTCCAGTAGACATCCCAGCTGTACCCCACTTGCTACCAGCCTCAAGGAAAAGCATTACCCATTAGCTGCCATCTTCTGAGCCTGGATATTCTACCCTTGTTTATTTTCATCCATCTAGTTTTCCACCCATCCAGGTGATAATCTGCAGATCTTTATGATGTAAAAAAATCAGTCAGAAATCAAAATTGTGGAAACACCAAGATTTTATCCCCACGATTATCACACCTTTCTTTTTCGAAGAGTAAGAATATACAGAAAGGAATTTGCTTGTGCACTTCTATGAAACTACAATGTTCCCTGGAAAAAATGTCATTTAGTTTGCCTCTAAGTTTATAAAGTTCATTAAAAAAAAAAAAGTGAAAAAGTAAAAAAAAAAGTAAAAAGAGGAGATAAAAGCTTTAAAGAGGCTTAATTATACTTTGTTATAACATATTCATGGTTGCCAGATGAGCACTCTCAGAACTAATTTTAACACCTTATTAGAATATATATTTCAATCCAAATTAACCAAAGGCATTAATCTTCAACACATATACATAAATCCAGACTGTAATTCTTTTAACTTTTTCCTTTATTATAATTTAACACTGGTTTTAATATAAAATGCAATGAGACTATTGGTTACACTTTTCCATTTGCAAAACCAAAATATTCCATAATTCAGAAGTATTCTAAATATTTTACCTGTAATTTTTAATTAACAGGACCCAAACATACCTCAGAATATAAATCTGCTTTCAAAAGGGTATGAAATGCACAAAATCACATCTCTAAAAGTGAACACACTTGAGAAAGTATGAACGCTTTAAAAAAAAAAAAAAAAAAAAGGAATAAGCTTTATGGATGTTATTCTGACAGCCTAATTAGAGTACTGGACAGCAAGTGCTGTCTGTAATCCCTTCATTTTCCTCCTTCCTCTCCCTCCAACTCCAAGGAGCTTCTCTCTCCACTCCAGCATGTGCCTGCAGGACAGGAACACAGCAATTCTTTCCCCTTCATCAGTCACTCCTCTCAGATCAACCAAACCTTGATACTAAATTACCAGATGAAATTTTTTAGAACCAAAGCACTCTTCTTTCAGCTGATCACACCATCTCCACTTGAGTCTTCCTTATTTCTGCTCCCCTGAGAAGATTTGTTAATCATTCAATCTCAGGTGACCATCATATATGCAAAGCAGGTACAGCAGTTTAAGACATTGCTACCCTACAGCCATGACTAGTCTGGGTCCGTGCAAAATAAGATGGATGAGCTGAGTAAAAATCCTGCACTGAGCAGAAGTGTAAATCTCTGAGCCCTTCCTCTGTGAGTGATGATATCTCAGCTGGAGCAATGACGAGCAAGAAGATGAGGTAACTTCTTCAAATGTGACAGCAGCTTTCTAAATGCACCCGAGTACCTGGATACCTCAGACAAGTTCTGGCAAGTATGGCTGGAGCATACACTTAAGATGCTACAAGATTAACTACAGGTCAAAAAAATATAAACAGGGACTGAGGTCAGTAATAGTTTAAGAGATTACCCCAAGCATTGAGTTTTAATCATCTATTATGACTATAGTGCATTTGCCACCATGCAAGGGAAAGTATAAACAGCTGGACATGGACACCCCTGATCCACTATGGCTTCATACCTCACAGCACATTTACTGAGGTTCTAAGTCTCACAGGGTTATTTTAAGAAACAGATCGCAAAAATTCTGAAACTTATTGTGATTCTATGATTCTATGATAATGGAAGGTTTTTTGTATAAAAACACTTTCACAAAAACACTTTGACTTTGGTTTCTACTCTTCCTGTTTTGGAGTTTTTTTCCTGTAAGGTGTGCATTTTTCCACCCTGCTGTTGTTGTCTCTTCTGTGTCAGGAGTACTATGACAAGTAAACTGTTCATGTGAAAATAACAGACCCAGAGACCACTATGCAGGACTAGGTAGGTCATCCTGGGGATGCTCACTGGAAAGAAATGCATGTGTATCTTCAAATGACTTGTATTGGATTTATTATTACTCAGATATTTTGATGGCACACACTAGTCTCTTTTCTAAAGAGGCTTCAGAAACTGGAGAATAGCTACACCGAAAGATGGCAACTGTGACATGTCTGCCTGTAATTGATTTTCATAAGGTTTAGAAAACAAGCTTGGCAAGGCTCTGTAAATGCAACAAAATGTATAGCTCCTAATGGAGTAGTTCTCTCTCCCCACGACATAAAGAAGCTCCCCTCAGTCCTGATAACAACTAATGGGAAATTGCACTCTGAAGTGCAATAAATCCATCCATTAAAAGGGTAAAGAGAGCTTAGACTTTGAAAACTAGTAATACTGCAGAATGCCCTGTCAGTCTTGTGTTGGACAGGATTTGGTTTGCTTTTACAGCACCACATAAAGAAGTAATAGGTTATAAAGCTTTCAGGGCCCTAGCATTGGTGACAGAGTCTTTATAACCTCTCTGCACAGCTGGATGAGAAACAGATGTCATACCACTTTCCTACACACTCTCCCCTGTGTCAAAAACTGTCAGAATAAAGAAACAAGCTATATGACCACTGCTCTATAAAGTTAATGTGTTTGTTGAGGCCACAGCCTGCTCACAGGTCTAAGACCATAACTGGACACATTTCTGATTTCCAACAGCACATTCTAGCTCTTTGCAAGCAGTCAAATTATTGGGACAAAATTCACTCTAGCTGAAAACTGATTATTGGCAAACTGTTACTCCATATGCATTAAATTTGTTTCCAGTCTGACAGAAGTTTCATTTTTCATCCACCTTCCTCCACCTCTTTCATCAGAGAGCAGACAAGATTTTACTTAATTCCATTCTTCAGCTATTGCCAGGAAAGATAAAGCCACACTGGAAGGGTTGTGTTAAATATCTGAGGACAGTCACAAAATTTATGAGTAAAAATATTTTCAGGCTTTGATTCTATAAGGAAAAAAAATGACTGGAACCCTTTCTGTATTTTTAAAAAGGAATGCAAGGAGGAAAAGAAAGGTTTCATAATAGTAAGTATGATCTCTCGGATGTTGAAAGATGTTTACCTGCTCCATGTTAAATTTGTTCAGCACCTAAAAGGCAATGCTTCTACAGCCCTCGCTGTGCTTCTTTCCATGTGCAATGCAAGGGGACATGAACGTTTTGTACAAAATGTTAAATAACTAAAATGCCCCAGAAAATTAATGGGAATCATAGAGAACTGAGTTCTTGATCCACATGAATGTGCAGGGTGAAAATGTAGATAAATTTGGATTAGCCAGCAAAACTGAACCCTGTTGTTAAATAGCACTTGATTCCATTAGACTGTGTCGGATTGTTAAAAATGCTAACATTATGTGTGACTATTCATTTTCATCACCTGCTCTTGATTAATCCAGTCCTAAATGGCATCTGTGGACCCTGCCATCTCATACTACTTAATTAAATTAGCAACACATTTGTCTCCCCCGTTTTCCTATCAAAGGGCTGTGCTCAGGAGAAATAAAACCTTTGTTCACCGCAACTCTGTATAATTTACACTCCTTTTTCCCTTTTTCCTCCAGCTCCTGGCTCAGATGCTAAATTGTAACTGGTAATAGGGAGCTATTAGGTCTAGTGAAGCGTGTCAAAGAAGTCAGTAGAAAACCAGACCTGAAAGGAGGCCTCAGATCTCATAAAACAACAGGGTCAAGATTCTAGATTCAGGATTACATCGTACCAAGATTCATTCATTTTGCGGTAAAAAAGCATGTGACCTTTATATATATTTAGGGCAGAAAGATGGGAGAAAGGCTGAAGGTAAAAAGAAGGAAAGGGAAGGATGCTGAAACAGGTAGAAAGCTTTGGTTTAGCTTAATTTCACAAGGTAAAGGATATAATTGTCAATAACACACACCCATATATGAGTAATGGGGCAGTTTGTTGTGTCTTCTGGGCAAGGGACTAATATAATTTAACCTGTTAGCAAACAGTACTAGATAGTTTGTCATACCAAACAATATATGGCCAAAAAATGTGAAAACAAAGCACCCACTGTACAGTTAATCACAATCTTCACTTGTGCATTCGTGTGATTACATATGTATCTTCCTCCTAATTTTGTTCCTGTTCCCAAAAATGTTAAATACAATCAACCCCACAAGTCCCTAGGACCGTTTGCTGTGTGTATTACATGTCAAATAAGCCAGAATAAGCTAAATACCCATGGGTGGTTCTTAGGTTCTTCTTTCCAGTTCTGACTGTGGTATGAGAAGAGGTTGAGGCACAGGGTACTTCTATTCTGGGTGGTGGCTGAACAGCAGGGGACAGGCTAGCAGGGGTGTGCTGCAGCCTCTCTGCCTTACCTTCACATAGTCATCCCACTAATGAAAGTCCTTTCCAGTGTTAAGGTGAGAGCCTAAGGATTTGGAGATCTTTCTTCAGTCTTTCTTGTCTTCCTTCAAGTAACCCTCCACAGCAGAGGATGGGGAGCCTGACATTGTTGAGAACCTGTCACCTTCATCTCTCTGTCACCATTCTTAGAGGTATACAAGAGTTGCATATTCACATAGATATAGTACTTTGGGACATGGCTTAGTTAAGGTCCTGTCAGTGTTAGGTAAATGGTTACACTCAATTATATTGAAGTTCTTTTCCAACCAAAGTAATTATGTGATTCTCTGATTTGTGAAGCACCAACAATAGCTGTGAAAGTGCAGGATAACCCATGAAGATAATGATATACTGAAGAATCTGAAACAGGAATAACAGACCAAAGCCTACAAAATGTCGCAGGTTTGCACACTCTCTGCAGAGGAATATTCAGCCCTGTGTTTAGTATCTGTCCTTCCCATACATCCTTAGGCCTGAGAAAGAAATTTGCAGGAAGAATTTACTTAGGAAAGTATCAGTGCCAGCCGATTTTGAGACACTGAACAATGACAGCTGCTTCAGCAGCTTGGGTCTCTTCCATCTGAAATCATCCTGTGAAGGGATGGCACAAGGCCAAAATAACCAATAATCCTGATTGAGGTGCTCCATAATCCTGAGTTGGGATGCAAGATCTGCATTTTCAAATGCTCGTTGCTTTTATCAGTTTGGGGCAGGGATGTGAACAAATATTCTCTAGCTGTCTTTCAGCTCTGGCTTCCTTAGTCTATTCTGGACATCTTTGTATAAAAATTACTAGGCCAGAAGAAGAACAAGCTGCTTCCACAGAGCACTGTTTTAGAAACTGAGGATCACATCCTTCATGAAGCAGGCACTTGTTTTTAGTCCTCAACAGACAAAGTCAGTCAAGCATCAGACCTGCTCAAAACAGTGTCAGTCCCATCTTTTCTATGGGCCTTGAGGATGGCATCCCAATGGTCAAAAAAAGCTGTTCCCTTAAATAACTAGAGAATTCATTTTCAGGCTAGAACGATGCTCTCAGCAGCCCCAAAGACTGAACAGTTCTTCAAATGTCTGCATGTGATAATACCAGTGCTGAGCAGAGGTAAACATGAAAAGTGGGTGTCTAAATTGTGTTAGACGCAAGTACATAGGAACCTTGCTCATCAAAATGAAGACGGGTTCTTTTAGAGAAGAGTTTGAAAAAAATTTGAAAACCAGCTGTTGTTAAACTCTCTAATCATCACCTACTGTATCCACTGAATGAGGGAAATACCTATGTAATATTCATGTAATATTACAGTAATTTAAATGCACAGGCAGTTAATTTAGATTTACCTACACAACCTTGATCTTGGCACTTCCTATTTTGTATGTGCTTAATTTTTAACAAGACTAATATATATTTTTTGTATGGGACTTGCCATTTGCATATTTGCAAGTATTACAACTGTGTCATTAAAATGCTAAAGGAAAATACAGACCTGAACAAAGATGCATCTTAAAACTTTTAAATATATAATTGAGTTGCTCTTACTTTCCTAAAGTTAATTTAGTGTTGCAAGTATATGTTTTCTATTTAAATCTTCTCATCTGGAAGTGACATGCACAATCAATCTTCCTGATGACATTTTAGCAAAGCAGAACTTCTTGATGCTCAGTAGCCACAGGATCATAGTAAGGAGATGAGAAATGATAGTTCATTGATAAAGTACCTTTTTTTCCACTTTAAATGCTTTCTAATTGCTTCATAGAAAGACAAATAAAGATTATGAATACACGTGAATAGGTTCTTATAAATACAGGTTCTTATAAAAAAATAACCAAAAAACATCAGATGACTTTTCACGTGGTCCTTGTTTTTTACAGTAATCCCAAAAGGTCTTTCATGTATACTTTCTCTCCTCTGCCCATTAAAGACAAATTTCAGCTTGGCTAACACAACATTTTAAAGTCATTTCTGCTGTCAGTTTATCCTTTATTATGCAAAATTTTGATGCAAAATAAAAGTGCTTCATGTTCATCCTGTTTTGAGTTCTACCAAATTCTTGGTAGAGATTAAAGCTTCCACTCAGGAAATTATTCTTAGTGGAACATTTTTATTCTAATATTAAAAACATGCATACCTGTTGTTTTCAATAGGGTTGAATCTAAGCTCATGTTGAAATGCTTTCTTTAGATGGGACCTGTGCATCTTATCTCCTATCCTAAATTGTCCACATTTTTTCAAGCCTAGGAAAAAAACAACATTTTATAGACTAAACTAATTTCCAATTAAGGCAGAAATTCAAGTATATAGGTGTGTATTTCCTATATAACACAGTATCCTGAGAAGTAAAATATGAAATAATATGTAAAAGGCTCTGGGAAGTTTTCCGTCTAAGTTTCAAGGCATAAGATAGTAGGAAACAAGTGGTCAGTTTTGCTGCTCCCTTGTGGATATAAAGTGGCAGAAGTTGGCTTCATTTTTGTATCTTCCATCTCTTCATTATATCAGCAGAAGGATTTTTTTCATAATTATTAAGTTTATCAATACAAATCCAGCACTATAGGTTGATGATAGACTATAGACTGGAATATGAAATTTTATGAGTTCAGGAATAACCTTCATTAAAAAGATTTCATAGACTCATAAACCATCAGGAAGCTGTATCATGCAGATCATATCTGTTGTATAATAAATCACACTGCTTCCCATCATTTTATATCTTCTACATAAGCGCCTTTTGTGATGTTTCATTTCATATATCCTTGGACTGATTTGAAAATTAAGGGACAGTGATTGATTTTTAGCTTGCATCCATCAAGCATCTTATAAAATCATCACTAATTAATATATATCATTACTTATTTCCTTTCAGAAAATAGTGGGTCTGTGGAATTTGAACACAAACTCAGGCACAAAAATGGAAAACTAACACAAAATACTCTGAACATGACTCAAAGAGTTATAAAATGAAGGAAGGTGTAAATAAGAGACATAAGAAAGGTACAGAAGATTAAAAGCTGATAACTGCTTTCATGAGAAATTATGACTTGATAGAAAAAATGGCACAGTATGCTGTGCACTATCAACAACTACACTATTATTTTATTTTTATTTTGTTATGGAGAAAGAGGAATTATTTTAGTGAAAGATCTATTCCAGGGAGAAAAAATAATAGCTTAATAAAAGTGCATGGTTAGTAGCTATGCATAACTGCCAGCAGGTTGTCAGACAGATGTAAATGGGTATCTTAAGGGAGTTTTTTTCTGTGGAATGTTATTTAAAGCATTGGAAGATTCTCTAAAGCAAAGGGTAAACATGCTGGAAAACATGGAGAATTGTCATGTTTAAATTTAAGAAACTATTTCTGGGTAATACAACTTCAGTAGCAAAGATAACTCAAGAAATGCTATTAAACACAGTTCTCATTTCCTGTGCCATATTCTTGGATGGCACCAATCACTGTTCTACTGCCTCAATAGGCAGTACCTCACTGATCAGCTAGGCCTGGCTGCATGAGGAAGATGTGGTTTTATTGGTTATTACTGGTTTTGTGAGCCTGTGTTTCTCTTGCACTAATTAGAAAACCATTAGCTACTTCTTGGCAAGAGCCTTGTGAAGAGCAGGGGTGGAGATGTGTGCATCCCTGCCCCTGTACAGGATGCAGTACAGGAAGCAGAACTGATGTTGCAGTCATAGCTACCTTGGCCTCCTCAGAAGATCAACAGCACCACAAGATTGATGGCATATAAATATACCTTTTGTTAAGTCTGATTATTCTGGGATTTCTGTTGAGGTCACTCAAAAAAAAAAAAAAGTTTTACCTATCCGATTAATCTTAAAACACTGCATGCCGTGGATACGATGCTGTGTGTATCTACATATTTTACAGCACTGAAATTTCCCTGTTGTGCATGTATTGTGTCTTTTCAACAAAATCTAGTTTTGTCATCTCTTCTTTTACAATTTAGAAGTTCTACTCTTCCATATTTTCTTAGGGTGTAACTTGTTGATTTCTGCTTTGCTTTGTGGCACATTTTAATTGCTATTATGCAGTATCCACAGGTGATCTCAAATAGGCCTAAGAAAGCATTCAAAAAATGGTTTCTTAACAGCCTTCAAAGACCAATTCCCATATCTATCACTGCCTTTTGTACTTTTCAGCATATTTTCCATGCCTTAAGTGATATTAGCTCTCCCTCCTTCAGGGCTGTGAGCTCAACTGCACACTCAAAGGCCATAACATCCAAGCTAAAGGCTGCAGGAGTGGTATTCTTCCATGTCTCTTGGTCACCCAGATCAGAGCCAGGTGTCCTCAATCATCATGAACCCTTTCCAACTGTCCACAGAAGTATCTTCTCCTATGCTGTGAGGGGAACAGAGAAGAAGGAGAGAAAGGGAAGGAAAATGGAGTGGGATTGCTCCTAGCTTCTTCCCAAAGTGGAGATAGGTCACTTCTTTGGAGTGCGCCTTGGCTTTGCAGGTAAGACACAGTCAGTCAGATTGTGTCAGTCAACAGTGTCTGTGAAGATCTGACTCTGAACAAAGAGTCATTCAATAATTTAGGTTGGACAGGACTTCTGGAGTTCTCTTGTCCAGCCCCCTGCTCCAAGCACAAGCAAATGACTCAAACTCTGCCTCAGGGAGGATGAAATACACAAAGCTACTCCTATGCCATTGGATACTACAGCTCTTGTCACTATTTCTGGGTATTAAAGCATCAGTTTCTTTAACCTTTAGATCATAGGGGAAATTGTCTTGCCTGTTGAGGCCAGCCACACCAATATTTCTTTCCATAATTTTCAGTCAGGAAAGATCTTATTTTCTCTGAAAAAGGACATTTCATTTTGATCAAAACTAGGCAGTTTATTGCATTATCAGAGAAAAGGAAAGAGGGTGCGTCAGACTGGTGTTTATGCCATTCCTGATTCCATGTTTTTAGATGGCTGCCTCAATACATAGAGACCTTGAAAGTCATTGGTGATGGTAGACTAACAAACTTGTGAAGTAAACATTTTGCAAACAGGTTGAATCCTTTAATTGTCTAAATTACAATTCCACAAACAGGATTCATATCTTGTCATGCTATCCAAGAACACACATAGAACATGTTGTCTTGAATAGGTTGTAATTTTATTACTTTTGATAGGTGAAAAAAATTCTAGATATTTATTCAGTTTCTGTTAATGTCTATGTAATGTATGTTATGATGTCTATGTCTATGTATGTTTCTGTTAATGTAAATGTCTATTTGATTTTCAATGGAACATGAAAACATTCAAATCATATGAATCTGAAAACAAAACCAAAACCAAAAAACACAAACACATTTCAAGCTTCAATACATAAGATTTGTGGATGAGCTTTTGGTTTTGGGTTCATCTGTGCTAGATGCAGTAGGCATAAAAAATACCAGAAAGTCCTTGTTCTGAGAAATTTATCCTCTAAGTAGACAAGAAAGTGGAAGCAGCAGAAAATAGAGTATGTATTCCCTTATAGATTTGGAGGATGGATGGAGGTCAAAAAAGAACTGGGAAGTTACCTGGGGATACATAAAAAGAATAAAGGTAGAAGAAATATTGAATTTGATGGATTTAAAACAAGGCAGAAGAAGGGCAAAAGAACCAGCTAAGAACATTCAATGCAGAGTCTATGAAGTAAGTAGAAAGACAGCAAAAGAAGAGAGACAAGAAAATGGCGAGATTGCAGTTTCTGAATGCAGAAAGGCTAAGGCTTTGTCTGCGTCTGCAGCAGCTCCCACTGACTGGTGTTTCTAACTCTGTTTTTTTTTTTACTGAAGGCCTAATGGTGAGGGGTTGAGAACAGGATAAAAATGATAGTCTCTGTGTGTCAGTCTTAATCTAACACCATGGTGATGAAATCCTGGAACCAGGGAGAAAAGCAAAAAATACCTAGTATCCAAAATCAGACTAAGAGCAATCAAACCCCCATGGTTGCTATTTTGATAAATAGACCTAAAATTTCAGAAGTAGATGTAAGAAGTCATGTGTCGTTCTTTTCTGTTCTCTGTGTAAAAATCCACTGTTAATCCTCAGACTATATTTGCATATATGAGTTAGGAAGATCATGGTCTACACACATCTTGAATGAAAATACAGTTTGTATATAGGTTACACTGCTTTCTGAATATGCACCCATTTGGATAAGACAAATTGCACACACAGAATTTTAGATACTGCTTAGAGGCACCCTTGAAAGGCACCCTTGATTCAAAAGCTATTAGCTACTCATCTTAAATCTCACAAGTCATGCAGGATTAGTCCTAGTATTATTAATGCGGAGAACAAAGTGATTGGAGATTCAAAAGCCATTTTAGATGAATTTAGTAAATTTTATAGCAATCTTTTCACATCAAAGGGTTAAGAGGATAATGGTTATGAATATACTCCTTGATGTTTAAAGGATCCTTCAATTCCACCTGAGGACAGTATGGGTCTGGAATAATCTATTACCCATAATCAGATGGAACATGCAATTTATTTTGGGTGAAATTCTCCTCATCTACATAATTGGTCTTTATATACAGGAATTTTAGGGGAGGGAAATTCATCTTGCCAACTTGGGGTCAGGATGCATCCTATGGCTCTTTTCAAAAATCGCAATTCACTGGATAAATTAAACAAATATGACTAATGCTGAGGGAAGGGAAGGGAAGGGAAGGGAAGGGAAGGGAAGGCAAGGCAAGGCAAGGCAAGGCAAGGCAAGGCAAGGCAAGGCAAGGCAAGGCAAGGCAAGGCAAGGCAAGGCAAGGCAAGGCAAGGCAAGGGTTTCCATCATGATCTATGTAAACCAATCAACATCTAAGATTTATCACAGTTTCAATGTGCCTGCCCTTCAATATTAACTGTAGAGGGAGTTAAAAAATATTGGTAGATGTCCTTTATTCCATTTCCTTTTGCTGTAATACTGAGAAACATCTAGATGCTTTACTTTTAAATCATTGCAACTTTAAAAGATATGCTTATGTATTTATGTAGCACATGTGTTTGCATATACCTTTGTTTCCAGGTTTAAAACCAATAGTGGGTTTACATTTTTTTTTTACTGCCTCTCTCATGCATTTAAAGAAAGTTTGTATTGAAGTATTTAATTTTGGGATAAAGCTGAGTGACTATATTATAATTAGACTGTAGTTACAGATTTGCCGAGTTCTGGACTAGTCATCAAGATACAGAAAATTTCGACTCACTAATATAAATGTAAAAATCTCCCTTTCTCAGACTTTCATATCTTGGATAATCACATTAAAATTTAGTTGTTTTATTGGTTTTGACGTAATAGTTTGTCACAGTATTCTAGAATCAGAGGCTTAGGTACCAGGCTGGGTTTGTTTTCATACATGCTTCTCAATTGCCTTCCACTAGGTTGTTATGCCTCTGTTTTGCACTTTGTACACTTACCTGTGCCAATGTATAACTTGTTTCCAAGCAAACTTCTAAGTCTTTATAAAACCATGTTGACAGTAGTCAATCTGTATGTTTCTTTGGTAGGAAAAATGTAATTTGTTTTCTTACTTCCCTTTTATGTTGATAGCTGGAGAGTGACCCTATGTTTTTTATATCTTGCACACTTGCATGTGTGTGCCACTACATATGAAAGTCAGTGATCCTGGTATGAAAGTCTAAATGTTATTCAGCTCCACATAGATTCCCCAGGACTGAACAGCAAGTGATGAATTCTGGGAACCTTATCTGAAAATAATTATCAAGCCTATCTGCAAATAAGTTTATAAATAATGAAATAAAAGATCCCAAAGGCATCTTCATCCTGGCTTTCAAGGATAAAGGATATGTGTGTAATAAAGAGAGAGAAGTGACAAGGCCGGAACTCTATGTTTTTGTTCTCCAGCCAGCACAGCAAGGAAGCACATGTGGCCATGTGGATTGTGTTTAGGACTCCAAAGAAGACTCTTTTTGAACCACTTTTCTGGTAAATATATGTGAATTATTTCCAAATCAGGTATTTTAATTGTGAGGGAAGGAATAGGATGCTGAATGTTACTATCTAAATGAACATGCACTTTTAGGTTTTTGAGGCATTCCTGATGTGTTTAACCTGTGATGGCTTAAGCCAGCCTCAGCACTGCTGTGGTCCTGACATGGTCAAGCATGAAAAAGCACATCTGCTTCACTCATTTTTTTAACTTTAATGTGGTTTCTTTGGTTTTTGTTTTGTTTGCTACAATACACTGATGATAATTTTCTTATGTGGATTTCCATGCTTTTTTTTTGCAATACATATGTTTATTAAATTAATAGTACTTGTCCTTGAATTTATTGTAAAAAGACATACGCACATGGAAAATATTGATTTGTACTTTCCACTATCCAATTTCAATTTTCCACTATTCAGTTTTTAGATCAGTTGAAATGTTACATGTAGTCCTCAAGTACAATTTTTAAAAATCACATGTGCCAAGAGGAAGGCTAAAAATTGCAGACACTTTCTATTTGCATTAGTTTTCAACAGCCAGTGTCTTCCATTGGAACTGGGATTATGAGGAAACAATATCATTAGCTCCCTTCAGCAACACATTGCTAGAAGTGGAGCTCCCTTCTCAGTTGGTGTTCTCCCATGTCTCCAACTATCCACTGTGTCTGGTTAGAGAACAAGAAATAGATTCGTCTGAAGTGTAAGAATATTTCACATCCAGTTAGAAAAAAACCCAAACCATCTGCTTGGAGCTTCCGCTATAGCCCGATTCTCAACAAATTACCTCATTATGTTTGTGTTGAACATAAGTAAAACTATATGACTACTTACACAGCTGTTGAGAATCAGTGACCACGCTATATGGCAAGAATGAGACTCACAATGTAACAATGCTTTACTATGGTATAGCTGGGCTCCAGTTAATGAACACAGAGTTTCTGACTGGAAAAAGGACAGGAGGATGCAGAATAAGGTTTATTAATGTCATTAAAAATCCACAGAAGTCACTGTCACTACCTGCACACTGGTCTATTCCTCATGCTATTTGAAAAGGGGTTTATTTCTTCGCCTTATCAACTGTCTTCCTGGGATTTTGTGGTGCCTTGGGCTGTGGTGATTAGGGATAAAATAACCTTGTAAAGTGCTAGGGATAAGGAAGATATTAAAATAATGGTTTCCTTCTTTGTTTACCTCTGCAAAAAACTGAGGGACCAAACAGCAAAGGGAAACATTTTGCAAGCTTTTCAAATTTACAGAGTAAATTCAGCACTGTTGGTGTGAATGTTATTGCTGAGTTTTGCATTCATGCTTGATTCTTTATCAAATTAGCTCTTCTGTGAGTAAATATATCTCTCTCAGTGGCACTCCTACAAAACCAGCCCATGTTCTGAAAGTAACAAAACTGATGGAGTATGTTCCAGATATGCAAAACAATTAGCCTACACAGCTACAACATAATCTCAGTAAAAAAAAGTGGTGTCCAGTTTAAAATATTCATATATTGAATGTAGGCTATATTATTGTCTTTGCAACACTTTGGATGATGTATCCCAGTGAAATAATCTTACATTATTTTTTGTAAAGTTGCATCATCAATCTTGTATGCTGCAATGGAAACCTGCGGAGTAGCTGAAAGCATATTTGAAGACAAAACAATGGAATGAAAAGAATACCAGCATTTTTCTCCCAGACTATCTCTAATTTTTTATTTGCAGACTTTTTATATCCAATTCAATAGTAATTGAATTAAGTATAATAATACAACAGAACAGTAATAGAATAGAATATAATAGTAATTGAATTAAGATTTAAAGAGAAAAAAACAAAAACAATTTAATATTTTTTTAAAAAAATCTTAGTAAGAATGTTTTCCCATTATTATTTTTTCTAAATCAATAGTGACTGAATAGCTGATACATAATCTGTGAGATTACCATCAAAGTTAGAACAGCTATGTGTAGAACACTACAGGCACAGACACAGAAAGAGAAAAAATGACACATTTTACCTGTAGGCTGGTATATTGCTATGCATTATATATGTATATTTGGGAGGGGTGGAAGAAAAGAAAGCAATAAAAAAAAAAATCCATTAAGGATTTGATCTTTACAGATCCCTAAATTTTTATAAACATGCACACAAAGCTTTTTGGCAACAACACAATCTTGGATTTTTTCTGCATATTGCTTTTAACTGGAAATATTCTATTGAAGAAGAATGTGGCCTCTCTATTAAAACTAAAAATTTTGCTATATTTATTGTTAGTACGAATAAATCCTGGTAATTTTTGTATATTATGGTATCATTTTATATTTGTCCAATTTCAATGTGGCTTTTACAATTACAGTATCATATGAAAACCATATGAAGCCAGGTTTGTTGTGTTTTTTTCTCAAATTAAATGGTCATCATGGCATGCACATGATACTACCTCTACAGATAAAATAAATAATTTCATGCACAGTACTTTCATGACATGATTCTTCTAACTTCATTGACTTTAGGACCCAAGGGAAGCCCAGGCACAATTGTCAATAGACCTCCTTGAAATAAAAACATCATTTTTCCTTCTGCCTATTGCAAGGAAGACTGAAACTGCCACTGATAATTAATCCACTGAGAGAAATCAATATTGCAACTGGTTGGAGGTGAAACAACCCATAGCAAAATAAACTTTTGCCATGACAGTGTAGCAGTTCTTCTAAGCATATTCTGTCTGTGGGCAGATGTGGAATCCTAATAAACGGCTGCAAAAACTAGAGGCCAGTTGTATCAAACAGTTGGATTTTATGCCATAAATACAGTTATTGTTCTTGCATGTGCTGGATCATTTTTTTCAAGACATACTAGTGGCCCGTAGTTCTAAAGACTGAAAATGCTGTGAAAGGATAAAAAAAGAGACAGGACAGCTTGCAAACAGCCAGTAGCCGGAATTGGTTAGAGAAAAAGAAATCAGTGTTGTATTGCATGCATTCTGCTGGTACCACTAGACTGCAACACAGGAAGTCTTTCTAATTGGATATCAACTGAATTTTGGCTGACCCTAATAAGGCAAACACCTTGCTAGAAAATAATAGTATTGCAACAGTTTTTTGTATTATTCTTTATCTTATTCACTTATTGTAAATGTAATGGAGATGTACCCAAATAGTGTTAATTATTTTAACTTTTCGGAAACCCTTTAGGCTTTTGTTTCATTTAGTTGAGTGGGTTTTTATGGATTTTCTTATTTTTTGTTGCGCTTGCCCATCACTCATTGCCAGCTGGAGCAGTCTTTTGCTTCTCCACAATGAACCTTATCAGGTCCTTAATATCCAAGGAATCATCCTCTTCCTTCTCAGTCTTTATGTTGACATAAAGAGTTTCAAAAAGAATTACCTCCTACTGTNTATGGTTATAATGAAAGATGACAGCCATGTCCCCTCCCTGCTGAGCTCACCCCAGAATGGTGAGTCCTGCTGCATGAGGAGGGAACATCTCCTGCAAGGGGAGAGAGTGGATGATGAGGAGAGCAAAGGGCTCCTGCATTCTTCTGGGTATGATGATTCAACACTCAAACACAAAATCTTTGCTCCATGGGTCCCATGGATTTCCAGATTTTCAGTAAAGTAACTTAGGATGTGGTGCTGGAAAATTGGCAGGTTGTGGAGTCTCCTTCTCTGGAGACATTCAAAACCCACCTGGATGCATTCCTATGTGACCTCCTGTAGATGACCCTACTTTGGCTGGGGGGTTGGACTCGATGATCTTTGAGGTTCCTTCCAATCCCTATCTTTCTGTGGTTCTGTGATTTTGAAGAAAATGGTTGATTCTTCAATTATCTGCTCTGGTATTCACAACTGTACCAAGCAAGAAGTGGAGACTAAAGAAGAGGCATTTTTTTCAGTAATGTAATACTAAGCAATATTATTGGTTGAAGTCTTTTATCAATGCAAAATTCTGGGAGGAAGAAAATATCACAGAAATTATGTTATTGGCACATCGATAAACGACATGCCTGCATAACCGGGATTACTGCCAGGGGACAGATCCAGTTTCATGTGGGGTTTCAGTCCCCTTAACAGCACCAGCACATAATGCATCAAGCATTTTATTTCTTGGTGCTAGTGGATCTCTCCATATGAGGAACAGTAGGATAAATGACCTTCATTAGCCATGCCATTGTTGATCATTTGGGCATAAGGCTTACCAGGTCAAAGTCATCCTAATACACATTCTATATATGTTTCAATCTATTTTTAAAATTTAAGTATTTACCCAGATGCTGTTTAAAATAATTTAAGTAACCTCAACACACTAGAAAACAAATTGTCATAATTAAGACATTTGATAGGTATGGATAAGTTTGTTCCAAGTGGGCTTATATCAATGGGAAGACAACAATACCAGACACTTCATTGCTATCACAGTGCTTTTTCCCAATGTTAACAATACATCATAGACACAGCACTGTTTTATCTGAGCTTCCNAAATGCTGTGAAAGGATAAAAAAAGAGACAGGACAGCTTGCAAACAGCCAGTAGCCGGAACTGGTTAGAGAAAAAGAAATCAGTGTTGTATTGCATTCTGCTGGTACCACTAGACTGCAACACAGGAAGTCTTTCTAATTGGATATCAACTGAATTTTGGCTGACCCTAATAAGGCAAACACCTTGCTAGAAAATAATAGTATTGCAACAGTTTTTTGTATTATTCTTTATCTTATTCACTTATTGTAAATGTAATGGAGATGTACCCAAATAGTGTTAATTATTTTAACTTTTCGGAAACCCTTTAGGCTTTTGTTTCATTTAGTTGAGTGGGTTGTTATGGATTTTCTTATTTTTTGTTGCGCTTGCCCATCACTCATTGCCAGCTGGAGCAGTCTTTTGCTTCTCCACAATGAACCTTATCAGGTCCTTAATATCCAAGGAATCATCCTCTTCCTTCTCAGTCTTTATGTTGACATAAAGAGTTTCAAAAAGAATTACCTCCTACTGTCTGAAAATTGTTTGATGAAGAAAAACATTATAACCACTAAAAAGTCAACCAGCATTATTCTGTTAGATGTAATATATCTCTTCATATATGCACACAATCATGCAGCATGCAAACATACATGAACACACATGTATGTTGTAATTTTATTCAAACCTATCAAACTGACATTTTTAGTAAGGGAAAAAAGTTGGTTTCCCTCTTTCTCAAACAGCTGCTAAAGGAAAAATTGAACATGATTAGCCACATATCTGATGCCAACAAACAATCTGCCTAAAATTTGGATGGGCCCACCCGGTGCAGTGCCTGCTTCTTGTGACAGATGCAAAACATAAAACAGGCATAAGCCAGTCATAACTGCTTTTCAGCAAATCCAGCTCTGCATGTAATTCCGTGCCTGAAGAAGCCTGAAGAGGACAAAATAGCACTGAACCATTGCACCATTCCTCTCTGCAGACACAGCCCAAGCACAAGGTCACTCTGCAGGGCTCTGTGAGACCTTCCTTGGCTGCCCTGCACAAGGACCTGCACAGGTGGCCCAAGGCAGCCACACACTCAGGACACCCAGATCCACATGTTCTGTCAGCAGCACAGTCTCCTGTCTCCACACTGTACCAAGCAGGTTCTAAGAAAATGAGAATGGTGTTAAAAATAAAAGGACCAAATAAAGCAGAAATGTTATTAAAAAATTATCTTTTTTAATACAGCTTCATTTCCAAGGAAAGACCAGTCAGCATTAGAAGTCAGAAAGTATGTCTGTAAACCATTTGGAAGTCAGTTACCCATTTTCTCATCTTGCCATAGGGTGCTCCATTCTCTTCTCAACTCAGGAACAGATTTTTTTCCTGTCAGTATCAAGTCTGAAGAGTCCATATAACAGACTATTCACTAGGCTGGAAGACCAAGCATCACCAACAAAATGTGATATGCTTTGGCTGGTACTGAAGTTTCAGTTATCAACATTCCATTGTGTTATGGCCTAAACTAACTTTTCAGTCTTCTAGAACACCACTCAGGTTTTCAGGCATGGGGAAGAGCCATTTCAAGCATTCCAGTATCTGGAGGGGTCTACAAGAATGCTGGGGTAGGGCTTTTTACACAGTGTATAGTGAGAGGACAAGGGGAAATGGTTTAGAACTTGAAGAGGGGAGATTTAACTTAGACATTAGGAATAAATTCTTTAATTTGAGGGTGTTGAGACACTGGAAAAGGTTGCCCAAGAAAGTTGTGGATGCCACCTCCCTGGAAGTGTTCAAGGCCAGGTTGGATGGTGCCTTGAGAAACCTGATTGGTGTCCCTGACCATGCAGGGGGGTTGGAACTAAATGATCTTTAAGGTCCTTTCCAACCCAAACCATTCTTTGATTCTATAAGAGTGAAACAACTGCTTTGCATAGAGAAGTTACTGCTGCCATAAAAAAAGCTCCAGTGGTTTCCACTGAAACTTGTGGTTATTATGAAAGTTTCTTTTGTTCTGGCAGATATGACCCCCACATGGTGCAATTAGTCAATGACTGATAGGACAATCATCTTCAAGCTCCACACCAACATGTATTCTAACACACAGAAAAATACGCTCTAGGCTTTTTTTTTATGCTCTAGCTCAGTGGACTGGAACAGAACAGCCATATTAAGATTTTACACAAAGCTTTGCTACTCATTGCATATAAGAAATACATATGAGTTGGCTACAATTTTTTTGCAAATCAACTTTGATAATGTCTGGTTATAAGAAAATAGGATAATTTCAGAAGCAAAAAGAACCCAAACAGATAAATAAGTACAGTTCAAAACATTAATCACTTAACAAAAATCTATTTGATTGGCAAACAGAGTTGGGTGTACCACAGGATACATAATATTATCAGGGTGTTATTAACAGAAACATCCTCAAAAAGTTTTTCCAAATAAAAATAAATAAAAAATATTATGCCTTAACCAGAAGTTATTAGTGTGAAAACTATAGAAGAAGAACACTATTGAATGCATCTATAATAGTTTTAATTCTCCCCATCAGAAATTTCTATTTGTAGCAGAACAGGTATCTCAGAAAGGACCAATGACACATAGAAGTTTCCAGTGCACAAGATCTCTGCACTGGAATTCTCTTTCACATCCCTTTCTCCCCTTACAGTCTTCCTACAATAATAGGAACAATAATAATGCATTTTCTTCAAAAGAGCTGACACTAAAAATAATGCCTATGTCTGTATCTTCAAAGCAGTTGCTGTCAGAAGAACAAGTTCAAGTTTGTTAGATGAAATACTTGGAGCACCTGAGAATATGCATGTATGTGTATATTTGTATATGCATATTTGTGTATATAATCCTGGGCTCTTGCATCTGATGATCTGAAGATACTTAATACTTGTTTTCACAACAGCTGTTAGGCAGATAGGGTTTTATACAGTTTTTACAGTAGCAAACTGAAACACAGCAAAGTGGGGAAGTCACCTTCAAGGAGATAACAGTGCAGATCTGTGAGTCTTGTGTTCCCACACCCTTTCTATTAAAAGCAACATTTTTGTAATGGCAAGACAGGCAGGAAAGTTCCTCCAGAGAGGATTTTGTAGTGGTGTGGTTTTTAACCTCTCCAGTCCTCTTGTGAGAAACCACAATTTGGGGCTAGGCTTTATGGATGCTCACAGCCACAGCACTCATGGAAACAGAATAATGGTGTTTGTTATCCATAGATAGCCTGAGTCTGGGGATAATTCATTACTTTAGTCACAAGTCCTCTGCTTGGGGAAGTCTGGTGGAAAAGATATTACCGACCTTGCAGCAAACGGCCCTGTTTGTTATAAGTGACTTTCAGAAAATAGGCTTGTGAGTCCCTCCAGCTCAGATATAGGAAAGTTTTCCCTGCAGGGGACACCAGATTAAAACTGTTTTGGAAACTCCCTCCAGGGAAAAGCAGTGTGCTCCTTTCTGACCACAAGTTACCTTTCTGCTATTGATCCTGCTGCTGTATGCTGCTCAATTGCTCTAGCTGCCCCCTTTATTTACTGCTTTGTTGGCTTTCAAATTCACTAGTCCCTTTGACAGAGAGCACTTGTTTGCAGGGCTGGCCCTAAGGATATGCAAACTAATTACTTGCCTGAGGAGCCAAACTTTGGAAGGATGGCTCACACAAGCTGCTGCATGCTGAGCCCTTACTGCCAGTGTTTCTGTCCATTTAAATTAATTCCCACTGTGCATTCAGGAAGAGCCATGGCTCCCAGTTTTTGAGCCTTGGTTAAAATATCTGAAGCTCGTTGACCCTGAGGAAGCCCGATTTGGTCCTGAAGCTCATCAGGTAGGGCCACACGCCATTGAAGAGAGCACATGCTGACAGGCAGTTAGTCACAGGCAGCTCAGGTGAAGATTGTAGTGAGACAGGCATGGGATGAGTGTGAAAGGAAGAAGAATCCAGACTCTAACCCACAGGGCAGGCCCCATTTGCCAGACATGGAGACATAAGAAAGGGTGAGCTCCAGCTCAGGGCTGACGCTAAGGAGCTGCAGAGGGGTGCCTGGGTGGGATGCTCTGAACACAGAGGCTGCTCCATCTGCCTTGTTTCTGACCTGAATTACATCTGCTAACCTACCTCGTTCTCAGCTCCACGTGTTGACCCGAGGAGATTTGATGAGAAGGACTGATTTCAAAAATAGATGGCCTGTGTGGCTGATTTATTTCTGCTAAAGCAGACTACCAGATCATCTGAAGCAGTCTCAATTACCTTTATGTAAAGGCTGTTACTCTTCTTCTACAAGTAGTAGTCATGTTTCAGTGGCCCGATTTGTGCAGATTTGGCCTGCCTTGTCCACTTAAAAGATCATTAATCACCACACCAGTTTATAAATCAAGGAGGCCAACTTGCTGAGAGCAATTGAGAGGCTGAGGCTCCGCAGAAGTACTTAGCCAATTCCCAGACCCAGGCTTAGCATTTCTTTCTCCCCGCCTCTAGTAGTCAGACAATTCATCATCCTTCGCCCACTGAGGCAGAATGAGCCTGACAGAGGAATGCCTGAAAGCTAATCAATATGATCAAGCTGAGGGGGAAGAGCACGTACGTCACAATTTATTATTTCTTTTGGTTTGTTTCTAAGTCTTTTAAATAAACAAGACGCTCTACGATCTGGTAGTTGGAATTTATATAAGACAAAAGCAAAAGACAAAGACATGCAAACCACAACCAAGATGCAGCAACAGGAAGAAAAGATACTACAGACACCCTTTTGCAGTAGTTATCTGTGAAGAAGAATTAAAATGTCAGGCAAGGAATAGGACTATTGTGATTGTGGATTATCAGTTTTGGGTACTACAGTCACACATGATCACTTTTCTTTTACAGCAGTGTCAAGTGCAATTGGCAGGCCAGAAGTCAGTGGAGGTCCCTGCTTCTACTAAATAAACATCAGCCTCCCTTGTGCTTGCTTGGGAACTAATGGGGTTATGATGGAAAATGGATCCACTCTCTAATACGGCAAAGCAAGGGGACTTGAACAGGAGGATTATTTTCCTCTTCGATGATAAAGTTGCTTTTACATATTTTGAGCATAACCCTTTTTTGGAGAGAGAGAAAACATAAATTGTTCATTGTACAGAAGAAAGCATGAGTGACAACTGTAAGTGGAATGGACAGTTTCCATTACCCCCTCACACTTGCTGAAGAATAATTTGCAAAGGCTGGGTAAATTGTGTTTTAAGAAGTGTAATGACGTGTAATAATTTCCTGTCAGCATGTCAGTTACAAGCAGAGTGAGTTTGATAATTTTGGGATAGGAGATGGAAAGAATTGAGGAGGGGGAGGGAAGATAGAAGAAATGGAAAGGTCTTTTAGGATCACTAGCTTCAGAAAGTAATGAAAGCATAATTCTATTTAAAAAAAAAAAAAACAAAACCAAAAAAACCCCAAACCACCCCCCCCCAAAAAAAAACCCCAAACAAAAAAACCCCAAAAAACAAAACAAAACAAAAAAAAACCAAACCAAAACAAAACCAAGACAAAACAAAGAAAAAAACCCACTAAACCAAACAAAAAACCAAACAGGTGGATTGCTAGATAAAAGCAGAAGCTATGCAGCAACCCTCCCACATACTAATTCCCATTTGCTTTCCCATTAATCTTGCATAAAGATTCCAGGTCACAGGTCCAGCTACAGGGAGTATTAAGCAATTTAGTAGGATGGGAAATGGCTCAGAAATCAGAAAATGGATGATCAGAAAAATTCCTTTTTCTTGTCCTGTGAAAGGCATCTTTATCATAATGCAGAAAAAACATTTCTACTCTAATGTCTTTCTGATCAGGGAAAATAAAAAACCTAAAACAAACATAGCAGGAAAAAAAAAAAAAAGAGAGTTGCAATGCATTTGACTGCCTACATTTGAGAATGCATGGGGTGGCAGAGATCAGTAAATGCCATGGCTTATAGATCAACCTAAGATGAATGAGCCAGTTATTTTTACACACTGTTTCACACCTTCTTTCACTCCTCATTTTTATCTTAAAGCAAATATTATCTGAGATTTATTATTTATTCATTTTTGTTATATGATTCTGGGAAATCTGTCAGTAGGATATTTACTTTAATCTTATCATGGTTGAATCAAAATTCCACTCGCCACTACACACATATGCACCTAGAGTTACTCTACTGACCTCACAGGGTTTATTACTCATTGATATTGCTGCAAAAAATAATTTGTCCCTCAACATGTAAATGTTACATTAACCAGCTCACCTAATTGAAAGACCAGGATTTCCCTTCTTCAATATATATTGTTTTCCAGATAAATTTCTTAGTCTTAAGCAGTATTTTTTCTACCTTTTTTATTATTATTATTTGGCAAAGGAAGGGGTGTGTGAGAGGTTTGGGGTTTTTTCTTAGAGAAACCTTAGTAGGGAACACAACAAGTCACACCACTTTCCTAACAGTCTATTTTCCTTCTTATTGATGTCTTGAATGGTGCTCTTGAACAACCTCTGCTGCTCACTGAAATCTGAGCTTTTGAAGGATAAAGTACTTGCAGCTTTAAATATGCCTTAGAAAGAAGTCTTCTGTATCTCAAATGCTGAATTCACTGGTTAAAATAGAACATTTTCTTCTGGCTATGCAGTGAGGTAAGCAAGTCTTCTTTGCCTTTTTAAAAGAGATGTTAAAATGGTCTGCTTTTGATGGGGTTTGTATTAGGGTTTTTTGGTGGTTTTGGTTGGTTTTGGTTTTGGTTTTTTGTTATTTTATTTCATTCTCAGTGTTTTGTTTTTACCTCCTAATAGGTTCGAAGAGAAAATTCATGTGGATTTCTTTTTTTTTTTTAATTTTTAAAAGAATGCAGGCATAGTCATATCTTGGGACTAAGCGTGGAACCCTTTAGCACATTGCTACACGATGGCTGAAAGAAAGGAGATGATGTATCTCAATTGTGTGACACTGCATTTGTCACCACTAATTTTTCAGCTGCATTGGAATAGCTATGTTATGAATGCACATGCATGTTGGACATCTGGAAGAGCATGATGTGTCTTCAAGGTGTGCCACTGAAGAAGACTGTGGCTTCCCTTCCTCATATCCATCAAGTATCATTCTGATAAAATATAGAAAGCTTTTTAAAATAAATTTTGTAGACAATGTAGATCCTAAATACTTATCATTGTCCTAATGTTATAAGGTAGCAAATAATAACATACTATAAATGTGACACCAGAAAAGGTAATTCAGAGGAGGTAGTTTCAATGAGGAACAATGTTTACATTACAGCTGTTCTGGGATGTTCTTCAGGAGTCAGCATTTCATGTCCTATAGAATTCTGTCAACGATGATTTCATTACTCAAGCTAAATTTCCTTTAAAGTGGCACAACGCAAAGCTACGTATACTGTTGTTACAAATAAGTGAAGCATCATATTGTACCAAGGAATGCCCCTGAGAAGTATTTTGGGGTCTGGGCTGGAAAACCACTGAATATGAACTACCAGTAACATTCAATGGCAAATAGCATGTAAATGGGTGTGCATGTGTGTGTGAGAGGTATGCATCCAGGGGACACTTCAAGGAGCCAGGACTCCTGTCAACAACTTCACTAAAGAGGTACTGAATCACATCAGTTTTCATGTCCCTCCTTTTGAAAGGATATTGAAAATACAGAGATAGTACAGAAAGTAGCCATAAAAATAATCCCTATGCTATAGAAAATGTCATGTAATGAGACATTAAAGGAAATCAAGCTGTTTAGGTAATCAGAAGAAAGAAAAAGAAAAAAAAAATCAAGGTGACCTAATTATAGTTGTGTAAGTGCTTCCTCATCTAGTAAAGAAACCATATAGACAATAAGTGGTCAGAAACTGAAGGAGGCAGACAAATTCATATTAATATCAAGGTACACGATTTTACAGTGACACTAACTACCAAAGGATGTAGTAGATTCTCCACTACTTAATATATTTAAAGCATTAGCTAGAAGTCTGATTGGAAGATACATTTTTGTCAAACATAAATCTTTGAGCTCAGAAAACAAACCTATGTATTCTAACAGTGTCTGCTAGCACTTAGGTCCCATCTATTCATAAAAATATAGTATAAAAATTAGACTAATGGCTTTGAGAGTTTCATTGGTTTCTGCTAATTTGTTGGCTGTTTTTAAATACTTAGTGGGTATCAAAGCCTATCTCTGTTTTCCCATAGAGGCTGAGGTCAATTCAGAGGTATTTCTCTTTACATTTGAGAATAATTATGTAGGCAGCTATAGCCATACTATTCACATATGCTCCTACTGGACTGAGGAGCAGACCAGTAAATGAACTGATAAAGTGCATGTATCCTGTTAGGATATCTGCTTAAGTTCCACAAAAAGTTAGTTTGAAGAAATGGTATGTCTTTTGTAGTTTATGTCCTTCCACAGATTATTTCTGTGGAATTTATTTGAAACAAGAGTAAGAAACATTCTAAACATTATTTATAAGCCCTGATCTTTGCTTAGAACTCATTGAAAAATAATTCTTCAAGAGTCTAGGTTTTTTTACAATGAGTGATCAATCAATGACCTTCCTTTAACCAATATAGAGAGAAACAAACAAAAAAATATTTAAATGACTGAAGTCTCCACTGCTGTAATATGTAATCTTTAATTAAAAGGTTTGGCAATTAAAAGGTTTCACGTAGACATCATTGCCAATTAAGCCAATAGCATACATTATTAATTATTCTTAAAGGAAAACTAAGTATAAATGTTGTCCATAAAAAAAACATTATTTCAATTCAAAAAGAATAGAAAGGAATTAAAATACAAATCCAAACCACAGACATAAGGCGAAACTATCAAGTTGCTAGTGTTTTCTGTAGTTTCACAGTTTCCCTCCTCTGAATTTTGCCATTATTATTGTTGTGGCTATCATTAAGTTTGCAGCTATAATTAGAATTTACCGTGTGACAGGCACTCCTCAGATACAAAGAAAGGGGAAGACTCTGGAAATGCATATCAATGATTTTTGTGTTTCGTATTGTTTTCATTTTTAAGGATATCTAAACAATGAAACTTTAAAATGTTTTCACTTAAATGTGGTGGAAGTAATCACTGTTTGCAGACCACAGATCAAACATGCACTAGGCTTACAAATCTTTCTTTCCCATAAAGATCACTTCTGCCACACATGGAAATGAGGAGCATGCAGTCTTGACAGATAAGCTGATCTTGCCTTTGTTACGGAGTGAGCTAGGACACATGGTGTGCACTGGGCTGTGAATTGCCCTAGACTGACAGGAAACTGAGCAGATGCTCATCAGGACCTTTCCCAGTACTTTCACCCTCTCACAGTGTCTTGAGGCATGACCATGGTCCAAGAAAGGGTCCTTCCTGCCACAGAGTTTGTGAGTGGGAGAGGTTAAACCCACTGAGGGAACTGCTTTGTCCCATAGAATGGTGTGACCAGCAGTGGAGTTGGAATTTTAGAATTCTAAGCCATCTGCTTGGAGCGTTTATACTGTCCCTTCAGCACCTACATAGTGTCTTCTATGGCCACAGTGAGGTGAAAATTGCCATTTCTTTTTTGATACAGTTAGCTCAACTTGCAAAATCAGTCTGGGGTAGATAAGTCTACCAGAAATGAAGTGTTTGAGGTCTCTGTGTCTCCCTGAAGACACTTTGCTCCTGTACAGTTATCAGATACTGTGTTCCTCAATTTCATATGGACCCTCACTCAGCATGAATTTTCTGTCTGTGGAAAAAGAATTGACAGGATTCATATGCCCCTCACATCGATCTTATAACTGTTGGAAGGGTGACTGTGTCACACCCCAGGAGTATGGTGGACATCAGGATTAGCTGATTCCCTACTCATTTTGTGGCATCCACTTTGCCTACATCTCAGAGTCTGCTGAAGGGAAGAGATTAATATCTTCTAGTTCACATCATAGGGAATACAAAATGTTATCTACAACCCTGAATTATATATCCATTTCAAACAGCTGATGACCACAGCTTCTCTGTGACAAGATCTGAAACTCCTGCACAGTCAAGGTGAGGGCTTAATTCAAGTGACCAAATAAACCAGAAATGATGGACATCTGAAATACACTGGATCTTGGATAGGAGGGGCAGTGCAGTCTGCTGCACCATGGTCACTCTACATAAGGGTGATGACTGTCCCTGGGTCATCCAGTTTTACTGTTTATAGCACCCAGGAGTGTATGACAAACAACAGATACTTTTATGTCATCTGTACATATATGAGAGCCAGCTTCAATACAAGTCTTGGCATATGTCTTGGGCTGGCACAAGCATAAACTGAGCTGTCTTACCCAGTGGCCACAGGCAGGCCTAGGAACTAACAGTATGAGACCCAGACCCACACAAGCCATGAAAGCCCTCTTTCTCTCTTTCTAAGTGTTCCCTTTTCCTGAGATCCAAGCTCATCATTTCCTCCTTGGCACACAAAACAGTATCTCAACCTAGCCTCCCCTTTGCCTTTCCTTCTCCAGTATCTGTGAGATTCCAACAGAACCAGGATGTTCATTTGCAGAGGGTCAAGTTCAAAGGTCAGGCAGAAGAGGACACAAGTTCTTAAGCTTTACAGTAAAATCCCCAGTATCTGTGCATAACACTTTGTATTTCTGCTTTTCTGCTACTGCCATCTCTCCTTCAAACTGAAATCCTTGATATGCCCCACATTCTTCTGCCATGGCTTTATCCTCCTCTGCTGTGCAGTTATGCTGTAACCTGGGAACTTCCAGCGGAGTCCCAGCATGGTGTGGTAGTGAGATTGATCTAATCATTGCAAGACACCTCTATTGAGATGCATTTACCTGCATCGTGGTTCACCTCACAGATAAACTGATGGCTTCATTTGATAGTATCTAAGGTCAGTTCCGACTAAGCTCCCCATAGCTGTGCTACTTCTGTTTTAAAGAATCCATATTAAGCTAGATTTTTACTCTGAATTTAAGGGACTAGGCAAAAATCACAATGAAGTCCTGAGCTGCAGGCCCTTTGGTGATGCAACAAGCATAGAAATGGTTTCTAAATGCAGTGAAAATTATGAAAGCTCTATTATTCATGATGACACTGATTATCTGTCCCCATACCTCACTGACAAATTCAGCCACTGCTTTCAAATGAGATGTCACACTTTGTCCACAGATAGTCCCAGAGTTAGGAATTAATTATTAAATACTATTGATAGTAATTATATGATAAGTTTATTGACCAAAATCAGAAAGGAATGTGTGATGTGTTCTAAATCTGCTCTATAAAATCAGTCCTCTGAGCAAACAGAATATCTATTCTGGAACAAAAAAAGTAATTCTTGTATAAACCTCTTTGACAAAAATATAAGCATCATTCTAAAAGCATAAAAAAGTAGCACACATTTAATCTAAATGTTTCCCTTGTCTGCATTAAATGAAATTTAGATAGTAAAGCAGAAAAGTTATTCAAATTCAGTACTGAGAATCACATTCAAAACTACTGTCTGTGCTGAAATTCATATTTAGATTTAGTTTTGTATATTCCTGTGTTAATACTCATCCTTTCAGAAAAGGCATCTGACTTAGAGTCTTCAAAGTGAGTGGTAATAAATTAAGCTCCAAAAAATCAGATAACATTTACCTAAAAAAATCAAGTTTCTTCCATTAAATTACATTACTATTACTTACACTTGCAGTCTGTAATACATTTTAATGCTACTGATTATTTTTCAGTAGTTTTAGAAGATAAGCTATTTCATGAACTACTAATACCATTTCTTTTCTGACACTTTTTGTGATATCATTGTATTAACAGAATTTCTGACTCCAAGGGGGAAATGAAGCAACAATTTTGAAGAAAAACAGGTTCAATATTTGCAGGTTGCCTCTCAGAATGTTTTAATTTATATCTGTGGACTGCTATTTGCACTTATCAGTATTTTACATACATGTACATCTAGTAGGTATGGCAAGAAGAAAAACAACACACAAACATAGAGGATTATTTGTGACAGATGTATGAGAACTGATTTTTAACATTCACGTCAGAAATTAAACCTATAACAGAGAAATGAGGTGTCTCAAAATCCCAGCAAAATGCTGCCCTAGGACTTTATAATAAAGTTTTAAACTTCATGTCATCCAACAAGTTAAATACCCCTGAAGAATGGGCTTGCAGACTGAAGTTAGGATGGACCTAAATCTTCATGAAAATAGATGCAAGTGACAACTAGAGGCATGGCTAAAGAGTACTCTGGTGTTCTCCCACATCTCGGGATATGTCTGTGTCTGCACTGCCAATTTGGCTGAGTCCCTGTTCAACTACAGGATCCCAATAATTCTCACTGCATAACTCTAACTCTTTGCCCAGGCTGAAGCTCAGAACAAGAAAACCATTTTCTTCCAAGAGTAAACTTGGTAGGGTTGAGAGGACAATTTGGGTATCCACTTCTTATAGCGCAGTGTCAGCCATGACACTTATTGAACAAACACAAACCAATTTCACTTTGGCAAAAGGGTCTGATTCTGATGAAAAAATCAGGGACTCATGTACATAGCATACAAGTACAGAAGGCATGGTGATGGATGAAAGCATCATACAATAATGCAAACCTAAACAGTCAACTTCTTTCCTCTGCAGCTGTATAATCGACAAAGACTAAAGGTTCTCATGACCTGTGAGATGTTTTCTATGCAGGTCACATATAGATATAGAATCACCCAAAAGGCTTTGGAGACCTCTACATGGTCAGAGCCGTGGTAGAGTTTCTTACCCCAAACCATCTCCTCACTTACTGGTGGATTTTAATGCTTAGGCACTGGTGGTAAAAGGAGAGGGCTTCAGATGTTAGTCTCTTATCAGCAAGTTCTGGGTCTATTACTGATCATCTTAGAATACAAATTGGCCATCTAACTAACACATGGTCATCTCTGTACTCCCCTGAACATGGGGATAATTACTCAAAGTCCTAGCCCTGACCACATTCCTGGCTATACCACAGACCTTCTATACTGGCTCTTTCCTTTGGCAACAGTGTACTCTCATATTCTGAAGCACCACCACCAGGGGATTTGCATTTATGCACATAATGGACACTTGCATAGCACCTTTTCATGCGTAAGCAACAGAGATGGGGACAGCAAAAGTGGAAAGAAGTTGGTAGACTCAGGCACAAGCATTGTTTCATCCACAGGTTCTTGATTTGAAGCCTCTGCATGTAGTCGTATGCTGTGCATGAAGCAGGGCACACCAGTCAGATTTGTGGGTGAGTGGAGCAAATGCAAGAGCATAGGGGATAGATCCTGAGACAGGCCATGAGGACAACTGGCACACCTTGAGAACATGACCAGTGTACCTCTGAGCAGTGCCTGCCTTGAGTGACAATGATATGAACAGCATCCCAATCCAGCCAGCCTAGAAGTCAGTAGCTACCCCATGTCATGGGCCACATGATTGTATGGACATATCTTTGTCTTAATATTTGATTGAGAGCCCCAAGAACTTCAGTCTTTCTTTCACTACCTGCTCTGTAAAAGGACATGAAAAAAACCCACGTCTTAACATGAGAGACACAGGAAGAAGGTGAGGGAGATGTGGAATAAGAACTGTCTATTTTTATTCTGGAAGTGGGCCATCCATCCATTTCTCCAGGAAAGTAATGCTTACTACAAGTGTAATCACTGTAACTGAATCATTATGTTGCCTCGTTTTTTCTTTTCTCTCTTACTGCCTTGTTCAATACTCTGTCCTTGACAATATATCTTTCTGAAGTCTGCTTCACTGAGTAGCCTTTAGACTGTTCTGGTACTTTTTAAATACCAGATTGAAAACCAACTCAGATAACAGATAGAAATCATATATAACTGCAAGAGAACATAATTAGTGAAAGCTTTCTCACAAAAATGGTATTTAGAAGAGAAATGATTAATAAGCATTGGCTGAAATCTCCTGTAATGATGAATAATTCAATATATAACTAGTAAGAGTATCACTAGCCCATATCACTGCACATGAGGTTCAACTGAGAAAATCACTATGTAAATAAAAAGAAGACAGAAGCACTCCAAGACCCCTGTAACAATGGGAAATTCTTAATTTAAATGATGGAATTAACATCAGCCTGAGGCTTTCTTGTGAATTTCTGATGTAAAGCTGAAATTTGCATACCTGTGAGTATGTATGATATAGATTATCACATGTTAATAAAGATCTGCATAGGTCTCTGAATTTTTCCTATATGGATCTACGAGTAAGTAGTAATGTACTGCCTATTTTGGATTTGTCTCAGAGTAAAGTAGCATTAACTGCCTAGCATGCAAGAGTAATTTAAATTAGTGGTGTGTAATAAATAGGTGGAAGGCAGTCTCTGTGCAGTGGCCATGGAGCACAGATGTGAGGGGGCAGCAATAACCAAGTCCAAACTGGGGGTGCTTGGCACCACAAATCCCCCTTCCCTGATTTTCTGGAGATTTTTCTGGAGCCCCCAACACAGGAAGGACATGGAGCTCTTGGAGCAAGTCCAGAGGAGGGACTCAGAGATGATGTGAGGGCTGGAGCCCCACATCTATGAAGACAGGTTGAGAAAGTTGGGGCTGTTCAGCCCAGACAAGAGAAGGACATGTAACAGAAAGACAAGGGGCAATGGCTTTAAATTGGAAGAGGGTAGATTTAGATAAAATATTAGGAAGAAATTCTTCACTCTGAGGGTGATGGGACACTGAAACAGGTTTCCCAGAGAAGCTGCGGATGCCTCCTTCCTGGAAGTGTCCAAGGGCATGTTGGGTGGGGCTTTAAGCATCCTGGTTTAGTAGGAGGTGTCCCTGTCCATGACAGGGGGTTTGGACTCAGATGATCTTTAAGGTCCCTTCTAACCTAAACCATTCTATGATTTCCCTGTCTCCCTGTAAATGTCTATCAGTACATTGTGGGGTGGCAGAGAACAGCTTTGGCTGTCACATTGCCTCCCTGAACCCTGAAACAGCAAGCAGGGACTCAGAAAAAGCTCAGCAACAGGTACAAGAAACATCAAGAAAAGCCTGTGAACTAACCAACAAGCAGCAGCTATCAATGAATGTCACTGTCACTTGTGCCCTGCTTTAGGTGAGGAGATGAGAGTCATCACAGGTAGGTAAACTAACTCCACTTCTGAGTGGAACCCTTCAGAGATAGAGACTAGATTTCAATCTTGCTCCTCTGGAATCATCTGACACATACAAAGGATAACAGACTGACTCAAAGTACAGACTGTATAGTCCTTGACCATGCCCTAGCAATCATCTTTGATCTTGTGGATGGAGTGGGAGCATTACATTAATGAGAAATTAACACTGAGCTGGAAGATAGAGAACTCCCAAAATGTGGGAGGTGGTATTGATCCTTACCCTACTCTCACCTATGCTTTGAACTTGTGGCAACATCTGCATCCTTCCTAGCAATTCTCCCAGCTATCCATGTTCCCCTTTGGTTGCGTGGTACCTCACTCTACTCATCTAGTCCTTCACTGATACTGGAAGTCATTATACAAATGAGATTCTGTAGCACAGACGACAACATAAGCTATTATTTCTTCCTGTAACTCTGATGTTATGTGATATTAATTCAGACAGAACTGGAAAGAGAACCTTGACATCTGAAGTGGCAGCATGACACTCACTTTGCCCATCTTGGAAAAGAAATTCCAGGAGTGTAGTAATTGCAAAAAAATATGCTGCATCTCAGTATAACTTTTTAGAAACTGGACTGATGATTTTCATCCTTTGTTCTATGAACTGTCACCAGTCCAAATGAAAACAACCCACAAAACAATCACCAAGAAGATAAATAATAATAGTGCTTAGATTCACGCACCTTTGATTTTAAGTGAAAAACAGAAGCAGTGTGACACAAGGTGGGTTGTTTTCCAAATCCCAAAAGGTTGAGTTGCTGCATTAAAAAAGATTGTGAGACACCAGGTTAAAAGACAGTTAGACCATGACTGACACAATCAGCTTATTCAAAAGCATCTGTTGCTTTTGCTATAATTGGTAGAAGTTTATACTTTCTCAACCTGACTTCCTAATTTAAACTTCCTTTGCTAATAAAAATTATGACTTTGATAGCATAAAGTAATTCAAGATAGAAACCAGGAATTCTGATGGCTAGCATCTTCCTACCTTCACACAAATACCCGAAGAATCCATTGGCCTTTTGTGTAACATCTATCTACAAATGATGTTTCTCCCCTCCAGAACTCATTCCTAGACCTGAAAAAGATAAGTTGAGTTGAGGCATATGTGGAAAATAGCTTTTTCTCCCCCCAGAAATTAGAATTCTAGAACAACTGAGGATTTTCTATTGGAAAAATAATATCTGGAAGTGAATTTGTACTTTTATTAATACTGTACAGTTACATATTCAGTATTAGTACTTTGGGTAATGAAACAAAATTCAGAAATAGAATATGTTTGACTTGAGTTATGAGTCTTGGAAACACAGAAGAACTAATTTTGTGTTGACCAGATAACACAGTTTCCACTGAGGAGCAACTACCTTGAAGAAGATAGCTAACGACAAGAATTTTTTTCATAATATATCGATAGCAAGAACCCTTCCAGAGGGCAGTAAATGCAGTAAAATCTACCAGAATCCCGTGGCATTTATGTAAGAGCCTTAAAGGAACTCAGGTACCACATATCTGAACAATTGCTAGAGACATGTGGACTATAACTTAAATAAATTTGGAAGAATGAAAGACACAAAATATCTGTGTTTTAAAGTATGTAATTGACAACAGAAAACAGGAAAGACTGGCAAATGTTTGAAACCACAATGAAACCTAATGATAGACTACAGAAGATCTGATGCAGCTTTTGTAAGAGAGCCATGTCTTAAAGATCTGTTTGAAGATTTTGAAAGTATGAGCAAGTATATGAGTAAACTTGAGCACAATGTACTTGAATTTCTAGGTGATTCACCCAGGGCCCCTTATCATTGGCTTCTAAAGAAAGCAAGATGCTATGGAATGAAAAGGAAAACACGGTGATATACAAAGACAGAAAATAAAAAGTGTGAAAAGAATGTTATCAGGGTGTGTCATGAGACGTTACGCTGGCATCTATGCCCTTCAGCATACTCTAAAAACTATTTTGAAAACAAGGAAAATATTGAGGCAACAGTTTATTGAGGTAGAAATTTATTTATGACAGTTTAAACTAACACTAAAAAAAGCATTGCAGAGGAGCTTGACTGCTAGTGACTAATCACATAATAGAATGTCAGTAAGGGTGCAATGATAAAAAAAAAAAAGAAGGCATACTCAAAAAATATTCATAACTACACAGTTTTGGACCCCAGATTATAAGGATTTACAAAGAGAGACTAGGATATCTGGAAGCATCAATTCATCAGCATTTGGCTGTTAGTAGCAGCCAAAAAAGCAAAACCAATATTAATAAATATTAAGGAAAAACAATTTAAAAAGTAACCTCATTATGCTATCATTACATTTTTGTTAGTTCATATCCTGAAAACTCACGTGGCTCTAGTTGTCTTATTTTGGAAACTGACCTTACCCTGAAACACTCCAAACCACGAAAAGAAAAAAAGCGCAGAAAGAAAAATAATTATAAAGAGTAGGGAATAATAAAAGGAAAGAAAAACTAGACTAAGATTTTTGGCCTGCAAAAGAAGCTACTAGGGAAGGATGAAATGGGGATCTGTAAAATAATTAACATCCTGGACAAGGTTCATTATTAGTTCTGACATAAAACCTAGGAATATCAAAACAGTAATCATATTGAAAGTATGAGAAAACCTGAACAATATAATGTACAACTAAATTCTGGCAGTTAATGGAATACGTATTTATTAAGCCCAAGACCTATAACACATGATTCTCTTGATGTGACACAGATCAAAACCAAGTTAAACAAGCGAATGGCAGATCGTATGTTAAGTCAAGGGGAATATCAACTTATATTTTTCTTCTCCTTAATACAAGGTCCAGTTTTTTTCTGCTGCTCAAAAGAAGTTATACAGGTCTTTTACTTAACCCATACAGTACAGATCACCAACCATGACCAAGACCTTATTCCTATTTTACAAGCTAGATGAATGCTCTTACCTTGAACTTGGTTCAGGAGTCCATGCTGCACTGCTTAAAACGCTGCTGTTACACACACAAGCCACCTTTGGAGCTTGTCAAACCACATTGTAAAGGGTTTTCATCTATGTCTGATTGCAAACTGGGCAAAAAATTGGTTCTAGGGGGATTCATCTCCTTTGCAGAATACTGTGAAACTTTTCTCATGTGCCATTCTCCAAAACCAGCAGCTCGTAATCAGATAGCATCGTGTGTCTCACATCAGCATACAGTAAAGCAAACATTAAATGAAACAAATACTAGTAAGGGATGATGGGTTGTGTTCAAGAGGAGAGAGGCTATGGATACCACATCAAAAACAGCACTGGGAAATGGGAATATATTTTTAAGAAAATAGTTCTACTCAGCATCAAAACAACAGTACATGACATCCACCAGCAAAATCACATTGTTTCCCCTCCTTCTCCCAAGTAGCTTCAAATAACCTTCAAACAAATAATATATACATCTAAATGTTATTAAGCCAGAGCTTATCAAGCAGGTTTTTTATACATATTGGTAATTATTAATTTGGTTGTTTAATTACTGACAGTTTCCTTCATAAGTATGAATAATGTCTCAAGCTTTCACAAAAATTTTCGTGGTATTGTCTGTTCTCCTTGTCACTGTATATCTGGACAACTGCTACACCCAAAGAGCTTCCAAGATGACAGCAAAAATATTTCAAGGGTGAGTATTTATACCTTTACTTATTTATAGGAGGTAGAGACTAGTAGAAATCCTCATTATACTGTTTTATTTTTGCAAATCCTTTTGCACACAACGTTATGTACCAGCAAAATGAAAGACCTAGCTGCTTCAGTTTTCATCTGAATACCAAAATCCATTTTGAAATACTAAAAAAAGTTGGAAACACACAAACAAGAGTAAGGTGGTGGTCCTTTAAATTAGCCCTGCTGAAAATCACAGCTTTGCAGTATGGCACCTGGGCTGCTGGGCTATGGCTATGGCCATGGAGGCTGCAGACGCAGGAAGCAGTCCTGCAATGAGCAACAGATGAGAAACAGAAGTAAAATGCTTAGTTGCAGGGCTTAGTTCTCCACAAAGTGGCTGGGAGGTCAGCCAAAAGAAATGAAGGGAAAGAAACAAGCAGCAAGACGGAGGAGGATTGTATTTAGTAAAGAGGAAACGTGTCAATACAAGGGTTTGGAGGTGACTGTGCAAGAGCAGAACTGTAAGTGACATAGCATATTTTGATGTGACAGCATTTTTAGTAGATTCAAGGCAATAAGGTGATGATAGAAGGTTTCTAATAAGCAATTTAAGAAGTCTGAAGTGCCTGAACAGAAGCTGTGGAACAAAGGGCATCAAGGGGATTCAAAGATGTTAAACAGGAAGGAAAACACACTGCACTATATATAGGAAGATATCATGAGTAGAGAGAAGTAGAGGGAACACTTGAACACGGCAGTTTTAGGTTTTAGCTTCCCAGGTTACAGCTTGTGACCCATAGCAGTGAATTCAGACCAGAGCAGAATAGAATAATTCCAGAGTCACCAAGGGAAAATTAAGTCTCCAAGAAAAATGAGTGAGTATAGTCTGGTGAACAGGGGAATTAGCTATCATAAATTTTTATTTTGAGGCCTTTCAGATTTTTATTAAGAAAAAATATGTTACAGAGGTAGCCAGAAATCAGCTTTACCAAGGCTTGGTGTTGCTACTAAGAACTGGCAGAACTAGGAGGAACGTGAGGAAAGTTAAGTATACAAAAGTTGGGATAGTAGCTGAAAACATCTGTATGTTGAGGTAAGTAGGCATAATAATGAAAAACTATCAGGAGTTTCTAGAGGGCAGAGAGATTTATAATTCCATGTTAGAGGAGAGAAAGAGCCAGAGTAATAAGTAACACAGCACATAATGTGATTGATGGGGCAAATATTTTTAACAGGTTTGAGTTAGTAATTGAAACCTTGCATTAGACTGCACCTAAGAAACAAGATTATTTGAAGTCACCCTTGTTTCATGTTCTAATTTCATGCAAGGACCGGAAATGATGCAACTGTGGAACATTCATTAAAGTTTTTGGTTTGCTTGGTTTTTTTAATTAACTAAGAGATTTTAAAAAGAAGAGCTTTTTTTGTCTGAAGTTTGTGAAGCAGCTGTTTACAGTGCATTCTGATGTTGAGAGATTTCCTGGGATAAATCAAAGCTGGTCACACACTATGTGGTATTTCCATATTGTACTTGGTTACGTAAGAGGACAGCAAGTAATCCAGAGTACCTTTCCAGCTCAGCAGAAGATATTTTCACTTAGTTTCTCAGGAAAGAATGCTCAACTTAAGTCTCTGCTGTAGCTGGAAAAACTGAAGGCTTTCTATTTTCCCCCAGGGGCTAAGTGTCTTGTGTCCATCAGTAACCTAGCGCATTATTGTCAACATAAATTTTTAGGGGTTATGGGAACCTGTTTTTCCTCTTCCTCTTCACTTGTGAAAAAAAGATTTTTATATTACCGTTGACAGATTGAATAGACATTACTTTCCCTTGCTAAACTCCCTTTAGAAACATATAGTAATATCAACTGGCTGAGTGCAGCTATCAGTGCAAGAGGTGGCACCTCTGCAGAGAGTTGGGACACATTGGAGGAAAATCAGCTATTTGCTAGTTGTGTAGTTCTGCTGCTTTCCCTGTTTGGGCAGCACTTCCCCAGCTCAGACAGTGTGAGCTATCTCCTTGGCATCACTGCACATCAGCTTCACGAAGGGGCTTCCTCCCAGCCCCACGGCAGAAGATGGAGGAAACTGTACCTTCCACAAGCAGGCATCTTCTTTCCTTAGTTGTGAACTTCTGCATGATCAGGCTAGCACCATTTGAAGTCCTTCTCCCATTCTCCAGTCTTCCCTGTTCCATTATACCTAGGATACCTGTGCATTTTTCTGCTCTGTTGGAACTGGAAAAGACATACAATGTCAGATGGCAAACATCCAGAATTAACTGGCTAAACATTGGTAAGTATCCAACATTGAGCCTGGAAATGCCTAACCCCTAGAAACACAATGTAGCTCCAAAACATTCCCAGAAACCTTCTCCTTCACCTGAATTTCCCAGCACTCAGGAGTGGTACCTCTCCAACCACTGAATTTCTTTCTCCTGCATTTTTTAATTTATTGAGAAAGGCATTTATTAGAAATATCAGTTTATATACAGTCATAAATATAATTATTAGAAGTTTTGTGTAAGTCGAGTAATCATTTCAGGAAGAAGCATTACATGGGATAGTACCTCCCAGTGTTTAATAAATAAAATAAAAAACAACAACCAAATTAAATTTTCTTATGAAAGCTACTTAATATAAAGAGTGCCATCTGCTGGCACTATTGAAATGAGGCATTGTTCATAGGCACAGAGGTTCAATAAAGTTTTCTTATGCCCTGTTAAGGGCACGTTTCAGCTCGAAGCTGTTTCACACTTCCAGTTTTATTTATTCATGGCATTGCCTTTACAGAATAAAAGGGCAGTCAAGCACAGTGATGCAGACAGCTCTTGTTGTGTGAATATGGGGGAAAAAGAAGCCTATAGTAATTCATATTTTTGTATTAGAAGTTTGGTTTTGGGTGTTTTTTTGGATTTCTGTTCCTATTTTATGTTTTTAAAATTAATGATTTTTTTAGATTATAATTTAAGAGAACCTGCAAATTAAAAATATAAGAGATTTTCTAAAATATTTTGGGTGAAACTTTTAAAAGTACCTACTTTCCACTTCACCTTATGCCAAATGTATTCAGCTTCAAAAATCCAACTTGCAGGTCCCAGGTTTAGAATCACACTACTGATAAAATACTACTGTATTCAGCTCAGTCCCATGCGTTTTCTGGAGATGCATGGGCATCAAGCCTTTCTGACTCCTAAAATTCTACTTATCTACCTTTAAAAAATAGCGACCCCTCCACAACCAGGATAAAAAGAAAGCTGCCTGCAGTTGGAAGTGAGGTGTTGCCAGGGTCCTAGGTCCTTGGCTGCATCAACAAAGAGCTGAAGGGTGAGAAGAACTAGAGGGGATGACTATGGATGAAAGCAGGAGATAGTGTGCTACCTTGTGCTAAACACTCTTCTGTCTAAAACCAAAGCTAAAATAGCATTGCCCTTTGCTACTGCAACAACTCCTTACTGAAGAAGTCTACTTTGTATTTGGGTGTTATAAGTATTAGCAATATTTGCACTGCTGGCTATAGTGGAATAAAAAAAATCTCAGAAAGACCTCGTTCGCTACAGGGACAATAGAGATTTTTATTATTCTAAAACACTGGAGTTCAGTTTCTGACTTCCAGCATGTTCACAGCAAAAGATATTTTTTTTGTCTTCCTCAAAGAAATTACAATTCAAATTGCAGCTCTCTCACACTCCTTCCTCTTACGTCTTTAGAGGCCAGTACGTGACAAAATATACCAGAGCAGTTCCTGAGTAGTACAGCTCTTTCCATATCTCTTTTCTAGTGATAACAGCTACTCCATTTTGCTCTTCTTATAATGTAGTTTCACATCTGATTCTTTGTTTGACTTCCTCCGCTTTGTTGTGCAGTTCCTATGAATTATTGAGGCAGTTCCCAGCTAAATCTCACTATCCAAATTAAGTGCTACTATTTTTAACTACTTACTTGGCTATTATCCTCACAGTATTTACTTCCTCTTTACATCCATTGTCTTATCAGTCAAGCTAGCAAAAATCCAAGAAGGCTACTTTGCTATGTGCTTAAGCAGGCAAACACCTCAAATATTGCATTAGTGCGTTCATCAGTGATGATGCTCATTATCTTCTCAAACATTTTCCCTCTAGATCTAGGGAACAGAAAAATTCCAACAAAAGTCTTTGAACAGCTTCCTCCATTGAGCACAACCCTGTTTGAGTCACACAAGCAGCATTCTTATTCTTAGTCAGATGGTAGAATGACAGTGAAAGGATTCTTCCCCTGCCTCCACAAAATGACCTTGACACTCATACCAACCCCTCTGCATATGCTTGAACAGACTACATCAGACTGTTTCTAGATCCACTCTGATGGGCAGTCTCTTAATATTTCTTGTCAAAAAAAGTAATCTTTCAGAGTGAACTGAAGGTACAGTGAAACTCTGGTCTTATAGCTTCTTTTTTCTTTATGCCTATCTCTTCTCTTTTCTTCTCTGGCCACCGGCCCCTGCTGTTACCATTTACTCAAACTCTTCTTTCTTGCTGTTCTGTATTTTGTCTCAAGCTGTTGCACCTCATCACTCCTTCCACAGAACAAACTCCTTCCGTAGATTTCCTTCACATACTGGTATTTTCCTCTGCCTTGTCATCATTTTCATATCCTTCTAGTGGTCTCCTTTTCATCTGGGGATCTGCCAATCAACCCATCTGCAACTCCACTAATATACATGCTCTTTCCTTTCATCTCGTCTGTCATCCTCAAACACTTTTCTGTATTCTACCCTCATTCCTAGCTGCATTTCAGGCTCTTGCACCTTTTTTTTTTCCCCTGAACATTATGAGATGACCCTTCATGCATATGTAAATTCTGTCAGAAACTCACTGAAGGATAACATACACCTTACAGCTTCTGCATCCAGTCATCTTCATAGTTTCTGCCACATTTTGGTCTTCTTTATTGGTGCCCAAGTTGCTACGGTTTTTTCCCCCTCACCCGAGGTTTAAAATCAAACAGACCATCTGTGTACCAGGGTCCTCTCCAAAATCCTTCTTTTACTAGACTCTTACCAGCCTCTAGTGGCTTTGATTCTGACACCTTTTTACCTACACTAGCCCACCACTTCATTTAGGGTTAACTATGATCAAAGGCCATGATCAAAGACTTCCTCTTCGTGCTGTTTAAACTAAGCCATATGGCTTTGCAACACAGCTTATCTAGTCTTGTTTGAACTGGTTGTGCACTTCCATGCACAGCAATCACTTCCAATCATAGTAAGAAATCCATGTGGATTTTCTGATGCACTTATGCCAAAGCTCACTTTACAGTTACCCCAGGCAGAGAAGCTTCCTGGTGCTTTGGAAATCTGAATCAGTATTTCATAACTCTCACTCAACAGAAAATGCCTGGCAGGAGGTGGGCATGCTTTGGTTTTGGGGTCTTGGTTTGGTGGGTTTTTTTCTTTTTCAAAAGTAAAATATCAGAGCAGAGTTCAAACAAGAGAAAAAAGCACAGGGCAAAGCTGCTGATAATTTGAGAAAAATATACTGGCAGACCAACTGCTGCTATTGGTAAAGGGGAGGACTTAAAACAATATAATGGCCCTCTTAGTCCATCTGAGTGAGCTACTGACTCCAGACCTGCTCAGGCAAAGATAATAATTTTTCCTAAAAAAATGCGAACCAAATATTTTATGAAAATAAAAATGTGAACAAAAATTTAAATTTCAACTTAACTCTCCAGAGGTAGAAGGTGAAAAAAGTGCCTTTTGTTTTCCTTTAAAATGCCTGCAAACATTTCAGATCCAATAGAAGAATCTTTTCAAGAAAAAACAGCCCTTATTCATGATGTTACCCAACACTGCAGTACATTATAATAGTCTATAAAAAAGCCATATATGCAAAAAATGGAGAGAAAGAAATAAAACTGGAAGTACATGTCTTGAGGAACTTTAAGTGGTTTTTAAATTTGAAATGAAGGCTCTTAATTCACTAAATCAGAAATCATTGCTGAACTGATTGCATACCCCATGGTCTTTTGTTAGTTTTGTTTATATAATACTATAAGCTTTTTATCTGAAGTCCAAAGTGCTATATGTTATACTTCACTTCTCCTGGAGTTCCATTACACAATAATGTACATATTACCTGGATAATCCTTACCATTTCTGTAATGAAAATGTAATATTCAGGAAATACTAATGCACTTAAGCAGTTTCCACAATGCTAATAGCATGATCACTAATATATTGTACTGCTACAGCTAAAACCTGGAACAAAGAAGCAAAGTAAAACATTTATAAATGCCATATATTAGCCTGCCTGGTTTGTTATAAGGTAATAAACAAAAAAACTTGCATCTAGTCATTCATGGTTGTTAAATAAGATTCTTTGTGACTTGCAAAAAAGCTAGAACACAATGAAGAATTATCAGTGCATTCTCCACGGAAGTCATCTACATGTGTTTATTTAATAAACAGAAGATGGCTTTATTATACACATTTGATTTCCATATGCAATCGTCTCCTTATCTGTCACTTGTATCTAAGCAGGGTGCTTTATACAAATCTGAAAATGAAAAATTCAGAGCAGGGCACAGGAAACTCATTTAATGTCGAGTGCAGTCAAAATCAAGATTTCTTTATTTGTAGTAACAACGCTGTTAAATCAGAAAATTACTCTCCTTTTCTGCATGTCCTTCTTCCTTTACAATTCAGTTGTTTGATCATAAATTGTTGAGTGCAATGACTTGTCTCCTCCACTTTCCACACTGGTCGAGACAGATTAAAAACTCCGGCATACCACCAACCAGTCTCAGCATACCATTAGCATATATATGAGATTTGAGACATTTTCTAATATTCTCCAGCAGAACTCATCTGTCAGCCAGGTGATGAATTATAAAAACTCTTAGCTTGTTTAGAAAAGAGGGGGAGTGTGTGTGTGTGTGTGTGTAAGAGAGAGGGAGAGAGAGGAAGAGAAGAAGAAAACACAATCCCACCTTTCTTTTTCATTTTACCCATCCACCCTTGCAGTTAGTCATATAAATAACACTAACCTCAATTAAAAGAGACATCATGTGAAAGATTTTAATACATGAGCAGCAAAGCACAATTAAAAGCTAATGCATGTCGATAGAATTATGGAGTGGTCACTGATCTACATAAATAATTTTTAATGCATTTTTTCCCACCTGATAGTAAGAAAGATTCAAAAAGTGCATTATGACATCCACACAGCTATCTTGAGCTGGTAAACTAGCACAGGGACTGTTTAGAAAATAATGGAATTTAAAAAGTGCCAAATTCATGCCATTCATAGAGGGATGGGATTTTTGGTGTTTTTTTCTTTTGTAATCATTCATGAGTTCAACAAGTTTTCATGCACATTCAGAAAATTTCATAAATTCAGCTGTAAAAAATATTATTCCTTATTTGTATGTCATTAACTTGTTTGGGGTTTTTCCTTTGACTAGAAAATGGAAAGTGAACAGTGATATCTTGTGATTAAACAAACAAAACTATGTGCACTATGAGTAGGAAACAGCAAATACATGATCTCACAAATAATTACTATCCTTTCAAATACATCAGTAGGCCATAAAAGCTTAAGAGTATATCTGAAAACTACCAAGTTGTTACATGAATGCTTTATTATAAAGGAGGGTTAATAGTTATCATAATAATTCACACAATCATTAACTCTCAAGACCATTTGTAGTATCTGATAGTAGCTAAAAAAAATGTCTTTATTTCCCAGGGACTCTGAATTAGAGCTGGAAAAATATTAATTTTTAATTTTTGTTTTTCCCATAGAGAAGAACTCTTGGGAACAAAGATTTTAATGTGTTCTAGGAAATATGGCAAATACTCACAGTTAAAAAATGAGGGAAAAGATATATATTATATGTCATTTTATTTCATGACAACATTTAAAATGCATTAATTTCTGAGTGTGACATAAAGGTTTGTTTCTATACTTTAGGGAGGAAAAAAAATCTTACTCAATTTTGCTTTCAAAATGGTATTTTTCTTGCAAAATTAACCTACCCAGAAAAATAAACAGGAGAAAAACATTCAGGAGAAACCAAAGCAATTGAAATAAAGCACTTATTTCTCCTTTGAGTTATACTCAAAAAAAAAATCATAATATGATCGTAGTATCTAACAGTGCAACTATGGCAAAGGCCACTTAAAGGTCTACTAAATTTGAAGTTTTGTTGATAAATGCACATGTGAAACAATGCATATGCTAGCTTGTTTTTTACCCATAAATACCATTGAGATTTTACAGAACAATACATCAAGCTGGTACCAACTGTGGAATAAAAATATAAATATGTTTTAGCTAAGAATGTGCATAGAAGTGACAGATTTATTTTTGTAGACAATTTGGTACAAGGTTGAGACAATAAAACCAACAATAGTATGGTATTTGTGTTAGAATACAAAAGAATCGTATTAGAGAGTAAATGTTTAGCCAGTAGAGTGAAGACATCTGTATGTACATGGACTAAGAAATTACTATATATAAATTATCTGAAGTACAAAATAGCATGTTTAAGGCATAGTTATTTGGAAGTGACATTGAGAACCTGGTATAATTTCTGTTTTTGCTGGTAAGCTAAGGAGCTTATGAGAACACAAACCATCAGATAGTGAGCTATTTTTCCCAATGGAGAACTTGTTTTAGTGATAACCAGAGTTAATTCATACCTTTTCTGGTTTCAGTTGTGCAATACCATTACTAACACTTGTGTTTAGAAAGATGAATCAATTTAAGGAGCAGATGTATAACTGGTCTTTTTTCTACCTGGTAGTCACCACCTTGACTGCAATACATCATTTTTTTTTTTCAGGTATTTAATTTTGGAAATGATAAAATAATTTTTAAAAATTTAGATCTGGACCAATGCTTCCCCCACTAATTACTTCCATTTCCCATCAAAGAAAAGCTACCGGATGCTACTATACGAATTCATATTTATTATTAATAGTTTAATAATTGACACTTTACAACATAAAGGTATAAATACACAAACTATTCCTCGATACTGTCACAATAAGAGGTGCAGTGCACGACAGTACTGTACTGCTGGGTTTCACTGAAGTCATTGAAAAGTAACTGTGATTTGGACATCCAGTTTTTTCCTGCTCAATTTACATTGAATATATTCTATGAAAGCACTAGAAAACAAAGCATTACACCGAGGTGCTTCATCCTGATTTTCATTTAATTTTGGAGTTAAAACTAAAGCCTTTAAAGACTTTGGAAAAATCTCCTAAAACACTAAAGAAGAATGTTCTAGGAGTAAAAAAGATAGCTCTGAAAATCAAAACAGATGTTTTTGCAAGACTGCAAAGCCAGTGTTGTAGATTTAAGTTACCTAGATAAGCTGCAAGCTGAAACTTTGAGAGATTTGCCAGCAAAACTTAGCAGTAAAAACGTGGTTAATTTAAAAGCAGATATGCTTTTTCAACATAATTCCTAAATGTATTTGTTGTAACTCATTTTCTTAAACAGCTTCAGTAAAGTAGAATGAGAAAAATAAGCATCCTTTTACTGTATTCACTGAGGAAAATACATGGGAAATTACCAAACCCAAACCTGTAGGTCTAAATCAAGTTCTCCAATGATCATATTTATATTCAAGTATAATTAGGAATAGAATACTGACTACAGCAAAGTCTAATAAGAATATTGAATCTAACCTTACTTAAATTAACTTTTTAAATTCTGCTGATCAAAGCTGAAAAAAAGATCTCACATTTACTCTTAAGCAAGTTTGAGTAGAGTTGTGAAACAGGAGCTACAGCTGAGGACCTTCTCTTAAGAAATCATAAGACACTTTATAAAAAACAGAAACTGCATTTTGCTTTCAGTGTATATAACTTATACTTAGTAGCTTATCCTTTAACAACCAAGTTTAACTCAGTGAAAGGGGAGACCTCATTAATGTTTATAAATATGTAAGGAGAGAGAGCCAGGAGGATGGTGCCAGTCTCTTCTCAGTCATGCCCCATGACAGGACAAGAGGCAACAGATATAAGCTTGAGCATAGGAGGCTCCATATAAACGCAAGGAGACATTTTTTTACTCTAAGGGTGACAGAGCACTGGCACAGACTGCCCAGGCAGGTTGTGGAGTCTCCTTCTCTGGAGACATTCAAAACCCACCTGGATGCATTCCTATGTGACCTCCTGTAGATGACCCTGCTTTGGCTGGGGGGTTGGACTCGATGATCTTTGAGGTTCCTTCCAATCCCTATCTTTCTGTGGTTCTGTGATTTTGAAGAAAATGGTTGATTCTTCAATTATCTGCTCTGGTATTCACAACTGTACCAAGCAAGAAGTGGAGACTAAAGGAGAGGCATATTTTTTTCTGTAATATAATACTAAGCAAGATTATTGGTTGAAGTCTTTTATCAATGCAAAATTCTGGGAGGAAAAAAATATCACAGAAATTATGTTATTGGCACATTGATAAACGACATGCCTCATAACCGGGATTACTGCCAGGGGACAGATCCAGTTTCATGTGGGGTTTCAGTCCCCTTAACAGCACCAGCACATAATGCATCAAGCATTTTATTTCTTGGTGCTAGTGGATCTCTCCATATGAGGAACAGTAGGATAAATGACCTTCATTAGCCATGCCATTGTTGATCATTTGGGCATAAGGCTTACCAGGTCAAAGTCATCCTAATACACATTCTATATATGTTTCAATCTATTTTTAAAATTTAAGTATTTACCCAGATGCTGTTTAAAATAATTTAAGTAACCTCAACACACTAGAAAACAAATTGTCATAATTAAGACATTTGATAGGTATGGATAAGTTCGTTCCAAATGGGCTTATATCAATGGGAAGACAACAATACCAGACACTTCATTGCTATCACAGTGCTTTTTCCCAATGTTAACAATACATCATAGACACAGCACTGTTTTATCTGAGCTTCCCACTAAATTCCTGAACCCAAGACCATGTTCTGAAACTGGCCAGCTTCAACTGGTTCTCTGCCTAGGTATTTTTCTATTGCGAAAGGTTATTGATCCAGCTCTTCTCTAAACTATGCCATCTCCTCTCTGGAACATCTTAGAGAAGTAAGAATGCATATTTGAGACCAGTTGTCTTTATAAGAAATTCATGATGTTGGTGGAAAACAGGAGGAGACTGCATTCACAGCCAAAATCTCTTAAAAGCTGCCTTTTCATAGTAGATTATCAAAAACCAACCAATTCAATAGAACATGCTGAACCAAATTCTTTCATTGAGAGCTCTTTTGCTGTTTGTTATTAACTCTTTCATTTTATCTCCTCTTTCCTCCTTTGTTTTGTTTTGTTTTTTATTTATTTCCCTTGGCCACTTAATAAACAGTCCTTTACACAACAAATGGATACCCCAGCTTCCCCTCCCAGGTGAATACTGTAACCACTAGGCTGTAAAATTTTCTCTCGAGCTACTCTGCACACAGTGGTGCAGTTTTAATAGGAAGGGAGAAAAGCGATTCCAGCCCAGCCCCTTAGCAGACAGCATCATAGGAGATACCTATTTGAACTCTTTCAGGCGGCTGGAACTGACTGGGAGTTCTCAGTAATGCCAGAAAAATTGAATTTTGCCTTCTGAACACTACCAGGGGAGCAGAACACTCCTGCCATAGGTAAGGGAAGTGTCAGGAGAAGGAGAGGTGCCAGGGCTGAGGAGCAGCAGGGAGCTTGCAGCTCCTCCCCTACCTGCACAGATGACAGACATAGCAGCACTGACTGGGTACAGATGAAATCCAGAAGCAGTTGGTGCCCCACACGTCTGTACTTACCCTTTCTGTAGCAGCAGCAAGAGCAGCCAGACCAGTCACAGCCATGTTGCTGCTCTGGGCAGCTGCTTGCTTTGCCAGTTTCTAGAGATAGCTCCATCAGCAGCAGAGCCCATTCCATCTGACCTTCTGATGGAAGGTCACGCTCTTACTTAAGCATGTGCAGATACTGCTTTACTAAATATGTATTTCTCCAACCAAGTTGCCAAAGAAGTGTTTAGATACCCCTATGCCTTCAGGAGAGACCCATCCCCACAGTGTCTACCCAGTACAGTCTCCAAACATTTCCTGGATGTAGATTTTTAAAGGATTTATAATTTGATGGAACATCTACTATCAACGGCCAATAGAGGCCCAACAACAGGAACCATATAATTTCATATGATTCTCATATAAATCCCATAACATAATCTACCTTAATTTACCCACAGATTACTATTGTGGATTGAGAAAGCTATACAAAAAAAAAACCAACACCAAATCCTAGTCTTGCTCCCTACTTACATAAGACTAACCCTTTGCAAAGCACTTTCCAAAAGTCACATTTGAGAAAAGCCTGATGCATTTTGTACATACCATTATACCCAAAAGACTGAAAGTCCTGTCACTGAAAGTGACAGAAATATCAAGACTTCTAAACATGCTATGGGTTGATTTGATGCTTGTGTTTAGTATCAGAGAGAGCTATGCTAATTTGGCACAGTTTTCTGTTATAATGAAAAAGGAAAAAGAGCACAAAGTTTACAGTTAATTATCCAAACTTCTGCATATTTTTCTCTACGAGATGGATTTAATCAGAACTATGTAAATGCTGCAGACGTAGAATACAAAATAATGTATATAAAACAGGGTTCCTTACAATATGTTTAGTCTTATAGAGTTGTATTAACTGCTTCAAGTATTTTCAAAGCTTATTGATAGCGAGACATGGAAAATTAATCTCTACAAAAAATAAAAGCTGACATTTCTGGCTAGATCTTGAAACAATCTCCAACTAGGACAGGACTCCTTAACTCAGATTTCATGAAACAATACCCCAGTAATTCAAATGGAATAGTGCTTGGGGAGTCAAAAAGTTGTAAGAGAACAGAAATATCAAGCTAAAGGCAGTAAACCAAGAGCTGACCCCAGGGAGGAAGGACTAAGCCAAGTCGGACTTGAAAATGGGGCTGAAATTCTTAGAACTGGGCAAAGATGCACTCAGTGGAAAGCACAGTAGCACAGTAAGGGGAACACAGAGGACCATCCAGCAGAGAAGGTAACCTCTGTATTTCTTGGTTGTACTAGGCTGTCTGGAAAATCAAGACCAGCAAGTTCTTTTTTTTTTTTTTTTTTTTTTTAACTCATGTGCCTCACACATTGGGGAATTCTAGGAAAAAAATAAATAAGTTTTTCCATTATAAAACGAATATTCATGCATGCCTACTAAAGACATATTTCAAAAAAGCCCACATTGCTCAATCCTAATTTCATATGAAACCTTCTACTGTAATCCAGAGAGGAAAGTATCCTCAGCATTTACAAAAACATTTTACAGTATGTCAGTCCTAAATTTCAGTTGTTAAATTCTGTCATTTGTTATTCTTCCTGGTTTATTTTCCTATGAAAAAAAGACTACTTTAAAGGATCTCAACAACACGTGTCTAAGTGAGGACTTTGTTCAGGATAGCGATGGAATTTTCACACTGCAGGTTTTCAAGCCTACCCAAGATCAAAAAATCACACTGTGGTTGAATATGGCTGATATTCTAGGAAAAGGACTAGTTCTGACTGATGGAATTGACATGTTCATTTTTTAGATTAAAATTGACCTTTAGGATCCAGATCATAAGAGTTCCACCGGAACTTAGATGAAAACTCTGTGAATCTCTGACAAATGTCTCCTCCCAGCATTATGTCCAGGGGTGCCTACAATCCTCTCATATCTCCATTTAGATGACAGAGTTTCCTAAGCACTGAGACATTAATCAAATGCATTACCCTTCTCTAAGCTAAACCACATCTCAATCTGTGATAGGACCGAGAGATGTCTGAAGATGCATGTAACTGTCTCTGTTCCACCGTGCACATAGACCTTTCCTACTACACTGGGACAATGATGAATTCAGCCCAGCCCAGTGCTCAAAAGCATAGTCATAAACATGGCAAAATACCATTCTTTTCCACTAACAGCCTCCCAGACAACTCACTCAGAAAAAAACTAAGAGACCAAAGTGCTAGATACTCTGTAGTCTGCAGGAGTTGAAATCTGTAGCCCTCACCTTCCTGGAAAAAACCTTGGAATAGTGATAAGGCTTAGGACTAGTTCAGCTTTCATCTAGTGAAGTAGGGCCACTGTCTGGAATGAAAAGATGGGCTAAATAACCTATTACCCAACTTTGGCTCAGGCACTCGCAGCGGCAAGGCAGTAAAACTCTATATGCTATTGTCCCACGTAGCATAAAATTTCTCTTTAATCATCCTTCACCCTTTAAGTTCTTACATTTTGATCCCTTACCATCTACAGATAAGGAGTTTACATGTTTTTAAATATTCTTGTTAAAACCAGTGGTCTGTGTTCATTCGTGTGCTGTGTCTAACTTGGGGTGTGTGATCCTGACCACGATTCCAGTCTAAGCCCATTGAAACAGCAGAAGAATGCTGGTAAGGCATCACTGGAGCCCTAAAAAAGATAGTATATTTCAAATGTGAAATTTTAAAATTATAAAACACACCTGAGGCTTGTGAAAGGGGGAATTAAAATTCTTCAGTGATTACAGTTGTTGCTGGTTTATTTCAAACCTGTTAGTTTATTACTTCATTCTCTTATGCATCCTTTTCAGAAATCTCCAGGAAAAACTCACCACATGCTTGGAATAATAATGGCATCTGGAATGGTAGAAATCTCTTTCTTAGCAAGAAAACTCATAAAGCCAGCATCTCTCAAGACTACCAAAGACCTCAGATCTCTTCAGGTCTATTTGATATTGCTCAATTGAAAAGAAGAAGATCAAATCATTACATTGGTAAAGAAAATATTGAAAAAAAATAATTAATTCAAGGAGTTACATCTCCTTGGGCAACATCTGCAGTCGGCCATTTGATTTAGATTGCTTCTTCATAATGCGCCCTAAGATGGTAAGCATGGCCATTAGGGTCATCTGCCCTTGGTAAAATCAGGTGACATTGTGACAGGTATTGTGATACCTATATCACAATATATGTATAAAAGGCATTAAGTTAAGTTACTAAGACCTTTATGAACGAAAGATCAATAATCTGGAATACATATGTAATTGATCATTAAAATTAATTAAATATATTCTCTCCAAAGCTACATTAGTGTTGTTCTACCCTTTGCATCAGTTTTCTGGTGTACTATAAACGTGAATGTAGAAGTCAGTGAAACTATACTTCATTGGAATCAGTCCTACCAGTTTTCAACACAGTAAAATTTAAGAGAATTGTGTAAGGTGGCCAGATTAATGATATTTACAAAGTTCTGTCCTAAGCTGTCACAGACAATCTCATAGGATCAAGGACATGACATGAAGAACAAATATGTTTCTTCACACCATGCATCTATCAAATCGATATGTACCAATTTATCTTTTTTCCTATCATAATAAATCAAGAAACAAAAGCAAATTTCAGCTGGCAAGGGAAACAGTCAGAATACTGGCACTTGACTGTACATGGTTACAGTCTGACTCTCACTCTTCAAATGTGAAACTTTCTTTTAAAAAAGGTTCTGTGGCTATGGAAATGTATCTGCATTCTATCCTCTCCTAGACCATTAAAGTGACTGATAGACTTTAGATTACAGTGACTTGAAAAAAAATTACTTTTTTAGTATGAAAAAAAAGACAGAGAAAAGAAAAGAAAAAAACAGCAACCTTTTCAGTAAAACCAGAAAGCAACAGAAGCTTTGGAACAAGTGCTTGCCAATAGAAGGATTTCATGCTTTTGTTAATTAAAGGAACAAAGAAAAAAACAGTGCAGTAGGCTGTATCCTACATAACAGCTTCTACTAATAAAAAGTAATAGACAATTTCCTGCATTCAATTCTTTTGAATACTATTATACAAGGTAATAGAGTTTTGGAAATGGAAGTCCTAGCAGCCTGTCAGAAAGAGCTTTCTTCCACTTTTTTTTATTAAATGACTAAGTGCAGCAGTCTGTGTCCTATCTCTCCCTCTTGCATCTATTGGATTGTATTATTTTACATTTTGATTGAAATGATGTCACCAGCAGATAAAAGCCTGGCCCAGGCATTGTAATTGAATCAGCCTGAGTTGTTTATTCTAGTGATCTACAGCGATGCTTCCCTTGTCCTAACACAGAATACATAAAAGATCCCCCCTTGTTTAACATGCTACTGATTAGATCTATTTTTTTAGAAGAAGAAGGAATCGAATTGGGGGGTCGAGAGAGTAAGAACTGGAGGTTTGGGGGGGGAAATTGGATGAAATAGAAGAAAAGAGACACCATCTGCAAAACTTTCCATGTGTGACTGAAAGTTTAAATAAAAAAAAATTCACATGGCATCAGTACCAGATACAAACAGCTTTGATTGACAACATTTAAATGCCAGTTAATGGAAACTTGTACAATTTTGGAAGGTTTTTCATGCTCATTTCCTAAATCAGAGGCTTATTCAAGTTTTTCTTTAGGTATAATGCTTATCTTGGAAGAAGAAATATTTCAGATTGCCTTTTTTTTAACTAATATTAGAAATACAGTGTGTTTGATAATTAAATTATTGTTATCGATATGCTTCATTTTCAGTTACAGCATTTTACACTTTGTAGACTAAAACATTAGAATTGAATACATTAAGGATATCCTGTAATTGGTATTACTGAGAATTACCTTTTAAAAAATATATAACAAAAGACAGAGGAAAAAAAAGAGCTATAAGAACCCTTCATTTCACAAATTCCAACAAAAATTTACTTTCTTTGATAATTATTTAAAGAGAAAGTCTCTTTTTATACCAACTGCTGCTTCTTTTCTTGTTGTTGTTGTGTCCCCTCCTCCTGAAGCCTCAGTGAAATAAAGACAAGGATTTTACTACTTTGTGTGATGTGTACACAAAGGTCTTCATCAGCATTTTTGGTGATGGTGATGGTCTTTTGTCTGTTGGCGTTTCTTCTACTGCTGGAGCTTTCTTCAAAACAAAGTAAAATCATATGGGGTAGTGCCAAAGTGAAAATAAGCCAAGCCCATCAAGCAATCTGCTGAAATGTTTTTTTACTTGAAACCTATGTTTTCAATTGTTTGTCTCAAATCTGGACCTGGTAGCTTTTTTAGTTTATTATCTGGGATTTCTATATGAAGAGGGAATAAAGATGTAATTTGAAGATGATTTTTTTAATACATGAATAAGGCTTTTGAGCACAAATAAAAAATTTACAAACAACTACAACTAATAAAATATTATTATGGAAATGGATATTCAATAGATTAATGAAAAACTTAATTTGGAAATTTTTTTAAATCTATTTTTTAGATATATGGAATAACTATAGCAAGACTATTTTCCACAAGTGAAAATTAAGGCTTGCAAAAGGGTTTGTTTAAAGTAGAACAGAGATATATCTACCAGTCTCTATACGTACCTTAATTTTACTGTTATTTAGTGAATATTCACCACATTGTGTAAATAAAAAATACATTTCCCATATAATTTACAGTCTGTTCAGCAATCCTAATAGCTGAATTACAAAATTCACTCATAATAATTGCTGATACCTAAATAATAGATCTTTGTGACCTTCAGATCTTTGTAATTCATTTATGGTCCTGAAGGTATCATTACTTGAAAGTATTTGTAAAACATACTTTTATACTTTTTTGTATTTCTAGTCAGTGATGAACTCAGATCTGGGAAGCTACAGGATGCACTACCTACATTTATAAATGTGTTTGCTTGGAGTGTATTTTAATGACTGTATTTTGACTAAAGTTAACCCTTCGATATGCATTTCTTAGACCAAGCTGGATAATATGCTTTTCAGTCATGTTAGTTTTCAATACTGCTACCCACTTTTTGAAAGTAATAATTTCATAAAAACTAAACAGAAATTAAGAAGAAATTTATTTAGAGCTGTCAGTAGGAATTACAAAACCAACTCATTGCTTTAATTACGTACAAATAATGTGTATCACAGTTGTCCTTGTAACAAACTGTTCTGTGGCCACATAGACAGACCCAGCACCGGTCCATATGCAGTCTCCAGAACAGAACTGCTTAAGTATCATTTGCATCACAGAGGTTATACATTTGGCCTCTGGGGAAAAAAAAAAAAAAAAAAGTAGGCNAACTGGGAAAAAAAAAAAAAAAGTAGGCAATGTTTATTTAGGCTCCATTCAATACTCTCCAGCAGCTGCCTCGGGGAATAGCACTCAGAGAAACATCCCAATATGCCATGCCATGCCATGCTTTTTCTCACCATCACATTACTTTCTTGTTAAAGCATAAGTGGTTGGTGCAGGCAAATTGATTTCAACAAAGGAAAAACATTGTGAACATGAAATCCAGTGTCCAATCCTAAACATGAACAGAGATTTATCTATAATCCAAAGATGCAGAATTAACTTTCTAATAGCAATTTTCATTATTTTGGGGATTTTCACTGTGAAATCCTGTGATGGTTGAATGTCTGGCGTACATCCTAATACCATTAATGAGATGCCCCATTTTAATGGGAGTTGGTTCAGACACTGCTAGAAGAAAGGTGTGAAGAAAAAGATAGGAAAGCCCAGATTTCCATCTATTACTTGTAGTCAGTCTCTTATGAGAGTGTCTTCCTATGAGATTTGCAGCCACAAGTATATCTGACATACTTTTGAAAGCTTATCAAAAACTAAACAAACTTTCAAACCCAACAAAACATGCAAAAAAGAAATGTAAGATGGCAAAATTATGCAAACAAGTGAAAACAGTGGCCAGAAAACTGGTGGATGGAAATGGGCAATGGAAACCAAACTAGTGCATGTATCAAAAATGCAGCAAAAACAAGTCTATAAACATGAGACAGATGATGCATAGGTTTTTACCCATGTCTACCTGATTTAAATATTGCCATTTGTAAAGATACTCAAATGCAAGTCACTAATGATGTTTAAGCTGAACAAGCACGATGGACCCTACACTCTACCTTCCTCCAGTGCTCCAGGTATGTCAAAGTCACATGTATAATCAGCAGCAAGATCACATCGGAGGGTAATTTGTTGAGGTTTATGAGTGGTAATGACAAAACTGAGGTTCAGAGAAGCAAAGGATTCAGATGAAGTAAAGTGCTTGTTTTGGTAGATGCATTACTAATATTAGAGGTCTTTCTTTAATCCCAGAACCAGTCTTAAGTATGAAAATAAAAACAGCAGCAAGAACAAATTTCAAGTGTACCCAATATCTAACCAGTGTATGAAATACAGAAGGAAACTGGATTTTGATGATAAGAAATGGCAGCTTCCTTGATCAATTGTCTTGTTTGGATGTAAACAATATCTCAAAACCTAAATCAAACTCTTTCTAAAGCAACTTGAATAAGAGACCAGAATTTTTAAAAATGCTGTGCCCCAGCAGATTCATCTGAAGTCAATTATATAGAAAGCTAATTGAGAAATCCATTACAATATCCTGCTTCTGAAAATTCTGATCCAGACAATTTAAATAACTGTCAAGATAGCCAAGTACATATAGGACCTCTTGATATTTCTCAGAGCTGATAATTCAGCTGTGTTTTGCCTTTTATTTTAAAAATAATCAGTCCTAGCAGCTATGCAGCTCCTGCACAAAATAAAATAAAATTTAAAAAAAAAAAAAAAAAAAAAAAAAAAAAAAAAAAANAAGTGCTACATTGCTACATTCTTATCATTAAAGAATGGTAAGAAAAATCAGTGAAAATACAGATTTTAGTGTCTGTCCTTAAGGAGTTATTATACTGTAGCAAAAACATAGAGAAATAGGAATATATAATATAGGAATATATATATGTCTATATGTGTATGCCTATATAAGCATACATGCACATACAAAGCAGAAAAGCATAGTTTGCAAGTTCCTTCTATATTATTTATGAAACAAGCTAGAGATTAATTAATTGCATTGTACAAAATATCACTGCTCAGTAATATATATTGCAGCTGACAGAAAAGATGTTTGTGCAGCATATTTTTTCATCCAAAGAAGTGTGAATATTAAAGAAGAAAAGTTTACATGTCATCCTCTTCCATCTTTGCGTGTACTTGCTCTTTATCTCTAAAGCAGCATACGTTCCATATGAGAGAGGGGGTTGCCATGGTATCTGCACTTTAAAAAATTGAATAGCAGATCTAAAAGAAGCATAAAATCGATTTAACAAGTTGTCATGTAAGTTACCCTGGCCCATAAGGATGAAGTCTCTGCACCTTTTTCTGTAAAAAAAATGTTTATTTAAAAAAAAAACAACCTAATTGTCATTTTTTTTTAGTTACGGAGCTAAATATGCTGCTTGTCATTAGGTTTGTCTTATCAAGTTACAAATAATTCTGGTGTGTATGTGGAAAATATAAGTATTTTCAAACGTTTTTTTTCCTTTTCTCTTAAAAGCATAAAAAACCCCACAGAAGTATTAATTACTCTAAGCAGTGAGCTTAATACAGGAGATAAAATGTTGACATATAATCAGAGACAAAAATAACCCTTACTTAAAAATTCATTGCTTTATGAAGCTTACCCATTCAAAAGAAATTGGATTTTAACAGATTTAAGAATCACTGTGAAAATGGGCCTATTTATTTCTTCCTTTTTTTTTTCTTCCATACTCTGAAGGGGAGATTTCAAAACTGTAATTTGGAACTTCCTATAATCTCAGGTACAAAATGGTTGCTCACATTTCTAGTGCCCATTCTGCAAAGGAGGACAGATGGACAGCTCTTGCAACTGAAATGATGTTTCATAGTCAAATTAGAGAAACTGGGGTGGGATTTTTGGGTTTTTATTTGTTTTGGTTTTTTTTAACAGAGAGATAGATGGGTGGGAGATGACAATTTGTTCTAAAACTATAACCTCTCAACTTCCCTGCAACTTGCTGACTAAAGCCCAGATAGAATCATTACCAAACACCCTCCTTGGCAGAGTATAGCCTTTGGGAAAAGGTCAATGTTACCTAGCAACTACTAAGAGCCAGTGCCTTTTTGTAAATTAACCCCTTCATATGAGGCTTCAGTAGTGTCTCACATCACAAAAGGTCTTCCTGCACGAAACAAACAAGGGATTTTATTTTCAGCTTCAATGGGTTCAGTTGTCAAAAGTTGCCCAATGTAATCATGGTTGAACCCAGAAATTCTTTTAAGGATTGGATTTGTTCTTTGTAATATATAATCCTAACTATGCTCAAATAGAATTACGCTGATCTCTTGTAAACCCATAGAAAAATAAAAGGCTGCTTCACAGAGAGTTTCTATAAATTTATATGCCAAGTTTCCACCTCTGTGGCTTACCCACACTTAGGTCTCAGAATGGGAGCGTCGTAAAACAAAGACAAGGTGGATGGGCAAGGCAAAGTCCACAGAGGAGCAACAGACACTGCTTCCTCCACAAGGTGGGCATGCTGTCTGATTTACTTGGTCTGCACTGTTTTGAAGATAAAATCCATATTGAAATAGGAGGTGAACATGGATGGATGTGACTAAGGGAAGCTCTGTGCTTCAAGGGTCCTGAATATCTGACACATCCCTCTATGCCATGATGCGCTAGGAGAAGCATCAAAAAGCTCCAAGAGACCCAATGGCTGGAAAACAGAACTGCCATTTATGAAGGCTGTATAAAAAAGCACAAATGTGCTACTTTTTAGACACTTACTTTTTTTCTCCACTGTTATTTTCAGAGATATTAAGATGGCATAGAAATATTTTGCTGACATTGGGTGAGAAGCTGCCTTACCATTGTTGCTTCTTACAACTTGCTGAGTAGCTGTGATTTACTTAGTTGTATTCCTGTAGGACAAGTTCATGTCTTCGATACTTCATGTAGAAAATGAGGAAAGTATAATTAATATGGAACACCTAACATATTCTATTGGAATTAAAACCAGTGTCTGAGCCCGAGAGCTCCAGACTCACTCTGCCTGAAGCCTGTAACCTAATTTATGGTACAAAAATAGAATCTTGTCCAGCCATTCTCTAGCCAGCAGTAAAATTTACTTGACTTTTAATTGTAGTTCTTCCTCAGCAAGAAAAATGTCTAGCTGGCTAAGTAAAAAGTTAAGGTCTTTTCATGATGTGAGTTCAGGACAACAGGTTCATCTCCGTATCTCACAGTCTTTTGCAAAAGTACACATGTAAGAGTAAAAATATGTTTCAGACAGAAAAGCTAATTGTATAATTTTCACATACTCCATTTTAAACTCAGTGCTCTTTCCCAGGAAAAGGCAGCTAAACAGCAGTGTCCATGTCCATTATGCAAGCTAGTGAATTGCTGGCTTGACAGCAGACCCACACTTGCTGTCCATTCAGCAAAGACATTGATACAGAATAGTCTTTGTGCATTCTGCTACTTGCCCACCAAATAGATAAGTGGGTCAAGCAGGTGAGGGTTTTGCAGACAAAAAGGGCCTCTGAAGTACAGGAAAGAAAATAGTGCAGGATACCAATCTTTAGGAAGCCCCTTCCACCATTGGAAAAAATGGATAGAGTTTTTTTCATCTTTATTTTTAGGAAATCTAGACACATCACTCAAAAGCACAACCAAGAATAAATATTAACCCAACCACCCCCTTCCAAAAAAACCCCATGCCAAATCCATGATAAAGGTGGTAAAATATGGCAACCCTGTCTGACATGACAAGAAAAGCATGCGATACTATAGAAAAGGATTTTTCTTTGACTTAAATGGTATTTTGTATTTTATTTTCCATATCATTCTTAGTCTAACATTTTATTTCCATTGTTTATTACTTTAGTCTCAGCTGTCTATAAAAGTACCCCATCCTTCTGCCAACTCAGAACAATTTATTTTATATCTGGTAAGGCATCATTTCATTATTTCAAATTACTTCGTCCAACATGCGTTACACAATAGGTTTGTCATTAAAGGACTGTCCATTTGACTACTGTATTATGTTCTTCCTCATATCCTTAGTCTTCACTGTTTCTTAATAGCCTAATTAATTATAGGTCATTTTCATTCCTCATCACCACCTTGCTTCTTTTGTAGGAAGAAAACATATGGAATGCCAGAGGAACCACTATACCCAATGTCAGGATTTTCTTCTTAAGAGGTTTGATAAATTGTCTAAATATATATGTGCTTTGAGTTACAGGACTCATTAAAAAATAATCCTTTTTTTAAGGCTGAGAACCATAATTAGATCAGGATTCGTGTCTGTCAAGTTGCCTTTTTTATATCACTAGATTAGGAGTTTAATACATAATACATGATAGACCCCAGGCCTTCTCTAGAGTTCCTTTGGGTTGGATCTGTGAAGGAGGTAAGGGTAGAATTTTTTCTCAGCTACTCTTTGAGGCCTACAGTGTAGTCATCAACATCTGAACTACTCATTTATTGGTTTTTACAGACAGTGGATGAAAAGGCACTTCTGAGATGCAGATCACCATATCAAAAGGCAGATGCTACAGATGAGTGAAAGAAGGGCAGCCCTGGTGTGCCCACTCTCTGTAAAGGGCTCTAGATGACTCACCCAGGTATGGAAAACCAAACCTGAAGTTAGGTGGAACCAGCCACATCCAAGGGCGTCAGAAGATGTGCCTATCTGCAGGTCACTCTGGACATGCTCAGCAAAGCATAAGCTCCATAACTACCTTGTAAGCCTAGAAGGAATCAACTATGAGATAATCTTTTATACACTTCATACACTAGTTGGGTTTTGTTTTGGTAAGCCTCCAGACACAATAGATCAAGCAAAAGTCATCAGCTGAAGCACATCACAGGTCCTAATCCTGATGTTTTTTTCAGAGAGGGGCTATAGAGATATTTCCAGCACATAAAATTCAGTTAATCTTTTAAAAATGTCTTCCTCAGAGAAACAGAGCATATATACACATAAATTTTAAGATACATACACATAAATATTTACATCCATACACATAAATATGGACTCATACCTATACATACGTGTGATGTAAGCCACTAAATGACCATTAGGAGAACAGAATTAAAAGATAGAAATAAGAGAATTAAGCTTACAAATCTAAGTAATTTGGGGTGTTTAAGTAGCATATGAATATATGTCATTTAGTCTTCAGCTCAAATCGTAGCACAAAAGATTTTGATAACATTTGTGTTAACTTTATTTTTTGTGATAATTTATTGTTAAATGTCCTAGTTGCTACAAATTTGCCATATGCTTTGGGTTTTGCATGCCTACCTACTTCCCTGTAGTTTTGGTTTGCACTGCTGTTCATTTTCTCACTTTCACATCTCAATGTCATAACTTCTCTTATTTTGTGCCCTTCTCCTTGGCAGGCCAGACAAATAGAAATAAGACGAAAATTTTGAAAACAAAAAAGAGCTATTAGAAATAAATATCACAAGCGATTTCTTTTAACTATTTCATGTGAAAATGCTGATAATGCATAATAAGCTCTTTGTGTAGAGGTATAAGATCTCATGAATGTCTTCTACACTGGAAAGGAACAAAAGATTACTGAGCTCCTAAAATACCATTGTGAACCTGCTGGTTTGTTCTGAAAGCTTACATCCTAATTACAACATTTTTCTTTATTTGAGAGTCCTTTTTTATCGCAGTGTGGACTGGATGTAAACATTCCTTTGGATCCTATGTGTAAATAATGAAAACATAAAAACTATGGATTTTTCCCCTATCAAGCAGGTTAATAGTTTAATTGTATACGGTTATTCTTACATTAAAAGCTGCATACCTGGCAAGCCTTATCGGGTAACAGGGACTTTTAAATGTGCCAATGTTTCTACAGAAGTAACGTGGGTCAATTGCAAAAGGGATAACCATAATGATTAAATCATTAAAATTTTGTCTATGCTTCACAGAGCATAGAGAAAATTAACTTCCCACCAACCTCATTTTTCTGCTGAACATGAAATAATGATTTTCTGCCAGTATAATTACAAAGCTAACATCTGATAGAGTCAGCATCCAGGGGGGATTATCACATGCATGAGTATTAGACCTCATTACCAGCTTGACTGCAAAATTATTACATCTTGTAATTGGATGGTGAGATTTATATACAGATTGGCTGGGTTCTCTGTAAGATTGTAATTACAAGCTTCGTTGGTTCGCTACTTATCACACGGTGCAGGAGGAGGCAAAAACAAGCAGAGGAAAGACCATTTCATTAAGCCATAACCCTATCAAGGGAGGAGCACTGTAACATCCCTGTATTTATTAGGCCAAACAGAGCTGTTTGCAGAAGGGGAGGCCATTTATTACCGCCTGACAAATGGGATTTCATTTATTTAACCTCGGTGATCTATTTCAGTAAAATGTACAAACGAGCCATCCATTTTATGATTCCGGAGTCAACGCCTCAATTATCTAAAGGCTAACTGACTGTTAAAGCACCCATCTGCTAGGATGAATTCATTGATTTAATTTGCTTCATGTTGCTGAATGATTCTTAGCAGACAGGGAGGGGAAGGAAGGGGAAGGGGAAGGGAAGGGAAGGAAGGGGGAGACTGCTGGTTTAGGAGAATGCATCAGAGTGATTCAGCACGCCGGGGTCTGCCTGCGTGTGTCTGCGCGCGCGCGCCCGGGTTTTTTTTTTAATCCTTCAGCACAATAGGAGAAGGCGATCAATAGCAGCTTAAATTTTATGAGACAAGGAGTTAAGTTGTTCAGCTCAAGCCAAAACACCTTTGTTCTACCACAACAAGTAATCTCTGTGGCGGAATTAATATTGACAAGCTGGCTTCTTTGTAGCTAATTTTGTGGGTGCCTGAGCCAATCAGGAGCCTTGCAGTAATAGAGTTGTTATTAGAGTTCATTATAAAAGCTCTGGATCAATGGCTACACTGGGAGGGAGAGGACATGCTGCAGCAGAATGCATATGCATGCTCAAGGAAATGAAATCCTTTTAATGTCCTTGTAATAATTTATTCTTTAGTTCTCTTTGACTCAAAAAAAAAAACAACCCACTTTGAAAAACAACATTAAAAATGTTCCCTTGTGAAGCTTTTAATTTTATCACAACACTTAAACTATGAGGAAGAGAGGCAGGATTTTAGGGGTGGGGTAATTCAGGGAGACCTTGTTACCTAGCTCTGAGTTTTATCAGAATTGGATTTTGTTTGGAAAATGCCACCGCTCCCATTTTATCCGAACTACACAGACTGGTCTGTTGAAAGCTTAAGCTACTGTGAATGTAGCATTGACATCTTTCAAGCCACTGTTTTTTTCCTGCCTCCCTAAACCATCTGTCTCATTAAATCTGATTTTTAGGGTTTTTTTTTTCTTTGATGGGGTGTCATTTTGTAAGAAACATCTTTACATTCAAGGAGAGGAAGTCACAAATAGTATGCTAAAGCTTTTCCCCCATGTTTCTAGGGACAAATGACCTGTATGCTGTGTGTTAGCACTTTCAGCAAGCTGACAAGGAGTTCACAGAACACAGCTCTTTTTAAAAGGTTGCCTCTTTCAGCTGTAAAAGGGCCCTCCTTGATGTAAGTGTTCCCAGAGTAATAATCCATTTCTCTTGTGGCAGGCTCCAGCTCATGCTATAATCTTTCCCACAAGCTCCAAATCATACCAGAAAGCTGTTTACTGGACAATTTTCCCTGCATCTCAGTGTCAAATGATACTGCATTAAAATGTGAGAACATCACACTCTAAGAAAGGCAGGAGGATCAAAGGGAACCCTCACAGTGAGTGAGTGAGACAAATTAGCATCTTTTGGTCATGGTTTCCTAGTTATAATAATATGGCATTTCAGGGCCATAAGTTGTTTGCTTTGCCTTCTCTCCTTTCTTTCACCATAAAAAATAGCCATTTATTTTTTCCATCTCCCCATGTTTGTCTTTGCCAAAAAAAATTGAATCACTTTCAATTGATGCAATTAAACAGTGTAAGTCCCTTGAGTAGACACTGTTGTTTCAATTCCAGTGGATATCATTAAGTCACATTTTCCACAAAAATAAGACCATAAACTGTAAGCACTGTTCTGTCAGAATTTTTTTTTTAAACAATCATTTCAGTTTTCTCATTCCTTTTCTTTTACTCCAGACATTTGTCTTAAAAGCTAGATTCTGCCATTTAGCCCAGTATCAGAAAATATCCTGGGAGAGAAAACCTGCGAATCCAAGAAATCCTGCCATCACTTTTTCCATCCACTTTTTCTTCCAGACTCCCCTTCCAGGTGGAAGAAAGTAGCTGTCTAATATCTGGACCAAGTGACAGGAAGCTTTGAAAGTGAGGGAAAAGGTCAAAATATAGACAATGTAGGAAGCCAAAAAACCTAGGGAGAATGATTTTGTGTTGATCAGAAAGTTTTTAACGTGACAATTTGTTTCTCTAATTTCTTAAATTTCAGAATTTGAACCAAATATCTTGATTGGAATTTTGTTTTTAAAAAGGACTTGAAAGTGGAAGTGTAACATCTTCCATTTTCCCCAAATCAAATAAAAATTTTCCAGACACCTTCCATCAGTTTTCTCTGTTTTGCATTACACTTTTTTTTTAATATTGTAAGAATGTCAACAGAAACTTACCTGTGATTTTCATGTCTTATCAGATGTTTATGTCCCTCCCAGGATCCTTCTGAGGGGTGTCCCTCAGCCTTGATGATTTCATTGTTCTTTGATGTTTTTTATTTGTCCAATATGGAAAACCTGTAAGGAAAGGGCAAAAGAGAATTGGTCAATAAATAATGCTGTCTCTCAGAGGTCAAAAGAAGCTTCCATAGAATTCAAACCGTAGTCAAATGAGCAAAGTCCTGCGACAGTAATGTTGATGATGAGGTTGACATGGAGATAAGGGGCAAGCTGGATATGGCTCTAAAATTAAATTATTACCATCCTTGGTGATAATGGAGATAAAGTACCATCCCTAAAGGTAAGGGCAAAACAGCTACTGGTAATGTAAAGCAGAAATTCTCCTACCAAAGTGTTAATTATTTGATATGCATTATTACTGGTAGACTATCCTTGAATTTTATGTTTTTTTATTAGTATTATCAATTTATTTGTTTTTATGGTAGACCATACCAGCATAGCACTGTAAGTGCTTTGTGGTCAATCCACCCATGAACTACACAGAGCTGAAATATGGGAAATCCAGTACGGCAACAGCAAATTTAGAATTATTTCTCCCATACACCTGCCCTCATCAATTAATTTGTTGAGATCCCAGCTAGACATTCCTCTTAGTGTTGGCCTGAAGTTCTTTAGGGCACTGAATTTCTTCTTAAAACATCTTTTGGGATGCTCCATGCCAGTGTAATACAAACATAGAAACAATAACAAACTATCTTTAGTTTTACATTCCTCTTCTACCAGACTTCACTTTTTTAACCACTATTAGTCACTCATTTTTATTGTCTTACTTTATGCCATTTTAAAATTCGGAAATTTTTTTCATTCTTTTTTTCTTCTTGATGAAGCACGTGAGATTTCTTTTGCCATGAATACCTAATCACTGAATTTTGAAGCTACTTCTGTACCTCACTGCAAACCATCATAATTCCTCGTAACATATCAGTGCTTGAAATCAGCATCAAGATCAGTCTCTAATGCTCTTTGATTTAAATGGAGAGTGTTTCACATTGCAGACATGATTCTCTGTCACAACACTTGATTTTACTGACACCGTTCCAATAATTTTTCTTGGCCACCCAAATTTTACACTACACAAAGCAAAGAACAAGACCAAGAAGACCACTGTGTTAAATTGTTCATTCCTAGAGGTGCTTTCTTTGCCACAGGTTTATCCCTACTGGCGATTAAATGGATTGGACAGTTGTTGCTAAGCTCTCTTGTGATGAGGAGAAAGGTAGCAACATCTAAGCTGCTTGTCTGACTGTCTGAATATCCCATAATACTACCACTACTACTACAGAGCAATTTCAGAGCAATGTACAAAGAGTTCCCAAATGCAATGGAATTTGCTTCTTTGGACTTTCTTTCTGCTTTCTGAAAATAGTTTGAACAGCATTGGTTCCTGGGGGCAGGGTGGGGGAGAGCTATTCATTAGAGCACACATTTTTCAGCCTTATTGCTCACAATTAACACACTCAATAAACCATTGAATATAACTGCATGTTACATATATAGCTACAGTGAAAGGCATCTACTTTTCAAATTTTAAAGGTACTTGTCCTTTCACCTTATACCTTATATATAAACAGACCTGAGGCAGGAATATATTACAGTATAAATACGTGCCTCAGAGCATTCTATTCTTTAGTAAGATGTGTGTTGTAATGAGATAACACTGCATCTCTAGTAGGTTACCATATCCTGAAGGTCTACAGTTATCTTATTATGAAGTCTGTTCAGTCATGTCTTATTGACTAATTCAGTTATTTTTTTATTTACAGATTTTTGTTATGACTTGGCTGTCCAACGACAAACCAATAAAAGGGATGTTCAGTGTCTGTAGATTGGTGTTGAAAGGCTGAGTATAAATTTCAGTATAAATGCTAACATGTCCACTAACTTGCATGAGAATAGCATGCATGCAAATATATTTGTGAAGGAACCATTTTCCTCTTTTACAGACTCATATTCTATCTCACCTACGTGCATTAAGATCTGCATCATTTCACAAATTTACGATGACCACAACTTTTTTCTTTTTTTTTTTTTCAGAAAAGAAGAATCAAACAATGGTAACCTACTAGAGATGCAGTGTTATCTCATTACAACACACATCTTACTAAAGAATAGAATGCTCTGAGGCATGTATTTATACTGTAATATATTCCTGCCTCAGGTCTGTTTATATATAAGGTATAAGGTGAAAGGACAAGTACCTTTAAAATTTGAAAAGNAATGACAATGAAACTATCATCAGTGCCCTGAGCTGCCCATGTGTGTGCTTTAGGCTTTGCTTTTATCACTCAGGGTGAGGGAAGGACTCTGAAGGTGTCATCTGGTAGACTCACAAAACTGCCTGGTTGTTGACCAAGAAGAGTACTGGATCTGGCTATTATTAAGAATGTGATTCCTATAATCTAGTAAAGTACAAGAAAGATTTTATTCCTTAAGGACACTCCTTCCTCTGATTATGAGGACATGATCAAAAAACTGTTTTTAGTGTAACAGTAACATCAATTAACTATTTACTAGTACTTAGGTAGAAAATTGTATTATTAGTTGTGCATGTAAAATTAGTATTTTAAATAAGGTCTTTAATACTGCTAACAAATGCTCAAGAGTTCTTAGTACAACTTTTATCATAAGATTAACAAGAGATTAAAATAACTTTGTGCAACATATTCTCATTTGCACAAAACCAAAATGAGCAAATGTCAGCAACACATTAAGCCATAAGGAAAGTGGTTTTGAGTGAAAACTGGTAAACTCAGGTTTCTGCTGATTTTTTTTTTATTTATATATCTGTACATTTTTTTTTAAACAATAGGGGGTTATTACTTTAAGGAGGATGAAAACACCACAGAACTAGCTAAGGGCTTACTTGTCAGGAGTATCTTCCTTCATTTTGCTTGTTTGGTTTTGCTCAGTGCAATTTTTCATCAATATCCTTCCCCTGCTGACAGTAAATGCCAAAATTAAAATAGAGTCATCATGCTAACAGTCTTTGAGATCCAGAGAAAGATAAATCCTACACTGTTTCTCACTGTGACAAAAAAGCATTCATTTAACATACCTTTTTCTTTTTTTTCTTTTAAGTAAAAGTGCCTCAAAGTGCCTCAAAAAACAAGTGTCTCAAAGACATCTGCTATTTCTTGTTTGCATACATCCCAACAACTGTGATGTCAAAAAAAAAACAACCGTTGGTGTTCATGCCATTAGGACTTCTGAGCCTCCCTGTTTTCCTGAATATAAGCACCCTCAAAAGGACATAGGATGGGAAGAGGGAGGATAAAATTAGAGATAAATTCTACCAAGAGAATATTATTTGAAAGACTTGTTTGGAATTTGGTCAGTACTCAGGCAACACCTCTCCTCCCCAGCTTTTCACAAGACATAATGGAGTGTCAAGAGTAAGTCTCTCTACTTGTTCAGCTTCTTTGACCTAAGATTCACCAAGTGGCAAAGTGTTCTTCAGTTTGTTCCTCTTCTATCTGTGATTTTCTAGCTCTCTCATTCAAGTAGTGGGCAGGCCTAGGACTATTTAACTTTGAAAAATCAGGCAAGAAAAAAGGAGTGAATTTTGACCATCTGGCCTCTGTAGTACTGTAGGTCCCAAACTGTGTTCTCTACCTCACTGATACATGCTTCAAGTGTAAGAAAGCCCTGTCTCTTCCTGGAAATATGATTTATATGCCATTAACAAAAATACCAGTTTCAGCCAAACAAAATCAAATTACACTATAGGACTGCACCGAGTATTTCTGGCTGAATAAAGTAATTAAACCAATTCTATTACTTAACTATAGTAGTTATTGGTAGGGAAGGGCATGGGAAACCATAGTTTTTAGCTCTCAGATATACACTTAAATCAGCTGCCTGCAGCTCCCCTGTAGACATAACACTGTGGAAATCTATTGTGCACAGCTGAGCAGCTTCAACAAGAGACCAGGGAGCACCCACCTTGGAATATCCTACATCTCACCAGTGAAGGTGCTTTCTTAGTACATGCACTTTACACCTTGTCACAGTTTAGCACTGGCCCACCCAAACAAGGACACACCTCTGTTCCATTCTTTTATCAATTCCTGAACAGAAAGAGCATATAAATCCAGCTTGGCAGAGTCCTAAACCCATGGGCTGCAAAGAAAGAAGCCTTTTCCTCCCTCAACCTTGGGGAAAAAAGCACTTTTCTCCTACTAAAAGTATGCACCAACCACTCTGTCAAATATCTCTTGTCTTTGAATAATTTCTGTGGTGGATTGAACATTTCCAGGAAAGGAAATTAAAAAAAAAAATTAAATCATATCATATAGTTTGTTCTCTCCCACATCTACAGTGAATGAGACCAGTCTTGTATACACAGGAACCTTGCTCTCTAAACACAGATCTCCTGAGGTTTGGCTTTGTGTGAGAACCATTTTTAGTCATTCTTATCCACTTCATTTTGTGGGAAATTACAATGAAAAAGAAGTATAAAAGCATGCCAAATGGACAGCTATGAAGAAGGGTGCATAAATAACCTGACTGCATCCCTCTGAATCCAGGAGTGAGGCCAGCTGAACTTGAGACCTGCCATTGTGCTGGTTCCTCATCCTTAAAATACAAAGTGAGCATCAGCTCCAGCAAAAGGAGCTCCTAGGCCTGTAGGGGAAAATGCATATCTGTCCTACCTGCCTACCTTACTTCTTCACAGGAAGGGTCCTTCTCCTCTCTACACCACATCCGCCAAGCTCCCCTCAGGGCTGGCTCAGCCCATATCTGAAAAGCAGCCATATCCCCAGGGAGTCTCCATATGCCTCGGGTCCTGAGGAGGCCCCACATGCTTCCCACCTGGGAAGGGGTCGTCCCACCCTACCCCAGGCAACAAGATGTCTCACTACAGCTCTGAAAATAGCATTTGATACATATAAACACATATGGCACTACTTTCCCCTGCAAAATCCTGATGCTGCAGGATTTTGTCAAATAAAGTCAGTGGAATTATAGTGGTGTAAAGTCTCCATAAGGAAGAAAGAATATAGCGTAAGAATAAAATCCCTTTCTCCCCTCTACAGCCCGGTCATATGAGGAGCTGAACATTTCCTACTAAGTGCTCAGTGTCCTCTATTCACATCTATTTGATTTCAGTGAGAATTCAGCTAGCAGTCAATCTCCTACAACCTACTATTCTGATGCAATACGTTGCTCTCATTCAGGAAATCTAAACTGAGTTTAGAAATTCCCAGGTCCCTCTGACAGTCAATAACATACTGTTTTAGTGCAATGAGCACATTAGCTCTGAACAGCTTGAGACTGCATTCTCCATTGATCAGATAAACAATTTGTGAGATATTTTATTACAAAATGACGCACCAATTTAGCCATCTTTTCATCAATGATGTGCTTAAATTGGATGTGAAATGCCAAGAAAGTTGCCTCCCCAGGGTGCCATCAGTGAGAAATGTAAAGCAGAGGCTTTCAGTTAATATGGTTCATGTAGCTGAGTTTTATCTTTCAGTCAAATCAAATTTAAGTCAGCTGGTAATACATGTTTGACCTCCCATTATCTAAAGCCATAAATTGCATTGTAGTGATTTGTTAATCTGGCCTTAAATTATCCAGCAACCTTTATCCTGTTTTTTATGAATCATGGGGTTTTCCCTCTTCATTTTCTTATGAGTCCATAGAGTACAATTGATTACATCTCCAGGTTCTTGTAACTATTCCATTCATTTAAGAACCCTTATTTCTGCTGAATATAAAATGCAGCATTGTTTCCAATTTAAATATAGAAGACAACACACTGACTACAAATACTTTATTCCACAGAATAGCACAGATAGTCTTAACAGCCCACTTTAAGATTGCATCTCTGAATAACAAAACACAAGAAAATTGATCACAGAGTATCTGTGATCTCTTATTAGAAATTAGATCTAAGCCTGTGATAGCATGTTTTCTAGGACTAATCTAAGTAACAGGACAGAGGTTCTATTTTATGACACAGCCACCCCATGTGGTACTTCTCCCACAGTATGGAGACAAAACTTCAGGAATGACATAAACCACCATTGTTTGACATATGACATAAGTAAAGAGGTAATATTGTTCATTTCTCTTGCCACTACTTTTGGAAAAAAGAAAGATATGGAAAACTGTGGAATATAAAGTATATACATAACTATGGAAAATTAAGTATCTTCGTGGTACTTCTGGAAGAAAAATTTCATAATTCAAAAGTCACAAGACTACGAGAAACGTCTTGTTTTATATAAAAAGGTCTCAATTATTCACTATCATCAGGCTTTTTAAAGATTCTTTTGGTTCAACATTCCTGTGATAGTAAGGTTTGCCAGCTTTTTAAAACCTGTTGCCAAGACTGTTGATTGCAGCCTGCAATCAGCACAAGAGTCCCTGGCAGAGCACCCAGAAAAGTCATGGTCCTGGGCATTGAGAACAGGCCTACGGAGACATAATTAATGTCACAGGGGTGAGAGAAGAGATTCATCAGACTCATTTAATGGTGTGGCTACTAAGCCTGCCTTAGATGGGTCTATTCTCAATCCTGACTGAACTAAACAGAATGGAGATTGGTCATATGTAAAAGAGGTCAATTAGCAATGACTTGAGGAATTTAGTCTCTCTGCTTGCAAATGGAGAAAAAAAAATTCTTTCCTGCCAGTAGAGTTTTATCTAGCCTTCTGATATTTCTCAGATAGACTTTTTTCTTGATTCACAGGCAAAACTATCCTCTCCCTCAGGTCAGACATTCTCTTTGTCACAGTAAATTTTAAAGGGATAGCCCCCATTAATCAGAGCACAGAAGGTAAAGCAAATACGGGCACAGCATTCAAACTTCATGATATTTCAGTATGGAGCTCTAGGGCTAACTTTTATTAAGTCAAGCTTTATTCTTCAGCCTTGCAGGATGTCTCGAGAGGTCTAAAATCAATTTCTACTACATCACCACCATCTTCTGCTTCAGCTATCATCTCTTTTAGTACCTGTGTGGATCCCTCTTGCAAAGGAGCTTATGACTCCAATAGCAAACTAACACACTGACAACTCAAGAGACCTGTACTCATGCCTAAACTTACATTCACACTTCTGGACCATTCAATTAACTAACTCATTACCCATGTCTAGCTCATCCTCCCTTTCACTTCTGCCACTGCATGTGGAAACCTTTAAGACGAGATGCTAGAGAAAAGCCCATTCACAAGAGCTACCTCTAAAAAACAGGGCTGTCAGTCAAAGAGACAGAAACTCTGGCAACTGATCTTTCAACTGAAGATCAAGACTGCTAGTTATTTCAGAGAGTCATATTCCAAAGTGAGTTATATTTCAAAGGGTTATTTCCGGTAATAATTCACATTAACAGCCCTTTATCTCATTACTTTAACCTGGGTTCACAATGTTTGGCACAAAAAAACCCACCAAAAAAAGTAAAATTAGACTAGGAAAATATGTTCTGGCTTGCCTTTGCTTTTTGATAAAAGTTCTCTTTTCATTGCATCTTCCCTTTCTGTGTCACCTAGACCACCCATAACTAGTAATAAAGGTGGCAGTACTTGATTTCATGTACAAAAACGTTATGCGGCTAACAGCTCACTTATAACCTATCAACAGTTTTGCTAAATCATATGTGCTACAATTATAAGCAACTCATTTGTAATTTTATGTTAAGATCACAGATGAGTAATTAGCAGAAAACAGTTATTACATGTTATTTTTCCATAGATTGGGGCAGGGAGAATCTAGCATTCATAATAGCTTAACATTTGCAGCAGGACTAATATCAAACATTCTGCTGTAGCCCAAATATCTTAAAAAAACAAAAAAACAAAAAAACAAAACACAAAAAAACAAAAAACACCAAACAAAACCACGAAAAACCAAAACAAACCAAAACCAAAAAAAAAAAAGTAAACATAAGAATAAGCAAAATAAGAAAATATTTTGGTATTTTTATTTGTCTTTTTGGTTTGGTGTACTCAAACTACACTTTAAGCTTCTTCCCAGTTTTAAACATTGTCATTTCTAAGTGAAAGCTGAGATGATAACATAACCTGGGAATTAAGGCTTTAACTAAATTCATTGCTAAGCTGCAGCTAAATAATATTCTAGCAGTATTATTACCTAATGATCAATCATGCCTCTGTACTGGCTACAAAACTTGTATCTGGTAAATGCTGAAAGCTCAGTTCTCAAACATGTTGAGGCTCACTTTATCCTGAGAGTTTCCTTTTTGACCTCAGGCACACTCAGCATAGAGCAAACCCTACTGCAGGAGAAAGGGACATGCCACCAACATGCACCCATAGCTCCTAATGCAATAGCAATACTCATTTTACAGCTTTCCTACCACAGGGCTTGAAAGGTATGGTCCTGGAGAGCAGCTTATGAGGCTGGGATTTATCTAAAGGTTAAAATCACTTTCATAGCAGGTATGCTGCTCTTTTAAATTTGACAAATTTAACTCAGATAAACATCTTTCAAAATATAAACCTTCTGCCTAACATTACTCTCTCACAGGATGCTAAGTTATCTCAGCTCCCAGATATACTTAGAAAATTGAAGATCCGTTGCCACAAAACACATGCTAAAGCCAAACTAAAAGTGAAACCACAATCATGACCTTATCTTCATAAATGGGACAGCAAATCACTATCTAGAAGATACTGAAAAAAAATTAACAAGAAAAATATGAGTTTCTCAACTTCAGGATGACACCAGTAATTAAAATCTTTGTCTTTCTATTTGAAAATATTATTTTATTTATGTGTATGGGAAAACATTCACTAAGAGCAAATAGATCTTGTACAATTATCTGTAGTATATGTTTCAAATGTAGCAGAAGCAATCTGGCAGTTTTATTCTAGGTCAGCAGTCACAGCAGATTTTTTTGAAAAAACACCAGAAGCGATATAAAACTACCGTATTTTCTGTGATACTCTTGAAATTCAGAACAGTCTACTTATGAAAGACTTGCAAGTTTGGGATGTTTTTTTTCTCATTATTAGATTTAACATTTATTATAAGCAAAAGTGATATTATTTTTATCTACGTAGTCTGTCTTTGCTGCTTGCTGGCAAAGTTCATAAAACTCTTTCAATGAAACAATTTGAATTTTCTATTCATACACTCCAGACTGCAATCACTAGAGCTATTTGAAAAATTATATCACAGACAAGAGTAGACAAGAATTAATTCTTTTGTAGCCTATGAAAGAGAAAGACATTTATTGTCATTCCTGTAGGGGAGGGAGGTTGTGACAATGAAAAGTAAATGACAGCCAAAGATCTCAACTGCATTTTCAAAAGTTGTGTTTGTTTTTAGGAAACATGAAAACATTTTAGAAAAAGCTAAAATTGTCACACATTGTTCTGCTCTCTCATTTGTCACAAATATTCACAAATTCAGCCACGTGTTTAGTTTTGTTTTGTTTGGTACCAAATCAAATTAAAAATATTACACCTACTTCTGAACAAACTAAGTCACCACTATTTGAAACTGCAAAGACTGTGTGTTCACCTGATCTTAATAATATTAAGTATGTCATACATGTGGATATGCAGAATCAGACTTTCCAAACAATTTAACCAGTATCAGTAATCTCTATGGGGCAATGCAGCATATATGTACATCCCATTTTAATTCAAACCATTATGTCAGATGTAAACATGTTTCACTTTAGAAATTAATAATTTTGAGGCTAGAATGCTGTTCATGTATACAGGTAGGCAGGGAACTCTCAGTGAATTTGGAGAACAAAAACTGACAGAACAAGTAGCTACACTGTTGTGTACCTCCTTGTACCACTGTGCTCTAAGCTCTTTCACCACCTGAATAGCACTTTTATTGTGTTAACATATGACCAAATCCATTGGAAAAATAATGTAGGCATAAAAAATTAATGATAACTGGGAACTGTGTAAAAATCTTCCAGTACAAGTCTGAAAAGTTTCTACCTGATGCAATTAACAAACATAATCTTACCAGTTAGAAACACCCTAACAGGTATGACAGCAGCTATGAAAGTACTGCTTGTTGATTAAGAAACAAGAAGCTGATGATAAATATAAATCTGAGTGCAGGAATCATAGAAAATTGATAAGGGAAGGGAAGCAAAACAACTCAATCTATCATTATGCCAAACCTAAGGACAATTTCAAGGCTTATTTCCTCATAATTAAGACAGAAAGAAGACATAAAATGGTGCCTCGAGAAAATTATAGCTCAGTATCTGGAAAAAGGATGATATCTTAAAAGACTCAATAGAAAGTAGACAAAAAATTATCTGTCAGTGTCTGGAATCTTAATAAAGAATTTAACCAAGGTAATAAAATTCATGTTGATAAATATGGGTCTCCAATAAATAAAAACATTAATGATTTTGTATCTCTTTTAAAATAAATACATTGATTAATAAATGTAATAATGTTAATGGAATACATGTTACCAAAATAATATACTTTGGCACTAGTGTGATTGCTTCTAGGCAACAGGGGTGTGGTCATGCATCCAACTGCATACATCTTCTGAGAAGTACCATCAAAATATATGAAGACCTGGTACACAAACCTTGCAAAAAATGTATCTAGACACACAGCAATCTTTGCTTTTCTTTGAAAATAAATATGGAGCTTTGGAGATACCTGTCCTCTTACCTCTGGCTCTGCTCCTGTTAGAGCTTTGAACCAGCTGCAGTCACTGTGTACCTATGATTCATCAGGAGAGCAGAAGGAGAAGCAGATTCCTCTCTCTCAAGGAGAAGACCAAAGCTACTAAGGTCTGTTTTCTTCCTCCTTTTCTCCCTCTGATACACTACTGGAAGAACTGAGAGAAAAAGGTGGAAAAAGGGAAAGAAAAGGCAAATGAGACTTTCTTTTTTCAGTCAGAACCAAAGGTATCAGTAAGAACCACAATGCAGTAGGGCAGCAGCACCAGGGAGCTGGTAGTGCTGCTCCCCCAGGTCTTCTGTTCCTTGTATTACCAGCTCTACTGTCCTACTGCCAAACTTCCCCAAGTCCCTGTTGGAAAGAAGGAAAGAGAAAACAAAGGGCAATAGTGCAAGGGCATGGTTTCTAAGCCAACTTTTCTCAGACTTTTTGCTTGCATCATTTCCTCTGATGTAGTCTAGCCAGAGTCTCCAAATCACATTAAGACTAATGACTACTAGATTAGTCCCCCTACTTCATTTCTCTGACTGTATCATCACACTTATGCATCTTTCCACTAACAGAGTTAACACATTATTTTACTTTTCTTACTAAACAACACCCTCTTGCCTTGTTTTAGCTCTCTGATGTATGTTTACTTTGCTGTCATTTTCCCTTCAGTCTCCCAGCCTCTGCAGCCCCAAGCAGGTGCACACAGAGTTCCTGTCTGTCAAGCACTCAGTGCTGCTTCCTGACAATAAGAAAAGCTCCTTCACAAAATCCTCCTCTACAGCCTGCCTTCAAGCATATTTCAAGACGCCTACAGATAATGACAGTCCCCAGTGGCTAGGCAAGGAGTGGCCTGAGATTGCCAAGGTGGTGAGCAGGGGAAGAAATTCAACATGCAGAGGTCATTACACGAGGGTCCTCTCTTGCAAGAATAAAGTGGGTCTGATATGCTGTAGCTGCATTCAACACAGGTTTAATAAACTTAGCTAACTTGTTTTCCCAGAGCACCCCTGTCTGAACACAGGACTCTGCACTGCTGTGTTCAGGGTTGGCAACACAGACACAGCACATTTACCCATTGCAGCCTTCAGTTGCATGTGTTCTGAAACAGTGCCTGTGAAATTTGTCTGCCCTTACGTGTCCACACAGTGTCTAAGACAAGGCAGCTCTGATCTCTTACTGAGGTTCTTAAATACTGCTTTGATATAGGTGGCTAACAGAAACAGCAATAAAGCTACATTTTTTTAATGAACAACAACAAGCACAACTTAATGCTTGGTTTAAATCCCACAAGGACTGTGGGCCATATGACTCTTTCAGCACATGCTAACATGTAGGCAAATTATGTTTTACTCAGTGGATGTTTACTCTCCCTTTAGCCGCTGAGATACCAGACAAGCACAGTTAAAACATAAATCTAAATGTTGTTAATTGGTTCTAGTTCATATATATTTCTAACATAATAGAACATAAATCTGATTGCACAGCTTGGATAATATCATTGTTCGCTTTATAGCCATGGCTCACCGTCACACTGGACAAGATCACACAGGGGATAAGGTCACAGAAACTCTCTGTGTGTCTTCTACCCTGTGATGTTATCAGGTACTCAACCCTAAAGCAATAGAAACACACTGATAAAAAGAGGGGAAAGGGAACTGTGATAATAAATCAACTCAACTGCAGAGAAAATATTGATTTTTTTTTTTACAAGTCAGCGCACAGATTTGTCAGACAAAAGAATAGAGATGTCAAAACTCACAGAATCAAAACCACTAATATTCAGAGAAAAACAATTCCACTACCTAAATAATGCTAGAATGCATGCATACTGATGTTTATCAGGAAGAGCAATGATATTTTATCACTCAGAGAATTTAAAGGAAGTATTTATCCCATCTGTATGTAGCAGCTACTGTTTGCCTCTTGCACTGATTTTACATTAAAACATCCTAGTAGGGTCACGCAGAAGGGGAGTCAGAGTCCACTGCAAAAGGAAAGCACCTCTGGCCCAATGAACAAAAGATGCTTCACTCCTTGCCTCAGGGAGGTGACTCACTGATCACGACCAGTGACCATGGAGTTACCTCCCCAGGTGATAATAAAGTATCTTGCTTCTCTTCAGTGACTTAAAGGAGTTTTCTTTCCAAAATGGCCTTCTTACACTCCTGGAAAATAAGGGATTGGTCATGGTAGGTCAAGCAGACAAGACCATACTGGAGAAACACATCTCCTAAATTCTACTCTACTATAAATTAAAAATTCTATAGCCAATTATAATAAATATACTAGATGACATCATAAACATTGAGTCTCTCACCAAGGATAAAAAGAAAGTAGTAGCTGTATGAAATGCCAAGTACAAGCACAGAAGTTACTAGCAGTTCAGAATAGTGATTCGTTTGCTATCTAACACTTATCTTTAATAAATTCAGAGAAAATAAGTTCAGAAGGACAATTATTTCAATTATGGTGCCTCATGTAACAGAAGTCTTTAAATTTCATGGTGTTCCTCTTACTTGTATTCCCAAAACCTGCTTGGCTAAATCAACTATTTTGGGAAGACATCCAGCATTGATTTGAAGACTTCATAAGGTGTAGAAATCATCAATTCCACTGGTAATCTGTGCTAATGTTTCAGTGCCCATGCTGTTAAAAATTAGGACTAATTTCTTATTTAAACTTGTATGGCTTTAGCTTCCCACCATTAGTCTAGGAGTCTCTCAACATGAAGCTATTTGGGCATTATAATCATGCCGCATTCTAATCTCATTTTTAGAAAAATAGATAAATTGAATTCCTTAAAACTCTTCTTATAACTCACTTTCCTCAGCACACAAGTAATTTTGGTGCCTCTTTTACCCAATCCTTCCAATAGCTTGCAATTATGGAGCTGCAAGTAATTGTTACTTAAATAGATGTAGGTTGCACCTATGATTGCCTGAAGATACTCTGGTGTCACTTCCTCAGTTCACAAGACCCAGACTCATTTCCCACTGGTGTCAAAAGGGTCAAGGCATCCAAATGGTTGCATGCCATTTTGTATGTCCAAGGTACAAACTAATATTGAACCACAAATCAAGCCACTATAAAAACACTACACTTCGGCAACTGTTGATATTCTTTACTTGAAATCTGGCATGCTGTTTTCATTTGCATGGTCTTGCTTTTATTTCCACTGAAAGAGAAGCAATGCCGGAAAGGAAGAAAATAAACTGCCTCTTTCATCTTCACAGCGTGGTCTCAAGAACCTTATTTAAGAAAGAAAGTACAGTGTAAGAAGCAGACCAATGCTGTGCCTCATTGAAAAGGTAAAGAGCAGTCTTGATTTTCCACACTTACCCTTTACCTATCGCCAAGATGCTAAAAGAATTAGGTTCTTTCAAATATTCTTCAATTTTATTTGGACTTTATATTTCTCTAATGGAATTTTTGGTTTGTTTTCTTTTTTTCAGTCTCTGGATTGGCTGTGTCAAACACAGAAATGTAATGCACAAAAATAGATAAAATTTATTTTATCCCCACTTATTCAAGAATCTCTCAGCAAAACCATTCAAACAATGGCTGTACTGAACTCAGTAAACCCTCTTTTTTTCTGACAACAGTTCACCTTTGCAAGCTTCCCAAATGTAAAGCATACCCATGCCATGAGCCACACAACAAAACAGTCCCGTGCTTGAGGTTTTCTTCTCAGAGGGACACTTCCAGTTACTAGAGAAGTGCTATGCATTGAAGACAAAATCGGAGCTTTCAGCGTAGTGAAGCATCTACCTGTGCTGTTAATTTGTCACAGAGCATGGTCAGTTGCTGGTGCTACCACTGAATTAGGACCTCTTCACAATGGGGAGACTGCACACAGTTTGAAACATGGACTAATTAAAATGTCAATATTTGAGAAAGTTTACAACTAATATTGTTTGCTTGGCACGCTATGAAAACAACTGCATTTCCATGATGTCTTCATGAAAAAGATATTCAGGGGTAAACAAATTTTCACAAGAAGACTTTGGATCTTTCCTGTTTGTTTGGGTTTTTTTTCAAGCCAAGTAAAATTCTGTTAAAATGAGGACTTCTAAGGAAGAGATCCTTCAGCAACTTTAAGGCTCTGAAACCAAATAGAATGTTTAGAAAAAAGTGTGAAAGTACTAAATGCACTACAGACAGGAGAAATACAAAAGAGAGAAATACAAGCCACTGGATTGACAGAGCAAAACTTTTCTGAGTAAACACCTACATCTAATCGATACTAACAAGCCATAAATAACAAGCTTTGCCAGAAAACATGTTGTTTCCAAAATACAATGGTTTTTTATTGTTCATGAGGCCTGAAAAACATTAAAAAGTAATTTCTTTGGTTATTGCATGGGCTTTTTACTACCTGGACTTCTGAATTCAAACCCAAAGTTCAAGCCTGTGGAGTGTTGTAAAAACTCCATCAAAAGCTTTAACACTGGATTCACTGTACTTACCTGCATATTTTTATGAAAACATCTAAACTTAAAAAAACATCTCAGGGAACCATACTTCTTAGACCTAAATAAAAGTCCTATCTACCATGTCAGCAAGAAATTGTCTTTACTATTACATTGTCTCTAGAAATCTCATTCCCACCCTACCATCTAATGATTAAAGAAAACACCTTCCCCTCTTCTATTTTCTTGCAAGACATTAAAATAATTTCTTTGAATAAAAACCAAAAAATTTCCGGGATGCTTCTTAAAGAGGTAGAAAAGCCTCAACTGTGTATGTCTGCATCAAGATTTTTATATGACATGTTATTACCACTTGTCTTATTAAAAACAAGTTCAAACTCAATTTTTGCTCAAATTGCTTGAAACAAAATTCACAGCATAGTGATTTAATCATTTTAATGTTTTATTTTTCCATTCCAAGTGTGTGATTCACAATATGGGCAGCATCTACACAGAATACTGCACCAGAGCCTGAATCTTTTATTCTCTTACTCAACCAGGCTGCTCTGTATTCCCTGAGCTCAGACACAGACAGCAAAACTGAGTGCCTGTTCCTTTACAGCTCCAACTGGTCCATTCCTTCCCTCCTTCAGAGCTTCCTGTCTTGCTCACTTTCTTTTTAAGCCAATACAACATCAATACATTTACCACTGAACAGCAGAGGACCGCAACATACATGACAAATGTATTTTGCTCAGCCTGTGCAGCTATTTGTCTCCTTTAAAGCTGAGTTTTTCTTATGAAAATGTAAGGCAAACACAACATGCCCACTGGCATTTTGCCTTTGCACCAGCAGATCTTACAAGCTTAACAAGGCTCATCCATCATCTGCACTAACCATGGACTGAGGTGAAAGGTCAGGAGTCAGGGTTTGGAGAAAGTCAACTATAAGGGGACAGAAGGCATGCTGATAGGGAAAAGACTGTATCACTGTCATCTACTGGAAGCAGTGATTGACAAAGACAATATTGTTCAGTAGTACATGGCAATTACCCATTTTTTTCATACTTTGTTTTTGTTCTTCACAGCTGTAAGATGCAATACTTAATGCTGAAAATCTGTGAGAGATTTTTATGACTTCTGCTGTGTGTACAGTGCACAGCATCTGCTCATCCTTTAGAGACAATCCCTTAGTGAGAGGCTTATAATTTTAGATTCCAGGTTCAGTCATTTTGCCCTACACAGATGAGATTTCCTTTTCCTCCAGAGGATTCAACAACTGGGTGAAAGAAAGCAGATGGTCTTGCCATTGTCAGACATTTCTAATAGCACTATCCTGGACATTTTCCTCTGCAGGGATGTTCTTTAAAAATAATAAAAAATAAAAAATAGACATCACCATGTTAGACTTTGTTAAATCCCACAAGCTTTGTAAAGTAAATAAAGTCTCTCTCTGAGCAGCACTTCTCTTTCACTCCCAACTATCCAAAGTGGAAACCTGGCAACAGTTTTCAAATTATTCTCTCCATTATTCTAAATGTCTTAACGACAAGATATGACAGCCTAACCAATAAAAACATATTTCTTTTTTTTTTTTTTCATTTATTCAGAAAATTCAGGAGAAAAAAGAACAACAGTATATAAGGGGTTATGTTAACAGGAGGAAGATTCCTCAGCACAATCTGCTAAACAAATGCAGGTTATTTTCCCTGAGCAATATTCTATTTCATAAAAGCAGTAAAGAGTAGTATAAAAAATGTTTCCCAAGAGACATGACTTTCCTTTCCCAGTCCAAAGAGCAAATGATAGGGATACTGACCTTAGAGGGTTGTCTTAGGAAAATATATATACCAAAAAAGATATACAAAAATAGGGTACACTGGATCTAAAGGCAGTAGTCTCCACTTCTTAAACTGCTGACATAAACTAAAGGTAGAAACAGAATCAGCATCTGTGACTGTCCTTTGAGGACTCAAGGGTAAAATATAGAACTTAAAATGTCAGGAGAAAACAGTATTAAAAATAATAATAATTAAAAATCAGATCACTTAAGACCTGAAAGGATTCTCCAAACACTCAGTCTGAGTTACCGTAACATTATGTATCATTATGTATATTCCAGCTATTCAATGCTGCACTGAAAATCTTCAACTTGGCTAAAGTAACATTTGCTCAACAACTGCAGAAACCTTTGCCCTGGGTCTTGCCAAGGACTGCCAGGTGAGGAACCCCCCCATTCACCTTGTGGTGCATTTCAGTGCTTGCCCACTCCCCCTGCATGGCAGCAGCTCCCAGGGAGTCATTCTCATTGTGCCTTTCCAGCCAGAATGAAGAACTCTTCAACAGCCACCATTTCTACTTACCTCAGAACTACTTAAATGCAGTAACAAAGTCACCAAAACCTTTTGTTTTTCCTTCTGTCAGCTGAATAGCAGGAGGTTTCTAACTTTGCCCTTTGAAAGCCTTTAAATCATTTTTGCAGCTCGTTTACGCACTGGCCCTGCTTTTAAAATATCACCATAGCCAGACGAAGGGGAACACAGAATCATTTAGCTTCTCAATATCTGTCTCACTGACCTGGTTTAAAGAGGTAAAGATCACCTGCTCATTGATCCTCTGTGCTCATACCAAAGGATCACATTAGCCCTTTTGTCAGCATATCACCAACTTCAGTATTTATAAAAGAAAGGAGCACTGCAAAAATGCTGTTAGTGTTCCAGAATGGCAATTTATAGCTAAAAATTATGTCACCTATAATGTGAAGGTCAAAAATCATGCATTCATTTTTCAAAATCCCAACCCATAATTAAATGGTGATACAGAGCCAAGGAGGTGAAAGTGTACTACATAGTGGAGTGCTAATCTTTCTTTCAGTCACAGCCTTTCAATGCTTTACACACCTGTCTCCATTTCCATGAGAAGATAAATACTTCATCTTTCAAAATGTTACATCCTGCTTTATTCTATGATTGTTTCAAGTAGGATTTATTATAGCAGGACCAACCAAACAGGTTTGAGAATGATCAGATCACTAGAAAGTCATTAACCTTGGACATATACACCAGAAAAACCGTATAAAGATAAAGAATAACTTAAGAATTTTAGCCCTTAGTGGGACATTCTTTTTCTGTGCCCATCTCCAAAAGACTTAAGCACATCCAGCACATTTAACTCCCAGAAGGCTGAAAAGGAAAGGTTCATGTGAAAAAGCACTTGACTGCTGAAGGAGCCACTCCATACAACCATTAATCCCTAAGAAGGACGACAGAGCTTACACTAAGAGTGAAATATGGGCAATTGAGGGTGCTACTCATTTCATTATTGACTGCTGAACGACCCAACACTGCAACCTGCTGCAAGGAAGCAATGAATCTCCTTTCCTCCTTTGCCTGTTTCTTTACACTGAAGTTCTGGGGTCTGGGATTTTAGCATCACAGCCAGACAGCCTTTTCTTAAGGATTTCTGGTTCTTGTTTTGGTATCCAAGTTGTCTGTTTTAATGAGAATTCTTGACTATGAGGAACTAGGGGGGAAACACATACTACATAACGCTACTAATACATTTTGGACCTTTAAAATCAGTATCAGTCTCACCTGTGAATTCAAACTCCCCCATGGTATGAATATTCCAGAACACACATCCTCTTCTGAGAAAGGCTCTTTTTTACTCATCAGATATAGAAAAAGTTAATTCCAGCATAAAGGTACCTGTTTTTCTCCCTTGTTTTTGCCTCTTCATGAGCTGGTGAGGCATGCTGAGAGCACACCTAGCCATTTCTGACTCCTCAGGGAGCTTAAAGCTGCACGCTGAGTAAGATCTTACACTGCTGAGACCAAATGTGCAAAATAGTGGCAGAAATCCAAACTTAGGAAAGAGCTTAAAACTTCTTCCTCCTTTTATCTAAAATAGTTGCTTTCTTTTGATCACGAAATGGAAATTCTAGGGTCGTTCACATTATTTCATCCACCAGAGAGTGGAACTCTTCATCTGTCCTCACTACATAAAAAAAAATTTCTGTTGAAATACTGTTAAATTTAGATTGTTGAGTTCTCTAACTCTCCTCTATTACCTATTCACCTCTGGTTGTACTGTAAAGATTATGCAGATGAATCAAGATGTTTCAAATACACTATTTTAGCACTTTTGAAAAATCTCACTAGGCACTTACCTATCTACCGAATATATTCTTTGGTGCTTTAAATCTATTCTTTAATCATACTTTTAAGCTGTTACACAAGTTCTGCTGTTGTCTCTTTCTGCCTATCACAAGGACTCCCTGTTTTGGGAGATGGTGTCCCTGCAAGCACAGAACACACTTTTCAGTTCCAAAGATCCACTTAAAGCAGAAATATTTATGGTTTTGTGTCCAAATCACCATCAAGTCTTAAATATGACAGGTACTGCTGATGAAGTAGACTGAAGCCAGAACAAGAAGCCAGGTGACTGAAGCCAGAACAAGAAGCCAGTCTTTCTTCCTAAGAGGTTACAATCTAAGACTCATCAGCAGAAAACAGAGGGACTGGATATACAGAAAGAGGTAGACAATTGGTCTGTGTCATATATTCAAGTTAAATCACACAACTAGTTTCTGGTGGACTGTGTAGACAAACTTTTTTCTGGAAAGGTAGATGTGGACCAAGTAAAAGAAATGCTTGCTTCCATCAAAGATCTGAGGTATTCAAACTGAATGCAAGTCATGTACCCTCCACCTTTTCAAAGGAGATAACAAGGTCACTGGTTTGTCACAAATTTGCTTTTCCATTATTACAATTTGATTTTCTTAGACTACAGTTTCTAATCTGAGAGCATAAATGTTTACGAATCTGCAGGAGCAAAGATCCTGTATCAAACCACTATTACATTACATTATGTGGAGTACTTAAAATACATTGAAGTAGAAACTACCAAACATTTGATGACTAAATTCCATTTAGTTATCTGGTTCAGAAGAACTTTTCTGTTTACCTGTGACCACCTCACAAATTTTCAAGTTCTTTTCCAAGCTGTGTTCTCTCTCACTATTTTCCAGTATCTCTAAATATCCATTTTGATTTGGAAATTAATACCTATGTAACCTCTCTATGCATACTGTCACATTTTAGTACTGTCCCTCACTAGTAGCTCATAGGATCATAGAATCATAGAATGGTTTGTGTTGGAAGGGATCCTAAAGATCATCCAGTTCCAATCCCCCTGCCATGGCAGGGACACCTCCTGCTAGATCAGGTTGCTCAAAGCCCCACCCAGCCTGGCCTTGAACATTTCAGGGAGGGGGTATCCACAACCTCCCTAGGAAACCTGTTCCAGTGTCTCACTAACCCCACGGTAAATAATTTCTTCCTAATGTCTAACCTAGATCTACCCTTTTTCAGTTTAAAGCTCAGTACTCCTTGTTTTATTGCTACATACCCTTCTCTTCTCCAGGCTGAACAACCCCAACTCTCTCAGCCTGTCTTCATAGGGGAGGTGCTTTCTGATCATTTTTGTAAGTCCTCTGGACTCACTTCAAGAGTTACCTGGTTTTGTTTTGCAATGAAGAATAAAGTCAAAAAAGTCCAACGAGGCTTTTTATCTCAGCATTTGATTACTCTCTTCAGCTGATAGATATGGTTAGAAGGATGACTTCATATTTAAAGCTGTCTCTATGCACCTGTCAATCATACACTTCATCAGAGTTCAGCTAGTGCGTTCTTCTAACACTTTGATAAAGATTAACTTAAACTTTTTTTATGCTACACTCCATATCTGGCATGCCGTTCAGTGGACCACCTTATCTAACAAAAAAAGCCAAAACAAACAAGAAAACCCAAATTGCTATATTTATGGCAACAATTAAATAGAAACACAGAATATCTCAGGTTGGAAAGGTTCCACAAGGAATATCAATGTAAATAGTAAATATTCCCATTAGTCACGATTACTAAAAATTTTGCGTTTGTGTCTCCATTCTCCATCAGTGAGGAATATCTTAGATTTCTGGGTCTGTTACAGAATGCATTGAATAGCTTTAAATATTCTGCATCTGATACCATAATATTCTAAGGGGCCATAATACCATAATATTTTCAAGGGCTTTCATCTGGTAATAAAGTCATGCATAATAATACAGAATCAAACTCTACTTTATTCTACTCTATATCTTTATTATAAAGTATTAAATGTTGAACAAATTAGACAAAAGAAAGATGGAAAAGAGTTACTATTCTCATCACAACTGAGCATTAATATTTCATTAAAGTCCCAATGTGAAATATTATTAACTAGTGAGTTTTTTTTTTCCAGGAGTATTTCTTCTTATAACTGTATTTTTAAACTTAAATACTAAAAATATTTTTAAATGAAACATTTAAATTATGAAACTAAAGAACCTAAATCCTGTATTTCTCAGATCATTTATGAATTTTGAAAGACTAAACACTAGTCAAAATCATATTTTCAGTATTTCTGGATTCTTCACAGTTTCCAAAACTATTTAAAACTGATTTATTTGAAATACAGAGTTGCACTGAATGTCATTCATGTCTGTTTTTGAAGCAGACTTTATTAAATAGAAGTGTAAAACTTCAAAGATATGCTCCAGAAAAAAGAACAAATGGTCATTTTATCTAGTGAGCTGAATGACAGAAAGGCAGCTATTCACTCATTTATCGAACTGCTGGAAATTAATTAACTAATTAATCCAGCTATCAAATTTTTATTTCTCTCCAGATCATTGAAGACCCCTTTCCTGCTTCCCCTAGTTGGAGTTAATGCAACCAGGTTTTTTCCACAGCCTTTTGGTGAGCGTACACAGCATTTGTATTGATGCCTTAGGCCTTCCAAAGCCACGGTGCATTTTTTATTTCTTTTTTTAAATACCTGATCTGTAGCCTTTTACTTCCTGTATTTGTATCGCCATGACCTCTTTACATTCTATACTTGTTAGTACTAAGGTTGTATTCATGTTCTGCTGAAATGCTTTGTGTCTAGTTTGTTGCATATGCTTCAGCCAACACGACTAGAGCTTAATTGTTGTGTTATGCTCTCAGGTCAGGGACTATTCAAAACATGAGAATTTTATTAAGTTGTAGCAGCAATTTTATCTCATTCAAAGTACATTATAGTTTATATGTACTTTCTTCATCCTAAGGCTGATTCTTAATAACTCTGGCCTGACATTTAATAATGTAGCAATTGCTTGCATTACTTCTAGTGTATTGTGTAGGAAAGGCAAGTGACCCTCGGAACCCGTACTATTTTGCTGAGATAACTGCACACAGTGAAAGAGAAATAGTGAGTCCACCCGTGCACATAACACACAGCATCCACACACACACACACGAAGAGAGGAATTGGAGAGACAGGTAAGCATAGCACATTGGCACAAAACAGACAAGGAGGAGATAAGTGGCGATAGGCTTATCAACCCCAGACACTTCACATCCTTACAGTTACACCTCTGATGATCAGGACCTCTTGCAAAGAATCATAGAATCATAGAATTAGCCGGGTTGGAAGGGACCTCAGAGATCATCTAGTCCAACCCTTGACCCACCGGAGCAGTTGCTAGACCATGGCACTGAGAGCCACATCCAGTCTTTTTTTAAATATCTCCAGGGACGGAGAATCTACCACCTCACCGGGCAGTCCATTCCATAGCCTAATCACCCTCTCTGTGAAGAAATTCTTTCTAATATCTAACCTAAAGCTCCCCTGGCACAACTTAAGAC